>JAWHQI010000222.1:2400000-3120000 GCA_033032865.1 Dactylorhiza incarnata
GGATATGGTGGCAAAGATTTTATGTTTGGCTATGGGAAGCCAATCCAACGTCGAAAGAGGAGTGGGGATGCTTTGAGTGGCTCGGGGATGGGGATGGTTGAGGCAGTGGGGTGGGGGAATTAGAAGGGTCGCGGTCCCTCAAGTGTAACACTGCTATTGAAGGGCTTGGGACTCGGTCGTCGGGTGCTGTGAGTTAGATGGAAGTCGAGAGTTCATGGGAGGTACTGGGGAGCATCGGTAGTAGCGAAAGCTTACAGAGGGTTGGTCGCCGGAGTGGTGAGAACCAACTGATGGCGGCGGCGGGTCTTAATGTTGAAGTGGCGAGGGGCAAGAGATGATCTCTGGTTTTATCATCAGGTGTTGAGTCCGTGAAGAAGGTAATCAAATAGATTTTGATTTCCTCTTCTCCTTTGTCCTTAATAGTGGGTTTATGGTGTTTAAATAGGAATAAAGGGTATATTTTGGGAAATCTATGGGTTGTCATTTAACATGAGGGAGAAGACAAATGGTCAAAAGTGAGGGGAAGCCAAGGGGTATGTTTAACTCTTAATATTCTCTCATAATAATAAATTCTGAAATTAATGTTTTAATAAATCTATTGTGGGGGAATTAATTTTTAAATTATTAATTAAAATAGTTTAAAAGTGGAATTTCATTTTACTTGCTTTCCCTTAAAGACTACCTTGAAGGCAAATTTTACCATACTGCAATTAGGCCAGCAATGCTCTATGATTATGAGTGTTGGTCAGTGAATGGTGTACATGAGCAAAAAATGGGAGTTGCGAGATGAGAATGCTTAGGTGGATGTGTGGTCACATGAGACTGGATAAAATTAGAAATGAATGTATCAGGGATAAGACAGGAGTGGCGCCAATTGTAGAGAAGATGCGAGAAGCTTGTTTAAGATGGTTCAGACATGTACACAGGAGACCTTTAGAGCCACCTGTTAGGCGATGTGAGCTTAGTCATAGACATGTTAAACGGGGGAGGGGTAGACCAAAAAAAACTTAGAATGAAACTATAAGGAAAGACATGATGTACTTAGGCAGTAGTAAGATTGTGATTAAAGATAGGGCGCAATGGAGACAAATGATCCATATAGCCGACCCCACTATGGTGGGATAAAGGCCTGAGTGTTGTTGTTGTCCCTTAAAGACTACCTTGAACCGATCATTTTATTCATGCATTCGTTGGTCAGTCAAATGAACAAACTGAAGCAACTTGCGATTGTGTGCACTCAAATACATTAGAAAGTAAATGCTCGATAATAAAAAAAACATTGCATATAAATTTTAAAAACAATAATGCAAAAATAGAAAGTGAAAATCTTCACACTGATGCTCCGCAGGGTGCTTCACTTATTCAGTGAATAAACAGATCGATATATAAATTTGCTTTCATTTTCTTCGATTAAGAATAAAGATAAGTGTTGGCCTTTTGAAGGATGTGAAGGAAAATGGAAATAGAATGTGTTATTGACCTATTGTACATATACACAATTAGATGGATCAATTATGCACTTGTAATGTACATGTGATGAATATAGTTATGTATCTATGTGGATGGCTACCCGTGGATTTCCATGTGAAGAAACTTCTACATATAAGAATTGAACTCATTAATGCACATATGCACATGAATCTACATTTAAGAATTCATTCATGTTCTTAATAGGACTGAAATACATAGTTTTTATTCTACTTGCAAAAACCTCATGGAAATCCACGAAGTGTACTTCTTTCGTTTCTCGACGGTGAAGTAAGATCAAGTCCATGAGCTTATTATTCTAGGTCGTAACAAGTTGATATTATCTCTTTTGTAGATCCTCATGTCGCCACATAGAAGAGACATGGGGACATACAAACGCTTATGGCATAGCAGGCCTCCTCCATGGAGGCCTACACGATGGGCTATTAGCTCCTTGGTAGAGAGGGCCCCTGATAATTGCGTCATTGTGCCTGGGCTGAGAGGGCTCTTAGCTACATGTATAGTTAAATTTGCTCATCGGTGCTTGACCTGGAGATGTGGATCATCCAAAGCACATTAGCATGACGTATTCCTCCTGTTCGAATCAGAGTTTCAAACCAAACTTCTCCTCAGGTGATAGATGGGGCGATTCATGTGAGATCCAATAGAGATCGAACTTTCTATTCACTCGTGGGATCCGGCGGTCTTGGGGGACCCCCACGACTCCAACTTTCTACACGATGTGTTACAATTCAATGATGATACACAAAATGTTGCATTAAATAATGACAGAAACAAGATACATTGATGGTTGGTTCTCTCGTCTACATAAACCATGATTCTCAAATTATGGGGCCAAAATAAAACAAATGATCACATAACCCATCCTTATATATGGATACAACTCGCACTAACATATACCATAATGCCCCTACTAGCCCTTTAGGCTCCAACTATATTAACACATTGTTGTTCGGGTCACGATCCAATTGTCATAACAATACATCTCGCTAGGAAAACTACTTGCCCCAAGGTCATGGAAGGAAGAAAGAACTATGACTGCTTGAGATCATCATCCCGTATTAGTGCTATTGAAATCAGCCATGGTAATATCTTTGTCTTCAACAAGAAAGAACATGCACAATTTATTATTTGGATATCGATTTGTAGAGAGTAAGGTTGCCTGCAGTTGATACAAAGTCCTTGTGGTGGAGCTTGAGGTATTTTTGATGGGATAGTCGTGATTGGTTGTTCTGTTTTGGGTATGCATGTTAGGAAGGGGTTGATGATTGGATAAATGCCCTTAGGGAGTGGGTTATTTTGGGGTTCAAGTGAAGTGTGGTGGAAGCTCGTGGTGTGAAGGGTTCTTTTGGGATAGTCATTGTGATTGGTTGTTCAGTTTTGGGTATACATGTTAGGAAGTGGTTGATGATTGGATAAAAGCACTTAGGGAGTGTTTTTTTGGGGTTCAAGTGAAGTGTGGTGAAAGGCCTAAAGAAGGGATCGTTGTTGTGGCAATCCACAGAATGAGTGTGTTGTATTGTTAAAGAGGGGGGGGGGGGGGGTGATGTTATGAATGCAAATACGTGCATGGATACATGGCTAGAGGCAATGCATAAGAAGTGATGGGCCATTGCAAGACCGGAGGCATTTTTTTGGCCCACTCCACAAAAACCATCATTGTAAGTGTTGACCAAGTCACTACGGTGGACAAAGCATAAGCGCTTGAAGTCATTTTCGGACTGGCTGGTGTCATAATAAAGGCACTTTATGGCCTTGTGATGTCAATTGCAATTCAAAAAAATTGCTATGTGTGCACAATTCAGCCGAGAGGACTCACGACGTAAAAGTCAAAATATCTAAGTTGTGCGGAATGCAGGGGTGTCAAACAAAGAAGGTGTTGTTAAGATGTATGACATGCTTTCTATGCTAGTGGGTTTGATGGTGATCAAGTCAGAGGGAGGCATTTCAGGGTGGGTTGGTGGCCGTGACGTAAATATTGAGAATGTCTAGGAGTGATGTTCCATGTGGGTGTAGCGTGTCCAAAGAACATTTGAGTTTATATAATCCTTTGACCATCGCTCGAATGAATGTCATCCACAAAAAGCGGTGCATGGCAAATGTTATGATAATCTTGACGAGAAGCGCAAACAGGGTACCTGGCAGCTGTGGATAAGGGATCGCTGCATCCTTTATTGAGGTGTCATACATGCCACATTAGGGATCTTAAGAGAAGGCTCTAGGTGTGGAAACAAAGCGCAAGGCAGAGAAAGCCAATTGACCTAAGAGCAGCAATAGTTGGCATAGGAAATCTCGGGCGGGATGCTGATGAGGAAGATTCAGGAGAAGATGTGGGTTATAGCTAAACTGGTGTCAAAGTTGTGTTCTCATTGCAAAAAAGGGTCAGATAAGGTTGCACTTACAAACACGCATAAACATATATGGTATGGTACACTGACGACAGAGAACACCCGATGAGATTATCCCATAAATATGGCGTGTGGTTGGGTGAGAAGACAAAACGGGTTGGTCAGACTCGCGACCTAGGGCAGTAGTCAATAGGAGGTACATAATGATAAGTTGGACCAAATATTACAACACCAACACAACAACACTCGAGCCTTTATCCCACCATAGTGGGGTCGGCTATATGGATCATTTGCCGCCATTGCGCCCTATCTTTAGTCATAATCTCACTAATGCCTAAGTACATCGTATCTTTCCTTATAGTTTCATTCCAAGTCTTTTTTGGTCTACCCCTCCCCCGTTTAACATGCCTAGTAGCTAAACTCCCACAACTCCTAACAAGTGCCTCTAATGGTCTTCTTTGTACGTGTCTGAACCATCTTAATCGAGCTTCTCGCATCTTCTCTACAATTGGTGCAACTCCTGTCTTATCCCTGATACATTCATTCCTAATTTTATCCAGTCTCGTGTGTCCACACATCTACCTAAGCATTCTCATCTCCGCAACTCCCATTTTTTGCTCATGTACATAATTCACTGCCTAACACTCAGAACCGTAGAGCATCGCTGTTGTAATTGCAGTACGATAAAACTTGCCTTTAAGTTTTAATGGTACTTTACGATCACATAAGATCCCAGATGCGCCTCTCCACTTCAACCAAACTGCTTGGATTCGATGTATTACTTCTTTATCTACACCTCCATCTTTTTGAACTATCGATCCAAAATATTTAAAGCACTAACTGCAGGAAATATCTTGGCCACCCAACTTAATGATTGAGTCATCCGTCCTTGCATAACTAAATTTAAGCTGCACATACTCCGTTTTTGTCTTGCTCAACCTAAACCCCTTCTTTTCTATAGTGTCTCGCCAAGATTCAAGTTTCGCGTTTGCACGCGCGTCTCGTCGACCAAAACAATATCATCTGCAAACAATAAACACCAAGGTTTTCGCACGGTCTTATCAACATCCATGAAATCACCATCAGATTTTGTAGTGTTACTAAAAAGCAATTCATAGGTCTTATAGAGCTTCGCGGTATCTCTTAGAGTGACTTAGCTTCTATCCTCCCATAATATTTCTTCAAATGCGTTCGTAAGAGCTTGCGGTAACTACTTAGTTCTCATGTTACATAGCCGCGGGGGGGGGGGGGGGGGGGGGGGTGATTTCCCTAGCGGGGCTACCGAAATTCTGAGAAAGAAGGGGGGAGGGAGAGCAAGAAGAGACGAGACAATTAACCCCTAGGGTTCCAACTTCATAATACTTCCAAGATAATCAAAATAAGAGTCATAACTAGGCTTATATAGTGCCTAGCTTAGAAACACACAAGGGGAAAATAGTAAATGATAGTGCGGAATAGATTTGTGATTGATCATGCATAATATTATTTCTTATATGCACAAAACATTCACTTGTAAGAAAAAGTAAGATAATAAATGCAAAAATATAAACTAAAGTTATCAAGAGAGGGACATAGATGACACAAGAAATTTCATAGAAGTTCCCCTAAACTTGGGTGCTCTTCTCTTCTACCACAAGTAGAATTCCATTATTTATAATAAGGTCTGAGTCTTTTAATAAAGAAACTTTTAGAACCAAAGCCTGAGTCTTTTGATAAAGAGACTCTTAGAACCAAATTGAATCCTTTGGAGAGGGATTCTCAAAACTCTGTACAATGATTGTTGTACTCAGCCTTGGATTTTCCACAATATAAAGCAATTTTCAACAATTTTGATCGCTTATGGTATTTAGCTCTATATGAATTCAGACTTCTGGAATCTCTTCTTGTTCTTCGGAGAGAAAGAGAAGAAACAAGAGAAACTTCTTCTTGAGAGAGAGCTGGAGGAAGATAGCTGAAAGGTTTAGAGAGATAAGAAGTAGAGATTAGATGATTTCACCTCTAGGGTTTTTTGTACCCTCATGCTTTGATATGTCGTTTCAAACGACTCCTTCAGATAAAGACAAAGAGGAAGTTTCCATATTAGCATATCCTAAAACAAGTATGTCATTTATTTCAGAAATCTTCTTCCTTAATCGGTTGTCTAAGAAAGTGGTGCCTTCCTTTTTCTGATCAACAACAATTTTATTTTGAATTCCAACAAAACTTTAATTTCTGTCAGTGATCGCCGACCGTTCGGCAAATGGCGATTGAAGATTTCTGCTAAGCTAGAAGGATTCTTCCTTCGGTGAGCGCTGGTGGATGGACGGCTCGGTCGGCGATCGTTGAACATCGGCGGCGAACGACATTCATAGATTCTTGTTTTTCAAGAGTGTGAACTTCCTTCTGTGAGGCTTGGTTGGCGAACGACGATCATTGAGCCTTGGTCAATGAACGTCGAGTGAAAGAGCTCTAGCCGCTCGACGAACAAGTCTTCGGTCAACGAACTTTGAATGAACTTGAGTTCGGTTGTCTCCGGTCGACGAACACCCGATCTGGTTGTCGAACAAACATCTGATTGACAATCGAGTCCTCGATCGGCGAACACCCGGTCGGAGTTCGGTTATCCGATCGGCGATCACCGACTGCTGGTCGATGATCTCACTTAGACTTAGAGAATCTTCAGCTTCTTTGAGCAGCTTCATAAAGAAAGTTTCTGAAATTCTTCATCATCTTCACATGACTTAATAAATGAACATATGTGTATCCTCTCCTAACATTTTGAGGACATTCTCATAAACATTATCATCAATGAATTTTTCCCGTCAAGTCATCAGGGATTTTTCCCAACAGTAAATAACCACATGACTTGATATACATATATGATGATAAAACAGAGCTGTCGGATGCTCGTGCGCACTACTGTACAATGTCTGCTCATCATGCTGGGATCCATGCCGTCTTATCAGTCCGGACGTCGATATACGCGTCTTGTCCTCGTCCCTCGTCCCCCCGCCCTCGCCCTTGCCTCGTCTGTATTCGTAACAATGTCGCCCTTTCAAAAATTTGCCATGGGACCCCAGTTTACATACACGTCACCGAGGGTACGAATCCATGCGACACCTAGTATGACACCAACACCGAGGAATAGTTAGACACGTGTAACGCCAACATTCGCGCGCATTCCACATTATGAAATAAGTCTACCACATGCAAATATGCAATAAATATGAAGAAGACATGAGATTAATGACAAAAAATACAAGATGATAATTTTAAGGGCAAGCTCTAATTTTAGAAATCCATTTAAATTAAGCATAAAAATATTCCAACGGTGTACGAGTAAGGGAGAACCCATGGGGTATGCCTTCACAACAATGGGATGAACTGGAAGGTCAACCCTAGATAGACTACCGACCCCTGTTGGAGCTAGAGGTGGCTGCACGGGAGGTTCGTTGGAAGCTATGTTACTGGACTCGGCTAGGGAGGAGTCGTTCCAGTCAGAGAGGAGGAGAAATGAAGCCGTCGGGGAACAAGATCATCATGGAAGATAGCGGTGAGATCAGATTGGGCGGAACAAGGCGACTGGAGCGTCGGAGCACAACGGATAGTCGTCGCGCACCTTGGAGACGACCAGAGGAGGGGTCGCCGGACCTTGGAAAGGTCTCCAGGGGTGGCGTCGGAGCGGAGCTGGGAGGTCACCGTCGAGTGGCTGGAAGGGTGAATCAGCGGTTGGCTCGGAGTTTACGAAAGAACATAGCAAATTCTCTGTCCTTCCGTTTTCCACAGCTGCCTTCTGATGGGAGGGGCCGACAACTTTTATATAAAATAAATAAAGGGTTAGAAACTGCCAGCTTAATTGGACTTTATGTAAGAAATAAAAGTTGTTAAAAAAAGGGCTGCCAGCTAAATTGAATGGAAAAAAGGACCCGACTGCAGTTACAAAACAAAGGATTTTAAGGCTGCTTTTAAAACACCAGCTATTAAAAGATTGGGGGCTTTAGAACGAGAAACTTCCAATGAGTATTTAATAAGGACATCAATGGAATTGATTTATGAGAACTCTTCATTTTATATTCCCCAAAATTTTAATTCTCAATAATATAATTTCAGAAATAAATGTATTTTATGATAATTTCAGAAATTAAGAATACTTTAAATACTTAATAAAAATGTATTTTCAAAACTTGCCCTAATTATCACCTACATAAATTGACAGACATTTTTATTCATCATCTTATTGGTCGGTCACGCCAACAAGCCGAACCAACATGCGTGAACGATATGCGCGTGACAAGAAACACGCTCTAGTAACGTGCACGACAATAACAAAAATAAACGAGCGCTAAAACATGCGCGACTCACAAAATAAAAAATGCATAAAAAATACGATGCGACTCTTGTTGCATCAATTCTTCCGGGGTTGAAAGAGTTTGACCCTGACGAGACTGTGATGTAACCTGCAAGTAGAAAGTCCAAATGTCAATCTGAAAAATATTGTGTTCCGCCATGCTACTGCCGAATACATAAGACCTGTAAATAAGCTCTCGTCCCTGAAAGTGGTGGGCATCGAATCTCCATTGGAAAAGGATAACCCTCGGTGATAGAATCGATCGTGAAGTTATATTTTCCAATGATGCTCGCAAACAGTTAGGAACAATTTTGTGCAAAATATTTAAATGACCAATAAAATTCAAAGCTTCAAATTGGAGAGTAACACAAACTGTAAGAGATGAGAGCTTGAAAACCCAAGGTAAGAGGCAAAAAAGGAAGCAAACAAGATCAACTTGTGGAATCATTATATCACATCGCATCATACGCACTCCTTCTAAGCACTTACGAGCGCCCACTAAACCAAGTTCAATTATCGTCATGATTTTACCCGCTGTAGTCCCACTAGAGTCACAAAATTTTAAAAGGATCCCAAATTTATCATTTAAAATCTTCCATAGAAATCCCTTAAAGCGCGTGTCTCTGTGAGGCGTGAAAACTTTATGGATTGTGATGATCTTCCTAACACGACTAGGCGTGAAAAAATTGATAAATTGAAACTTAACGCACTCTCCAATAATAATAGGATAATGATAATAACTAAAAGAGCGGTCACCGAAAACAAAGTATATAAAGAGTGGTGACTCGAATGTTCTGGCGAGTGGACACCAGGAACAATGTCTGCGACCTCAAGGGTTTGCGGCTGCAGGGGGCTAGGGGAATCAGGATATACGCAGATCGAGTCTATATGCCCTCTAAGATGAGTGACTCTGCGATAGCCAATTTCTTCTCCAGGAGAAGTGAGATCGAAATTGTGTCAACCAAGGAGAGTGACACATCACTAGTGTGTTTTTCGTGGAGCGGGGTCTCAGGTATAACCTCAGTGGCTAGAGCAAGCGGAAGCACCATTTCAGTCAGGATGAGGAGATAAGGAAGAAGAAGTTCTTCTTCCCAGAGCTCGTGGTGACAAGTGACGCCAAAGTGCTCGTGGTGGAAACATCGAGCCTAAAAAGACGACTATTAAGATTTTGAAGCCCGGGTTTCACTAGTTGATATGTAGTTGGGAGGTAATTAGGAAAAGCATATCATTTGCGCATTCTCATTTCGAGTTTGTGTACAACATCGCACAACCCAATCAGACTCTGCGTGTAATCTGCAGTGACTGTGTCGACCGACTTCGTCAGATCACGCATTCGAATGGCTAAGTCGCCTAAGGTGGCTCCTATTTGATCTAAGCGACTCTCCATATTTTTTTTAAAAACAAAAATGAAAACTTTTTTGAAAGCAATTTTTTTAAAACAACTTAACTAAATAACATAAAATCAAGATCGTTCGATTCACGATAGAAGTGAATCGAACCTCCTCTGATACCAAACGGATGTAGACTAAAATCCATGGAATTATATTTTAAATATTAAATATGTATTTTTTTTAAAATATGCGGCGCAAGCGCGATTTCACGAGCAAAAGCATGAGTTAACCAACCGAGGAATAGTTAGACGCGTGTAACGCCAACATTCGCGCGCATTCCACATTATGAAATAAGTCTACCACAACCAAATATGTAATAAATATGAAGAAGACATCAGATTAGAGATTAACGACAAATACAAGATGATAATTTTAAGGGCAAGCTCTGATTTTAGAAATCCATTTACTTTAAACATAAAAATATTCTAACAGTATACGAGCAAGGGAGAACACATGAGGTATACCTTCATGACAATGGGCTGAACTGGAAGGTCAACCCTTAATAGACTACCAGCCCCTGTTGGAGCTGGAGGGGGCTATACGGGAGGTTCGTTGGAAGCCATGTTGCTGGACCCGGCTAGGGAGGAGTCATTCCAGTTAGAGAGGAGGAGAAATGAAGCCGTTGGGGAATAAGATCATCATGGAAGATAGTGGCGAGATCGGACTGGGCGGAACAAGACGACTGGACCGTCGGAGCACAACGAATAGTCGTCGTGCACCTTGGAGACGGCCAGAGGAGGTGTCGCAGGACCTTGGAAAGTACTCCAGGGGCGGTGTCGGAACGGAGCTGGGAGGTCGCCGTCGAGTGGATGGAAGGGTGAAGCAGCGGTTGGCTGGGAGTTTA
The DNA here is from genome assembly GCA_033032865.1 of Dactylorhiza incarnata. NCBI lineage: Eukaryota > Viridiplantae > Streptophyta > Magnoliopsida > Asparagales > Orchidaceae > Dactylorhiza > Dactylorhiza incarnata. The sequence continues at coordinate 2,410,399 of JAWHQI010000222.1, forward strand.
CGAAAGAACAGAGCAAATTCTCTGTTCTTCCATTTTCCTCATATGCCTTCTGATGGGAGGGGCTGACAACTTTTATATAAAAGAAATAAAGGGTTAGAAACTGCTAGCTTAATTGGACTTTATGTAAGAAATAAAAGCTGCTGTTACAAAAAACTGCCACCTAAATTGAATGGAAAAAAAGGACCTGACTGCAGTTACAAAACAAAGGATTTTAAGGCTGCTTTTAAAACACCAGATATTAAAAGATTGGGGGCTTTAGAAAGAGAGACTTCCAATGAGTATTTAATAAGGAAATCAATTAAATTGTTTTAAGAAAACTCTTCATTTTATATTCCCCAAAATTTTAATTCTCAATAATATAATTTCAGAAATAATGTATTTTATGATAATTTCAGAAATTAAGAATACTTTAAATACTTAATAAAAATGTATTTTCAAAACTTGCCCTAATTATCACCTACATAAATTGACGGACCTTTTTATTCATGGTCTTATTGGTCGGTCACGCCAACAAGCCGAACAAACATGCGCGAATGATATGCGCGGAACAAGAAACCGGCGCTAGTAACGTGCACGACAATAACAAAAATAAGCGAGCGCTAAAACATGCGCGACTCACAAAATAAAAAATGCATAAAAATACTATGCGACGCATGTTGCATCAATTCTCCCGAGGTTTAAAGAGCTCGACCCCGACGAGACAGTGATGTAACCTGCAAGTAGAAAGTCCAAATGTCAATCTGAGAAATATTGTTCCCGCCATGCTGCTGCCGAATAATTAAGACCTGCAAATAAACTCTCGTCCCTGAAAGAGGTAGGCAACCAATCTCCATTGGAAAAGGATAACCCCCGGTGATAGAATCGACCCTGAAGTTATATTTTCAAATGATGCTCGCAAACAGTTAAGAACAATTTAATACAAAATATTTAAATGACGAATAAAATTCAGAGCATCAAATAAGAGAGTAACACAAAATAGAAGAGATGAGAGCTTGAAAAGGCAAGGTTAGAGGCAAAGAAGGAAGCAAAGAAGATCAACTTGTGGAATCATTATATCATATCCCATCGTACACCCTCATGCTGAGCACTTACGAGCGTCCACTAAACCAAGATCAATTATCGTCATGATTTTACACGCTGAAGTCCCACCAGAGTCACAAAATTTTAAAAGGATCCCAAATTTATCATTTAAAATCTTCCATAGAAATCCCTTAAAGCGCGTGTCTCTATGAGGCGTGAAAACTTTATGGATCGTGATGATCTTCCTAACATGACTGGGCGTGAAAAAAATGATAAATTGAAACTTAACACACTCTCCAATAATAATAGGATAATGAAAATATCTAAAAGAGCGGTCACCGAAAACAAAGTCTATAAAGGGTGGCGACTCGAATGTTACTGGCGAGTGGCCACCAGGCACAATGTCTGCGACCTCAAGGGTTTGCGGCTGCAGGGGGCTAGGGGAATCAGGATATACGGAGATTGAGTCCATGCCCTCTAAGATGAGTGACTCTTCGATAGCCAATTTCTTCTCCAGGAGAAGTGAGATCGAAATTGTGTCAACCAAGGAGAGTGACACGTCACTAGTGTGTTTTTCGTGGAGCGGGGCCTCATGAATAACTTCGGTGGCTAGAGGTTGTGCTTCATTGTGAGCAAGAGGAAGCATCATTTTAGTCAGGATGAGGAGATGAGGAGATGAGGAAGAAGTTCTTCTTCCTGGAGCTGGGGCTCAGGAAGAACCTCCTCGACTGAAGGGAGTGCTTTAGTGGTGACAAGTGGCGCCAAAGTGCTCGTGGGGGAAACATTGAGCCTAGAAAGACGACTATTAAGATTTTGAAGCCCGGGTTCCACTAGTTGATATGTAGTTGGGAGGTAATTAGGAGAAACATATCGTTTGCGCATTCTCATTTCAAGTTTGTGTACATCATCGCACAGCTCAATCAGACTCTGCGTGTAATCTGCAGCGACTGTGTCGACCGACTTCGTCAGATCACGCATTCGAATGGCTAAGTCGCCTAAGGTGTCTCCTATTCGTTCTAAGCGACTCTCCATATTTTTTTAAAAAAACAAAAATGAAAACTTTTTTGTAAGCAATTTTTTGTAAAACAACTTAACTAAATAACATAACATCAGGATCGTCTGATTCACGATAGAAGTGAATCGAACCTCCTCTGATACCAAACTGATGTAGACTAAAATCCACGGAATTATATTTTAAATATTAAATATGTAGTTTTTTTTAAAATATGCGGCGCAAGCGCGATTTCACGAGCAAAATCATGAGTTAACCAACCGAGGAATAGTTAGACACGTGTAGTCAACCCTTAATAGACTACCAGCCCCTGTTGGAGCTGGAGGGGGCTATACAGGAGGTTCGTTGGAAGCCATGTTGCTGGACCCGGCTAGGGAGGAGTCGTTCTAGTTAGAGAGGAGGAGAAATGAAGCCGTTGGGGAACAAGATCATCATAGAAGATATTGGAGAGATCGGACTGGGCGGAACGAGACGACTGGAGCGTCGGAGCACAAGAGATAGTCGTCGTGCACTTTGGAAACGGCCAGAGGGTCGCCGGACCTTGGAAAGGACTCCGGGGGCGGTGTCGGAGCGGAGCTAGGAGGTCGCCGTCGAGTGGCTGGAAGGGTGAAACAACGGTTGGCTGGGAGTTTACGAAAGAATAGAGCAAATTCTCTGTTCTTCCGTTTTCCTCAGCTGCCTTCTGATGGGAGGCATCGACAACTTTTATATAAAAGAAATAAAGGGCAGAAACTGCCAGCTTAATTGGCCTTTATGTAAGAAATAAAAGCTGTTGTTACAAAAAACTGTCAGCTAAATTGAATGGAAAAAAGGACCAGGCAGCAGTTATAAAACAAAGGATTTTAAGGCTGATTTTAAAACACCAGATATTAAAAGATTGTGGGGGCTTTAGAAAGAGAAACTTCCAATGAGTATTTAATAAGGAAATCAATGGAATTGATTTAAGAGAACTCTTCATTTTATATTCCCCAAAATTTTGATTCTCAAAAATATAATTTCAGAAATAAATGTATTTTATGATAATTTCAGAAATTAAGAATACTTTAAATACTTAATATAAATATATTTTCAAAACATGCCCTAATTTTCACCTACATAAATTGACGGATCTTTATATTCATGGTCTTATTAGTCGGTCAAGCCAACAAGCCAAACAAATATGCGCGAAACAAGAGACGCGCTAGTAACGTGCACGATAATAACAAAAATAAATGAGCGCTAAAATATTCGCAACTCAAAATAAAAAATGCATAAAAAATACGATGCGACTCATGTTGCATCAATTCTCCTGGGGTTGAAAGAGCTCGGCTTATTATTATTATGGCTTTTGTATGCGAAGACTATTAATACAGGGGGAATGAAAGCTAAAACAACTTTGTCCTAATCTCTCCTTTTCCTCTCTTTCTCTAAACAAGTTTGTCCTAATCTCTCCTTTTCCTCTCTTTCTCTCTCTCCGTCTCTCCCTTAGTATTGGCTAAGGTACAGACCCCCAAGGGGAGAGCTCCCCACTTCTCTCATTATTTACTTGATCTCACGTAGAAGACACTTTTGAGGGTCACAGAAGGAATTGTGGGAAGAAGTCTACTTCCCTCCGCTCTCATCCATCTGTTTTAAGGCCAATGATTGATCCATTGTGTGGGCTCACAATATTGTGTTACATATAGTATAGAAGATGATAGATTAGGAGATGGAGATACAACAACACCTTTAGTAAGGGATTTGGAGTCATTAGCTAAAGTGACACTAGGTAGAGATGTAGATGGGTAACTGATGTAAATGTATCTATGTTTTCCGACATATGATCGAATGCTCCTGAGTTAATAACCCAGTTTCTTTGGCGGAAGAAGAGAAACAAGAAATATGAGTACGTGAAGTCATAACAAAAGCGTTATGGATGTGGATGGATCAAGAATGGGCGGTGGCAGTTACCCTATGGCCAGATGACCCTATCCCTGGTTGATGTCATCCCTTCCCTCACCTTCATGCCCGACTCTAGCGATCTCTAACCTGTGCTCTCCATTCTCCACTCATCACCCTTTCATAGTCCACTTGCAAAGAATTCCTCTGTAGTCACTACTAGAAAATTGATTTTTAGTGACAAAATTTCATCACTAAAGGTTGGATTTTGGCCACTAAAGACATTTAGTGACTAAATTCAGTTCGTCACGAATGCCCGCCACTAAATGTATTTAGTGACCAAAAAGATTTTCGTCACTAATTATACATATTTAGTGAACAAATTAATTACCGTCACTAAAAGAAGTTTTTGTGACCAAATTGATTTGGTCACGAAATAATTTTTTTGTGACCAAATTGAATCGGTCACTAAATGAAGTTTCAGTGGCCGAATTAGTTCGGTCACTAAATTAACTTTTAGTTACCAAGTCGATTCGGTCACTAAATGAGGTTTTGGTGACCAAATGGGTCGGTCACTAAATAAAATTTTAGTGACCAAATTAGTTCGATCACTGCATGTGTATTTTTAGCGACGAAATATCTAGTCACTAAAGAGACAATACAAGAATATTTGTCACTAAATTCTATTCAATTTCTCAAAAAACATCATATAATTATTTTATTTACTATTCATTAGAATTCAATTTTAGACATTCAAACACAAGAATAAATTAAATACCAAATCACAAATAGAAGGTTGTTCAACATAAGTTATTTTATTAATAGAGAAAAAGGCGGGAGATAGCCAAAACCACTCAATACAGAGTATTAATATTGTTTTCAACTATAATTAAACTGAATACATGAAGAAATATTTATAATGAAAAAAAAGGTCTCAGGCCCGACAACTCATGGCTGGCGAAGGTCTTGCACTCGTCCATCACTAGCTGATTGTAACTGAACACAACCTTCTTCTGCGTCATGGCGAGCAACATCCCCGAGGAGGCCTCTCCCGTACGACCAACTCAAACCGATATCCATCCCCTCCCTCCGGCCATCTATTATCTCCATCAGTAACTCATCCACGGCCTGCTTCTTCAACGACTTTATCTCCCTCCGAAACTTGCTCCCCTGCAAAAATCGATGTCCAGCCATTGCTACTATTTTCAGCTAATATTAAAAGTTAAAACTAACAACTCATACATTTTTAAATATTTGTATTCCATAAAAATAATAAAGTATTTCGACAAAGTATGAGAAGAGCACTAACAGTAGTTCTCTTTGGGCATGCTTCCAGGCAATAGGAGTGATTCCTGCACTCTCCATCTTTCTTTCTAGAGCGGCAATGTCATCATCTAAAAAATAGATCCATGGTGTAAACATAGCAAGATTATAATAGAAATAAAACAATAGAAGTAAGTTTTTCTATGATGCTATTCTTCAACTAGTATGATTCAGAAATTAATAAAATCAACACTAATCACATTAGTCAGAAGTTAACAGTGATACACTGAGATTAATGTCTTGGGAGTTGCACAAAACCTTTCTGTTCTTATTTTGAGGAGTGAATAGTGCAGTTCATTATCTGGTTACTGGATGAAAATTCATGTTCAGATAAATACCGAAACTATTAAATAAAAGTCAACACCAATTTTTATTTCTTATTTTATACGCTCATTTAAAATGATTCAGAATAGAAGTGCAAGTGGCATGACAACTTAACCAGAATTCAAACCTGCTGATGAAGGAGAAATTCTTTTTGGGTCTTTGAGAGCTGTCCCTCAACTTTTTGAGTTATTTTCTCTGCCACCTCATAAATTGGAGTGCAAAACCACATAAATTGAGGGAAATATATTACAATCACCTGGAAAGAACTTGCACAATCTGACCTCAGGACATAAGCAAATCATGACAACTACTGTTATCTAAACTTCTTGCTCGGAAGGAGAAAAAGCATCTCAAAACAACACAGACAACATATATCTTTGTGTTATGACAATTATGTTCTATAAAATGCGTTAATGGTTGCATAGAATACAATAGAATTTAAATACCAACTTTCTCTAACCATTTCTTCGAATAGAGAAAGTATTTCCTTATATCTTGACTGATGTAAAAGCCTATTAATTAAGCTAACATATACATCTAGAGAAAATTCATCTTTGAGAGATGAGAAAATAATCATTGCCTCCAAAATCCTCTTCCCTTTGCAAAGACCGTGAAACATAACAGTGAGTCTAAAAGAGAGGAAAGACTCTCATGACCAAAAGGTTGCAAAATTCAAAAGTCAAAGATAAAAAAAGAGAAGAAAAACGCCTTATCCGACAAAGGCATACTTTCCTTCGGATCCTTGTGGGCACAGGAGGAAAAGACATGCTCTATCAGGAAGAATCATCTCCAACTTCATAAAAAACACGAACTTCACATTTCAACTAATTTATCTTTAGGAATTGAGTACACAGATAAAACCTTAAGTAAAGAACAACCTTTGGTTGTTTAACACCTAAAATGAGACCACACTCAGATAAATCATCTGATATTTCACAACCAACATCCACATACTGAACATCGTGATAAATACATTTTGACTTGGTTTCATGATTAACTTCTGATACTTTTTTTTACCTTGCCACTATGTAGAAACCGAGCACAATGTGCAGGGGTAAGTAGAGCTCTCCTCTCCCATATGTTTGATGACTCAATGTAGCTGAAACCAAAATAAAACATTTTAGCCTTTTTAGGTCATTCTACATATGAAGTAAAAACTCCTCAATAAGCACTTAGAACATAATATAATGATAAACTGAACATATATGGACTCCTAAAAACACTATGAAAAGACTTGATGCATTTATTGCCTATAAAAAGTGAATCAAGTTTACAGTTTATCAAAACTGCCACCTTGCGGGCTGCAATTTTGATAAACTGCAAGGCTGTAGTTTTGATAAACTGCCACCTTGCAGTTTTGATAAACTGCAGCCTTGCAGTTTATCTAAACTGCAAGGCTGCAATTTGATAAACTGCAGACTTGCAGTTTATCTAAACTGCAAGGCTGCAGATTTGATAAACTGCAGCCGACAGTTTATCAAAACTGCATGGTTGCAGTTTATCAAACTACAACTCTGTAGTTTTGATAAACTGCAATGCTGCAGTCTATCCATCTATTAATTGAGTTGGTATAATTCACTTGTAATTGCGCAACCAAGGTGAATTATGTATAAATGTATGTCTAGTATAGATTACCTTAATATTTACATATAATTATCCATACACTTGCGCAACCAAGGTGAATTATAATTGAGTTGATATAATTCACTTGTTGCTTTATAATCTCTCCTTTGACATGGAGCTTTATTGCGTTGACAAAATAGAAGTCATTGATTATTGTTGGAGAGAAGCAAAGATTATTATTAGAGTAAAGAGGCTCTCTCCTTTATATAGGAGAGAGATACAAGGCAAAATAATAAAGCATAATTCCAACACTCCCCCTCAAGTTGGGCGTGTGATATCTTGCATGCCCAACTTGCACATAATTTTTCCAAACACGTTCTGACTCAACCCCTTGGTGAGAGCATTCGCTAACTGTTGATCTGAAGGGACAAAATGTGTGCTCACAACTTCTCTTTCTATATTCTCTTTGATGAAGTTGCGATCAACCCCCACATGCTTTATGCGGTCATGTTGGACAGGATTGTGAGCAATGCTAATGACGGCTTTGCTATCACAGTAAAGTCTCACGGGATCCTTGTTTTCCATGCCAAGATCTTGCAGAAGAGATTTAATCCACAGTCCCTCGCAAATCCCACGAGCCATGACTCGGAATTCTGCCTCAGCATTCGACCTGGAAACCACATGTTGTTTTTTACTCCTCCACGTTACCAAATTACCACCAACTAAAGAACAATAACCAGAGGTGGACTTCCTGTCGTCAACTGAACCGACCCAATCAGCATCAGTATAGACTTCAACGGTCAGCTCTTTGCCCGGGGAGAATAGGATACCCTTTCCAGGAGAGGACTTGAGATACCAAAGGATTCGATGATCAACTTCTAAGTGACGGGTTCGTGGTGAGTGCATGAACTGACTAATAACACCAATGACATGAAATATCCGGACGAGTATGAGATAGATAGATAAGACGACCCGCCAATTGTTGAAACCCAGTGATATCATCTACCACTTCCCCATCATCTCTACCCAATCTGTGATTAACTTCAATTGGAGTATCAACAGGTCTACACCCACTCATCCCACATGATTGGAGCAAGTCAAGAATGTACTTTGTCTGAGATATGAATATGTCATGATTTGATCGAGCAACCTCAATTCCCAGGAAGTATTTGAGATTTCCCTGGTCTGTTACTTCAAACTCCTTTTCCAGTCTTTGTTTCAAAGTTTGAATTTCTTCGGTATCATCGCCCGTGATAATGATATCATCAACATAAACAATAAGAGCAGTGAGTCTCCAATGTTTGTGCCTTACAAATAAAGTATGATCGACATTGCTCTGGGAGTATCCAAATGTGACCATAGCTCTATGAAATCTCCCAAACCAGGCGCAAGGAGACTGTTTTAAGCCATATAAGGCTTTCTTCAACCTGCATACCTTTCCCCCAGATCCGGCTAGGGTAAGACCAGGCGGTAACGACATGTAGACCTCTTCTTCCAAGTCCCCATGAAGAAAGACATTTTTCACATCTAACTGGGTCAAAGTCCACCCTTTGTAGGCAACACACGAGAGCAAAACTCGTATAGATTTCATCTTTTTCACAAGGGCAACGGTTTCTTGATTGTCAATCCCCATGGTCTGAGTATAGCCCCTAGACACCAGGCTAGCCTTGTATCGCTCAACAACACCTTGAGAGTTCTGTTTGATGGAGAACACCCACTTACACCCTACCACAATCTTGCCAGGTGGCAACGAGGCCAAGTCCCATGTGCAATTCTTCTCCAGGGCCAACATCTCCTCAAGCATAACATCTTGCCACTTTCGGTGAGCGATAACATCCTGCCAAGTTGAGGGAATGGAAATGGAGGAGAGAGGCAATAAAGAGTTTATGTGAAGGGGATAATGAGTTATAAGACACAAGGTGGGACATCGGATGTTGGGTAGAGATACAGTTACCTTGAGTCCCCAAAAAAGGATCAGATGTTGGAGTGGGTAGCCTGAGAGATGTCGATGTACCTTGACCCCTCTTCCGCCGAGTATACACCTGTAAAGGAGGAGCGGTCACAGGAGTAGGAGCAGGAGTAGGCAAGGATGTAGACATAACATGCATATGCACAGGAGGTGGAAGATATGGAGGAGGAATAGGTAGGGGAAGAGAGCTCACTTCTATTGGGTAAGACTCTCCTTGATGTGAGGGATCGTAGAAGGACTCAGGCTCCCGAAACGTGACGTCCATAGTAACGAAGATCTTTCGGGAAGCTGGATGGAAACATTTATATTCTTTCTGGGTAGGCGAATACCCAATAAAGATACACTTGAGGGCACGAGGGTCAAGTTTGGTCGTGGGGCGAATATGGACAAAACACACACCCAAAAATACGAGGAAGGAGATGTGTGGGAGAGACAGAAAGATCCGCAAGAGGGGATTTGTGACCAAGGATGAGTCGGCAAATGATTAATAAGATACGTCGCAGTAAGAACAATATCCCCCCAAAAATGCTTCGGGAGGTGCATCTTCAGGAGGAGGCATCGAGCAACCTCTAGAAGATGACGATTCTTGCGCTCGACGACCCCATTCTGAGCTGGGGTGTAGACACAAGATGTCTGATGTATAATGCCCTGATCACTAAGATAACGCTCAAAGGAAGAGTCAACGTACTCACGACCATTATCACTGCGCAAAACTTTAATGACAACATTAAATTGAGTGACCACCATCTTATGAAAACGTTGAAATAAGGGAAATACATCATTCTTGTGTTTCATTAAGTAGACCCACGTACAACGAGAAAAACAGTTGATAAATGTAACAAACCAGTGGAAATCGGAAATCGAGGCAACAAGGCAAGGAACCCAAACATCAGTATGAACCACATCAAAAGGAGAAGAACTATGAGTAGACACATGATTAAGAGAAGCACGATGATGTTTACCAAGAGCACACACATCACATTTAAAAGTATTCAAAGATATATTTGACATATTCGGAAATAAAAGATGCATAGTAGATAGAGAAGGATGACCCAGACGGCAGTGCTAGGAGTCCACAGAGATCTGAGCAGCAGAAAGAGCCTTCGGAGGTGAGGCAGAGCTGGAGGGGTCAAACAGGTAGAGTCCATCCCACAGTCTACCAGAGCCAATCACCGTCCCCGTCTTCAGGTCCTGAAAGACACAAGAGGAGGGGAAAAAGGTTACAGAGCAATTCATGGAATTAGTAAGGTGACTAATAGAGAGCAGGTTGCGGATAAACATACGAACATGAAGCACCGAAGAGAGGGTGAGGGAGGGGCAAGGAATGGACCCTTTCCTGGCAATGGGAGGCAAGGAACCATCAACAATGCTCACCATGTCCCTACCAGACAAAGGGATATAAGATACAAAACTTGTAGCAGAGCCAGTCATATGGTCTGTGGCGCCGGAATCAATGATCCACTGGGTGAGAGAGCAAGTAGAGGCAGACTGAGCACCTGGAGTCCCCCGGTGGGCATATAAAAAGCTAGCAGACTCAGATGGGTGGCCAAGCATGAAGCGGAGGAAGGCTTGAATCTCCTCAGCAGAAAGGGCAGAAGGAATCACTGGGGCATCAGATCCTTCATAAGAAGCAGGATCATCAACAACATCGGAGAGATGAGCCGAGCGAGACGGAGTAGACCGACCCAGAGTGTGACCAAAGCCACGGTCACCACGAGGAGCCGGACCACCGCGAGGAGGAAAGCCATGAAGCTTGAAGCAAGTGTCCCGAGTATGATGTGCTTTCCCTCAATAATCGCACGTCAAATGGTCCCTGTCCATAGGTTTAGACCTAGTGTCCCGGATAGAGCGACCACCGGGATTGAACCGAGCAGCAAGGGCAAAACCCTCAACAACAGTATCTGGTAGACGAATTTCCCGGCGATCATTTTCTTGTTGAACCAAATTGTATACCTCAGGTAAGGAAGGCAGAGGAGAACGACCAAAAATCTGAACACTGATGGGGTCGAGGTCACGGTGGAGACCATGAAGAAACTCGAAGATCCGATTGCGTTCCTCCCGGGCACGGACCAGCACTTCATCCTCAGGGGAGACAAGAGTAAGCGCGTCGAAGTGGTCATACTCCTGGTAAAGCTGGGTAAACTCCAGGTAATAGGCAGCGGGAGGTCGATCCCCTTGGCGCAAGAGGAAGATCCGTTGCCGCAATTGGAAAATCTGAGCGGCATTCCCACGACAGGAGTAGGTAATCTCAGCTCATTTCCAGATGCCAGTCGCAATATCCAGAAATAGATAGTTGCGGGCAATAGACTCCTGCATAGAGTTGGTCAGCCAAGACATCACCAAGGAGTTCTCGGATTCCCCTTGGGGCCAATCCGGAGAGGTAGTAGTAGGAGCCCTAGTAGTGCCGTTGATGTAGCCAAATAGACGGTGGCTCTTGAGGGTCAGAGTAACAGAACGAGCCCAGGGGAGATAATTAGTGCCATCCAACTTAATGGTAGTAATCTGAGGAGTCCCGTGATCGTGGTTGGCACGAAGAAATCCAGTAGAAGGCAGATGATCATGAGGGGCACTCCCACCGGAGGAGACATTCGGAGTCTCACCACTTCCTGACATAGCAAGCGAGGGAAAAGGACACAAATCCGAGTGTTTAGAGACGAAAAATCTCACTCATAGAAAGAGGAGATGCGTCGGGGGGACACCATACGCAATAAGAGGAAGATACATTCCCACAAGAAGGGAGAACAAGGCGCCAGAAGAGCAATCACGGACTCAAGCCTGCATAGATCCGGCGCCAAGAAAGGCTCAAACAACCATACGAAGAGGACTGCGCCGACGGGCGCTGGAGGAAGGCGACGAGGCTGGAGACCGGAGCCGAAGCTGGCCGATTAGTTCTGGCCGACTTGAGGAATAGGCTGGAGAGGCGTCGGCGGGAGAAGCTGGACGTGAGAAGTTGGATGGGAGAAACGCGGGAGAAAGAAGCCGACTAGTTCTGGAGAAACGCTGGAGACGCGCCGACGGATCTGGAGAAGACGATGCGGATCTGGAAGGGAAGCGCCGGATTTGGAAGACGCGGATCTGGAGAAGACGCGCCGGATCTGGAAGGGAAGCGCCGACGGGAGAAGCTGGACGCGCTGTCGCAGACGGGAGAACGTGGATAGCTCGCTGAAGAACGCCAACGCTGGATACGGGAGAGCGCCGACGCTGACGAGAGAACGCAGGCGGGAGATTAGGTCACACTCTGCTCTGATACCATGTTGGAGAGAAGCAAAAATTATTATTAGAGTAAAGAGACTCTCTCCTTTATATAGGAGAGAGATACGAGGCAAAATAATAAAGCATAATTCCAACAATTATTAAGAAAACATGTAGAGATAAATACATGGTTATATCCTATGAACACACATTTTATACACTGAGATTCTATTTTGCCTTTATGTTGTAGGCGAATGTGGACACATGAGACATACAAAAACATGATGAGGAGGTTATTATAAATGTGAATGTGTTGAAGCTCAGACACAAGTTACATAGGTCTTTTTGTTTTCAAGGATTTTGAAAGAAAATTAGTTCACCAAATAGGTGGTTATAAGAACTACCTTCTAAACATATGTTTGACAGTTACATTGAAAAAATGATGGCCTTCACAACATTAAATGCCAATTTTCCTCCCAGAAACCCGATCTTGTTTTGGTGCATAACCACCATCTTTTAAAGATTGTGGAAATGATTTTGTTGAATAATCTCTCATATTATTTTAACTCACACTTTTTATGAAAACCCAAAAATTGATTTTTAATCACTTTATAGAAGGTTAGGGAAATAGAGTTGATTATGGAGTTTTCTTTTGTAAGAAAAGTCATCTGGTTCTAGTACAATCATCTATAAAGGTTAGAAACAACAGTGTGTCCAAACATATTAGAAACAATGGATGACACCAAATTCATGACATAAAAAATTAAAATGTACCAAAACATTATCGTCCGCATTAATTTTTATCCAATGGATTTATATTTATTAAATTTCCTAAAATCATTCTAGAGTATTAAATCTAGTGTAAACACTTCAGTAGAAAACAGTTTTTTACAATACAAAAAAGAAAAATCGTAAATTAATCAATATTAGTGAAGCACAGGAAGGGATGATGAAACGTATTACACAATTGCTCTAAAATATGCAACTAGTTACTGATTTTTAACCTAAGTGGTATGATCTCACAGTGGAACAACCAATCAACAAAAAGTAGGGTGAGATGGTTGATTGGAGAAGAGAGAAAACAATCAAAACTTATTTATTGGATTAATGAGAAAGAAATATAAGCTAGTAGCGACAAGTAGTCAAGTACTAGCATGGAAACTGGTTTTGTATGCAAAGTTTATATGCATGGTGGTGAGTTTTAGTTGCCTAGATATGTTGTTAATGAAAACTTACTAACTAATTATAACAACAAACTGATGTCAGAGTTAGTAAAAAAAGCAAACAACTTCCTATTAATAAATATAAGCACATGGTGATGGCGATCACATCACTCAAGGATCTACCTGATAATCGAAGTAGTTTATTTTGTGCAAATCGATGATTTAACAATTTTGTGCAAATCTATGATTTAGTGTGTCTATTTGATCGATGATGTTTATAATTGGCAATTAAATCTTTAACTATATTTAAATGTTCGCCAAATCTGTATTATGTTGAATTAATCGACACTTAGAGAGCTTACCCAAAAGTGTTCATGACCCAAGTTGAGACATAGTTGTAGTTTTCTGAAGATAACTTAGCCAGTACAAAGTTTGCAACCTGATGGATGCATGATTAGATCTCAAACAAGAAATTTAACATCATAAAATCAATTCAACATAATGTGGGAATTACCATAGCTTCAAATTTATTATCCAGAAGAATGTTTGCGTCTTTGATGTCTCGATTGATAATTCGAGGGTGGCCTTCCAGTTTGATCAAATTGTGATTCATAGAGGTTTTTGAGAAATGGAATTCACCTGATCCTGCAACATGGATGAGGAAAACTTAAAAACTGAGTTAAAAAATCTAATAAAAAAATCAGTCTTATGAAGCAATTACTTCTCTCAAGAAGTAACTTAATAAAGCTATCAATCGCTTACAGTGAGATCCTCCACGCAAAATTGCCATCAGGAAACCTAGAATGATCTTTCTTATACAACAAAAACAGAACCCATATATAGTGCCCAATCATTGGGGGTATGGGCGGGGAAAGATTGGAAACAGACCTAACCTTTGGCACTATGCACAAAGTGGCTTCTCTCAGAGGGGAAAGACCTAACCTTTGACAATAAATGCACAAAGTGGCTGCAAAAAAACAAATAAACAAGAAACCAAAAAGGAACAATTAGAAACTAGTATTAATATATAGCTTTGTACAAAACTGTAGTATGCAAGGTCCAAAATGAAGAAAAAACAAAATGGTATGATGCGTGCCTGCAAGAGGCCGGATATAGTCATCAGCCTTGAAAGGCGTCATTCCGAGAAGCCCATCATCAGTGCCAAGTGGCGGTCCTACATATTGAAAAACATGAAGTAGAAACACGGTCAATCGGGTTAAAACATAATTACTAGGAAATGATATTCAGAGCAATATTACCTCACCTTGAAGAGAAGATCAGGCGCGAGAACGCCGACTGAAATTGCCGCTGGATGGAGTTCGGGTGCGAGAACGTCTCTTGCTGGAAGGCTGCTGGAAGGGGGAGGTCGGGCGCGAGAACGTCGCTTGCTGGAAGTCCACTGGAAGGGGGAGGTCAGGCACGAGAGCGTCGGCTGGAAGAGACGCTGGAGGAGCGGTGGTTAAGAGATTTTGTCGTGTGCCCTAACCGGCCAAATGACAGTAATAAGGATCGATGGGAAGGATGGAGCGAAGCGTAAAATTAGAGGCATGGGGCCGAAAAGTTTGTGTGGAGGAAATTAAAAAAGGGTGTTGTTATTAGCAAACCCATTTTGGCTTTTAGCAAACCATTACTACTAGCAAGCCATTTAATTTGAAAATGACTATTTGAAAACCAAATGGTTACTAGCAAACCACTCAAAAAAAAGTAATCTAAAAATAAATGTTCGTACTATACTATATCATTTAGCATTGCAAAATTGAACTAGTTATTAGGTTTTCTTTGCTACATAAAGGATAATCTAAAAATTGATCGTCTTCAATAGCTCCTAAAAATCTCTGCAATAAAAGAAAACATTGTTACAACATTTTTATGTAAATTAATAAGGATAAGAAAATTGAAATAATTTTTTTTACCTTTCATAACTTGTAGTCGATGATGCATTCCCATGAAGTTGCTACAAAAAGTATAATTGATCGTCTTTAATAGCTCCCAAAAATCTCTATATTAAAATTAAACATTGTTAGTATATTTTTATGTAAGTGAATAGACTATGAAGTTTGAAATCATAATTTATACCTTTCATGATTTCTAGTTGAGGATGTATTCCCATGAACTTGCTATGTGTGTATGATACCTTCTCCATGGGGAGTATAGTTGCGGAAATGAGTATCCTTCTTTCATGCTTAATCTCACAAAATGATTACCATTTACGAAGTCGATGAAAATTATTTTTGGTATGTGAGGAAGCGCCGAGTCCAATGGTTGAAACATCATACTTTGATTATGTGAAATTAGAGTCACGCCAACATTGTAGCAAGATAAAATAATTAACCCCATATCTGGCATGGACATCCACTTTTCAAATGGTGCGGGCGAGCATTGACATTCAAGATTGTTGATTAATTCCATTCTTCTAGGACCTCCAAAAAGTGCATCATACAATATTTCTTTTTTCATCAATTCATTCATTAAGTCTTCTCTAACTTGTTGCCAATTATTACCCATGTTTAGTGTTTCACTAATGACACGAAATCCACAATGTCCATCCGCTGGTACATCAAAAACATCAACCAAGTGATCCGAAATATAAGATGGTAGTTGTTGTCGGACTCTATCATATAATTTATTCTTTTGCTTACTATGTTGCTTTGATAACTTTGACATTTTTCCTTGTGAAAGTTGGCCCTCCGACAATACATGTTCAAATAGTGATGGATTGCATTTTGTACTTTTGTAGTCATCCTTGAACTTCTTCAAACTCCCTTTCGGTATTCCTTTTAGTTTTGTTGGCAAGAGTGACTCTTTTGTTCCACTACATGTCAGATTCATGATTTCACGTAATTTATTTCTAATCTCCTTTTGTTGATGCTCATTTGTGTTTTTATACCTTTCTATGATCCCCTTCAACTCAAATGATATATTTATGTCTCCCATGTTGACGGATTGTTGTGTTTGTGGTACTTCATTGCTCTCCAAAGAAAAAGACAATTGCTTCCAATGTTTATGAATTAACCATATCGGACAAGCTTTGTTTTGTGAGATATATGACGCTAACTCATGAGCACATGGTAACCCAAGCGTGGACCGACTTATATGAGGACAATCTACACCAACATCTCTTGTCTTACGGTTGTTGTCTTCTTCCACTTTAATCAACTGCAATGCCTGTAATGACACACGTCCAAGTAGGTCAGAATACAATGAGCCCTTAAACTCTTGACTAACTTGAATGGAGCTTTGACCAAACGATTTTTTTATCTCTATATGTTGTAGATTTAACATTTGATCAAAAGCCTTCCAAATTGTTGCCAAATTCCCAATTGAGATTTCTAAAAATTTCTTCAACTTGCTATGACCTCCTTCTACCCGATTTGTTGTTGAGTTGCCAAGATGTAAATATTTATCAATCCAAGCACACACAAAATACTCTTTTAAAGGGTCAAACCACGTTTTACATATATAAGTGACAACATTGGGGAATGAAGTAGAGTAAGAACTCAAAATAACATTGTATCTCATATTGAACTCGTTTTCATTTCTTGCATCCACTAAACGTTGCCATGCACCAAGAAAATTTTCGAATTCCTTCCCATCATTGAAATATATTTTACAATTAGATAAAATATTTCTATGCACATGTACCTGACATAAGACATGTTTGACATTTGGAAATGTATGCTTAATGACATTCATCAATGCTAAATCTCTATCTGTAACCAGAACATTTGGTAAGGAGGTTTCATCCAAAATAACTTTGAAATGCTCAAGTGCCCATCTGTAAGACTGTAACTAGACTCAGACTCATCAGATATAAAGGCAAAAGCAGAGAAAAATGTTTGTTGAGTAGATGTAACACCAACCACAGAAAGTAATGGCAACCGGTACCGATTTGTCTTGTACGTACAATCTATTAAAAACACAGGAGAAAATGTTTTACTTAACTTAATGGCTGTCGGATGTGCAAAGAACAAGCTCACCGAGTCCCCCCCTCCATAACTCGATTAAAACTCAAATAACCACTATCTGTTAAGCACTTAAACAAATATTGTATGGGGGTGGCGCCATTTAATTCTTTCTTCTGCAACTTATTTCTCTCATTATAGATAGTCCGCACAATGTGTAATTTTCTGCATTCCTCTTTTTAAGAATGATTAATATATTGATTGGTTTCACATTGGAGGCAATCATGTGTTCAACTATTTTTTCTCCACACAATCCAATCGACCCACAGTCGCATGTGCTTATAAATGAACAATTTCATGGTTATGTGTCCCACATTTGACTTGAATTGTCCATTCTTCTGAGTGCGCATTTTTTTCCAATCAAAGAAAAAGGGCACCCACAACGCTTGCTAGTAGTTTTTCTCAAATTTTGTTTAACCCAACCATTTTTACATTGTTTCTCACGGTATAAATCACTTCTATCACAACTAAGAAATACACGTGGGCTAGCCCGTCCACCTACTAATTTATCTGAACCTTTAACCGTGACTGCAAAACTATGATTTTTCCCGACATTACGAGCCCACTGAATTAAAGCTTCTCTTGATGGAAATTGAATTTCAGTTTCAAAGTGCCTACCAACATCCATATATACATTTGATTCGCTACACAAACGAAATTAATGCCTTAATTATTACAAAAACCACAACAACTACCACACAACAACATATATAGAATTAAATCATTGCTACCTTTGAGAGGATGAATGTCCTAGAGCAAGTTCCATTGAGAAATATATAAATTCACGCGTACGGTGAACTTCTAGAACAATCGATAATGCACAAAATTTGGAAAAAAAATTCAATAGCCATGCACATAATAGGTTGGATGAACAAGACATGCAAATAAATTTGAAGAAATACTCTAGCAACATCTCTAATACTCACCAAAGTTTTGATGAAATAACTCTGAATCCGGCCTGGAAACTAGAGAAAATCCAAGTAACATAGACTACAAGGAAACCTAAGAAAAAAATGGAAAAATGCACAGGTGTTCACGTACGAAAGGGAGAAGAGGGGTAACTCTTACCGGAGATGAAGAACCGGCACCGGAAGGGAGCAAAGATGAAGCTTCAGGAGAATGAGAACCGCCAAAGGGTCGGCTATCCTTGCTGGGAGGTGATCTCGAAACTCGATGTGCAGAAAAAATGATCGCTCTGGCACCGAACGGGGGGGGGGGGGGGGGGGGGGGGAGAAGGATGGAATCACGAGACGTCCTAGGTCGCGGGAGAGAAGGGCGAGAGAGCCGATCGGGATTGTGGGCGGAAATGAACCGGAATAAAGGTTTTAAGGGGCGGTTTGCTAGTAGCCTAATTAAAGCTTTTGAAAAATCTGAAAACATCATATTAATTGGTTTGCTAAAAGCTATATTAGGTTTGCTTATAACACCACCCTTAAAAAATTGCCCTAGTTTTTTTCAAGCATAATTAATAGTGACTAAAATATTGTTGGCCACTAAAATTAAAGATATTTTAACGATTACATAATTTATTTGTCACTATTTTTTCATTTCTAGTGTCGTCGAGGAGCGACATCAGATGCCGTCAAGACTCAGATGAGAAGGTTGAGGCCGTGAGTTTCTAGAAAAGGTGGCGCTAACTCAGCCGTGCCATTAATTATAAAAAAATAGAATGATTTCTATTTTGGTCAAGTTATGAAATATATATTTTTGTTTAGGAGGGGAGGTTCAAATTTGTGGTGACTAAAATTTTCAAGTATTTCTTGCAATGACTAATATTCTTTTGATTATTAAATAATCTTCATGTATTTCAATCTGTGACCAAAAATAATTTTGGTCACTAAATAAAATCATTTAGTGGCAAAACAATTTGCGGTCACAAAATTGTTATTTTTAGTGACGAAAATTTTGCCACAAAAATATATTTTTAGTGACTAAATATTTATTTTAGTCACCAATTAAACAAGAATCATTATTTTGTGACCAACTTTAAATTCCGTCACAAAAGTATATCTTTAGTGACGAAATATATTTTGTCACCAAAGGTCAATTTTCTTGTAGTGAGTGCTCCATCATCTCATCATCGCCCACTAAGCAATGATAATTTTATCTTTTGTTGGCATCATCCATTTGGCATTTAATGCAATATAATGGAGCAAAATTAGAAAAGAAATTTCTGCCCCTTCCTACTGCTTATGTTTGAAAGATGCTTTAAATGTTTTAGTCAATTGTTGATGGGCCATTTTTTCTCCATATTAAGGTATACATATGACCTGTAACAACTGCCGCTTTTATTGTACATGCAATATATTATAATATGATGTGCCCATGCATGCATTTTTTCCGATAATATTCTGTCTCCAATGGTTCTTTTTAAAGTCCAATGTGGGTTATTTTGATTAATGTTTTCAATATTTAGGTTCTCTCTAATCATTATTTAATTGTCATTCGTATTAACTTCTTGATTGTAATTTCTGTAGACATTATATTTTAAATATGGACCTTTAGTCACATTAGTTTTCGTACAAATTCAGATTCCTTTGTTAATCATTGTTGCTCGTATCTTGAAAGACAGGCTGGTGAGCTTATGAAAGTCGAGTATCAAAGAAAGATCCATTTACTGAATAAACAGAAAAAACATGGTGCGCCTCCTGAATCTCTGGAAAAGATCAAAGCAACTGTGAGCCAGTTGCATACAAGATACATAGTTGATATGCAATCAATGGATTCCACTATCTTAGAAATTAATAGTTTACGTGATCACAAGTTGTACCCAAGACTAGTTGAACTCGTTGGTGGGTAAGTTATCCTGCTTTTAATATTTTTTGTTGCTTTATGTTACACATTTTGACTCTGGTTTCTAAGAAATTTTTTAGTTTTAACTTTTTCTTCATTCATGTCTATGTTTCTGGATGTTGTTTATGTTTCCACGATGGTTTTCATGCATTTCTCTATAAAGTTTTGACTGCAATTGTTGTAGCTTTTTGCTCACATCCTTTTTGACATAAAAACAAACAAACAGTATAATGAAAAGTTTGTCGTTCTCATCCTACTCATCATCATTGAAATTGTAAGATAACTTGGAGTACAACCAAAGTGATCCATGGAATTCATTTGCAAATGATGATTCCAATATAACTTGAAGTGCAAGCAAGGGTAAGAGGCCGGTCATGTGCTTAAAATAATGAGAATAGACAATTACTTAAGAATATGAGTATATTTTAGATTTTATTGTCATGATTGATTGTGTATTACCTTTATTTTATTTATTAGTCTTATGCTCTATAAATTTTGGGCATTCATACTTGTAATGACACCTTAAAAGAAATATCAAACTTCCATTTCTGAAGCTTCTTAGTCATATCGACTACCATATAACACCCATACCTAGTTTAACATCAATTCATAAGCCCGACCGACACTTGTGATATGAAGCCAACTAAACAACGATAATAAAATTGGTACATAACAGACATAAATGAAAGTAATAACTGAAAACTTACAGCATAAGTAAAATATGAAGCTATGGGTAAAAATGTATCTAAATTTATGATTCACAGAGCCAACTAGAATGAAAAACCCTATAAATTTGAAACACTGAAAACTTAAACATTGTCTGATACATTCAAAACTTTAGTTTCATAAGTTCATTTTCTATATTGTCGCATAGAAATTCTGTTCCATTATCTTTAATTTTTGTATATAATGATTTTAGTGTCCTGAATTTTTTGTAATGTTTGGGTAATTAGATTTCATGTTCCCCTTATTAACTTTATATCTTATGGCTTGCTGAGCACATTCTGATTATGGAGTCCCAATGGCTACCCGAAGGTGCCCTAAACTGTTGTGGCCCTTGAGTGGAACATGGACTCGCATCTGATTATTTCCAAGTATGAAAATGTTGGTTGTCGACCCCATGTCTGAGGCTCATATGGACTGCTGGACATATGAGTATGAGGTCACTATTCTGAGATTATTACGTAATTTAATATTTTAATCTTCGCCTAATTGTATTCCACATTCTTAATCATGTCTATTCTTGCTGTAGAATGTAGGTATTCATGTTTCGTTCTCTAGATTGTATCATAATAAATTACTTGATTTTATCATACATTACTAGGTTATGTGTCATTTGATTTCTCTATGTAATCTATAGTATTTTAATTAAGATGATAAATGACAACTAGAAGCTGAATAATTAAATTATGCGTGCATTCTTACACAACCTAGGTAATGCGATTATATTATGTGATATATGTCTAGCAAAGAGGAGTTGAATTTCTTTCCTCAGTGTTGCAACATTCATAAACGCGACGCGGCGACATAGCTGACTAGGTTGAATGTAAAATCACAAACCTCCCTTGAATATTCTCTACAATCCCTCTTTACCACTGCTAGGGCTTTTTCCTGGAAAATACGGAAATGATTTTTTCTGAAATAGAGGAAAGGGAAATTATTCACTTGACGAGGTTAGAGGTTCTCACCTTGATTCGAAGAGTACGCAAGGCTTCTCCGATCTATAACACAAAAGCCCTAATTCCCTCTTCCACAATTTCCTAAAGTTCTATTAACAATTATTAGCGAATTTGGAGGAAAAGGAAGAGGAGGAAAAATGAATTAACAACAACAACACTCAAGCCTTTATCCCACTATAGTGGGGTCGGCTATATGGATCCTTTGTCGCAATTGTGCCCTATCTTTAGTCATAATCTCACTAATGCCTAAGTACATCATGTCTTTCCTTATAGTCTCATTCCAAGTCTTTATTGGTCTACCCTCCCCCGTTTAACATGCCTAGTGACTAAACTCTCACAACGCCTAACATATGCCTCTAATGGTCTCCTTTGTACGTGTCCAAACCATCTTAGTCGAGCTTCTCGCATCTTCTCTGTAATTGGTGCCACTCCTGTCTTATCCATGATACATTCATTCTTAATTTTATCCAGTCTCGTGTGTCCACATATCCACCTAAGCATTTTCATCTCAGCAACTCCCATTTTTTGCTCATGTACACAATTCACTGCCCAACACTGGGAACCATACAACATCGCTGGTCTAATTGCAGTATGGTAAAACTTGCCTTTATGTTTTAATGGTACTTTACGATCACATAAGATCCATGACGCGCCTCTCCACTTCAACCAACCTGTTTGGATTCTATGTATCACATCTTTATCAACACTGTAGGATCAAGCGCAACCTACTATCCCAAAAGCCCGGACTAATGGGAAGGACGCTACTTTTTCTTTAAGGAAGTAGGAAAGACGCTACGGGTCAAGTGAAGGAACGCTGGACCCAACAATCCCCTCCCCCCAGCGTCCAGCACGACCCGCAAGCTCAGAGGTGCTCCACATGGCTCAGAGGTGGCGCACCACATGGCTCAGAGGTGGCTTTTCACATGGTCGCGGCCGCCTGACCCGCCGGGACCCACACAGGTAGAGAAATTTCAGGATTTAATCAACGCGGTGGCGCACCACATGGCTCAGAGGTTGCTTTTCACATGGCCGCGACCGCCTGACCCGTCGGGACCCACACAGGTAGAGAAATTTCAGGATTTAATCAGCGCCCCCTGACCTCGAACCCGCAACCTCCCTCTGATACCACTTGTAGGATCAAGCCCAACCAACTATCCCAAAAGCCCGGACTAATGGGAAGGACGCTATTTTTTCTTTAAGGAAGTAGGAAAGGCGCTACGGGTCAAGTGAAGGAACGCTGGACCCAACAACCTCCATCTTTTTGAACTATCGATCTAAGATATTTAAAGCACTCACTGCGGGAAATATCATGATCACCCAACTTAATAACGAAGTCCTCTGTCCTTCTTGCACTGCTAAATTTAAGCTCCATATACTCCGCCTTTGCCCTGCTCAACCTACAACCCTTCTTTTCTAAAGTGTCTAGCCAAGATTCAAGTTTCGCGTTTACACCCTCACGCGACTCATCAACCAAAATATATCATCCGCAAACAATAAATACCAAGGTATTGCTTAATATGTCCGGTGAGCTCTTCTAAGATAAGGGTAAAGAGATAAGGGCTTAAAGCTGAACCTTGATGCAAGCCAACAATGATAGAGAATTTCTGTGTTAATCCTCCAGATGTCCTCACCCTCGTCACTGAATTTGTATACATATCTTTGATTTTGTCAATGTATGATACATTTACACCTTTCTTTTCTAAGACTCTCCATAAGATCTCTCTTGGAACCCTATCATAAGCCTTCTCACGATCGATAAACAACATATGCAAATCTTGTTTTCTTCCTCGATAGTTTTCCTCAAGAGATGTATAGCTTCCATGGTCGACCACCCTGATATGAATCCATATTGATTCTCCGAGATGCTAGTCTCCAGTTTTACTCTTCTTTCTATTCCTCGTTCCCATAGTTTCATGGTATGACTCATTAATTTAATTCCGCTGTAATTAACACAATTTTATATATCTCCTTTGTTCTTATACAAAGGTACCAAGATACTTTCTCTCCATTGGTCCGACATCCTCTTTGACTTCAGTATCTTATTGAAGAAACATGTAAGCCACAAAATTACTTCTTTCCCTAGACATTTCCATACTTCGAGGGGTATATCGTCTAACCCAACCGTTTTTTCATTTTCATCTTCTTTAGAGCATAATTTACCTCCGATACGTAAATTTTATGATAAAACGTTATGTTCCTATACTCCTATGAGTTACTTAATTCTTCCAAGTTCAGTTCAATGTCTTTTGTTTAATTATAAAGTTGATAAAATAAAAGTATCTTTTCATCGCTCTTTAATAGCCACATCATAAGTCAAAACTATTTCTATTTCATCCTTTATTCATTTAGCTTGGCTTAAATTTCTTGTCTTTCTCTCTAGTTTGAGCAATTTTATATATGTTACGCTCTCCATCTTTGATATCTAGTCGCTTATAAAATTCTTCATAAACTTGACTTCTTGCTTTTCTTACTGCATGTTTAGCTTTTTTCTTGGTGACTTTATACTTTGCCAAATTTTTATCATTCCTGCAAGCGTAGAGTGTTTTATAGCTGACCCTCTTTGCCATCACTTTGTCTTGCACTTCCTCTTTCCACCACCAAGATTCTTTATTTGGGGCTCCCTTTTGATTCTCCAAGTACGTTCTTTCCACTTATCCTTAAATGTGAAGACATAACTTCCCATGAGACACTAGGATCAACATAATGATCATCAGCTAGTTGTTTCATAACTGCTATCTTAAAAGCAACTTGTTTTTCCATCTTCAAGTTCCACCACCAAATTTTTGACAACACTTTTGTCTGTCTTAAGTTTATTATATTTAATTTGCACGTCCAACACCATTAACCTATGTTGTGCTGTCAAACTTTCTCCTAGTATGACTTTGCAATCTTTACGAATCATTTTATCCATTTTGCGAGTCATAAAATAATCAATTTTTGACTTATTTGGTTCTCTTTTATATGTAATTTAATGTTCTTCTCTCTTCATGAAAAACATATTTGTTACAATTAGCTCATGTGCTATGACAAAGTCTAAAATTGTTCTTACTTCATTTTTGTCCATACCCAAATCCTCCATGAACGGCTGTGTAATATGTATTTTCCTTCCCTATGTTCATTTAAGTCTCCTCCTATGAAAATCTTCTCTTTGTGGGATTTCACTTACTAAATTATCGAAGGCTTTCCAAAATTGAACTTTAATAACTTCACTTAATATTATTTGTGGCGCATAAGCACTGACAACATTAATAGTTTCATTTCCTATGATTAATTTATGAGCTAAGATTCTATCACTTTTTCTACTTACCCCAACAACTTCATCTCTCCAAGTAGTATTCACAATAATACATACTCCATTGCTTGTTTTATTTTTTCTTGTGTGCCATAATTTATGAATTGTCTAAAATTTTTGCTTTCTCACCCACCCATCGTAGTCTCTTGTAGGCATAAGATATTTATCCTTCTCCTAATCATCGTATCCACGACTTCCATCGATTTTTTCCGTTAGCGTACCTATGTTCCAACTTCTAAACTTAAGTCGGTCACAAATCCTACGATCTACTTTCCTAGGACGTCTAATAAGTGAGAGATCTTGCCTATTTAACACTACACCCAAGTCCTCTTGGAGGTGCAACGGTTCTTGCCAAGACGCCGCATTCGGACCATACGACGAGGATTCTTGCATATTTAACACTACACCCAAGTTTTGGAGATGTAGCGGTCCTTGCCAAGACACCGCATTCGGATCATACGACGCGTTTCTTAGGGGGAACAACCTAGCTTTCACACAATTTCTCAAATGATCAATATTCATAAGAGTTACTAAATTTTACGCTGACCGTCTACCTAACACAACCCTCACCATTTTTCATCCGGGCTTGGGACCGGCATTGGCTGGTTTAGGAAAAATGAATTGAAAGATAAAAATCTCACCTTGCTCTAATTTGACTGAACCAAAACAAAAAGGCGGCATAACACCACCAAAGCTCCTCTAAATCAAGTGGGGTCGACTGAAAATGAGTAAGTGTTGTGAAGATCAGAACATGATGATCGGATGCACAAAAGATTTACTAATAATTTAACGGGAACTCACCGAGAGGACTTGCGGCCTTCTCGAAAAGGAGTCAACGATGTGGCTGTGTGGAGGAGAAAGAGGTCGGCCTTGATGTGTTTAGTCGTTGAAGGAAATCTCGTATTTCACAAAGGAGGTTGCAGTTCCCAAGTAACAACAAGGAAAAACAATCGAAGCTTTTTTCTTGGTTGTCGGAAGAGAAAAGGGAAGATAGTTAGAAACCTAACCTTGCTTTGGAAAACGTCGGACGAGCCCATAACCAGAACGGGAATTTGGTAGGAAGCTGTGCCTACACCATCGATCAGGGAGAAGACCGTCGCTGCTTCGACATCTGGGCCGAAAGTGGTTTCGTCCGACTGCAGACGCCGATCGCCGGTGTCGTCGCGCGAAGAGTTCCCCTCTTCTTCCTGCGTGGAGCGATGCTTTCCTTTTCCTTGCTGTATCGAGGGTTTCGGTCGAAAGGAAGACAACGGGAAACTGAAAGGGGTGGTGACCTATGCGCGATATAAAGCATTAGAGGGAAACTAAATCTTGTTTCCTTAATTACCAAAACGCCATCACACCTTAATTCTTATTATTTCTCCTTGTAAAATAATCACTTGTGCGTAAAAATAACCATACAGGGAATAAATACCTCGATCCGACGGCTGCGCGAACGAATATTACTCGCGATCAGACTCTGCAATTTAAAATCATTTCGTGTTAGAATTAAGGATGTTACAAATCTCCCCTCATAATAAAAATTTTGTCCTCGTAAATTACAATCGACATATTCTTGATTGCTCCGAAGTTCACCTTCTCTTTCCTATGCATATTCTAGTCAATTACAGTTCAACCAAAGGTCTTTCACAAAACTGATCTCTTTGTTCCCGAGCTTCTGAATCCTTGATCCACAATCTTGGCTGTCTTTATACTGATACTAAGATTTGATTCAGCTGGTGCATCCTCAGTATTGATTACATGACTAGGATCTCTGACTGCTCTCCTCTGATAAGAGACATGAAATACATCATGCAATATACTCATTTACTCAGGTAAGACTAACATGTATGCAACCTCACCAATGCGTTCAAGTACTTCGAACGGACCAACGAACCTAGGACTCAATTTCTTCATTCGCTTAATTCTTGAGACACCCTTAATTGGCCTGACCTTCAAGTAGACATAATCTCCAACGCTGAATTCCACTGTTTTATGTTGCAGATCGTCATATTTAGGTTGTCTGTCTTGGGCTATCTTCATACACTCCCGGATGAATTTGACTCGAGCTATGGTCTTATCAACCCATGATTCTTTATTGGTTGTTCTCTCTTCACCTTCAGTCCAGCATAAAGGTGTCCGACAACATCTGTCATAAAGAGCATTGAAAGGTGTCACCCCAATACTTGTCTGAAAGTTGTTACTGTAGGAGAATTCAACTAGGGTGACATATTTTTCTCACTTATCTCCAAAGTTCAGAATACACATATGAAGCATATCTTCCATAGCCCTATTTATGCGCTCTATTTGCCCATCTGTTTGGGGGTGGAAGGCTTTGCTAAACTTCAACTTAGTACCCCAACGCTCCTGAACATATTTCCATCCTTAGATATAAATCTGTCATCTCTATCTGAAATGATAGACTTCAAAACACCATGCAATTGAACTATCACATCCACATAAAGCTGAGCTAATCTCGGACCCTGATCACTCCTCTTATTAAGAACGAAATGAGCAACTCAGAAAGGCGAATACCACTATCTCTACAAGTAGAGAACAATCACGAGATCCAACGGTAAAGAAATCAACACACAAACCTTGATTACCACTACTATAAAGTGGGGAGGGCTGGAGGCGCTTCAAGAGGGCTATCCGGGGCAGATTTCAGCATTCATGAGCTGACTGGGGCTGTCCAGAAACAGGGACAGCAATTAGGAAGGTGCTGGGAGGTAGTTTTGAGCAATAAGCAACTGATATTTGCTGTTCTGGAAGTCTGGACAGCAACCTGGAGGTTGGGGGTGGCTGTATGGGAGGGGAGGAGGCTCGGCAGGAGTTGTGGGTTGCTGTAGGGTGGCTGGGCAGCACTCAGGCAGCAGTTCCGCGGGAGTTTTGGGCTGTTGGGTGATGGTAGATTGGGGATAACTTGGCGGTGGCTCCACGGGAGGGGAAGAGGCAGGGAGATGGGCTGGATTTAATTGGGAAAGGCTGGCTGCAGTTGGGGGCAGCAAATGGGGATCCAGCCAGCAGAACTCCACGTGAAAATGAGAGGGGATATTGAGGGGGGTTCAGTTATGGGAGGAGGAAAGGCTGAGAGTGAATTTAGGAATTAACTCCCTAAAATGTAGGAAAGTGGGGAGGGAAGGGAAGTGGGAAGTTAGAATGTAGTTATGGTGGTTATGAGTGGTGGTGGAGGTGGCTAATGGCTGGAGGTGTCCGGAGGTGGTTGTCGGTGGTAGTGGTGGTCGCCGGAGACGTTTTCCGGCGATCGTCGGAAAAACTCTAAATGTAGGAAATATGTAGAGGAGGTGTAGGACCACCAAAGGTGTCTGGAGTCGTACTCCGGTGATCGCCGGAGATATCTTTTATGAGGTAAAGGGGGCTGTTTTTGTGGGGGATGAAGGTGGTGGTGGAGGGAGAATTTGGGGACCGGCTATATGAGCTGTAGAGGGAGGTGATGAAGGAGGGATGCTTGGCCGGCTGTGCAGATTTCCTGGCAGCAATTCTGGAGGGAGGCAGTGAGGTATGGAGGGTGGGAAAGAGGGATGGTGGCTGGTTATGTAGCGGGGGGAAGGAGGGAACTTGGGGACCGGCTGCTCCTATGGATGTGGAGGGAAAGTGGCCGGCAAAATGGAATATGGAGGGGGCTGGCTGCTCTTATGGATGTGGAGGGAAAGTGGCCGGCAAAATGGAATATGAAGGGGGTTGGCTGCTTGGTAGTGAAACAGGGAGGGGAAAGGAGGTGGGCGGCAGGGGAATGGGAATCCCACCCTTCGCACCCGGATTAACGGCTTCGGCACCGAATTGACCAAAGGATGGCTTCAATGCTCCAATCCTTCAATGCCTCAAATGAGAGCCCTCACCCTCTATTTATAGTTTTCTAAGGACTAATGAACGACTATGATTGACCGAACACTATGACTCAAATAAAACATAAAATTACAACTCAAAGTAAAAAATGACAAGAGACAAAAATACAAAGTTCGTCGAGCCGCTCGAAATGAGCGGTCTCGATCATCACTGCGCCCGTGGTCGTCGCGAGTAGACCCGAACGGGTCGGGCGGGTTGCTCCCCATCACGGGTCAGCCCAACTGTTGAGTAAAAATAGTACTCCCCCAGTAACATTAAAAATACATAATTTAATAATTTACTTGTATATAAAAATATGAACATTTAAATAATTATGCATGCTTATGAATAAACTGATTGTAGTTTTATATATTCACTTTCTATATTGTCGCATAGGAATTCTGTTCCATTATCTGTAATTCTTCTATATAATGATTTCAGTGTCCTGAATTTTTTCTAAACTTGGGGTAATTAGATTTCTTGTTCCCTTTATTTACTTTATATCTTATGGCTTGCTGAACACATTCTGATTATTGAGTCTCAATGGCGACCCGAATGTGCCCTGAACTGTCGTGTCTCTTGATTGGAACACGAACTCGCATCTGATTATTTTCAAGTAAGGAAATGTGGGTTGTCGACCTCATGTCTGAGACTCGTATGAAGTACTGGACATATGAGTATGAGCTCACTAATCTGAGACTTATTACGTAATTTAATCTTCACTTAATTGTATTCCACATTCTTAATCATGTCTGTTCTTGGTGTAGAATGTAGGTATTCATGTTTCCTGTAGATCGTATCATAATAAATTACTTGATTTTATCATGCCTTACTAGGTTATTTGTCATTTGATTTCTATGTAATCTATAGTATTTTAATTAAGTTGATAACTGACAACTAGAAGCTGAATAATTAAATTATATGTGCATTATGATATGTCTAGCCAAGAGGAGTCAAATTTCTTACGTCGACGTTGCGACATTCATAAACGCGACGTGGCGGCATAGCTGACTAGGTTGAATGTAAAATCACAAACCTCCTTTGAATACTCTCTACAATCCCTCTTTACCACGGATATGGCTTTTTCTTGGAAAATGCTGAAATGATTTTGTTCTAAAATAGAGGAAAGGGAAATTATTCACTTGACGAGGTTTGAGGTTCTCACCTTGATTTGGAGACTACGCAAGTCTTCTCCGATCTATAACACAAAAGCCCTAATTCCCTCCTCCACAATTTCCTGAAGTTCTATTAACAATTATTAATGAATCTGGAGGAAAAGGAAGAGGAGGAAAAACGAATTGAAAGATGAAAAATCTCACCTTGCGCTAATCTGGCTGAACCAAAACAAAAAGGCGTCAGAACACCACCAAAGCTCCTCTAAATCAAGTGGGATCGCCTGGAAATGAGCAAGTCCTGTGAAGATCAGGACATGATGATGATCGAAGGCACAAAAAATTTACTAATAATTTAACGGGAACTCACCGAGAGGACTTGCGGCCTTCTTGAAAAGGAGTCAACAACGTGGCTGCGTGGAGGAGAAAGAGGTCAGCCTTGATGTGTTCATTGGTTGAAGGAACTCTCAAATTTCACAAAGGGGGCCGCAGTTACCAAGTAACAATAAGAAAAAATAATCGAAGCTGTTCTTCTCGTTGTCGGAAGAGAAAAGGGATGCCAGTAAAATACCTAACCTTGCTTTGGAAAACATTGGACGAGCCCAGAACCCGAACAGGAATTCGGCAGGAAGCTGTGCCTACACCGTCGATCTGGGAGAAGACGATCCCTGCTTTGACCTCTGGGCGTAAAGGGGGTTTTGTCTGACTGTAGATGCCGATCGTCGGTGTCGTCACGCGAAGAGTTCCTGATGTAGGGTAGGTTCCGCATCAGTTCCCCTCTTCTTCCTGCGTCGAGCAACGCTTTCCTTTTCCTTCTTGTATCGAGGGTTTCGATCGAAAGGCAGACAATGGGAAACTGAAAGGGATCTCGACCTACGTGCGATATAAAGCATTGGAGGTAAACTAAATCTCGTTTCTTTATGTGCGAGAGGGCTGAGCACTAATGACCTTTTTATCTTAATTACCAAAACGCCATCGCACATTAATTCTTATTATTTCTCCTTTTAAAATAATCGGTTGTGCGTAAAATTAACCATGCAGGGAATAAATACCTCGATCCGACGACTGCGCGAACAAATATTACTCGTGATCGGACTCTGCAATTTAAAATCATTTTCATGTTAGAATTAGGGATGTTACATACCATTCCTCTTTTCATAATGGAACCATTTTCTCTTTTAATGCCTCTCTTCTCTACAAGATTGAGAGGGCTCTTCCACAAACTCTCCAGCTTTCTTTTTCTCTTCTTATTCAGCAAGAGGAAGTGAGTAAAGACACTCAAGGGGGGAACAAAGGAGGTGCCAGAACCTAGCCTACAAGTGTAAAGAGGCGTTCCTAAGATTCAAAGGAATGCCTCTTTCACTAGCCATGAAAATCATCGCATGCTTCATGTGGAAGTTGATGATGAATGGGAGTAGACATCTAAGGATGTGGAACTCAACCACTTCAGATATCCACCTCCTAATTGATGTAGGGTAGGCTTGTGTGTGTGGGTACTAGAATGCAACCCTAATGTGGGGTGCATAGAAATAATTCTAACGCCGTTGAATAGTATATGCGACACATGCAAAGATTAACGACGAAATCAACACGCATCAATAATTAAATCAAATCACACAACTGTTCTAAACAATGCAAATAATTCTTTAAGCAGAGTAGACTTTGGCTTTCCTCTGCGTGGAGGGCTAAAGCGCGAGCGCGCGGTGGATAGTTCCTGCAAATCACAAGTTACTCCAAACAAGTTCCACCTGTTCAAGAGATCCAAAGAGCAAGAGTTCACAATCTCATATATAAATGTAGAAAACAAAGATCCACACAACAAAATAATACTCACGAAACAAGGGAAGGCCGTAGAGTAGAGATCTGATGTTCTTGGCTGTAGAGGTTTTGATTCGGTGACAGGAATGTGTCCACGAGATGAGGTGAATGCTGGGATCTGAAGGAGCGGCTGGGGAGGGCGCGGGTAACACAATCGGGAAGGGGGAGGGGGCTTCCGGCTAGTAGAAACAATCGGGAAGTGGTTTTTAGGGTAGATCGGCAGGCGGCTGTTATGGGCTCCCGACTGAGATCGAGTCATGGGGCGAGATGAAGAGGAATCCCACCACGGATTGGGGGCACCTTTCTTGGATCCAGGAGGTGCAATGGTTGGAGGAAGAGGGGAAGGAGCCACCGGTAGAAGGAAGGAGAGGCGGGGTGGCGACGCTAGGGAGGAGACGGAGATGCGGCTGGTCCAGCTAGGGCGCGTGTGGCGTGCGGCGCGGAACAGGGAAAAGATGGGGGATCGGGGAAATAGAGAGAGAGAGAGATAAGGTTTAAGAGAGAGAGAGAGAAAATGAGGATTTAATTTCTGCATGCCTACTCCAACCAAACTCCACCGATTATAACCCGGTTCATCAAAATAGGCCCCCCATTTGGGCTTAAACACATGGGCAAATAAAACGTTGCTAGAAATTCAAACAGACAGAAAATTAAAATAATAAAGATAACATCAAGCAGTGGCGGCGTGCTGGTGGCGGCGATAGGTGCGGCCCCAATGAGTGTCCGACGCGTCATGTGTCACAACATCGCCGCCCTCGTCGAAAGATAGCTTGTCCTCAAGCTGTGGTGGTATGTCAACTATCGGCGACGACGACGGAGTACCCACGGACATCTTGAGCTGGGAAACATGGAAAACATTGTGGATTCGGGTCTCTAGAGGAAGATCAAGGCGGTACGCCACGCCACTAATGCGGTCGGTGATCTGAAAGGGACCAAAGTACTTGGGTCCTAACTTGTTGGACGCGGGGCGTGTAGCGGTGACTTGACGAAAGGGGCGGCGGCGCACCCAAACCCAATCGCCGATGGCGAGGGTAAGCTCGCGGTGGCCCCGGTTGTAGGCGACCTCCATGCGTTGTTGGGCCTGCACGAGGCGGTTTCGTGCTGCTTGCAAAAACTAATCTCTGTCCACCAACTTGCTGTCCACGACGTCCAAAAGGGCTGAGCCGCCCGTGTATGATAAGAGCTTTGGTGGTTCGCGGCCGTAAATGAGGCGGAACGGGGTGGTCTTCAAAGCCGTGTGGTATGCGGTGTTGTAGCGATACTCAATCCACGGGAGCCGTACAGGCCAGTCACGGGGTCGATCACCCGTAACACACCGCAAATACATCTCGACGGTGCGGTTCACCACCTCCATTTGGCCGTCGGACTGGGCGTGATAGGCCGAATAGAAGGCCAATTTGGTACCGCTGAGGGCGAAGAGTTCTCTCCAAAAGTTGCTAGCGAACACCTTGTCCCGATCCGTGACGAGAGTCTCCGGCATGCCGTGCAAACGGAAAATCTCCTGGAAAAAGATCCGGGCCACGTTCTCGGTGAGGAGCGACCGAGCTAGAGCTATGAAGTGGGACCCCTTAGAGAAACGGTCGACCACCACCATCAAAACTGATTTCCCGCGAACGGAGGGCAGCCCTTCGACAAAGTCCATGGAGAGATCGGTCCAAATCTGAGTCGACACGGGTAAGGGCTGTAGAAGGCTCGCCCGAAGGAGGTGATCTGTCTTGTTTCGTTGGCACACCGCACATGCCGCGATGAAGGTGTGAACATGCCTTCGCATGCCCTTCCAAAAGAACTCCTGGCGTAACCGTTGGAGCGTACGGTGGACGCCCTCATGACTGTGAGAGTGGACATCTTCCAAGAGCCTGGGAATGAGAGGAGAAGCTTGGTCCAAATACACCCGGTCTCGGTAGATGATAAGGCCTTTGCGAGCCGCCCAATGGTGATCTGTGAGGCCGTATTCCGCACGACGATGGAGTTCCGACAAGCTAGGAGAGAGTTGGATCTCTTGGCGGAGCAAGGAAAGGATATCGGCCGTCGGAGAGGAGATGGCCGCGAGCGAGGCCGTCACTGGCGTGTCCCTTCGCGAGAGAGCGTCTGCGGCCCGGTTAAGTATACCGGCGCGGTATTCGACCTGAAAGTCGAAACCGAAGAGCTTGCTCACCCACTTCTGTTGCGGCACAGTCGACAGGTGCTGCTCGCGCAAATACTTGAGACTGTAGTGGTCCGTCCGTATGATGAAGGGGCGGCCCCAAAGGTATGGACGCCAATGCTGCACGGCTTTAGCGAGCCCAATTAATTCTTGCTCGTAGGCCGGCAATTTGCGATGATGGAGGGCGGTTTGTCGGCTGAAATAGGCTATCGGATGTCCTTCCTGATGTAATGCGACACCGTAACCCTCGCCCGAGGCGTCACATTCCACCAGGAATGGTAAGGAGAAGTCCGGTAAGCGGAGAACGGGAGCGGACATTAATGCCACTTGTAGGGAATGGAAGGCCTGAGTGGCGGCGTCCGTCCAAATGAAGGCATTCTTCCGTAGGAGGCTTATCAAGGGTGCCGCAATGTTGTTGTAGTCGCGAATGAAGCGGCGATAGTACCTGGTGAGGCCGAGGAAATCGCGGAGGGTCGTGGGAGTTTGCGGCATCGGCCATGCCGCCACACCTTGGAGTTTTGTTGGGTCTGCCGAGACACCCAACTCGTGAACCACGTGCCCCAAATACGTGACCGAACTTTGCCCGAAGGAGCATTTGGACGCCTTAAGAACCAATTGGTGGGTTTACATCAAGCTGAGAACGGTATGTAAGTGTTTCAGATGCTCCGCCCAGGACTTGCTATAGACAAGAATATCGTCAAAGAAAACAAGAATGGACTTGCAGAGGAGGGGGTGGAATATTTCGTTCATGATCGCCTGGAAAGTGGACAGGGCGTTCGCAAGGCCGAACGACATGACTAAAAACTCGAAGTGGCCATGGTGGGTACGGAAAGCGGTCTTCTCGAATCTCGACGTCGCTCGCCGCCATGCGGACTTGATGATAGCCGGAGGACAAGTCCAGTTTGGAGAAGTAGCACGCACCATGGAGCTCATCGAGGAGTTCTTCCACGACCGGAATGGGGAACTTGTCTTTGATCGTGTGGGCATTCAACGCACGGTAGTCAACACATAGTCGCCATGAAGAGTCCTTCTTGTGCACCAACAAGACCGGAGAAGAGAAAGGAGACATGTTGCGCCAGATGAGGCCTTCCTGGATGAGGAGGTCGCATTGCCGTTCGATCTCATCCTTCTGGTGGAAGGGGTAGCGGTACGGGCGTACCACAATCGGGGTCGTCCCCGACAAGAGGCAAATCCGATGGTCCTGGCGTCGTCGGGGCGGAAGGACCACGCGCGGTCGAAAGATGTCGGGAAATAGCTGGAGAAGCGTCGAAAGGTCCGAGGGGGCTGTCCATCGCCGCGGTGGGGGTAGAGAGGGTCTCGGTGTGTACCAAGAGGGAGGAGGGGGAGGGGTCCGACACCCGGCCTTTCCATTGTACCACACGAGAGCCCGCCTGCCAAGACAGAGTGAGGCGATCGAAGTCCCAGGTGAGGGGTCCCACTGCACGTAACCAGCGATCTCCCAAAACAATTTCAAACCCCTTGAGATCCACTAAAAAGAGATCTGTCTGAGTTGTAGCCCTCCACTGAAAAAGCCACCCGACGATACACGCCCGGACACGACATCTGCTGGCCGTTAGCGACCGCCACCTTGACGTGGCTGCGGGTCACAAAAGGGAGTCGCAGATCGAGCGCCCTGTCGTGGCGAATGAAACTATGGGTACTCCCCATATCCATGAGAGCTAAAAGTGGCGTGCCTCCCACAATCACATCCATCTGAATGGTGCAGCCCTCCTGCGGTCCCGCCATAGTGTGCAGAGAGAGCTGTGATATGCCCGAGTCATCTGGGCCCTCATCTTCCTCCTCGGGGTCATCCACCTCCAGTCAAAATAATCTCTTGCAGCGGTGACTGGGCATGAAAAGTTCGTCACAGTTGAAACATAACCCCTTCTCGCGGCGAGCCGCCATTTCCGGTCTGGACAAGCGATGTCGGAAGGTGGGGCGCGCGGAGTCGTCCCCACTTGGAGGCTGGGGATCCGATGAACCAAAAGATGGCCGATGGCCGGCATGGTCGCGGCGAACCGGTTGTGGTCGATCCAATAATAGACGGCGTTCGCAAGCTCACGCATGGCTCATTGCGGTTTTTAAGTCATGGGGCTTCTCAAACTCGACGTCCCAACGCAGACGTTCGGGAAGACCCGCCGTGAACAGCGGAACTTGTTGTGACGGAAGGGCGGTGGTGGCCCGAGATAGTAACATTTGAAATTGCTCCAAGTAAGACTCGATAGTGCCGGTTTGCTTGAGGGCGACGAGGTCACCGAGGGGATTGCCCGGCGTGGCCGGTCCGAAACAAAGAGTCGTCCGGAACTCCTCCCAAGAGGAGTCGGGATGCTCCCGCAAGAGTTGAGTGAGCCATAACTGAGCTGGTCCAAGAAGGTGAAAAGACGCGATGCCGACGCGCTCATCATCTGGAGTACGCTGATTAGCGAAGAAAATGTCGCACCGGGTGAGCCAAGGAAGAGGATCTTCGCGGCCTTCGTAGATCGGAAAATTCATACGAATGGTGCGAGGGAATGGCGCGGTGTCCGCATGAGGGGCCGAGTCGACCCGGCTCGCGGAGGGTGAAGCCGCGTGGGCTGGCATGGCGTGGGGAGGGGCCCCTTGGAGAGCGTCCATGCGGGCGCTGAGATCCTCCATCTTGTCATTTTGGGTGGCGAGCATCGTTTGGAAGAGTTCCATGATTTGAGTGAGTGAAGGTCCCCCTTCGGCCATCGGAGAGGGCGGCGGCGAGGGAAGCAGGCCGGCGGTCGGGTTGAGCGGTGGCGGCTTCACTGGAGAACGGCGACGCGTGGCTAGGGCTTCGCGGTAGGTGTCGGGTAGGGAAGCACCGGCGTTCGGCTTTGATACCAAGTTGTTTTGGGCTCCCGACTGAGATCGAGTCACGGGGCGAGAGGAAGAGGAATCCCACTACGGATTGGGGGCACCCTTCTTGGATCCGGGAGGTGCAATGGTTGAAGGAAGAGGGTAAGGAGCCACCGGTAGAAGGGAGGAGAGGCCGTCGGGGTGGCGCGCTAGGGATGAGACGGAGTTGCGGCTGGTCCAGCTAGGGCGCGTGCGGCGCGGAACAGGGAAAAGAGGGGGGATCGAGGAATTAGAGAGAGAGAGAGATAGGGTTTAAGAGAGAGAGAGAGAGAGAGAGAGAAAAGGAGGATTTTATTTCAGCATGCCTACTCCAATCAAACTCCATCGGTTATAACCCGGTTCATCAAAATAGCCCCCCCATTTGGGCTTAAACACATGGGCAAATAAAACGTTGCTAGAAAATCAAACAGACAGAAAATTAAAATAATAAAGATACCATTACGCTGGCGGCGGCGATACGTGCGGCCCCAATGAGTGTCCGACGCGCCATGTGTCACATCGGCTTACAGTTAGGGAATGGTAGCTTGGTGTGGTTCAAAGGAAGGGTGCTGGAGTTCTGGAGAGGGATTTTTGGTCGTGGAAGGTTATGACCGAGTGGTTATTAGCCGGAGGGAATGATCGACTTCTACGAGGGGCGAAGAAGTCGCAGCCTGGACGAAAAAGTCCGTCGATCTGGTGTTGTAGGCATGAAATTACTGTAGAGATAGGGGATTTACGGTTGGGTTTCTGTAGAATAACGGAGGGGTGATGGAGGAGTCTCGGTGGGGCTTTGGAGAGGGGAAAGACGGCGGCTATGATGGGGAATACAAAAGGATCCGGGAAAATACCTAGGAGTCGTCACCTGGATCGCCGAATTCTGGGAATGTTCCTTCTCCAAAATCAGCAATGACCATGACGGCTTCCCCTACCCCCTTATTTATAATAAAACATGACCTAGAGCAACCTTCTTGGACGACTATGATTGGTCGTACACGATGGTTGTCCAATCTCACTAAATTAAAAAAAACAAATACATGAAAATATCGAAACGTCGATTCGGACACATTCGTGGAGTCGGATTATCGATCCGAAGACGCCAATTATGGCAGGTGGCCAATCGGCCCCGAACGGGCCCAAAACTCATGCTTCGCCGCTGGTCCACGTCGTCGATCCCCATCACTTATTATGGTGGATGCCAAACTAGAGCTACATACCTTCGACGGATTTGTCCATGTTGATGAAATTGATAATATTTGAGAAGTATATTTTGTTTTACAAATATAACCCCCGTACATTAATATTTGTCCTGCCCCAAAATATCCTAATACTCTCATTTGGTGGTACTTCAAATTAATAAATTATGATCTGTTCAGAATGACATTTGTGCAATTTAAAGGTTACTAAAAACACAGCTTCATCCCATATGTCATAAGGAAGATTAGTGGTTATGATAATAAGACCATATTGATGCATGAGAAATTTCTCACCATTTGATAAGATATCTCCTTAAATACCACTACATGGAAGGTTTAGTAGAAAGATGAAAGGGAAATATATTGGTGCGATCTTATTTTTCCTCATAGGGGAAATATATAAGACTTACATAGACACATTAACTCACATACACGATGTGGGACTAAACCCACTCATACATAAATATACTAATACTAATAAGCTCAACTCTCCCCCTCAAGCTGAAGGGGGAACCTTCAGCTTGGACATCATAAAAGAAATGGTAAAAAAGTGATAAGCAAAGCGGACAGGAGAAATAAAGGGAAACCACACACACGAATCTACGAGACCGCGGGGATAACACCACACACGAATCTACGAGACCGCAGGGATACACCAACAGTAGGCTGAGGATGGTTTGCAGTGAAGTGGACGCAGAAGCGGTGGATGGATCGGTACTCACGGCCGACTGATGGAAGAGAGGAGTTGAAGTCGACGTCAGTCGGGCGGAGTCAACAGTGAGGTCGACGACGACTTGGCGGAGAGAGCAGTCGCTGGAAGCCTTCGGTGGCG
The DNA here is from genome assembly GCA_033032865.1 of Dactylorhiza incarnata. Classification (NCBI taxonomy): domain Eukaryota; kingdom Viridiplantae; phylum Streptophyta; class Magnoliopsida; order Asparagales; family Orchidaceae; genus Dactylorhiza; species Dactylorhiza incarnata. The sequence continues at coordinate 2,449,309 of JAWHQI010000222.1, forward strand.
CAGGATCGAAGTGGCGGAGACGCTCCGTCGGGAGTTGACGCCTAAGCCGGAGTGACGGCGGCGCCTGGAAGGAATCCCGTCGGCGAGGTCTTCGGTTGGACTTGCACGCTGGAATAAGGGCTGGAGGGTTTCGCCGACAATATAGGGAAACGAACAAGATGTCCGTTCCCTGCTTCTAGTCCGGTCCCCTTTCTTCTTCCTGGCATGCTGCTTTAATAGTGGTAGCTCTTCACGGTAAATTTGCCTTGATTGTTTTACCAATTCAATTTCATTCCAAAATTTCCAAGCATGACAACATACAGCTCTTCACAGTAAATTAGTTTTACCAATTTTATTTCTTTCCAAAAGATTTGATTCCTAAATAATATTTTCCAATTGTTCATAGCTTTTGAAATAAATTCCAAACATATTATTTCTCATTTCTTTTGAATTTGAATTTTAAATTTATACATTTTAAATAATTTTTAAGCTTGCCCGTTGCATCCTAACGACTTAAATTATCGGACCTTTTTATTTAAGATCTCATCAGACGGTCAACCCGAAGAGCTGAACAATTTCAAATAAAAGCAAGTACGCGAAAAAAATACCCGTTAGGAAATAAATGCTGAAAAATTAAAATGTGTGACTTAAGATGCGACGAAGGATGCATCAATTCTCCCGGAGTTGAAAGAGCTCGACCCTGACGAGACTTCACAAAAAATGGCAAAGGAGAGATCTGATATCGTCGCTGGTATTAGATTGGGTGGAATATCTGGAGCCTCGACGGGTGGCTCAACTGGTGGCCCAATGCGCTGCTGAAAATGAACTAGAGCCAACCTCCTGCAATAAGCAATCATCAGACCTCCCTTTGAAAAGTACAACTCATGGCGATAACGACCGACCGTGAGTTTGTAATGTTCAAAGGTTGCTCGCAAAATATTAGCAGTAATTTTATGCAGTACTTTAAAATAATTAATATGAGCTTGCGCATCGAAAGAAATACGTTCATGGAATGAAAGATGATGGCGGTCAGGTGGGTGGAGCAATGCATACAAAATCTCGAAAGAAGATATATTAAGAGAGCGGCTTTTAGATTTATTACATGTGAAATTTGCTCGTGGAGGTACTAGATCCCATTGCGTCGGATTCTCAATTAAACGCCTAAGAAGGTTCTCCAAACTCTTATTAACGAATTCAATCCATCCATCGGTTAGAGAGTGATAAAGGCTACTAAACTCGAGTTTGATTCTCCTTCGACCTCATAAGATGTTCCAAAATTACGACTTAAAATATTTAAAATATTGTTGCAACTCCACAAATCTGTCTATCTCCAAATAATAGTGAGGTGAAATAAAAGCGTAGTCTCTAAATATAAAATCGATAGAGTGAGGTGTGCAGAGTGAGTGATCTTCAGATATAGTACCAAAAGACTAAGGAATATCAGGTGGTACTTCGGGAATCGATAAATGTGGGGTGAGCGCCACATCTGGGCCATGAGTCACTTCATGGGATGGGGTTTCAGGCGGGAGTGCGGTGAGTAGTAATGTTGTGGAGTCAATGAAAAGTGATATAGAAGTCGTAGAGGTCCCCTCGCGTGCCCTTGGGATAATACAGGTTTCTGGGGTAAAAGAACAATCTTGTGTCCGTGGTGCTCGAAGGAGTTCCTCGTGCCGTCGTGCATGACGCGTCAATCGTACTGCCAAGATCTTCCCAATTGGATGTGGCAGACATGCATGTCAGCAACACGACACAAAACTCTATCCGAATATGTGCTCCCGATAGAAAACTCTACTAGACAGTAGTGTGTGACGGGCATAGTCAAATGACTATTAACTCTGAATAAGTTATAGGGTTGTTCTAACGGATGCGTCGCAAGCCCTAATATGTCGACCATGCGCTGAGAGATGAAATTTTCCATATTGCCACTATCGATGATAATGGAACAAAATTGTCCTTGGGTGCGTGCAGTAGTGCAGAAGATGTCGTATCTCCTATGGTCATCCTCAGTGGACTCACTATGGGTGATCAGGCTATATCGTAAGACAAACTAAGTGTTCGGCGTGTTCGCCTTCCACTTCTACGACATTCTCTGACTCGTGCTCAGGCTCAGGTTCAAGGTGAGACTCATTTACGTAAACTCCATACTCTGGTTCACGTCCATCTGTAGAATCGATAATAGTGATGAAGTGGCGTCGCGGGCACTCAGATGATTTGTGCCCCGGCTCCATACACTTGAAGCATCGGAATACTCTAGTGTTGGGCTTAGTCCCAATAATCTCTTTACCCTTAGAGGGATTAGTGGGTGGAGTAGGGGTCCCAGTAGTGATGGGAGGGTGGAGGGAAACCAAGGCCCTAGTAGTGGGTTCAGTGGTGACGCTCGATGTGGGTCTATCAGTAGACCTAACTCCGGATGTCCGCTTCTGTGAGGACTCCACTCTCCGTGCTCGGCTCGATATCTCCCCTAAGTCCTTATAATCAAATAGCTCTAGCCGGTCTCTAATGGAATAGCGCAACACGTTCAGATAATGGGACACGATCATGTCATCATCCTCTCGGAGGTCGAGGCGAGACTGCAGAACTAGGAACTCATGGTGTATTCATCCACCGTTAGTTTATCTTGTCGTAGGTTGTGGAACCTACGGTAGAGGGTTGCAAATAATCCGCTGGGACGTACCGCTTTCGTAGTTGAATTTTAAATTCATCCCAATTGGTAATCGGGGGTAATCCTAAGTTGAATTTAGACCGCTCCAATTGACCCCACCAAACCAACGCGGAATTCTTAAGTCTAAGGACTGCGTACTCAACTTGCCTGGCCTGGGGCAATTGCTTCCAAGCTAGTAAACGATCCATCCTATCACACCACTCTAGACATCCCTCGGGTTCTAGTCGACCCTCGAAATCACCCACATCCAACTTAACTCCTAAATCCAAACGAGGCGTCTCTCTTATATTGTGGACTACCGGTTCGAAAGGTCGTGGATCCGGATTTTCTTGTTCCAAATTCCTATGATCTGGGTAGTGCTCGACCTGGGGTGGTGGATTTAGTCCTAAGTGTTGGTTGGCCTCTAAAGCATTAACGCTCGCATGTAATCCAGTGAGCACTTGTCCTACATTTCTCTGATTGTCGTTGACACTGGCGGTTAATGATTCGATTGATTTCGTTAGATTTTGAATTTGTGTGCTCAGAGCGGCGACGTTATCTTCTATTTTACCCACATGATTTTTCATTTAAAATAATTCAACTTTTCTAAAATTTTAAATCAAAGAGAAACTAATTTTAAGAGCCTCTTTTTTTTGTTAAAAAAATAAATTTTAAAGTTTTTTTCCTTCTTTTAAATAAAATGAAGATCTAAATTTTTCTTTTTGAAAACCGGATCGTTTGATTCGCAATAGGAGCGAATCGAACCTACCCCCTCTGATACCAAGCTGATGTAACTCGATTAGGGTTTAAAATTATAATATTTTAAAATCAAGATATAAAAAAAAAATACAATTAGGAGTCTTGAAAATAATTGATTAATATGCGTTTTGTTTAATTTGAAAAGGGGCCGAGCGGCCGAATCGAGTTTTGAGCACAAATTCACTTTCCTACGTTGGAGTTTGCAAAACCGTTAATCGTTATTTGAGAGAAACTCCCGCGTGCGTCTAGCGAGTTGAACCGTTGCGAGAGTTGTAGATCCACAAGCAATAACACACATAACAATTTACGCCATACGGTAATAAAGGTGGTTGATCTTTCAGGCAAGCTTAAATTAATTATTTAGAATGCATAAAATTAAGGCCAACCAGAGAAGCAATGAGGTGGTGAGATTACCCAGGGGCATGAATCCGGTTCAAGCCCAATCGACGCAATGGAGCTCCAACAGTAGGCTGAGGATGGTTTGCGGTGAAGTGGACGTCAGAAGCGGTGGTTGGATCGGTACTCACGACCGACTGACGGAAGAGAGGAGTTGAAGTCGACGTCAGTCCGGCGGAGTCAACAGTGAGGTCGACGACGACTTGGCAGAGAGCGGTCGCTGGAAGCCTTCGGTGCCGCAGGATCGAAGTGGCGGAGATGCTCCGTCGGGAGTTGACGCCGAAGCCGGAGTGGCGGCGACGCCTGGAAGGAATCCCGTCGGCGAGGTCTTCGGCTGGACTCGCGTGCTGGAATAAGGGCTGGAAGGTTTCGCAGGCAATACAAGGAAACGAACAAGATGTCCGTTCCCTGCTTCTATTTCGGTCCCCTTTCTTCTTCCTGGCATGCTGCATTAATAGTGGTTGCTCTTCACGGTAAATTTGCCTCGATTGTTTACCAATTCAATTTCATTCCAAAATTTCCAAACATGCAGCATGTAGCTATTCACGGTAAATTAGTTTTACCAATTTTATTTCTTTCCAAAAGATTTGATTCCTAAATAATATTTTTCAATTGTTCGTAGCTTTTGAAATAAATTTCAACATATTATTTCTCATTTCTTTTGAATTTTAAATTTATACATTTTAAATAATTTGTATGCTTGCACGTTACGTCCTAACGACTTAAATTATCGGACCTTTTTATTTAAGATCTCCTGAAGAGCCGAACAATTTCAAATAAAAGCAGGTACGCGAAAAAAATACACGATAGAAAATAAATGCTAAAAAATTAAAATGTGTGACTTAAGATGCGACGAAGGATGCATCAAGCTCCCTTCTCAAATTCCTGATGCTCCTGCGACTTCACATGGTATGTTCGCAGGAGATTGTAAATTTTACCTTATATGAAATAGATGTGTTCGGTGATGCATTTTTTTATTTATTTTTGTAGTTGTTCACACAACTGTGCCGATAACACTGTAGGCAATGGCAGAGGATTTCAGGATATCACAGGAGCAGGGCAGACTGCAGGACGAGAAGCTTCTCAAGGGTAATGAATAGTTGTGGGATAAGATCTATTACTTGGAGAGAGACAAATATTATTAGGAGAAGATCGTTTCAATATCCTTTGAGCTCGCCAACCTGAAGCAGCAGCGCCAACCTCCCTCGCCGGTCCTACCGTATCCACCTTTTGTGTGACCTCAACAGAGACCGCAAGAGGCTGGCTCCAACAAGTTCTCGAGATCCTCAGATGGAAAAAAGACATCGGTCGAATCGATTATGTGATTGCCGAGATCAAATGCACACATGGCGCACTCTGCAGTCCTTACACAATTGACTGATGTGATTGCGCATCTAGGCCGAGATCGCGAGAGCTAGTTTTGCTTTTATTTTCATTGTAGCTTCCTGTAAATTATGAAAGTTAGTTTTGACATTACTTATTTTTTGTGAATGCTTTGTGATTGTTTTTATCTTAAACGTAAAAACTATGATGTTCTGTCTTTTGCGAATTTTTTGCTTCCTGCATTTAGAGTATATTAGGAATGAAGTTTATAAATGTAAGGTGCACGTGAATACCAGATGGAGAATTCACAGTCATTGTCTCAATCCTTAACTTAGAGAAAAAAATAGGAATGTTATAAAAGAAGAATGAAATGAAGATGCCCTATTGGATCTTGCAACTTCGGTCCAAAGGAAGTACCTGAGCTTACCTAGGTCTTTGAACTCGAATTCCTTTGACAACCGATCTTTGAGAGTCGCAATCTCATCAGTGTCATCTACTGTAACCACAATGTCATTTACAAAGATAGTATGATCGGATTGTCCCTGCTTGCAGCCAAACTGGATCATCGCCTTGTGAAATCTTCCAAACCAGACCCTCGAAGATTGTTTCGGGCCGTATAGCGACTTTCTTAAGCGGCGGACCATCCCTTCTTGTGCCTTTGTAAACCTAAGAGGGGATTTCATATACACCTCTTCCTCCAATTCCCCGTGGAGGTAGGAATTATTCATGTCAAGTTGGTGGAGCTCCCACAAGCAGCACATGATAATAAGACTCGAGCGCAATCCATTTTTGCCACCAGAGCAAATGTCTCTTGATTGTCGACTCCTTGGGTCTAAGTGTAGCCTTGTGCCACCAACCTTGCTTTGTAGCGCTCTACCCTACTATCTTGACTTTTTTTTATTGAGAATACCCATTTTGATCCAACCACACTTTCCAGGAGGAAGTTGGGAAATATCCCACGTACGTTTCTTATCAAGTGCGAACATACCCTCCATAACTTTCTTCCATTCAAAAATCCCCAGTACATCCTGCCAAGTCTTTGGAATAGGAATCAAGGACAAAGAGGTAATAAAAGCTAGTTGTTTATTGATAAGATTGTGGTAAAAACAGTTTGAAATAGGATGATTCGTACAAGGAGTTTTACCTTTCAGAAGCGCAATAGTTGTACAGTTTGAGTCTGAGACATGGATTGGTAGAGGTAGAGCCATATGAACCTATGCTCGAGGTGATCCTATAGGTATGCGCTGATAGACTATGGGAAGAGGAGAGATCAATGATCGAGGAGTAGCTCTAGTCTGAATTTAAGGAGTAGGGGATACAATAGGAGTGAGGAGTAATAGGTAGAGGAATGTCACCCACTTAAATGTCTTCTCGCACCTTGCTAAGCTCACATGTATCCATGGTGCCAAAAACACGGCGTGATGGGGGATGATAACATCGGTATCCCTTTGTGGTGTATGAGTATCCAATAAAGACGCATCACTGAGCCCGAGCATCAAATTTTCCCCTCTAAAGTTGATGGATGTGGACAAAACAAACACAACCAAACATACCTGAAGGAAGATGTGATGTTTTAACTACGCAGTTAGTGGATAAGCTAGTTATCAGAGTAACATAGTTGAGGACTCTAGATGGGAGGCGATTGATAATGTGTGCACCAATCAACACGACATCACCTTAGTATAGCTTTGGTAGGTGCATGGTGGTGACAAGATACCGAGCAACCTCAAGAAGATGTTTGTTGTTCGTTCAACAACGCCATTTTGAGTGGAGTTGTGCACACATGTACTCTGATGAATGATACCATGATTCCTGAGGTAGAACCCAAACACCCCACGATAATCTTACCCCCCCCCCCCCCCATTATCACTATGGAGGATGCGGATAGTGTCGTTGAACTGGTTCACTACCATCTTGTGAAACACTTGAAAACACTCAAAAACTTCACTCTTCCTTTTTAGAAGATAGACTTGTGTAGTGCGAGAAAAGTAGTTAATAAAAGTGACAAACCAACGATAATCATTAATGTTTACCCAGAATCCCGCAACTAGCTTTCCGTTCCTTTCGAGTCGGTCTGCACGATCACTATTTAGGTGACCGCACAGATCGCTCCGCTATCTCCAACAACTTCTTGACTGAAGGACGGGGACCAAGCACCATTCTGACTGCCGGACCGCACGGTCAGGGATCTGTTCTCGTTTTTCTTGCTATATGCACCCTATGTAACCTCTCACCCCTGCTCGGTTCTCCTGTATCCCGGGCAGCTCGTAATTTTAGAGTCTGCCCGTTTGGGAAGGCCCGTGCACCTATAAATAGGGGCGAGCAGTACCCAAAAGGCACGCTGATTTGAATCCTCAAGCTTGCCAGATGTGGAAGCGGTCTCGAATCTAGTCCCTTTTGAGTAGCTAGCTAACCGCTGGGTTACCTCTCTTTTGTAACGCCAGCTTCCAATCTATTAAATTGCCGGCCGCAAGTGGTATTTGCCGCGGCGGGTAAGTCTGGTATTGCCGCTTGGCGGCCCTCTCTTTTGCCGCCATTCTTCAACCAGCAAGTAACTGACAACTCACCAGTCTCTCTCGGTATCCCTTGACGTGAGGTTGTGGAGGTACAATTTTTGTACCAACAATTAAGATATATAACGGGGAAGGACTTCAAATATCAGAATATATTACATCATATGGAAGAAAACTAGGAGAAGAAACATGAGATTACTATGACGAACTTACTTTGACAGTTCACAGACATCACAAGAAAATGTTTAATAATAGACAAAATCAAATTTTGAAGATAAATAGGGGACGGATGTCCAAGGCTCTGATGTCATCGACGAACATTCTCACCAGCAGGGTTGCGATCGGTAATAGATGAGAGAGCTTGAGCAGGGTGTTGATAGTCCAAGAAGTACAGGCTCCCACGATTCCTACCACTGCCAATATTCTGCCTCGTACCCAGATACTGAAAAACACAAGAGTCTGGAAAAATGGTAACAAAACAATTTAATGATCTAGTAATATTAATGATCTAGATCATTTAGAAATACGCAATTGATACTCCATACATAAAGCATGCAAGAAGAAAGCATTGGAAGGAGGCAAGTGAAAATCAAGTATACTCCATGTGCTCGGAAATGTGCAGTCAATAAAATGGGAAAAACCCTAGCAAAAAACCCTTCCAGCGGCGAGGACGGAGAATAAGCGGAGAGAGATCTCTGATCGTGCGACATTTAGAAATGTCGGCGACATTTAGAAATGTCGGCGGCGGCCGATATATTGTATTTAATCGGTTATGTCGGCCGACATAATGAAAAACGTCATAACCTTTAAATTTTCATTATGCAAGTCGTTTTTGGGTCAAACAGGACATGTCGGCCAACATTTAAAACAATGATCATTATCATTATGTCTTATTATATGTTGTAGCCTATATAAAGTCATTTGAGGTGTTGTATGAAGGCAAGCAAGAAGAATTCTAGTTTCCCCATCTTGTATGTGAGGTCTTGGTTGCTCTCTCCTCCAACGAGCAAGCCCCTCTTAGGCAGCCGCGGTCATGGCTCCATAGTATCTCCATACCCCGCATCTCCATCTCCGACCACTCCTCCGACGATCTCCGATCAAGGCCCATAACAAAGTTGGTATCAGAGCTCTCGGTCCTCTCCAGCACGTCATCGCTCGATTTTCTTCAGCCCAGCAACCCGATTCTTCCCTTTTTTTTCCTCCGTCTAGACACCTCATCAAATCCCGCGGTCCTTCCGCAACGACACCACAATCGCGTTCCTCTTCCGCCGTGCAACTTCTCTACTCTTCGAAGACGACGACGCTCCATCCATCCATCGTCATTTCTTCTTTCGGTTGTCCACGCCTAGACGCAGATCGACGCACCGGAGCCTCCGTGACCAGTCGCCGACCAGATAGACGCAGATCGACGCACATAGCCATCGACCACCAACTCGTCTCCTTCGCTTCTGTCACCCACCTCGCACACCCCTCTTCCAGCCCTTGCGCCCTTTTCTTCTAGCCCTCGCCGTGTGCAGCAGCCCTCCTCCACACTCTCATCGACGCGTGCAGCAGCCCTGTCCTCCACGCTCTCATCAACGCGTGCAACAACCCTTCTAGCCCTCGACGCAGTAGCCCTGTCTGTCCACGCCATCTGCCCCATCATTTCCTCGGGCAACCCACCTCCTACCTAATTATTATTATCTTATTCCTCAAACTTTTCGTTGACCCCGCCATTATTATTTATCATTCCCTCCCGCGTTTTCCAAACAAACCGCCTGCCACCCTCTTAATTTCCTTGTTTTAATTTTCGTGGACCCCACCATCACTCTCATTCCTCTCCATTATTATTATTCCTTCTCATTTAAATACCTAAGCCGCTTCATTAATTACCTCTAGCCGCACACCCAACTAGCCCTTTTCTATTCAACTATTCACCGGCGCATTATTATTTGAAAATATTGGGCGCAACCGCGACACCCGTGGCCACTCCCAATCATCCGACTCGGCGCAATTCCAACGTCCGGTCACCCGCTCTTCTTTTCGCTCCTCTTCTCGCACTATGGGTGACTCATCTGACCAACTAAGTCAGATTATGACCATGCTGCAGGCCGTCATGGCACAACAGACCACGCAAAATGCACTCACGGAACGCCAACAGGAGTCCATTACTACGCTCTCCAAGCGCCTTGATGATCTTGCTACCGCCCCCGCACACGATCGTACAAGCAGCAGTCAGGCACCGCCACTTCTCCGCCAAGCCCCGCCACTGACCGCCCAGGAGCCACCGCTGTCGTTTCCCCCACACCCAGTCGCTGCGATTGAACCACGCTACACCAGATTAGAATTTCCCACATATGACGGGAAAAGTGATCCCTTGTGTTGGCTCACCAAATGTGAGCAATTCTTCGGCCACCAACAAACTCCGGCAGCAGACCGAATCCATCTAGCATCCTTCCATCTGCCCGACTCCGCTATTTTGCGGGCTCTCGACTTCTCACCGATCGACCGAATCTGCTATGGGACGACTTCAAAAGGCTATGCAACTTGCGTTTTGGACCTCCTATCCGCAGCAACCCCCTCGGAGAACTCACATCTCTACGACAAACAGGGTCAGTAGACGAGTACCTGGAACAATTTCAGCTTCTCTTGGCGCATGTTCCCCTTTCCACGAATATGCAAGTCAACATTTTCACCGTTGGACTTCGCGAGCGCCTGCGACTGGATGTCGAGTTTGAGGCACCACCAGACTTAGTGACTGCTATGAGTTTGGCCCGGTTCTGCGATCGTCGCCTCCAGCTAACACAGACGGCGACCCTCCTGCCACCAACATCGTTCAACCAGGTCGTATCGAGGGTCCTCCAGCCCCTCCGGTCCGCCGATTATCTCGGGCAGAGATGCTGCAACGACGCGCCCAAGGATTATGTTTTAATTGCGACGAGCAGTACACTCGCGGCCACAGGTGCAACCGGATCTTTTATCTACACGTCGAGGACTCCGACGACGAGGGCATCAGATAAAGCTTGAGGACAAGCTCTTTTTGGAGGAAGGGTGAGATGTTACGGATCGCGTATTATGATTGTACCACACATTATTATTGTTTTTATTTTTAAGTGTCTAGTTGTCATCTTTTATGTAGGGGCCTCGAGCTCCGGTCTACTATTAGGCGTCATCATTATCATTATGTCTTATTATATGTTGTAGCCTTTATAAAGACATTTGAGGTGTTGTATGAAGGCAAGCAAGAAGAATTCTAGTTTCCCCATCTTGTATGTGAGGTCTTGGTAGCTCTCTCCTCCAACGAGCAAGCCCCGTTTAGGCAGCCGCGGTCATGGCTCCATAGTATCTCCATACCCTGCATCTCCATCTCTGACCACTCCTCCGGCGATCTCCGATCAAGGCCTATAACAAGAACATAGGTGCATGGCATGACCAAAAGTAGCCAGGGTTGAATGATTAGGAGTCATGCTGGAGGTTGGTGATCTCTTACGGACTTCATCACCTTGTGCCATGTTGAATGCATCTATGAGAGAAGGTAACAGGGAACAATGGAGAATGTGGATACGCATAGTATCAAACTCCATGTTCAAACCCATCAAGAATACCTGCACTATGAAGCGCTCTTTTTTCTTCTACAACTGGATAGCATCGACAATGCATGCGGGAGTGAAATGCTCAAAAAAATCCACTTCTTGATATAACCTTTCAAATTCATAGAAATAAGAGGAGACATTCATCGTGTCTGCTGAAGTTTAAGAATTCGACGAGTAAGTTCATACACCTGAGTAGAGCTGTCAATCTGGGAGTATGTCTCACGAGCACCAGTCCATATCTCATCATATGTTGAATCCATAAGCTTATAGCTCCGAAAAACCTTCGGTGACATAAGTTAAGGAGCCATGAGAACAAAAAATTTATCAGAATCCCATTTCTTTCAAAAGGAATCACTCTTAAGTGGCTCTACCACTGTCCCATCAATGTAGCCATATAACTGATGGCTCTGAATAGCATGTTGAGCGCATGATCCATTCGAGATAGTTGGTCCCATCCAGAGGCATGGTAATGATCTTCAAGGAACCAGAGTGTCCATGAGTCCTCTAAAGGTCACTCATTTGCAACACCTGAATGTTGGACGAGGAGACGGAGGAGTCCCCCATAGAAAACACTACTCGAACGGGAACAAGAAAAAAATAATACAGCTAAGCAATCACCTCAGCATTTCTTACTGCACTAAATCTTCATTACCAGATAGGGAAGAATGTTGAGGATGTCATGAGACGGCTTCTGCTGTCCTCAAATTAGAGGAAACAAGTGGAGAAGTTGATCTAAGTTAGGGGATGCGACTGTAGATCAGGCGAAAATCGGCGTTGGAATCAGGCGAGAGATCGCTTGAATCGGTCACTGGAAACATGCGCTGGGTAGAGGAAATGCCGCAAACCAATGCAGAATCGACCCTGGAATCGACTCTGAAACCTGATGCTAGAAATGTAGTTGAAGCCTGGCGTTGGAATCGGCCGTCGTTGGAGGAGAACGAAAAGGAAGCAGCGGTAGCGTCTCAACAGCAGGATCGCGTGCATGATTGGGAGCGTAAACATGATCGGCTGAAGGGGATCGTGAGCGGAGGCGGAACGGGGGAGCAGGGCGAGAGGGCTCGGGCAGGCCCTAGCTCTAATACTAAGTTGAAATAATAAAATCACATGTCATTACCATAAAGCTTCTACCCATACATATACATGGGATAAGAGAACTTGAAATATTACATAAATAATCCTGACGTGCTCAATATTTCAACTTTAACACCCTTGGAGTGGAGTTCAATAAGATGATCCCAAGCATCTTTAGATGTCTCATCATGAAGAATAATAGTAAGATAGGAATTTGAGAGACTATTTGCTAACCAAGTGCGAACTAATGCATCACTGACATCCCAATCATTATAGCTAGGAGTGGTAGTTGTCGGTGGATGATCAGTAAGATGGTGTTACTTCGTTGCGATCGAACAAGGAATGAGAAAGAAACACTCCAACTCCATAGTTAGAACCAGCCAATTTAGACACAGTGCTGAGATTTCCTAAAGCTTGGATGGTGGAGGATAAGGTCACATTAGTGGTAGAGGTCAATCTATCATCATAGATTGATGAGTGAGTCGACGCTTTCCTACGGTAGTGCCGATGATTGGATCGTGAGCCGAGGCATTACTACTTGTTTAGGTCAAGATGAAACTTTGGTATGATACCTTGTTGAAGTGGAATATGCTTTCTTAATATTATTGAGGCTTTCCCCCTCATTATATTGATAAAGGAGGCATTAAACCAAAATTTACGTACAATGTGGGACTGAACTAACATAAAAAAGGGCAGCCCGGTGCACAAAGCATCCTCGCACAGCGATGGTCCGGGGAAGGGTCCCACCACAAGGTGAAATGTAGGCAAACCATACCCTGCATTTGTGCAAGAGGCTACTTCCAGGACTCGAACCCTTGACCTCAAGGTCACACAACAACATCTCAACCGGTGCGCCAAGGCTCCCCTTCTGGGACTGAACTAACATACATGAATAAAATAATTAACGCTAACAAGCATTTCAAACACGCTCTGTGCATTTCGTAGGCGTGTCTGTGTCCTCTACGTATTTATGCGGCAATCTAATTTGAAGGATGGTGTTTAAATGGGCTTTTCCTTAGTATCCCATTTTCTAAAGATGAAGTTTCTATGATTTTGGTTGATCCTAATCTCTAGCAAATGAACTTCAACTTGGTGTACCTTATAATTATACCACTCTTTGGAATATGTTAGCATGCTAAGTTACCGTTGAAGCTATAAATACATTATATTGACAACATTATCATCAGAATGTGGCTCACCAATCTACCTGTTCCACAACCAAAACAACTTTGACCCAGATTGAATTTCTGTTAAGAGATTTTAATAATGTTATTTTTTGGATATGTCAAACCATTTTCTCTTAATTTTCAGGATGGCCACAATGTGGGAAACCATGCATGCGCAGCACAGCAGCCAGCATAAGCTTGTTTCAGGACTTAGAGCCAGCGATCTTTCGGTTGCTCCAAGGGGAACTAGTGAAGAACATCATGACACCACCATCCAACTCTGGCAGGTTGTCCGCGAGTGGCATTCGCAGTTTCAGAATCTCGTGACTCACCAGAAAGAGTACATACAAGCCCTAAATAACTGGTTAAGGTTAAATCTAGTCCCGATCGAGAGTAGCCTGAAAGAGAGCGGATCAACACCACCAAGGCCAATTAATAAACCTCCAATCCAGGATCTTCTTCATGCTTGGCATGATCATCTCGAAAAACTTCCAGACGGGCTTCCCAAAATGCTATATACAGCTTCTCCGAGGTCATCAACACAATCGTCATACTTCAGGAGGATGAGCTGAAGCTCAAGGAAAGATGCGAGGAGACCCGGAAGGAATACTTACGAAAAAAAACGCTATTTTGAGGAGTGGCATCGAAAATATATGGAAAGGACTACCACGTCATCGGCACAGGAAGCTAAACAAAGAGATAGCAGCGAAGCCGCAACCCAGAAAGATCTCGTCGAAGAAAAGAAGTTTGCAGTCGAAAGTCTTGAGATAAGACTTAAGAGCGAAGAGGAGACCTACCTGAGAACATGCAAGCAAGTTCGAGAAAAGTCTTTAGGGAGCATTCGGAATCACCTACCTGAGCTTTTTCGTGCCATGTCAGACTTCTCCTTTGCGTGCTCGGAGATGTATAAGCAGCTAAGAATCATTACTCAGACTGAGAAGCCAATAGCCGCTGACTAGACCTTCCTCTTCGTCCTGCACATATGCGTAAAGGCCTCTTCTTTTCTCTTTTCATACATATATGTTCAGGTTTGTGTTAATTGATCTCTAATGGCTGCATATAGCTTGGAGATAAACGGTGATGTATACCGTTAATGTTCAAATGTACTAACATTATACCAAATTGTATTTGTAGATATATAATATTTGTATGATTTATGGGTTTGTATATGTTATTCACAAATTTGTTATCCAGACTACTATTATTTCATAGATTTCTTCCTATTTTTTTGATCTAATGTTAACTCGCGCCCTCGATAGGGACGGTGAGATCTTGCTCTGATGTTGTTTGCTTTTAATTCATATAATTTACTTACTGTATGTGTCCTAAAAGTTGTCATTAACCCGCCTTCAAAATTTTCTTTTTCTCCTGAGTATATTCATCAAAGAACAAAAGCATATATATGCGTTTATGCAGTTAAAAAATAGGTTCTTGTTTGATACAACATTTTACATATTTGATGCTTGCTTCGTTGTTTTAAATAATACTAATTATAATTTTAGTGACCAGCCACACGCGCAAACGAGTGACAGCGACAGTACGCTCGTTGCGATGACATCGTGCACCCGCACGCGGTTTGTGAATAACGGCTCATTTATTGTTCGCAAATCCTTTATTGTAGAATCTGGTGGTCTGCAAATAACGGTCAATGCAAAAAAAGTGGCTATTCGCAGATCACCGTGGTATGTAAATAGCTGCAGCGCATAACTGTTTAGCTATTAGCAAACCCCTGTGGTCTGTAAATAGCGATCGCGGAGGAGCGACTGGCCGAGGAACAGGTGGTGGCTGAGGCTCAGCTCAAGATGAAACAGCTTGAAGATGAGGCTGCGCGGGGTGCTGCGGAAGATCAAGGAAAACACAGATGCGCACCTGGGAAGCTTCGACCATGGACGGTGGCGCATAACTGTTTAGCTACTAGCAAACCCCTGTGGTCTGTGGTCTGTAAATAGCGATCGCGGAGGAGCGACTGGCCGAGGAACAGGTGGTGGCTGAGGCTCAGCTCAAGATGAAACAGCTTGAAGATGAGGTTGCGCGGGGTGCTGCAGAAGATCAAGGAAAACACAGATGCGCACCTGGGAAGCTTCGACCATGGACGGTGGCTTAGAGGGAAGGCGTCGTATCTGGCGTTGGTGAAGCTGGTGCTCAACGACCCCCTCAGGATGAATTCGCCCCCAGCTTGGGGGTCGAGGAAGCCCTGGACCAGCTTTATGACTTCATCATTGACCTGACGAGCGAATGTGGGGACTCGACCAAGAGACCGCGTCAGCCCCCGTTCGATTTGCCGCTCCCCCGGGTGTGAGTCAATAATTATCCCTCCTCTTATAAGAGCCGAGCCTGGTGAGCGTCCGTGAACTCACGCACAGATGAATGAGTTGCGCCCCCCCCCCCCCCCCCCCCCCCCCCCCCCCGCACATTGATTTCGGTGTGTTTGGGATGGTACCTCCGCAGCCGGCGAAATAGGCGTGCTTGCCCACCTGACTGATATCTTCGGAGATGACTCGAGTTCTGACGTGGAACCAGCCGCGAATGCGCGTGTTATGCTTGCCTTCCCTCGCATGATCAGTTCTTATAAAAAAATACATACCTCTTGACTTGCGGTTACTTTTGGAGAGATCGCCTCGACCATTCCTGATGATCTGAGGACGGAGCTGTGATTTATGCGTGAGGAGGTGGCGGACATGCAAGTGCGGATTGTCGAGGTCGAGGAAGAAGTGAGGGTGTTGAAGGGGCGACGTGGCTGGCTAGGATAAATAGTGCGCATGAATTCACACTGCATCTTTATTTCACATTGTCTATGTAATGACTGATTCCTTGTTTATTGTGGTGGAGTCGCTTTTGTCACTTGTGTTCTATGCTTATGTTGTTGTGATTGATTGACTTAGGGTTAGCAATGAGATGGCGAATGCTCTTGTATGTCGCGAATGCTTTCATCATCTACTTTTTACAGGGCTGACGCTCCGATGTAGCAGCTTTCATGCGACTGTACGCCCGACTCATCCAGTTATCCGCCGTTTCGATTTCTGAGGCGATGCATCGTGCTTTTATAAATTAAACTGGCTCCCTCCCTTTTTGTCTGGAGTGAGAAAAACAAAATGGCGTGAGCTCCTCCTGTCTCTAGGCGCGTTGATTGCGCGATTTCATTTCTGAGCCATGAGCTAACTCTTCCTACTCTCTCTGAGACTCTGATAGGGATCTTGCACACTTCTTATCGAAGCACCCGCTAGACGACCGCTACTCTGTTCACTTGCCGCGAGGGGAGGAGAGGCTCACCACAGTGTTCGCTGATGAGCTTGTAATCCCTATCAATCATTTTTATGCGGGCTGGACGTTTCACATCTTTCCTGAGATGGAGGAGATCTTGAACTTCTACGGAACGGTGTCCGCACAGCTTTCTCCGAACTATATCGCTTCGATCACATCATATCTGGTCTACATGCAGACGCATCGTGTCCGCTTCATATTTGAAGTATTCCACTTTATGTTCCGGGTGCGCGCCCGTCAGCATGGGCAGATGAACTTTGGCTCAAACAAATTCCGAGCATTGAACTTGGCGTGCAAGGAGTATAACTGCCAATCCCGGTTCGGGATATTCAAAGGCGATTTTGGCGGGCTCTGCATAGCTCCCGATTTGCGCGACGAAAAAGTCTTTTTCCCTCCCAAGTCATCCGCCACAGGGACGCGAATAGTGAACTTCTTGAGGCGTAGATGTTTCTTATTATGTACCGCGCGTGAGGGAGGTGAAAGACCCGCCGCTTCCGGAATGTAAGCTCAAGCGGTCAAATATGTAGGTATCCGCGCGCACTTGTTGATATTGATGTTCCTTTTGTCTTGTATATATCTTGATGGTGCCAGCGCTCAAACCGCACTAACCTCCCTGATATGTTATGACGGTTGCCGAGAGGCTACGCGTTAAAGAGAGGCAAGGAGCTGCTGAACCCGCCCAGGAAATAGCGGATACCTCGAGAAAGATGTCCCAAGTTTCACAAGCTACGGCAACTATCAGGGAGGCAATCACTTATTCTGCCTTGGATGAAGGTCTTCTCGATGAAGAGGGAAATATGTTGATGTTTAGGAAATCGGGGGAGGTTACTCTTAGCACTGAACTATCCTCATGGAGAGAGTCCGCGCGGGTCCTTCCACACGTGCTCGCAATTTCTACTGCGGTTATCGGCTCCCAGGACCTGGAGGAGATGAAGAAGATCCCATCGGGGAACCTTTCAAAAAAAGCTGTCGCGGCCAATTTAAGGGAGGTTACTTATAACTGTGCCGCCCTGAGTGTCTTGGATGATGCTCTGGCAGTGAATTCTCGTCTGCAAGAGAAGCTGAGGGTAATGTCTGATTTTCTTCCTAACGACAGAATTTTCGCGTGCGTGTTTGATCAATAACTCA
Organism: Dactylorhiza incarnata; assembly: GCA_033032865.1. Taxonomy (NCBI): domain Eukaryota; kingdom Viridiplantae; phylum Streptophyta; class Magnoliopsida; order Asparagales; family Orchidaceae; genus Dactylorhiza; species Dactylorhiza incarnata. The sequence continues at coordinate 2,467,118 of JAWHQI010000222.1, forward strand.
CATTTTTTTATTTAGGTCAGTCTGACAGTGGATAATCCGAAGTTCGGGAATGAGGCGCTCCGACTCAGCAAGCGCTCGACGGAGATCACGCTCAATCTTTTGAGGGAGTTAGGGGTCCTGAAGGACGAATTTGCTGACATTGATTTCGCAACCCTGTTCCGGGGATATCAGGATATAAATTCTGATTTAGACGAAGCATCAGCCGAATGCGCAGATATTGCTGAAGACAACACTTCTGGGGAGGAAGGAGTTATTTTAGGGAGTGACCACGCAGTTCTGTTTCGTAAGCGCGGCCTCTCAACACTATTCTTCAAGATTAATGAAATTTGTATTGACGTCTCTTTTATGTACCTACGAACACTTGCGGGTTATATTTCAAATTTTTTCATAATTTACATCGTACCTTTTCCTGTGTGAGTTGCGAATGCCGAAGTGTCGTGGCCTCTCGTGAAGCGATCTGTCTCTCTTATTATGATAACGCAGCATGTCGGCCCAGTACGGTTATTCATGGTGCGGCCGCCCATTCTTGCAATAATCAGAGTGTCATTGAGAGTCTTTCAGAGAGGGAAGCTGGCATCGCAGAAGGAACCGCAAATATTACACGTTTCATGAAAACCAATGAGAATATCGACCGAGCGTGGTCATTTGCTGGACTGGCCTCTTATTCCATGTTAACCAAATGGGAATGTCGTCTGGCCGCGGTTACTTGCCGGAGCGACCACCCATTTCTTGATAACCAAGAGATTATTAACCTGGCGCGGTCATTTGCTAGAGTGACTGCCCATTATATGGTAACCAGAGAAATTATTAACCGGGCACGGTCATTTACCAGCGTGACCACCCATTATATGATAACCAGCGAGATTATTAACCTGACGCGGTCATTTACCAGAGTGACCGCTTATTATATGATAACCAAAGAAATTATTAACCGGGCGCGGTCCATTACCAGAGTGACCACCCATTATTTGATAACCCGAGAAATTTTTAATCGGGCGCGGTCATTTACCAGAGTGAACGCCCATTATATGATAACCAGAGAAATTATTAATCGGGCGCAGTCATTTACCAGAGTTACTGCCCATTATATGATAACCAGAGAAATTATTAACTGGGCGCGGTCATTTACCAGAGTGGCCGCCCATTATATGATAACTAGAGAAATTATTTACCAGATGCGGTCATTTACCGGAGTGACCGCCCATTATGTGATAACCAGAGAAATTATTAACCGGACACGATCATTTACCAGAGTGGCCGCCTATTATATGATAACTAGAGAAATTATTAACTTGGTTTTCCTGCCTTTTTCTTAAAAGTTAAAGGGACAAGGCCTGTATATTTTGATACGTGAGATATGCTTTGTCTCTTATCTTTAGGTGATATACCATCCGGGGTTTCGAATTCGGAGTCTGCTTAGAACGAAGGGCCGGGAAAAGGAGGTCAGTGGTGCTACCCTTTGCCGGGATCGTTTGGTGAGGTTATGGGTATCTGAAGACAGAGCGCTCCTCTAAAGAGACGTCCCAGGGGGGGCTATGACATCCACTATGTTGGGTTTTCTTTACATCATATGTAGACAACATATCGTATATGCGCAGCGGAAATAAAGAACAAGAACAACCCAAAATAGTTCAAGGAACTTGCGATTTCATGAATCAAGAAATAGTAAAACAACGCATTGCAATATACCTGAAGGGGATTGAGTCAATACTCAACCAAGATGTTCCAAGATCTGATCCCGAAGAAAAACTCTGAGTTCCAAGCGCAGAAATCGATCAGCGCCTCTATGGAAATCCACACGAGCGAAGGAGAACCCTAGCTTCTTGTCGAACAAGAACTAGCTCGGAGAAGAAGAGCCCTCAACGTCTCCCACGGACTGCTAGGTTCGACGACAGGGAGAGGCGGCGGCGGCGGTGGCGGAATCGAAACCCTACGAAACTCTTCCGCCGGTCTGTTTGCGGAACTCTTCGACCTCTCTTCCGATCGCAAAAGAAGGAACTACTGTTAGGGTATAAAACCGGGCTCTATTTATACCCTAAGGAAAGAGAGAAGCTATCCGCACACCCATGACTTACATTGGAGTAAACAGAATTGGCGCTACGGGTCAAGTGAAGGAACGCTGGACCCAACAATCCCCCCCCCCCAGCGTCCAGCACGACCTGCAAGCGGAGAGGTGCTCTACATGGCTCAGAGGTGGCGCACCACATGTCTCAGAGGTGGCACACCACATGGCTCAGAGGTGGCTTTTCACATGGTCGCGGTCGCCTGACCCGCCGGGACGCACACATGTAGAGAAATTTCAGGATTTAATCAGCGCCCCCCCCCCCCCCCCCCCCCCCCCGACCTCGAACCCGCAACCTCCTCTGATACCACTTGTAGGATCAAGCACAACCAACTATCCCAAAAGCCCGGACTTCTAGTCAGAGCAGCGTCGATATGTACTCAATGTTGCGTCGAATTCTATTCGACGCAAATGTTAACTTAGCCCAATTTTGCTTCCCTTGATCTGGTCCTGACACCATATGTTGAGTGTGACATCTTAAGACATCTAATGACCAGATTACCCTCACTATACAATGGGTAATTCAAACCTAGTAGATAAAATCACTTTCTTTTAATTTGTTAAGTTAAATCAAGGGTTTTTCCCAACACTTGCATTGGAGTAAACAGAATTCGTCGAGTGAACATTTCACTGAAGAAATTCGTCGAGTAACAGACTGAATTCATCGAGTAAAACAGAATTCGTCGAGTGAACCTTTCACTAAGAAATTCGTCGAGTAACAAGTAATTCGTCGAGTGAACACTTCACTTGAAGAAATTCGTCGAGTCAAGAATTTGTCGAGTTCGTCGAGTAATAAATTTGTTGAGTCATTATGATTTCGTCGAGTCATTATGATTTTGATCATTCGACGAACTGAAGTAAGAGTACTCAAGACACTCTCGACGACTCGACTCGAAAACTTGTCAACACGCTCCATACAATATTCACAATACCTGTGGAGCATTCAGTTGACTCGACCCAACTCCAGTAAGTCTTAGGATTGGTCCTTCACTCATATCCAATATGATTAAGGCCAACATAATTCTTCCTCCAACTTCTCCAAACACTCGTGTGTGTGACCCCATAGGCTCGTATTGCGTTGGCAGTAAGACCAAATGCTTGATCACTTCCAGATCACCTTGGAAACACCAGCACACTACTCGTGTCGAGGGGTCCACCGCCAGAGGTTAGGGTAGCTAGTTGGGCATATGACTTCTGCGGGGCTCTCCTCCGCAAGTAACGTTCGGATGCGTTCTTTAGGGATGATGCACCTGTTGTTCTAAGTGTGTCCTCAGAAAGGAACATATAATGATAGCTCTATACTTCCCTCGACTTCTTTCCTTTCTCCCGAGAAACCATATATAGGCCCACCGCAGGCCTTTAGGGGTTTGTTCGTCCTCATGGCATCGAACACTGGTTTGAACATCACATTGACTGAACTGCCAGTATCAATGAGTATTCTGGCCACGGTGAAGTCATCCATTAGTGCTTTAATCACCACTGCGTCGTGGAAAGGATTGATCGTCCCTGGGAGATCTTCTTCCTTGAAGTGACTGCCCCTCTGAGTGGTGCTATGAAGGAGGCAGAGGCGACCTCCCTCTCTCGGAGATGTTTTAAGCTCACCTTCTTCGAAGATTCCAGGCCCGCTACGTCGTGGATGTAATTGATGTAGCCTAGCTGGCCGACACCCTCAACCTCCACGCATTCCTCCCCTTCATCGTCCTTGTTGAAGACATTGCTCTGCTCGATGTTTTCGCATCTAGGCGCACTCAGACTTCCTCTTCCTTCCCTTTCCCTTTCGAGGTGGAAGCTCCCCCCATACTGTTGGCGAGTAGATTCTTCAATTTTCCTTCTCTTAACAACTTCTTCACTAAGTCGCGAAGGACTGCCATTTTCTATGTCATGCCCGGTGTCACGGTGGAACTTACAGCACAGTCCCTGATTTTTACCCCCGTACCCCGCCTTTAGGGGCTGGGGAGGCTTGAAAATAGGTTGTTTTTGCAGGATCTCAACCACCTCTTCCATAGGCACTCCAATGTATGTGTATTCTTCTTGTGCGTTGTCCCACCAGCTGGAGGAGGTTGTCAAGAGAAGAGGGAGAGTGTTACCATTTTGGTGACGAAACTGAGGCTGCCTAGGCCTTGCCTGTTGGAAATGACGGGGACAGTGCAGGGGCCGTTGTTGGACATTCCTCCCTCGCTAGGCGGGAGGTTGGAATTGTTGGAGTCTTATGTGATCTGTAAGTAGACAACGAGTTAGCCTCGCTGCCAATGTAATATGAGTTTATGGGGTCGCACATAATAATGTAGGAGAAATTGGATAAATGATCGGGGTGACTCAACTTATATGGGATATGAGTGAAAAGCCAAATTTGGAATGATTGAGAGAGAACTTATGTCAGTTAGACTCTATGTCGATACGGTGATATCAACTAGAGATCAAGTCGACATAATGTATGTCGACTTGATTTTCTGCTAACAGAGCAATGTTGACTAGACAATGTCAGCTAGACGTCTAGACGATGTAGTGTATATCGACTAGAATGTGTCTATGTCAATTGGACTGTGTCTATGTCGACTGGACTGTGTCGGCTAGATTGGTTGTCGATATGGTGTATATCGGCTAGACCAAGTCTTTGTCGACTGGAGAGTCACTCTGTATCGACTAGAGTTCTAGTTGATATAATGTATATCTTCTTGACTGCTTATCGACTGGACAGAGACTGTATCGACTAGAGCTTTAGTCTGTTTTAATTGTGTCGACTAGACATCTCACCGATATAGTGTAGATCGACTTGATGACTTTTGATATCTATCGACTAGAAAGTCTGTCATATAGTCTTCAAGACGATATAAAATATATCGACTTGAATGTCTGTTGACTGAGACTTTGTCGACTAGACGTCAAACCGACACAGTTATAGTTGGCATGGTGTATATCGACTAGACATCAAGTATATCGACGAGACGTCAAGTCGACGCAGTCAAAGACAGGTTATGTTCCTATTTTAAACTCTAAGCCCGATTCATCTGTTCTTAGGGTAATTCCTATTGAAGCTGAACCCAGTTCACTGATAATTATATATAGATATAATTTCAGATCTAGGGCTAAGCTAAGTCAAGCATTATCTCTCATGAGCCCTTTCGAAGAGTTATGAAGTGCTGCGACGATGATCTTCACTGGAAGCGAACCTAGCAATTCGTGGGGATGAAGAAGCTGATCATTCTTCCAGCCTGCTTCCGTTTGACGCAAGCGAGGTGTTTCTCCCATTAGTGTGGATATCCTGTAAAGGAATATATCTAGTTTTGTGCTTTCGTGGACTCAGAAAGGGAACACACACCAAGTCGCTGATTTCAAATCAGCCATTGGAAGAAGAAGACTTAGAATAGGATTCAAACTTAGGCACAATATTTCTGGAGCATCTTGATCGAGTTAAGACTCAATTCCGCACATATATTTTGCACTTGCTGCTCCTATTTCTTGATTCATGTTCATCGCAAGATCCATTTCTTCCAGTTAGGGTTTTCTAGAATTTTATTCCGATCCACACATACTTGTACAACCCCGATGTTCGCCAGGAAGCAACCAAAGCTCGCGCTCAAGGAGGCGAGCCAAGAGGGGCGAACCCTGATCTCCGGCGAGGCAGGCCAAGGAAGAGCAAGGGACTGCGCAGGCGAGCGAGCCCAGCGAAGGGAGGGTAACCGGCTCTTTCGGAGCTCGGCGAAGGCAGTGCATGAGAGCCCGACCAGCTGAGGAGGGAGCTCGCCAGGCGAGGGCAGTGCATGCGAGCCCGACCAGCTGAGGAGGGAGCTCGCCAGGCGAGCCCGGAACCTCGGGGTACAGTTAGCCACTCTTGGGGTACAGTTAGCCACTCTTGGGGTACAGTTAGCCATTTTGGGGTGCGGATAGCCATCCTGGGGTTCGCCGACCCAGGGGGTCGCGAGGGCAGTGCATGCGAGCCCGACCAGCTGAGGAGGGAGCTCGCCAGGCGAGCCCGGAACCTCGGGGTACAGTTAGCCACTCTTGGGGTACAGTTAGCCATTTTTGGGGTGCGGATAGCCATCCTGGGGTTCGCCGACCCAGGGGGTCGCGAGCCCCGCTCGCAAGGGCAGTCGGCTCGGCCGGGTCGCTATGAGCGAGCCCAACCATCCGAAGAAGGGGTCAGCTAGGCGAGCCCGCCTAGAATGAGTGCTGATAATACCTCTGGGGTTCGCCGACCCGGAGGCTCGTGAGCTCCACTCGCGAGGGAGATCGCGAAGCGGGCTGGCTCGCCCCGTAAAAGTCCAGGAAGGGATTTTTACCAAGAGGCCCCTGGGGGTCTGCACTTAGCCTCTCCAAACAGCGGAGTTTGGCTGTTGGCAGGCCAATCCGGTGTGCGGATAGTAAGAATGGACAGTGGGATTTGGTTATTGACAGACCACAAAAACCAAAATCTATAAATAGACCTCAAAGGGCACCTTGGAGGAGACCGGTTCATTATCTGAGCTCTACTCTCCCTAGGTCGCTTTGGTTTGGGCTCTCCAGCTCTCCAAGGTGCCCGAGTCTTAGCTTTGGCTTGGGAGGGGAAGCGCTCAACGATCTTCCGGGTTAGTGGAGGGACCTCCTCGCTGAGACTAGGGTCTTTGTTCTTTGCTCGAGTCGTCAACCTTACCTCTCCCGAGGGACCGGTAAGGGCCAGCTGCCCCTCATCTCGGTGAGGGCCCCGAGCTCCACACGAGACCGAGAAATCGGTTTCAACATTTTGGTGCGGTGAGCGTGGAGCGCGGCTGGTTCAAGAAAGTCCCAAGGAAGAGTTATGGCTGGGGATGAAGAGCAGGGCGAGGAGTTCGGCGAGACCCCTCAGGAAGCAATGGCTAGGATGTTCGCGGATTTCAGGAAGGAGGTGCTCGACACCTTGGGGTTCACGGTCACGGCTCTGCGGAGTGAGTTCGCGACCCCGGCACCTCAGGCGACCACTCCCCCAACAGCAGTCGGCGAGAGGGCACCAGGAGGAAGGGCTGGAAAAGAAGTTGCCATTGAACCAGGACATGACAGGGAAGGGCGAGTGTTGTTCGCCAGTCCGGCGAGCCCGGTGTTAGCGAGCTCCGCGCCGGCGAATTCGGTGCCGACGAGCTCTGCCCCAGCGAGCACGACACAGGCGAGCGCACGCCAGGAAGACGCGACGACAGTCGGGGTGGTTCAGGCGAGCGTCGCCCTCGCGAGTGCGATCCCAAGCTTGGCGAGCGAGCTGGGTCCGCGAGCCGAGCGAGAGAAGATGGTAGGAGGGGGAAGCCCCTTCTGCGAATTAGTGTTGTCTGCACCCGTTCCGACGGGATTCGGAGAATGGGATAGAGTGTACTACAATGGCAGAGATGACCCAGTTCAGCATCTGCAGTCTTTCGAGGACTCGGTCTCCATCAGGCCGATGTCCGATGCCTTCAAATGTCGGCTCTTCGCCGTCACTCTCAAGGAGAAGGCCAGGGACTGGTTTCACTCACTTCCGGCAGGCTCCATCTACGCGTTCGAGGACCTGCGCCGTAGTTTCTTGTTGAGATTTTCAACTTCAAAGAGGAGGAAGAAGGACGCTGATTCCCTCTTCGCGGTGAAGCAGGAGTCCAGGGAGACGTTGGCTCAGTACGCGGATCGGTTCCAGGAGGAAGTGCAGCTCACTCAGGAGGTGCCCGGGTTTGCACTTCAACTCGCCTTCACGGTCGGGTTGAAGGAAAGTTTCTTCAAGATGGCATTGAAAAGAAAGGCCCCCGTCTCCTATGAGGAGCTGATGGAGAGGGTGGCGGAGGAAGTAGCAAGCGAAGAAGCCAACCCAGAGCTCACCAAGAGGCTGGCCAAGCTCGGTGAGCCGGAGGTGAGGCAGCAAGAGGTCAGAAGAAGAGAAGAGCCCCGGGCCCCGGAGGGGGGATGGAGGCCGCAGGGTGGAGGAGTGCAGGGGCAAGGAAGGGGTTATGGCCCAGGAAGGGGTAACCGTTTCGAGGGACAATGGAGACCCCCCCAGTTGGGGTGGAGGCAAGGCCCAATGCAGTTGCCTCCCCCACCTCAACAGGCCATGGCAATTGGCCGGGGAAGAGCAAGGGGAAGAGGAGAAGCGGAGGCGGCGGCCGCTAGGAGAAGAAGGAACAGGATAGCAGAGACCGGGGTAAGGGAAGCGGCGGTGCCCTATTGCATCTTCCACGATGTGGAAGGCCACTCCACGGACACCTGTCCGGAGTTCCTGGAGGTGAAGAGGGGCCGAGCACCCGCGCCACCACCGCAGCAGCCATTAAGGATCGTGGAGGTGGAACCTCGGGAGGAGGATGAAAGATGTGAGGATAGAGCAGATCTGGGGAACAGAGGAGGGATCGGAGTGATCCATGGGGGGGTAGGGGTGGAGGCGACCCGCAAGGCTAGTCTCCATACTATCTACCGCCGGAGCGTGGCGTCAACATCCACCGCTCCACCCCCGACCGAGAAAATTATTTTCACCCAAAAGGACATGCCGAGCTACGAAGACCCGTTCTGCGACGCGCTGGTCATCCAGACGGCGATCGAGAACTTCACCGTCTCCCGGATCCTAGTGGACAATGGGAGTTCGGTCAATGTCATCTTCAAGAAGGCATTCGACAAGATGGAGGTGGAGCCCAGAAGGGTGTTGGCCTCGGATGGCCCTCTGTTCGGATTTTCGGGAGAGAGGAAGGAAGTAGAAGGAGGGGTAGGACTCCATGTGACCCTGGGTGGGCAGTCTCGGAACTGTCGCTTTGTCATAGTGGACGCCCCGAGCAGTTACAGCGCCATCTTCGGACGGCCACTCATCAGCGCGTTCCGTTGCGTCCCCTCCACTTTTCATCAGTGCCTCAAGTTCAACGACGGAGGGGTCCAGGTGCGGGTCAGGGGGGATCCCAAGGTAGCAAGACAGTGCTACGTGACGGCCGTCAACACCATCTCCTGGATGGGAGAAGCCGAGGAGTGGGATAAGGTGATGGAGGAGGTAGCCGAAGCCGGAGGTCTGGAGGTGGCTGAAGAGAAGAAGGGAGGTGAAGTTCATGCCCAGGAAGGGGTGGCTGAGACACCCCGGGCGGAGAGAAAGGAAGAAGAGGAGAAGGCCCAGGAGGAAAGGGCGGAAGAGCTGATGGTGTTAGGGGAGGGAGTCGAGGAAGAGATCCCGGCTCCCGCTCGTGCCGAGGAAGAGAAGGCTTGGGGGGAGCAGTCCCGGTTGGAGGCCGTGGATGAGGTCGTGGAGCTCGAGGTCGTCACCCGGCTGGGGGTGGTGGAAAAAGTCCGGGTCAGCGGAGGACTCAGCCCAGGAGATCAAGCGGAGATTCTAGCTTGCGTGCAACAGAACGTGGACGTCTTCGCTTGGAGCGCCGCCGAAATGCCCGGGATCGATGCAAATGTGGCGTGCCATCGCCTCAACCTCGACCCCGGTGCCCGCCCCATCCGCCAGAAGAGGAGAGCCGTCGCGGACAAGCTAGAAGGGCCCATCCGCGAGGAGGTGGGAAAACTCCTGCAGGCCGGATTTGTATCGGAGATCCAGTATCCAGGCTGGGTCTCCAATGTCGTTATGGTGAAGAAGGGTGGAGGTAAGTGGCGTATGTGTATCGATTTTTCACTTCTTAATAAAGCATGCCCGAAAGATTGCTACCCCTTGCCCAGAATCGACGCGCTGGTTGACTCAGCCGTCGGTTTTACTGTAATGTCCTTCTTAGATGCTTTTTCAGGTTACCATCAAATCCGCATGCATCCCCCGGACATTAAGGACGTTTCCTTCATCACGGGGGATGGATGTTATTGCTATAAGATGATGCCCTTCGGGCTCAAGAACGCAGGGGCAACATACCAAAGGATGATGGATAGGGTCTTCCGCGAACAGAAAGGAAGAAATTTAGAGGTCTATGTCGACGACCTCATGGTTAAGAGCCGAGACCTCGGGACCCACCTCCGAGACCTCGAAGAGACATTCGGGACCCTGCGGCGGTACAAGATGAAGCTCAATCCCTTGAAGTGTGTCTTCGGGGCAAGCCGAGGGAAGTTCCTGGGCCATTTGCTCACCCCCACGGGAGTGGAGCCCAACCCGGACAAAGTTAAAGCGGTGATGGAGTTAGAGTCGCCGAGGAACCCGAAGGAGGTCCAGAGCCTCACAGGGAAATTGGCTGGGCTCAGTAGATTCCTCTCCAAGGCGGGAGAAAAATGTGCACCTTTTTTCAAAGTACTGCGGGGAAACAAGAAGTTCGAATGGACCCCGGAGTGCGAGAGGGCCTTCCAAGCCCTGAAAGAACAGCTCACTCAAACCCCTCTACTCCAGGGACCGAGACCAGGAGAGGACCTATCTCTATACCTAGGGGTAGGATCCGAGGCAGTAAGTTCCGTGCTAATCCGGGAGGAGGGGAAGAAACAGTTCCCAATCTACTATGTTAGTCGAGTGCTGAAGAAGGCGGAACTCCGATACCCAATCCTAGAAAAGTTAGCCTTCGCCTTGGTGGTATCGGCCCGGAGGCTCCGGCCTTACTTTCAAGCCCATTCAATTAAAGTAGTGACCGACCATCCGCTCCGCAAAATCATGGAAGGGGTGGAACACTCAGGAAGGTTGGCAAAGTGGTCCGTGGAGTTAAGCGAGTTCAATATCACCTTCGTACCCAGGACATCCATCAGGGCTCAAGCAGTGGCAGACTTCATGGCCGACTACGCGGCCGAAGTGGGGGAGCACGAGCCACCTCCCCCGGAAGCATGGAAGATGTTGGTGGACGGAGCGTCGGGAAAACACTCCTTCGGGGGGGGAATAGTCCTAGTGAGTCCTCAGGGGACTCGGATTGAGCAAGCCTTAAACATCCATTTCCCAATTACCAACAACCAGGCGGAGTACGAAGCAGTGATAGCGGGCCTTCGGCTGGCCCGGGAACTGGGTGTGCAGGACGTGGAGGTCTCCACAGACTCCATGGTGGTGGCATGCCAGATCAAAGGCGAGTTTGAAGCAAAGGATCCAACCCTCCTACTATACCTGGAGAAGGTTAAGGGAGTCATCGGGCAGTTCCGCACCTTCTCAATCAAACATGTGCCGAGGGAGGAGAGCACCCAGGCGGACCTCCTAGCCAAGTTCGGTCCTCGAGCGGGGGGAACGACTTCGGAACTCTTCCGGCCCTCCATCGAGGAGGGAGAGTCGATGGAAGTGGATCAGCAGGCCTCATGGATGGATCCATTCATCACCTTCCTATCCTCCGGACAGTTCCCTGGAGAGGATGTGGACAAGAGGCGCTTCAGGTACAAGTCCGCCTATTACTCTTTGCATGCAGGGGGGCTATATAGAAAGACTCTCTCAGGACTTCTGGCTCGTTGTGTCTCCGAGAAAGAGGTCCCGAGGGTGCTGGAAGAAATCCACTCCGGGGAGTGCGGCAGTCACTCCGGGAGTCGGACCCTGGAAGGGAGGGTGTTGAGACAAGGCTACTTCTGGCCCACTCTCAGCAAGGATGCATCAGAGTTCACAAGAAAGTGTCAGAAGTGCCAACTCTATGCTCCGCTCCAACTCCTCCCCGCTCAGAGGCTCCGATCCATCACGGCTCCCTGGCCTTTCGCCATATGGGGGTTAGACCTGGTCGGCCCCTTTCCCCAAGCCAGCGGTCAGAGGAAGTTCCTGCTAGTCATGATCGACTACTTCTCCAAGTGGGTAGAGGTGAAGGCGCTAGCTAAGGTGACCTCTCAGGTTGTAAGGAATTTTGTGTGGGGGGAAATAATCTGCAGACATGGGCTCCCTCTAGCCATAGTAACGGACAATGGGCCACAGTTTGCGAGTGAAGAGTTTGTCGACTTTTGCACTCAGCTCGGCATTAACCTCAGGTTCGCTTCAGTCCACCACCCGAGGAGCAATGGGCAAGTGGAGGCGGCGAACAAGATAATCGTCAACCTGCTAAAAAAGAAAGTGGAGAACCTACGAGGAAGTTGGGTGGAACAACTACCCTCCGTCCTCTGGGCCATGAGGACTACTCCGAATACCGCCACCGGGGAGACTCCGTTCAGGCTCTCCCACGGGTCCGAGGCCGTTCTCCCCATAGAGTTCGAGGTAAAGACCCCCCGGGTGACCGCTGCATGCGAGGGGGATGAAGAGTGGCTAGAAGGTAACAGTGCCGAGCAGAGGCTATCCCTGGACCTGGTGGAAGAACTCCGGGACTTGGCCACCATCAGGCAGGAAGAGGTCAAGAGGCGGATGGCTCGATATTTTGACAAACATATCCGGGTCAAACACTTTCAGAAGGGGGACCTAGTCCTGAAGAAGGTCGATGCGGCCGGCAGAGGGGCCACAGTGGGTAAGCTTAACCCCAACTGGGAAGGCCCATACATTGTAAGCGAGGTGCTCAAGTCGGGGGGGGGGGGGGGGGGGGGGGGTATCACCTCCAGGATGTGGAAGGGATGCCCCTTGACCGGGCTCGGAGCGGGGATGATTTGAAACGATTCTACCCTTGAAAACTTTTTTTTTTTGTTATCCAATCAACGTCTTACTTTCATCTGTTATGCTTTCAACTGCTGTGGTACTGAGGTTGGAAATGTTGGTGCTGGATTGCCCCAGATCGATTCCGCTCCCGGGCTCTCACCTAGACGGGGGGTTCTGGTTGATCTCTGGAGAGGCTGGCAAGGTTGGAAATGTTGGTGCTGGATTGCCCCAGATCGATTCCGCTCCCGGGCTCTCACCTAGACGGGGGGTTCTGGTTGATCTCTGGAGAGGCTGGCAAGGTTGGAAATGTTGGTGCTGGATTGCCCCAGATCGATTCCGCTCCCGGGCTCTCACCTAGACGGGGGGTTCTGGTTGATCTCTGGAGAGGCTGGCAAGGTTGGAAATGTTGGTGCTGGATTGCCCCAGATCGATTCCGCTCCTGGGCTCTCACCTAGACGGGGGGTTCTGGTTGATCTCTGGAGAGGCTGGCAAGGTTGGAAATGTTGGTGCTGGATTGCCCCAGATCGATTCCGCTCCCGGGCTCTCACCTAGACGGGGGGTTCTGGTTGATCTCTGGAGAGGCTGGCAAGGTTGGTGCTGGATTGCCCCAGATCGATTCCGCTCCCGGGCTCTCACCTAGACGGGGGGTTCTGGTTGATCTCTGGAGAGGCTGGCAAGGTTGGAAATGTTGGTGCTGGATTGCCCCAGATCGATTCCGCTCCCGGGCTCTCACCTAGACGGGGGGTTCTGGTTGATCTCTGGAGAGGCTGGCAAGGTTGGAAATGTTGGCGCTGGATTGCCCCAGATCGATTCCGCTCCCGGGCTCTCACCTAGACGGGGGGTTCTGGTTGATCTCTGGAGAGGCTGGCAAGGTTGGAAATGTTGGTGCTGGATTGCCCCAGATCGATTCCGCTCCCGGGCTCTCACCTAGACGGGGGGTTCTGGTTGATCTCTGGAGAGGCTGGCAAGGTTGGAAATGTTGGCGCTGGATTGCCCCAGATCGATTCCGCTCCCGGGGTCTCACCTAGACGGGGGGTTTTGGTTGATCTCTGGAGAGGCTACTAACAAGGGTCGAGGGCTATGCTGACTGGTTGAGGTGTTAGAGCCGGAAGGGCTTGAGTCCGGGCAGGCGAAGCCTAAGGTAGCGGGTTGAAATGCTATAACCGAAGAGGTTCAGCTCGCGGGATGCCTGTGTCCCTGCTCGCCAAGGTTAGGTTCGTCGGGTAGCAACCGCGGGCAGCGACAACCCGAGCTCGCGTAATCCGCGAAAAGGGAACCTTGGCGAGGCGAGCCCAGACATGCCTGTTCGCGAGTCCTCCGGGAACACTACCGCGTAACAGTTAGCCAAGAGAAGTTGAAAAGAAACCCAATGCGAGGAAAGAAATGAACACAAGCATGATCATAAATGTTAACAAAAGAAAAACTATCACGAGATCCTTCAATGTTCTGCGGCGATCTCGCCAGCCCAAAAAGAAAAATATACATTCACAAGAAGGGAAGGAAAAAGGGAAGTCATTTTGGAAGGTCCTCGCCGTCTTTGCGAGCCCCCAACCAGGGGGCCAAGGCGAAGAGGTCCGGGCAGACGTCTTCCGATGTGAACTCCATCGCGTCTTCGGCCAGCAGGCTCGCATCCTTGAGGGTCGTGAAGACAAGGTTGGCGACCTCCTGTGCGTCTCGCCGCCTCTGCTCCTCACTTTCGGCAGCCTTCTGTCGAGGGCCGACTCGCCCAGGAGAGGGGGGTAGCACGCTGCGAACCAGCTCATCCACTCGAGCCTTCAACATCGTATTCTCCAACTCCAGCTCGCCGTTGCGAGCGAGAAGCTTGGTGGCAACATCGGCATCCTGAGCGTCAAACGAGTTAGGAGAGAGCTAGGGGTCGCGAACGGCAAGGAAAAGAGACCCAAGGATCACTTACCATCTTGCCCTGCATCCCGGCGAGAAGGCTTTCCGTCACCTCCTCCTTCTCTTTAAGACCTTTGATCTCGTCGCGAGCGCTCTTGAGCTCCTCCCGGTACGCTCGGATATCCCTATCCGCCTGCAGATAGCGGCGCCCCGCCATATGCGCGAGTTCCGTTGAACGGAACTGGGCTCGCATTTCTTCATAAACCAGCTGCCGTGGTCCCATGTCTTTGTAGGCAACGGCGTCCTCGCGGCCATACAAGCCGAAGGAGAGAGAGAACGCCTCCTCCCCGGCCTTACCGAGCTCCACCCAGGAGGGGTGAAGGGTGGAGCAGGAAATCCGGTTGGCAGTGGGGTCCCAAGCGAGCAGGGGTTCGCCGAGGACGTCGGAAACTTTCTCGCCCAGACCGAAGTTTCTGTGGCCTTTGGGTTGGGGGGTCACGGAGGAACTCCCAACACCCTGGTCCGCCGGGGGGTCAGGTTTTTTCGCAGGAGAAGGAGGCGAGCCGTCGGTCTCGCTTAGATAAACGACCGCGCTCCTATCCTTGGTAGCGATGGTCTTTCCCTTCAACTTCTTGGAGGGCCGCGAACCCGGTTGACTCGCAGAAGGAGGCCGCTTCTTGCCGGACCCGACGGCGGGAAGGTCGCGGCAAGCCTCTGCCGCTGCGGCTGCGAGAGTGTCCGCCGTGAGAGTGGTACCTTGCGCGTGCGGGGGGTTGACAGGGATCTCGCGCTCGCCTGTAAAGTAAGAGTGTTATGCAGCGAAGAAAGGAAGGGAGAGTGGGGCGAGATCGAGCCCTACCTTCCCCTTGAGGAACGGCGAGTAACGAATCAACGTTGCGCCGCAGATAGACGACTTCGAAGTTTTTGCCGGAGAGGTACTGGAGGAGTTTGGCGTCGGCGCCGCTCAGCGAGCTCGGAGGGCGGTAAGTGGCGTCATCCCGCTGGAGGGGGGTGAAGTGGATATTGCCGAAGGGTCCCTTCACTAGAAGGAACTTCTGAGTCCAATAGTGACTCTTATTCACCGCCTCGCAGACCGTGACGTGCTGACTCGCGAAATAAGTAGTCCCGTCTCGGAAGGCGCGGAAGGAGAATACCTTGCGGAAGACGAGGAGGCTGAATTCGATCCTCTCCTCCCGCAGGTAACTGGCGAACGCGACAATATCCGCGATCGCATTTGGGGTCAACTGGCTCGGTAACACTCCGTAATATCGCAACACCTACAAAGAACGATGAGAAAGTCGCGATGGCGAACGTGAAGCGGCGAGAAGGCCAGGCGAAGTACCTGACGAATTTCAGGCCACAGAGGGAGTCGCAACCCATTCTCGAAGTGCGCGACGGGGATCGCGAGCTCGTCAGCCTCGGTCTCGTTTAAAGTAGAATTCTCGCTTGGACAGCGGGCTGAATAGCCCTCTGGGAGATAGCGGTCCACGGCGAGTTTATACTCCTCGGCTGTGATGTTCGCACAATAGAACTCGTGGGCCTGGAACGCTGAGGCGCACTTTGACCGCCCCTCGCTCTCGCCATCCGCTCCCAGTTGCTGATTCGTCCGCATCAAGTCAGGAAGAGGCAACCTACAAGCAGCGAGCGCGAACACGATCTGGCGGGGACGGAGATGAGCGTAGACGCGAGAAGACGGGAGAAATAAATGCGACGGGTAGGAGAATGAATCCGAGCTATTTATAAGAAATTCGGGTGGGCACGGGAATCGAAGCGTCAGGAGTGCGGATAACTGAAATAAAGTAGTTTTCTGCTCGAAGGGACTGCGGTCTTGCGAGCCAGGGCTCGCCATCGCGCGATAATTGAGTCCCACCCAAGGCCGGCCCGCGAGAAAAAGGGGTCCGGGCATAGCGTGGCACAGAAGCTCGCAAGCGCTTTGCGAGGGCGATCATATCAAACACAGCGGACGAGCCGAATAAATCACATGCGCACCACAGAAATAAAGGGAAAAGTTAAAAATGGAAAGCGATAAAAGGCGAGTCACGACAGACTCGCGAATATTACCATACCGGTTATTGTTCAACAGACGTCATAAAAGAAATACAGGCAAAAGAGTAGCAGAATTAAAAACCCACTGGAGCCTCAGGGGTAGGGAAGCCATTTCCAACGACCCCGACCCCGCTTGCCCGCACGCGGCGGCACTCTCGGATAATGGTATTCGCGAAGCGCCTTAAACTCGCGCAGGATTAGGTGCGCTTGATCCTCGCCCCGCGAGATGTGCACGCCGGGCGAGGTAACATCGGCGCGAGGCACCGGCTCCGCCTCGGCGATTAAGCGCGCATTCGCGTCTTCCAACACGGCGAATCTCTCGTCAAAAGCAGCCCGGTCCGCGTCATACCGCTCCTCCAACTCGCGTAACATCATGCCGTGCTTCTGAAGCACCTCGGACACCCGACTCTTCATCCGCACGGGGTCGCCAGGGTCACCCAAGAAGTCTTCGATCTGGCTAGGCGAGGGCGGTGGCGACATCTCCACCCTCCCGTGCTCTGACTCAGGGGTGGCTCCTGGGATTTCAACGAAGGGTCAGAAGGGCCCGAGGGCGGGCAAGAGTTGGGAGCTCGCGAGAATATGCTGACCTGGCGAGGAGGGGGATTCACGGCGGGGCTTACGCGAAGACTCCGGCCGACCCTGGAAGTTTTTGCGGAATCCCGAGACGTGGGGTTTCCCCAGTCCAGGAGGGTATACCACTCTCTCCGCGACTTGGGCGCCGTCGAGAAGCGAGCCGCCCGGACTTCGCTTGCCCATCAGACCGAAACCTGGGGTCGCCACGGTAACCTTAGGCGGGACCGGCGAACTCGCCGGGGTGGAGACTTTCTCCTTGGGACTCGACGATGGAGTATCTGCATAGGCCACCGACGTGTGGGTATCACGGACTTAGGCGGAGATAAAGTAGGATGCGAGCGACTTACGAGGTTGCGAGAGAGGTGCCTGTTGGGACGAAGTCCCGACCCCAACGTCTAGCAACCCCAGCTTCGCGGGGGACGGAGCGCCGAAAGTCGTCAGCGTAAGGCTTGCCAGGCGGTCCTCCGGAGGAGGATTCTGCGAAAAGGAAGGGAATGAGCAAGGGGCCGAAGTAAAGAATTTAGACTGAGGATACCTGTTGTGCGAGCACGGTGTTCGGCGGAGGTAGGGAATCAGGAGGCAATGTCATGTCCTCCCCCGGCGACCTCCCAATCGTCATGGCTCCCTTGGTCTGGGGAGAGGTGGCAGGGTTGAACATCCAGGCGTTGCGCTCGGCGGCCCGAGCTTTTGCCATCTCCCTAGAAGCCCTCAGTCGTTCCAACGCGCTCTGCTTGGTGGACATCCTGAAGGAAGAACGATTTCGGCGAGAAAGGAACAAAAGGGAAGGCTTGATCACCACCCTCGGTGGGCAGTATTTATAGCTTCGGGCAGGGGACCCACCAAAAGATTCCCGCCACGTCAGCAGAGTCGGCGAACACCAGGGGTTGGATGTATCTTCGCGAGCTTAGGACAACCTCGCGAAGAGCGGGGATTGTGTACAACCCCGATGTTCGCCAGGAAGCAACCAAAGCTCGCGCTCAAGGAGGCGAGCCAAGAGGGGCGAACCCTGATCTCCGGCGAGGCAGGCCAAGGAAGAGCAAGGGACTGCGCAGGCGAGCGAGCCCAGCGAAGGGAGGGTAACCGGCTCTTTCGGAGCTCGGCGAAGGCAGTGCATGAGAGCCCGACCAGCTGAGGAGGGAGCTCGCCAGGCGAGGGCAGTGCATGCGAGCCCGACCAGCTGAGGAGGGAGCTCGCCAGGCGAGCCCGGAACCTCGGGGTACAGTTAGCCACTCTTGGGGTACAGTTAGCCATTTTTGGGGTGCGGATAGCCATCCTGGGGTTCGCCGACCCAGGGGGTCGCGAGGGCAGTGCATGCGAGCCCGACCAGCTGAGGAGGGAGCTCGCCAGGCGAGCCCGGAACCTCGGGGTACAGTTAGCCACTCTTGGGGTACAGTTAGCCATTTTTGGGGTGCGGATAGCCATCCTGGGGATCGCCGACCCAGGGGGTCGCGAGCCCCGCTCGCAAGGGCAGTCGGCTCGGCCGGGTCGCTATGAGCGAGCCCAACCATCCGAAGAAGGGGTCAGCTAGGCGAGCCCGCCTAGAATGAGTGCTGATAATACCTCTGGGGTTCGCCGACCCGGAGGCTCGCGAGCTCCACTCGCGAGGGAGATCGCGAAGCGGGCTGGCTCGCCCCGTAAAAGTCCAGGAAGGGATTTTTACCAAGAGGCCCCTGGGGGTCTGCACTTAGCCTCTCCAAACAGCGGAGTTTGGCTGTTGGCAGCCCAATCCGGTGTGCGGATAGTAAGAATGGACAGTGGGATTTGGTTATTGACAGACCACAAAAACCAAAATCTATAAATAGACCTCAAAGGGCACCTTGGAGGAGACCGGTTCATTATCTGAGCTCTACTCTCCCTAGGTCGCTTTGGTTTGGGCTCTCCAGCTCTCCAAGGTGCCCGAGTCTTAGCTTTGGCTTGGGAGGGGAAGCGCTCAACGATCTTCCGGGTTAGTGGAGGGACCTCCTCGCTGAGACTAGGGTCTTTGTTCTTTGCTCGAGTCGTCAACCTTACCTCTCCCGAGGGACCGGTAAGGGCCAGCTGCCCCTCATCTCGGTGAGGGCCCCGAGCTCCACACGAGACCGAGAAATCGGTTTCAACAATACTGATGTGCACCTCTAGAGAAAAACCCAACAGTGGTATCAGAGCCAGGTTTATGCGATTTCTATGTTTCAGAAATTATTTCCCTTTGCAGTAACTGTCTTTCTTTGTTTAGTTTGTGAACTAAAGCATAGAAAGACTTAATGGGTTGTCATACATTATGTAGAGAAATCTGGGCTGCGGTTAGCCAAAAACCCCACTCCCCACTAAGATGGTGGAGGCATGGGCAAGAAAGAGGAGGAAACCGCCCATAAACGCAACCGCAACCGCCGCAACCACCGCACGAAGCCACGCGCAGCACCACACACGACCACGAGGCCGTGCGGCACCGCGCGCGGCCGCGCGGCACCGCACGGCACCGCCCGGCCTCGCGGCACCGCCCGGCCGCGCGGCACCGCCCGGCCGCGCGGCACCGCCCGTCCGCGCGGCACCGCCCGGCCGCGCGGCATCCCGCGACCGTGCGGCACCGCACGGCCGCACGACACCGCGCAGCCGCGCGGCACCCCCGGCCGCGCGGCACAGCGTGCCCGGCACCACGCGGTACCGCGCGGCACCGCGCGCCCGGCACCGCGCGGTACCGCGCGCCTAGCGTCGCGCGGTACCGCCCGGCACCGCGCGCCTAGCGTCGCGCGGTACCGCCCGGCACCGCGCGGTACCGCGCGCCTAGCGTCGCGCGGTACCGCCCGGCACCGCCCGCGGCCGTACGGTGGGCGCAGTGCCGGTCGGCCTCCCTCGCCGTCGGGCGCATTCTCCGGCCCCTCTCGTCTCATCCCCAGTCGGCCTCTCTTGACCAACGGACGCGCTCGTCCAACCTCTCTCGCCTCATTCGACGGAGAAAATGAGGACGGCCAAGCTAAACCTGCCTAAACCTGTAACCACCCATCATGGAGTGCAAATAGTAAAACTCCACATCATGGGGTGCAAATAGTAAAACTCCACATCATGGGCTGCAAGTAGTAAAATTCCACATCATGGAGTGCAAATAGTAAAATTCCACATCATGGGGTGCAAATAGTAAAATTCCACATCATGGGGTGCAAATAGTAAAACTCCACATCATGGGGGTGTAAATAGTAAAATCTTTCAATACGGTCTGCATATAGCAAATAATATGGTTATGGTGTGCGCATAACCATATCCATCATGTGAATGCATATTATCCCAAAACTATACAAATTGGTGTGCGCATAGTCATATTCATGATAAGTGGGCATACGGTCTGCGTCTAGCAAATTGTATGGTTATGGTGTGCGCGTAACTATATCCGTCATATGAACACATATCATCACCAAACTATACAAATTGGTGTGCGCATAGCCATATTCATGATGAGTGGGCATCCGGTCTACGTCTAGCAAATAATATGGTTATGGTGTGCACATAACCATATCATCCTAAAACTATACAAACTAGTGTGCGCATAGCCGTATTCATGATAAATGTGCATATAGCACATAAATTGGTTATGGTGTGCGGGTAGCCGTCCTAACCACCATAACCACCGTAACCACCCTCAAAAGCTATAAAAGGAACCACAGGGCTTCATTTCAAAGGACTTGGAATTTTCTGCACGGGAGAGAGCTCTTTGGAATTCCCTCGAAGATCTTCATCAGCATTCGAAGATCTCCTTCGGAACTCGAAGATCTCCTTCGGCACTCGAAGATTTCCTTCGGAACCCGAAGATCTCCTTCGGAACCCGAAGATCTCCTTCAACGTTCGAAGACCTTCATCAGCACTCGAAGATCTCCTTCGGAACCCGAAGATCTCCTTCAACGTTCGAAGACCTTCATCAGCACTCGAAGACCTCCTTCAACCTTCGAAGAACTCCTTCGTCGCTTGAAGACCACCATCGTCGCTTGAAGATCTCCCGCAGACTCTGAAGACTTCCTAGTAGAAGAAAGTACTTAGTTTTTCTGAGAGGTGGCCTGTCACCCTCACAGACCTTCATTCAACTCCAATTGTAACGGGAGCGGCCTGTCGCTCCCGATTCTCTCTCCATCGCTTGTAACGCTACTCAGCATAGTGAAATTTGGTTGGCGCTGATCCGACCACGTGGTTTTTCTCCCTTTTCGGGTTTTCCACGGTAAAAACGCCCTCTTGCCACCTGTTCGTTCTCTCTGTGACTGCTTGCGCGCTCGGTTCACTCTCAGGCTAAGACGGTTCGATTCGCCTGGTCTGAAAGAACGTTGAGCGACCCGCAACAGTTTGGCGCCGTCTGTGGGAAGTGTGTTCCCCAAACTCTGCAAAAGCTTTTCGAAGACAGTATTCGCCTCGCGTCAATACTCGTGACTGACAGCAATGGCAAGAAGAAGTGCTCGCACCACTGATGTTTCCATCCCTGAAGGACGCGTCGATCCCGCTCCATCCCATTCACTCATCAACGCACCTCCTGCCGAAGAAGTCCCTTTAGCGCCCGTTGCCGCGCTAGAAGGGCGTATACGCCAGATGGAAGAGCAGCAAACTGAAATGCTGGCTCTTCTCAGAAACCTCGGAGCCCCGCAAGGTCCTGCTCCACCTGCCGCTCCAATCATCCCGCCTCCCTTGGTCCTTGATCACGCTCCATTTGGAGAAGCTGCTCAAGAAGGAGAAACATACGAAGAAGAATACTCGGATGCTGCCAGCTCCGTGCATCCAATCCGCCCCGCTAGGGGAGCTAGAGGAGAACCCCTCCACCGCCAGCAAGGAGGGATAGGAGTCGAACAAGCCATAGGAAGGCCCACTCGCGAGGAGATACGCGACGTGATAGCTGAAGAGTACGGGCAGGCCGGACGCCGGGGCATCTTCGCTCGCCGCCCCCTACGTCGCGGCTCCCCGCTCACACAACAAATCTTGGACCATCCAATTCCGCACGGCTTCAAGCTTCCCAACATCGAGACATTCGATGGGACGGACGATCCCCTGGAGCACGTCAACCATTTTACCACCATCATGCGGATCTACAACGCCGCTGATCAGCTCCTCTGCCAAGTGTTTCCGGCAACACTCAGGGGGCAGGCACGCACTTGGTTTCATTCCCTGCGGGATGGATCCGTCAACAACTTCACCGAACTCGCACAGCAGTTTACGGACCAGTTCGTCGCTAACCGAAGAATCGTTCGAGATCCCTCACATCTTTCAGGAATTCGCCAGAACGAAGGAGAGACCCTCAAGGACTTTTTCCGTCGCTTCACGACAGAGGCGCGACAAATCCCAGGGGTTGATCCCGAGCTTCTCCGCGGTGTTTTCCTGGGGGGACTTCGCCCAAGCGGATTTTACTCCGCTCTGATGAGGGAGATAGTACCAAGCTATCCAGATCTGGTGCACCGAGTGGAGGCACAGATAGCGGCGGACGAAGCGATCGAAGCTCACCGCCGACAATTCGAAGGAGTGGTAAAGAGGAAGAGAGAAGAGCCGGTCCCGAAGCAGCAAGATGAGCGCCAAGGAAATTTACGTCAGCAAGACTGTCCTGAGAACAGGCCCCCCAGAACCTACCAGGAGTACGCACCGCTCAATACCTCCCGCACAAACGTACTCTACGCAATACAGGATAACCCGGCACTACAAAGGCCAAGAGAACTTCCCCAGGGCAGGGGAAATCAGTCAAAGTACTGCGAGTTCCACCGAGGTGCAGGACACACCACCGAGGAATGCATCAAACTCAAAGACGAGATAGAGCGTCTCATTCGACAAGGTATCCTCGGAAGGTTCTTACAGGACCAGACGCAAAATCATCCCGCAAACAGAGAACAGCTGCCTGCTCGACAAGGCGCACAGGGCGACAGACAAGTAGTAGGGGTGGTGGAAACCATCTCAAGTGTCCTGTTCCCCACCGTCAATTCCATTACCCTGCCGACAGAGACGATCAGCTTCGGGATGAAGATTTAAAGGGACTGCTCCTCCCGCACCAGGATCCATTGGTCATCAGCGCAGAGATCGGTCACCCCAGATTCCGCTTCAAACGGATATTGGTAGACAACGGCAGCTCCGTCAACGTCATGTTCATGACCGCTCTCCTCAGCATGAAGATCCTACTGGAAAGTCTCCAACCAGCTTCTGGACCAATCTATGGCTTCAACGACAGTCCTGTCCCGGTTAAAGGAACCATCACTCTCCCTGTTACCCTAGGAAATTTCCCTAGGAGGTCAACCCGCGACGTGCAGTTCGTAGTAATCGAGATAGAATCGCCTTACAACGCGATTTTCGGTCGACCGTTGCAGGTCCTATTTGGAGCTATCCCGTCCATCCCACACCTCGCAATGAAGTTTGTCACCCCAGGGGGAATTGGAGTTGTTCGTGGAAACCAGGAAGCAGCACGCGCGTGCTATCTGCAACAAATGGAGCCTGGACAAGGAGCCGCCCTGTGCTCCACCACATCCAGAACCTGAAGCCCCAAAAGGAGCTGGGAATTGGGCAGAAATGTCTTACTATATTCCAAACTCGTCAAGTTGTCTTTAAGAACTTTTGTTTGTAATAGTTATTCTAGACAAGTCGTAAGCCTGCGCTTACGCAAGAACTATTGTGTGTTAAATTTCGAAATGTTTTCTCTGCTTCAAGCCCTGCTATTCAAACACAATTAAGATCAACTGCAAGCAGCGCCAATTGTTGTAATATCAACGACATCCCCCAGGTCGGTTAAGCGAACCCCCCACTACCCGGCTCGAATCGCTTGCCATTCGCCCACGTAGTAGGTTCCGACACCAACTGGGTCTCGTTCTCTAAAACGCATCGCCAGGGCCTGCCCCCCTCGCGCTCGCAAACGGTTCGAAGCGTTTGCCCTTCACCGCTTATATCAACAACATCCCCCAGGTCGGTTAAGCAAACCTCCCACTACCCGGCTCGAATCGCTCGCCATTCGCCCACGTAGTAGGTTCCGACACCACCTGGGTCTCGTCCTCTAAAACGCGTCGCCAGGGCCTGCCCCCTCGCGCTCGCAAACGGTTCGAAGCGTCTGCCCTTCACCGCTTCTATCAACGACATCCACAGGTCGGTTATGCGAACCTCCCACTACCCGGCTCGAATTGCTCGTCATTTCCCCACGTAGTAGGTTCCGACACCACCTGAGTCTCGTCCTCTAAAACGCGTCGCCAGGGCCCGCCCCCCTCGCGCTCGCAAACGGTTCGAAGCGCCTGCCCTTCACTGATACTATCAACGACATCCCCAGGTCAGTTATGCGAACCTCCCACTACCCGGCTCGAATCGCTCGCCATTCGCCCACGTAGCAGGTTCCGACACCACCCGGGTCTCGTCCCCTAAAACGCGTCGCCAGGGCCTGCCCCTCTCGCGCTCGCAAATGGTTCGAAGCGTCTGCCCTTCACTGATACTATCAACGACATCCCCAGGTCGGTTATGCGAACCTCCCACTACCCGGCTCGAATTGCTCGTCATTCGCCCACGTAGTAAGTTCCGACACCACCTGGGTCTCGTCCTCTAAACGCCAATAGCCTTCAGCTCGGCAGCCCGCTCCGACGAAGAAAGGCGCTCCACCTCCGTCTTCAAAGACACCAACTCGGCCCCCAGACGAGTTACTGTAGCTCGCAAATCCTCCAACAAATGAGCAGAACCCCTTACAAGGGCCTTCTCCGTACGAACTTCAGCACGGGACTTCTCCAGCTCCGCCGCAACGCCCAGATCACACCAAAAGATTACAAAATCCTCGCACTTCCTCGAGCAACAATAAAGAACTCCAAGGATTTGGGGGACAATTAATGGGTTGTCATACATTATGTAGAGAAATCTGGGCCGCGGTTAGCCAAAAACCCCACTCCCCACTAAGATAGTGGAGGCATGGGCAAGAAAGAGGAGGAAACCGCCCATAACCGCAACCGCAACCGCCGCAACCACCGCACGAAGCCACGCGCAGCACCACGCACGACCACGAGGCCGCGCGGCACCGCGCGCGGCCGCGCGGCACCGCGCGCGGCCGCGCGGCACCGCGCGCGGCACCGCGCGCGGCACCGCGCGCGGCCGCGCGGCACCGCGCGCGGCCGCACGGCACCCCACGGCACCGCGCAACTGCGCGGCACCGCACGACCGCGCGACATCCCGCGGGCGTGCGGCACCGCACGACACCGCGCAACCGCGCGGCACCCCCGGCCGCACGGCACAGCGTGCCCGGCACCGCGCGGTCCCGCGCGCCTAGCGACGCGCGGCACCGCACGCCCGGCACCGCGCGGTACCGCGCGCCTAGCGCCGCGCGGTACCGCCCGGCACCGCCCGCGACCGTACGGTGGGCGCAGTGCCGGTCGGCCTCCCTCGTCGCTGGGCGCATTCTTCAGCCCCTCTCGTCTCATCCCCAGTCGGCCTCCCTTGACCAACGGACGCGCTCGTCCGACCTCTCTCTCCTCATTCGGCGGAGAAAATGAGGACGACCAAGCTAAACCTCCCTAAACCTGTAACCACCAATCATGGAGTGCAAATAGTAAAACTCCACATCATGGGGTGCAAATAGTAAAACTCCACATCATTGGGTGCAAGTAGTAAAATTCCACATCATGGAGTGCAAATAGTAAAATTTCACATCATGGGGTGCAAATAGTAAAATTTCACATCATGGGGTGCAAATAGTAAAACTCCACATCATGGGGGTGTAAATAGTAAAATCTTTCAATACGGTCTGCATATAGCAAATAATATGGTTATGGTGTGCGCATAACCATGTAAGCCCCCATTTCTGAAAGTTGGATATCTGGAATCCAGCGCTGTCGCTGGCGATATCGGCTATCGCCCGGCGACAACGGTCTGGCGTGAAGGCCTCTGTCGAGAGGCTATTGCGCGGCGGCAAGTCTAACGATGGCGACACCATAACACGTGTCAGGCACTATTCGCAGCGGTGGCGTTGACTGGTCGAAGTCGGTTATTTACCGCTGTCGCCAGGCGACAGCGGCTATCGCCGGGCGACAGCTCCAAATTGTACTTGGCGGCCGAAATCATGGGCATTGATGGCACATTGACTTTGGGGCCTTGTTTTGGACAGAGAGGCTCGGTGGCTGGCATAAGGTGGCCGAAAACCACTTGAAACCCATTATTCACTAAGGGTTTTAATTAAGAGAGAGAGGGAGAGCTTGGAGAAGGAGATCCAATAGTAAACCCTAGCCTAGAGCTTGGATTTGGTGGAGCTACACTACTCCGATTCCCTCGACGTTGGTGGCTACGCGTAGAGGAGGGCAAGACGCTCCTTTCCAACCGTGCCAAAAACCAAGCCATGGCTTCGAAGCGGCGTCTAAGGGTAACGATCCTCTTTACCCTCATTTGGACATGTTCTAGTCCGTTACGTGCATCGTTGAGGCCCCTACCCAAAAGGGTGAGGTCGTGGCCTCCGACGGGTCGATTTGTGTTATCCCCGTCAAATCTTGCATACATGTAGAGTCCATGCGAGAAATGGACGTAGGCGCGCTGTGTGAAGCCCATCCGAGACGGTTCGTCCGGATTGGTGATGCTTTTTGTTATTGTGCATGCCGGGTGAAAACTCCGTGTTGATATCCTGCTTCGTAGGACTAGAGAGTGCTACTGCATGCGCATCAACGCCTGGGGGTGTGCCCCGGGAAGCACCCGAAGTTAGAAGCAGAAAAGGAGTTATGTTCACTGTCGCTGGCGATATTGACTATCGCTAGGCGACAGCTCCCAGACTTGGTTCTGGTGATTTTGTGCGTTCTGAGGCAGTGGGAGTGCTACTGCATGTGCAGCAATGCCTGGGAGTGTGCCCCGGGAAGCACCCACAGCTAGAAGCCAAAATGGAGTTCTGTTCACTGTCGCTGGCGATATTGGATATCGCCAGGCGACAGCTCCCAGACTTGGTTCTGGTGATGTTGTCGTGCCCACCTGTTGAGAGGACCTGAGGCCTGTGTGCCCGACCTGTGAGGGTGTCCTGGTGGATGACTTAGCGGCCCGTAGAGCCAGCTAATTGAGAATACCTGGGCTGAGGGGACGCCATACCTGCTCTTCGTGTTGTACAACGAGAGCTGTGAACAACGGGCATTTGGCGAACCTGAAACCGCACCATTGCAGCACCTGATTAGTGAGTCTCGTACAGCATTTCGGGAAGCAATGAGAAAGAGTCTTTGGACTACGGGATGTTCACAATTAAAGTACGGGGGAGCCCTGGTATTCGGGCCACCGACTTTAGCCTCGAAGGGCAGAAGCCATCAAGAGTGGATGGTGGTGGAAGGCGGAGTACACCAAAGAGTGCCTGAGAGCACAAGACGTGGAGGTCATTCCCACGTTTGTGAATGTTGCATATGTATGAACTGTTGTGGGCTTTGCTAGTCGCACTCTTATATATATATATGCTGCTGAGGTTGTTTTGCAGGGATGATTAGTACTGCCACCCCCTCGAAGGGGTGGGGTCGTTATAATTTGTTCAGCTTTAGCTGACCGTTGCCCTGTTTTGCCACCATTTTTGGTGGGCTTGTTGTACAGGTGCTGGACCGAGCGGAAACATAGCGGGCTCATAGCGGGCTGAAGCTCTTGTGTTGCTGCGGCCCTTGAAGGCCTTTTTGATGTTCCTTTTGCTTTTCATGTATGGCCGGCCTGCGCGCCGATGTTGGTAAATTGTAAGGCCGTCATGCCTAAATTTTGTGTTGTCAAATATTTATTCCTATTTTAGTAAAAGTGGACATACCCGGGTATGGGTTTTGGGGTTTATCTTGTCTCTTTTCAGCTTCCGCATAGAATGCTCTGAGTTAGGCATCGTTGTATAGTGTCGTTCGATATTTCAATAGTGACGCTCCCGTTTGTTTTGTAGTATATGGCGTGGGGCCCCAGCCGGACCCTCTGTTATATGCTCCCGAACGGATGGGGGTGTTACAAACCATATCCATCATGTGAATGCATATTATCCCAAAACTATACAAATTGGTGTGCGCATAGTCATATTCATGATAAGTGGCATACGGTCTGCGTCTAGCAAATAATATGGTTATGGTGTGCGCGTAACTATATCCGTCATATGAACACATATCATCACCAAACTATACAAATTGGTGTGCGCATAGCCATATTCATGATGAGTGGGCATCCGGTCTACGTCTAGCAAATAATATGGTTATGGTGTGCACATAACCATATCATCCTAAAAACTATACAAACTAGTGTACGCATAGCCATATTCATGATAAATGTGCATATAGCACATAAATTGGTTATGGTGTGCGGGTAGCCGTCCTAACCACCATAACCACCCTAACCACCCTCAAAAGCTATAAAAGGAACCCCAGGGCTTCATTTCAAAGGACTTGGAATTTTCTGCACGGGATAGAGCTCTTTGGAATTCCCTCGAAGATCTTCATCAGCATTCGAAGATCTCCTTCGGAACTCGAAGATCTCCTTCAGCACTCGAAGATCTCCTTCGGAACCCGAAGATCTCCTTCGGAACCCGAAGATCTCCTTCAACGTTCGAAGACCTTCATCAGCACTCGAAGATCTCCTTCGGAACCCGAAGATCTCCTTCGGAACCCGAAGATCTCCTTCAACGTTCGAAGACCTTCCTCAGCACTCGAAGACCTCCTTCAACCTTCGAAGAACTCCTTCGTCGCTTGAAGACCACCATCGTCGCTTGTCCCGCAGACTCTGAAGACTTCCTAGCAGAAGAAAGTACTTAGTTTTTCTGAGAGGTGGTCTGTCACCCTCACAGACCTTCATTCAACTGCAATTGTAACGGGAGCGGCCTGTCGCTCCCGATTCTCGCTCCATCGCTTGTAACGCTACTCAGCATAGTGAAATTTGGCTGGCGCTGATCCGACCACGTGGTTTTTCTCCCTTTTCGGGTTTTCCACGGTAAAAACGTCCTCTTGCCACCTGTTCATTCTCTCTGTGACTGCTTGCGCGCTCGGTTCACTCTCGGGCTAAGACGGTTCGATTCGCCCGGTTTGAAAGAACGTTGAGCGACCCGCAACAAGACTAGCTTGTCAACTGTCATAAGGAAGATTGTTTTGTCTATGTCCAGTACATGTAAATCTAAAGATTAAAAAGTGTTCTAAATGTTCAGATTTATTCATTAACATCAATTGTTGATGGTTTTCTTTATAGTGAATCTGGAATGTATCTCGAATGTGTATGGTGTAAATTTTTTCATGTTTCTGTGAAAATATGTGTAGTGATTAAGTGTTAATCATGATTAATTGTTAATCACCTATTATGAAAAATCCCTTAAACTCAAAATTAAGTATATGGATGCATTCTGATGGACGACACTCTTCCTGCCTCGATCGATGAAGTGTGGGCTTGTCAAAGCAAGGTGCATTAATCTATCTTGGTAAGGGTGCGAGTAGATAATTGTGATATCTCACTGTCGACATCAGGTCCAACTTAACTAGGTGACCTTAATGGTTGAGTGTTTAGAGACATAGGGGTTGGTATGCACCATATGATGGTTGCGAATAAATGTTATTCACCAACCATACAAGAGTTGTATGATGATGCAATTGGTAAAGATTTTCTACCTAAATAGTCACATTATGGGTGATCAGCCAAAGCTGACTTATGATGGGTGAAATATGGATCTTGTCCACTAGAGAGTAGCTCGCATAAACTCTTCAAATTAATATTAAGAGTTATCAGTTTGAAGAAAATAGTGGGTGTATTTAATAGAAGTCCATATTAAATAAAATGTATTTTGAAATATAGTATTAATATACTTTGCAAATTTCTTGTAGAATTTTCATGGCAAGCGGTTCTCAGTCCACCTTGTCGTTGAAAGCCATCCTTGAGAAGGAGAAGCTCAACAAGACTAACTTCCTGGACTGGTACAGGAACCTGAGGATTGCCCTCAAGCAAGAGCGCAAGCTCTATGTCTTAGAAGAGGATCCTCCGAGGAGCCAGCCTCATCTGCCCCCCCCCCCCAGCAGATAAAGATACTTTCAAGAAGTATCAAGATGACTCCCTGGATGTTGAATGCCTCATGCTTGCTACCATGACCTCTGAGCTTCAGAAGAAATACGAGAGCATGTATTGTAATGAGATAATCGAGCACCTTAAGAAAATGTTTGAGGGGCAAGCTCGACAAGAGAGGTTTGATATATACAAGACGTTGTTTTAGTGCATGTTGGGAGCTCAGTAAGGACTCATGTACTCAAGATGATTGGGTACATTGAGAACCTTGAGAGACTGAGTTTTCTCTTGGGTTAAGAGTTGACCACTGATCTAATCCTGCAATTGTTGTCAGACAGTTATGAACAGTTCGTCTTGAATTACAATATGAATGAGATTAACATGACATTGCCCGAGCTCCTAGGCATGTTAAGAACTATCGAGAACAATATGAAGAAGGTCAAGCATGCTAGCCTCATACTAATGGTGCATAAAGGCAAGGGCAATGGATCCAAGAAGACTAAGATAGGATCTAAGTCATATCTTGATCCTAAGTCTTCAACGCTGAAAAGGAAGGGACTAGCCAAGGAAGGAAATTTCCACCACTGCCATAAGGCAGAGCACTAGGGGAGGAATTGTTCCCTCTATGTTGAGGATCTGCAGAAGAAGAAGGGAAGTGCGACTTCCGCTTTAGGTATTTATGTTATAGAGATAAACATTTCTGCTCATTCATCTTGGGTATTGGATATCAGATGTGGTTCTCATATTTGTACAAATGTGCAGGAATTGGGAAGGAGAAAAATGCTGGGTAAATGAGAGATGGACTTACGTGTTAGAAATTGAGCAAGAGTTGCTATCGTCGCCATAGGAGTTTATCGTCTTTTTTTGCCCACTGTGCTTGTAATTCAACTTGATAATTGTTATTATGTTTCAGCCATAATAGAAACATAATATATGTTTCATGTCTTGACATGAAAGGTTTTTCATTTATAATTAAGAACAATTGTTATTCAATTTTTATGAATGATGTTTGTTATGGTGTAACTCAATTGTTTAATGGTTTATATGTTTTGAACTTAGATCAACCAATCTATAACGTAGAAAATACTAAAAGACTAAAAACAAATGACTCAAATCCTACATACCTTTGACATTATTGTTTAGACCATATAAATGAGAAACGCATATCCAATCTTCATAAAGATAGATTGTCTGACTCATTTGATTATGAATTATTTAAGAGATATGAGTCTTGTTTATTAGGCAAAATGACTAAAGCCCTTTTCACTGGTCATACTGAGAGGACTGATGATCTTTTGGGTGTCATACATAGCGATGTAGCAGACCCATGAGTTCTATGGCTAGAGGTGGGTTTCACTACTTCATTACATTTACTGATGATTTCAATAGATACGAATATGTGTATCTAATGAAGTACAAATCTGAATCCTTTGAATAGTTCAAGGAGTTCAAGAATGAAGTACATAACCAACTAAGAAAATCAATTAAAGCACTCTGATCTGATCGAGGTGGTGAGTATTTGAGTCGGGAGCTTCGTGATCATCTGAAAGAGTGTGGTATTATATCACAGCTCACTCCACCTAGAACACCACAACATAATTGTGTGTCTAAGAGTAGAAATCATACTCTATTGGACATGGTATGACCGATGATGAGTCATGCAGATCTTCCCATTTCCTTTTAGGGATATGCTCTAAAATCAGTTGCTTTCACACTAAATTGTGTTCCAACGAACACGGTTCAAAAGACACCATATGAGATATGGACTGGTAAGCGCCCTGGTACATTTTTCATTAAGATTTAAGGTTATGAAGCATACGTGCGACGTCAAATGCCTGACAAACTTGTGGCCAAGCCAGATAAATATTATCTAGTGGGGTATCCTAAGGAAACTAAAATACTATTTCTATAACCAGTATGAAGGCAAAGTGTTTGTCGCAAGGACTGGTGTCTTTCTTGAGAAAGAGTTTCTATTTAGAAAGACTGCCAAAATAGAACTTGAAGAGGCTCAAGAGCCACAAACAATGAATGAAAGAATTGGAACCTGAGCAAGGACTATAAGTTGTTGTAGCTAGAGAGTTTGCTCAAGAAACACAAGTCTTACGTAGATCTGGTAGACCTAGAGTTGAGTCTGGGAGATATAGATTTCTCAGGTCTCAAATAGGTAATGTGTTGCTTATGGATAATGATGATGAGGCTGCAACCTACCAAGAGGCTATGAATGGACATGACTCCAAGAAGTAGCTTGAGGTCAAGAAATCTAAAATGGACTCCATGTATATAAACCAAGTTTGGACCTTAGTGGAACCACCTGAAAGGGTACGACCCATATGGTGCAAATGGGTCTTCAAGAAGAAGACCGACATGGATGAGAATGTACAGACATTCAAAGGGCGATTAGGGGCTAAAGATTTCAAGCAAATTCATAGTGTTGACTATGATGAGACAATTTCCCCTGTTGTCATGGTAAATTCCATCTGAATTCTGCATTCCTTAATGGAAACCTCCTTGAGGAAGTGTACATGGCACAACCCGAGGGTTTTGTATCTCCAGATAAAGCCACTAAAATATGCAAGCTGCAGAGATCCATTTATGGATTGAAACAAACTTCTCGAAGTTGGAATCTGCGTTTTGATGAGAAAATCAAAGAGTTTGGTTTCACCAAGAACGAAGATGAGCCTTGTATTTACAAGAGGATTAGTGGGAGCACTGTTGTATTCTTGATATTGTTTGTAGATGACATACTGTTGATTGAGAATGACATTTTGACCCTACAAGCTGTTACGAATATGCTAGGGGACTGCTTTTCTATGAAAAACTTGGGCGAAACAACTTATATATTGGGTATTAAGATTTATAGAGATGGGTCGAAGAAGTTGCTGGGTTTGACCCAAAGTACATACATTTTGAAGGTGTTGAAGCGATTCAACATGCTTGAGTCCAAGAAAGGATTCTTACCCATGTCACATGGTGTGAGTCTCTCTAAGGACCAGTGTCCAAAATCTTTGGAAGATAAGGATCACATGAAGTTGATTTCATATGCTTCTGCAATTGGATCAATTATGTATGCAATGTTATGCACTAGACCCGATGTCTCATATGTTTTGAGCATGACTAGCAGGTATCAGTCGGATCGGGTGATGGTCACTGAACAGCTGTCAAGAATATCATGAAGTACTTGAGAAAGACTAAGGATGTATTCTTGGTATTTGGTGGAGAGGAAGAGCTCGTTTTAAAGGGTTACATAGATGCTAACTTCCAAACTGATAGGGATGATTCAAAGTCTCAGTCAGGTTTTGTGTTTTGCCTTAATGGAGGGGTTATGAGCTGGAAGAGTTCCAAGCAAGAGATAATGGCTGATTCTACAACTGAGGCCGAGTATATTGCTGCTGCAAATAAGACGAAGGAGGTTGTGTGGATTAGGAAATTCATCGGCGAGCTTGATGTAATTCCTAGCATTGTTGATTCGGTAATTCTTTACTGTGACAACAACGGTGTCATTGCACATGCCAAGGAACCTGGATCTCATCAACTCTCCAAGCACATACTTTGGCGGTTCCATCTTATTCGAGAGATTGTCGATTGAGGAGATGTGAGCATATGCAGAGTACTGACTGAGGAGAATATAGTTGATACTGACAAAGCCTCTTGCGCAAAAAAAAGCATGATGAACATGCTAAATTAATGGGTATGAGATACCTGAATGATCATCTCTAGTGGGAGGGTTGTTGATTTTATGTTTGTCGGTTGTTTATTCATATGATGAATATTACTATGTATTTCTTTTTATATTTATGGCAAGTTCTTTTGTTATGTCAAATTTGCTTCTATACTTGATATAATAATTAACATAATAAATGCCATTAAAATATTTGTTTTCATAGGAATTCAAGTGCGTGACTTGAATGTTACCAGTTAGACTAATCCAGTGAGTTTCTAGATCACAGATTCTATCAATATCCTACTTGAGCTAGAACATATAAACCATAGTCTAATTAACAATGACTTTCATCTAGTAATGCATCATTGCTACATAAGTAATACAAGAGTTGTTTACTCAATAAAACATGTTAATAACCAATGTTCCAGTGTAGTCTAGTCCATTTGTCCTTGACATCCAGATTGAACTTGAGACATGAAATGTGTCATCCTCTTTATAACTCAATCTTTGTCTTCTTGATCTCCATATAGATTATGTCAAACAAATGAGCTCATTATCACATATTGACTCAATGTAGCACGATTATTCATTTCATAGTCTCACTACATCAAGGGGCTCATTGACATCACTCATGTTACATAAGAGGGACAAATTTCATCTACATCACTCACAATTGCCAAAAATACATCCTTGATTGAGACTTTGAGTGTCTTTATCAGTTTCAAAACTAACATCTGTGTAACCCTCCACAACCAGTTAATCCTCACCACCATACACCAATAATACATCATTAGTCATTCTCAAATACTTATAGTTATTATTGACTATCATCATGTGACCTTCACCTGGATCATACTGATATTTGGTAGTCATGTTTAATGCAAATGAGACATCAAACAAGTACACAAGATTACCTATATGATTGATCCAATTGCGGATGTATATGGAATTAGAGTCATGCATTCTCTATCTTCCTGAGATTTAGAAATTTGATTCTTAGATAGATTCAGACTATAAGACATGAGTAAGAATCTTTTCTTAGCTAAACTCAAGTATGTTGAACCACTTCAATATTTTTATCAATGTATGTGCTTTGACTTAGCTCAAGAAACTTCTTTGATCTGTCTTTATAGGTCTTTATAGTACTCCTAGTCTATATAGCCTGCTTCACTCAAATCCTTCGTAGAAAAGTAGTTTTTTTGTCAAGTCTTACTAGACTGCAAAATTAAATGTCATTTTTAATGAGTAATATGACATCCGCACATAACACTAGAAATACAATTATACTCCCCGTATGCTTCTTGTAAACAAATGACTCATCATCATTCTTGATGAACCAAAACCCTTTGAATTTCTTATTAAAATGAAGATTCCAACTTTGATAATCTTGTTTTAACTCATAAATGAATTGTGGTATCTTGCATACCTTGCCAACTTCATCTGGACTAGCTTTATCTAGAGATACAAAACCCCTATGATATGTCATGTGCACATCCCCAAGGAGGTTTTCGTTAAGAAAAGTTGTTTGGACATTCATTTACCAAATTGCGTAATTATAGTGCACTGCGATAACAAGCAATATTCTGATGAACTTTACCATAGCAATTGGAGAAAAAGTCTTATCATTGTCACTACCATGAATTTGCTTAAAATATTTAGCCATTAATCGCTCTTTGATTATCTGCAAATTCTCATCGATGTCTGTTTTTTTAAAACCCACTTGCACCCATATGTTTTAACCTCTTCTGGTGGTTTAGCCAAGGTCCATACATGATTTGTATACATGTAGTCTGTTTTAGATCGCATATCCTTAAGCTATATCTCATAGTCTGGTCCACTAATAATATTTTGATAGGTAGTGGGCTCATCTTGATACATGAGCAATGCATTATATTGTTGAGTGATGAGAAATCGACATCTCTTGGTCTCATCACGTAGTCTGTCAGATCTATGTAGAACTTGTGTTTCTTGAGCAGACTCTCATACTACAATAATTTTTAGTAATTGCCCAGGTTCCACTTTTGATTCATTATCGTCTTATAGTTTTTGAGCCTCTTCAAATTCTATTTTGTTAGTCATTCTAGATATGAACTATTTTTCTAGAAAGACGTCATTCCTTACAACAAACACTTTGCCCTTAGAATACATAGAAATAGAATCATTTAGATTACCTAGATAACCCACAAAATAACATTTATCATATTTGAGCTCAAGTTTATCGGATGCTTGACATCTCAAGCAAGCATCACAACCCCAAATCTATATAAAAACATACTAAGACTCTTCTCAGTCCACAACTCATATTTTGAACCATTTTAGTAGGAGCACATTTTGGTGTAAAAGTTATTGTCTCCAAATCATATCCCCCAAAAAGAAATAGAAAAATCTGCATGACTCATTATAGATCTCACCATGCCCATTAGGGTGTGATTTATGTTAGATCTGTGTCCAACCTTAGAGGGGGTGAATAATGTTTGATGCGAATTACCGAGATTTTAAAAGTTTTATGAGATATGAATACGCTCTCTGGAAGTTATCGCAGGCGGTAGGGATACCGCCGACGGTAGCTTACATAGATGAATTCTAATTAAAGTCAAAATAATAAAATTACAAAAAAAATCTTGATTTATATATTATATAGAATAATAAATTTTGAATTTACCCATTTATGTAATAATGTTCGACGATTATATATACACACACACACGCGCACGCACACACGCACACACGCATATGTGCACGCACATACAAATTAGCAGTTAGGTAGAAGTGTAGCCC
This sequence comes from Dactylorhiza incarnata, assembly GCA_033032865.1. Classification (NCBI taxonomy): domain Eukaryota; kingdom Viridiplantae; phylum Streptophyta; class Magnoliopsida; order Asparagales; family Orchidaceae; genus Dactylorhiza; species Dactylorhiza incarnata. The sequence continues at coordinate 2,503,349 of JAWHQI010000222.1, forward strand.
TGTGCCCGACAACTCTTGGTGGGGAACGGGCTCCGCCGCCCGTTAATTATTTTGCGCATATGAACTATGCCAAAATTACTAGTAAAATAATAAACTATCATTATATGCCTGCACGAAGATGACACTCCCCCCATACAGATGGTTTAGCCCCACTTTCTCCGATTTCTTTTCTCTCTCTCTCTCTAAATAATGAATTGTGAAGCTGACATTTCTTTTCTGTCTCTCTCTCAATCCCTCTCTCTCTCTCTAAATAATGAATTGTGAACCTGATACTCCCTCATACACAGGGGAGGACCCAGAGGGGGGCCCAAGGGACATTGACACCCCCATTATTTTTCAAAATTGTTAGTGAATTTGAGTTCCTCTCGTCGAGACAATAAATTTTGACTATTTATATGTCAAAAGCGGTGACCAAATGAGGGAGAAACAACTCCGGTAAGATGGAAGCGTTCTCACGTCACGTAACTAGTTTGTTTTCGGACAAATATTGGCTATTCGCGAACCAAAGTTGGTTATTCGCAGACCAAAGTTGGCTATTCGCAGACCAAATTTGGCTATTCGCAGACCAAGTTCAGCTATGTGCACCCCCAAAATTAATTTGCAACATGTGACCCACAATCCTCCTACTCACCCCGCTAACATTTGTATTTAGAAATTTTTTGTGCACCCCAATATATAATTTTTTGGATCCGCAACTGCTTATACAGATGTTTTAGCCCCACTTTCTCCTATTTCTTCTCTCTCTCTAAATAATGTATATGATAGTTATGATACACAATATATAACGGAAAAATGTCTCATTAAACCTTCATTTTTCTAATTTTATCTTTTTATTATGTCTTTTAAATAAGTTAAAAAAATGTGTTTAATTTGTAATTTGTATTTTTTTTTTATTTATATCATTCTCTCAGTCTATTACATCGGATGTACTATTGCGCCATGACATTGAGAAACCATCTATACTACCGCTTATAAATAAATAAATAAAAATAAAAATAAAATAAAAATAAAATAAAATAAAAATAAGTAATATATATTGAGCGATGTTATATGCAGGTCATTTTTGGTTTTATGCATGTCGCAAATATCAATTTAAATGTTTTTTTCTCAAGATAAATGCAGGACCCCTCACGTTCTCTTTTTTCTTATTTTTTTCAGGAGTCAGCTCCTGTTCCAGACTTCGATCGTTGCCTTTGCCTCCATTGCTCCTTCGAATCCTATAGCAGGGCAGGGGGAAGTTGGAGCTATTCCAGCGAGTCCTGATGGTGTTGCGGTGGTTTTTCGAAAGCTCTGACGAGGTAATCTTGGAGGATGAGGCTGGATAAGGAGGCGTCAGAGGCGAGGCGCCAGTCGAGGGAGGGCGGTGGCGGGGCGGTTCATGTGCGAGGATTGAGAGGGAACTCATCAGCCTAATCCAGCTTTTGAAATGCAGCCAAAAAAATTGGCCTATATATATATTAAATTTGGCCTATATGAATAATTTTGGGCGCTGATATCCGCACTCTATTTATATGAGTTATTATGTGCCTTTTGGAAATACGTCATGTACATGCATTTTTAGGAAAAGTGTTCAACATAAAAGTTGTAGATCTCGTCTAAATCTACAACTTTCGTTTTGGACAATTTTCCTAAAAATGCATAAACAAGACGTATTTCCAAAAGACGTGAAAAATTAGGAGAAAGTACGATACAACTACCCAAAACCGTAATTTTTTAGCCGTGTATAATTAAATATTTTAAAAAATTTGCACGTGCTCGCGCATGATTCAATAATTAAATACCCCGACGTTGTTAGAAGTTCTCAGTTCATCTCCACGACAGCTGACGCCGCCTTCGCTGCCAATTCCACCATCATTTGGTGCCAATTCCTCCATCATTTGCTGCCAATTCCTCCATCATTTGCTGCAACCACGCTGTTCTACCACACGCAAAGGCACCGTGAGATGACCGGCGACGTTCGTCCAAGGCTGAGGATGACTGACTCCGGCCGTGCGCAGGAATCAGAGCACTTCGCCCAATACGTTGGTAATTCTCCACCAAGCTATATTTATCCATTCCCAGGTTATTACTGTTCTCGACGAGGTGCTACTTTTGCGGGCTATTTTTCCCCCATGAAGGAATTCTCTCCTGTGTAAATCTGCGATTCCCCTTGCACTTATTCCGATTCCTGTGTCTCGAGTAGGTTTTGTGTTCTGTTTCGTCCTGAGCCTTTTCGTGCTATGTACGCTCTACGGGAAGGGGTTATATTGTTGGGGCTGCTCCGCTCAAGATATTCTACATGACCATTATCAAGTTTGGAATATGATTATATAGTATCTCTAGCGTAGAGCGGGGCCCTAGGATGACACGAAACCCGTTAAGGCTACTGAGTCGGTTCTGACACGCGCAGACATAATATTAAAATATTCAACAATCTCCTTCTATGTCCGCGGTAAACCTGACGTCGGTTAGAGTGGTTTGTGTAATATTCAACCAACCATAATTATTCACAACCGTGTCTAAACACTTGTTAAACATATTAGACTTAAAAAGAAAACTGTATGCACGCATAAAAATAATCATAAAACTCAGCAGCACCACAGAGAGTCTAAAGTTCAATCATAGCACAGGTCCAACATGCCTAGTGCCTATAGATCAACAAAGAGCAAAAAATAGTCCAATTAACAAGTATAATCAGAAGAGCTAAACAATGCTCAAAGTAGACATAAAAACAGAAGAACAGCAGGTCATCATTGTTAGGATCCCAGTCTGCAAATGCTCCTCCATCAACTGCAACGCCTGTAAATTTCAACTGAGAATTTCATATAGAATAAATTCAAACATTTGAAAATGTACATGTATCTAGTTATATAATAAGAATGTAATACTTTCAAAATTAGCTAGAAGGACACATACACAGTGTTATTATAGGTTCTACCTCAGAATTCATTATCGGTTTCCAAAGAAACGATTTACGGACTTCTGGACACTGCAACTATACCTGTGTTCCAACATGAAATGTCACAGTTACTGTTCTTCTAAAGTTAACTGGAAATCATCAAGTTTGGAATGAAACCAATTAACAGAAGAAGAGTCAAACCGAGTCAGATCGTGTTATCAAGTTTGGAATAATACTCTCCTCCAAGGTAAAAAAGACGAATCAATGTGAAGTTATTAACATCAGATTTGAAATGAAACGACTTACCAGATTCGTGTTCAGCAACCAAGAGCATTAACGGAGCATAACAACTTGATTTTACAAAAGAAATCAGAAAAATCAAAACATTGGTTTTGGACTAAGCTGATCTAAATCGCCTTCAGTCCCATTTTTCCACTGTTTTGATTAGTCGGTCTTTGGTCATTCCTTTCATCAATGGATCAGCTAGATTATCTTTCAATCGCACATCAATCAAAGAGATGATTCCTTGTTCCTTCAGATAATTCAGCAGAGCGTGTCTCAATCGTACATGTCCCCTCTTAGTATTATAGAAAGCATTTTTAAAGACTTGAGATGCAGCTTGATTATCGCAATACAAGCTCAAAGAATTGACTTGTAACCTTGACAAGAGAATATCTAGTATCAGATTCCTGATCCAGTCTGCCTCTTCACCAGCCGATGCTAGGGCAAACAATTCAGCTTCCATAGAAGACAAAGCTATACAAGTCTGTCTTTTGGATTTTCAAGTGATGATAGGTCCACCCAAAGTGAATATATATCCACTGGTAGACTTGTTGTTACCAACTTCTGAACACTAGGAGGCGTCAGAGTATCCATCCACAGTAGGAGGGTAACCAGTATAACACAGAGCGTGACTTATAATACCTCTCAGGTATCTCATCAGCCTGTCAAGGGCATCCTAATGCTCTTTGCTTGGACTACTGATAAAGTGGCTCATCATGCCAACAGAGAAGACAATGTCTGGTCGTGCACAACTTGCGACGTACATGAGACTACCAATTATCCGAGAATAATTGACTTAATCGACGCTGGTCCCTACATTAGGACTCAACTTAACATTGTGATCAAATGATGTCTCCACTGACCTATAGTCTTTATATCCCCAGGTACAAAGAAGTTGCTCTACATAATGAGTCTGCCTAAGAGTAACACGACCCTTGTCAATTCTAACTTTCATACCTAACAAGGTATCAACAGGACCGAGGCCCTTCATGTCAAATGCTTGTGCGAGAGTTTTTTTTCTTAATTCAGTTATATTATAAAGAGGTCTTCTTACTGTTGAAATTTAAGATTTTTATAGATGATTTGAAGGCTAGTTTAAGCATGTTTTTGATGATTTTTCAAATACTTGTGTTTTATAAAATCATTAAAGTTCAAACTAATAAATTATGTAAACACAAGTGGACATTTTTGAACAACCCAAAATATGCATGAATTAAATGATAAGTAAATAAAATGTTCATGCAGTGAGTAATATAAGTATGTCTTAAGATTAAAAACTACCCGAACTAAATGTCTACACCCTAGCCTCATACTAAGTGACGGATGGGCATGAGGAGCTGCACATATGCCGTGGGTTGGGGTGTTAATCCCATATGAACACATTAGAGAACGCTCAACCTAGCACTCTTTCCCCCTAGTGCCTCGCAAGGTCCCACTGGAACCCTCCCCGGTTAAGGATAAGACATGACTTAGAGGTTAGGTCTCTAATGCACACAATCCTACGCCCTCGCTATTGTGAGACACATGTCATAGGTTTAATGATTATGAACATACTAAGCGTGTAAGTATTAAATATATGAACTATGGTATAATTGCATGATTAGTTTTGGATTTACAATTATATCGAAGATTGTTGATTTTAAATTCATTTAGAAATTTTTTATTCATGCAAATAACTACAAAGGAAATTATGATTTTCATATTTTAGTGATATAATTTACTCTAGCATTGCAAGATATAACTAGCATGAACATTGATTTCTACCTATGGTAAGTGATGATGCTAGTATGGTGAGTTAAGACAACATGATGCAAAACTATGTAAAGATGGACAAATATATAATTGAGTTGCATGTATTCAATCATAGAGTTTTGAATTTTCATAGACCTAAAATGAAGTGACAATTCAATTTGATTTCATCTTGTTGTTATCAAGTTAATTCTTATGTCTAAATATAATGAGATATATGCAAACAATAGAGATGCACATCACACACACAAAATAAGATATGAAACTATAATATCAATAGCCATCATATATTTCATAATTTCTAAAATTGATAGAAATAGTTGATTTAAGATAATTCTTGATAGATCATGAATTATGATATATGATAATAATGAATTTTAGCATATGATATTAATAGATCATGGTGGAGTGTGTGAAATCATATTCATCATTTTTGTAATTTTTCAATTTTGATTTTTCTATATATGGGCTATCATATGCAACAAAGAAATTAGACAAATATACAATAAGTTGTGCATTTAATATTTTAGTCTAAGACCCCTAAAAACTTATTTAAATCCATTTTTGAAAGTAATTTCATTAGTCTTGATAATATCACTTAGCAAATTTAACATTCAATTTATAATGATAAAATAAGACATTTAGGCAATGAATTTAAAAATGATAAACCTAGAAAGAGAAAAAATAAATCACTTGAAAACTTTATGACTTTATATTTAATTTGATTTGTTAACCATTAAGCTTAAAATGTGAAAGTCATATTGCATAATATATCTAAGTGACCATAGTGTATTGGCTCAAAAATAAGAAAACAAACAAAATAAAAAGACATTAAGCAAATCATGAAATAGAGTATTGAATATTTCATTTTGATTTATTTCTACTTCATGCATTTGATTGGATACTAATGAATGAGAGATTTAGGTATCCAAAGGGGACCCAGTGTGATGGTTCCTTTCGGTACCCAAATACATTGTGTTGGCTTTTGCGGAGACAAGGATAAATGGGCCCTTTCAATTAAAGTTGATGTGTCATTTTTCTTTATGGGTTTCCATTCATACCTTGGTTGTTTATCACTCAAATCCATATAATGATTATGTGACATCTTTATATGATGATAGTTGTTTGAAAAATAATTCATTGAGGATTTATGTTTATTCAAATTATTTTTCAAAATAGATTGATGTTGATAATCATAATGAATTTTATTATATGGATTCTTTGAAAGTTTATAAGAGTGATTGTCTTTCTTTAGAAGTGATTGTTGATAGAGTGGGTTACAATATGTGTTAAATAATTGGTTCTTATTTTGATGATTTTCATTTCCACTCTTTCTTATAGACATACTCTTATAATGTGAAGGAAAATACTTTATAGTATGATTTTCATGAAAATGAGTTTTTAAATTTGAGTCATGATTGAAAATATATTGAGACTTATAATAGTGACTCTTAAGAATTTTGTGAGGATCGTAGAACGCCTATCGCCACGACGAAATCTTTGTTAATTGGAAGCTACAACTTCTCTTGGTGAGGAGGCAGCGGTTGGGGAAGGAGTCAGACTCTGATACCAAGTTGACGCGGGCTCTTTATTAAGACCTTGTGTGCAACCGAGATAGGGAGAAATCCCGGAGAGGATCCTCCCGACCTATGAAGAACCGGTACGAGTACGAGTACCAGTTACGATATGTATTCGGTATGATGTACGTGGAGATAAAAAAATTAGGATACGGGTACGTTCGGGGAACGATGTTAATAAAATTGATTTATATATATACATACATATATATAAATGTACATGTATATATATGCCACCTTTTTTAAAAGAGGAAGAATATAAAACATAGAAAAATTCATATTAAGCAAGTTGAAAAAATATCTAATCCTCAGATACATAGTAAATTAACAAAATAATCAAATTTAAATCAAATTCTTCATAGTTCTAACGATAAAAAGAAACTTAAGTCAGGATCACCTTTTGTTACTATAGTAAACAATCACTGCTAGTTGCATTTATGAGTTATTTTTTCTTTTCTAAAATACATGGAGAAATTTTTTGTTTACTTTAGAAAAACAGTCATATCACAAAATGCAGAACGATCTATCAAATCCAAGCTTATCCTCAGACTAGAGTAGCAGGTGTATCCGTCGAGTATTGGGTACGTACCGGTACCTTAAACGCACCCGGTACGGGTTTGCGGCCCTCGAGAAAGTATCAGTGCTTCATAGCTCGCGGTCTTTCTTTGACCTAGCCTTTCCAATAGTGGGATGTGGCCAGAGCGGAGCTCTACCGTGGAAGACTAAGAGGAAGAGAAAGATGAGAGTGTTGCTCAATGCTAACCCCAACAAAGGAGGAGGAGAGGAGGAGGAGAGATGACTAGAAGGAGAAATTAGGATTTAATTCATGCCTCCATTCCAAGACCTCCATTCCTCACCTAGGTAGTGGCAGGATAAAATGAAAACTATTACAATTACGCCTCTCTCCGGGGCTATAAGATGAGTGAGTAAAATTGAATGCGCGAAAAAGAAAGATACTGTGCGGGAAATAAAGATCCGAGCGACTATGGCCACAAGTCACCTCCCCTTCCGTGGACCTGTATAGGCTCTTGGTAGATGAGGTCTTGTGGAATAAAACTTCCGTGGACCTGTAATAGGCTCTTGGTAGATGAGGTCTTGTGGAATAAAACAATCTGGACAGATTTCTGTCCAGCTTATGTATTCCAGTTTATGAATCTGTAAATGGAATGCACGATTTCTAAATTTGTAAGCTTACTTGAGAAGAAGAATAACTTTTGAATACCCGAGAAATTTAAGAGAATACCTGAGAAATTTAAGAGAATAGTTTCTGAATACCTGAAGAAAGAAATTTAAGATAATAGTTTCTGAATACCCGAAGAAAGAAATTTAAGAGAATAGTTTCTGAAATACCTGAATTTGTATCGTGTCACTAACCTTCCTGTATCCACTAGCTCTGATTTGGTTGATTGTAGATAGAAAACATGATATGGAAAATTTTGTTTATGTTCATTCATTCTGTGTGAAAATAATGTTATCATTTTTTTTATAATGTTTTGGGGAGGTTGTTACCGACATCCAATCTGATGAGCCGGAATGGCAGGTTTACTCGAGAAGGACGCGCGCAAGACCAAGAGGGAGCACCGAGCCCCGCTCCGAACCGGGCGGTTCAGCGGAGGCCGTCTAAGGGGCCGACCGGGCCTAGTTATCTTTAAACTCTTGATCTTGTGGTGGGTTCCCCCTATATAAGGGATCACCTTAGGTCTTGTTTTGCATCTTTGGATCAATCAAGTTTAGTGGGGGCTGAACCCCCTTCTCTCTCTCTTTCTCTCTATCTCTTTCCCTCTCTATTCCCGCCGCAGCCCGCGGTACCGCTGCCGCCAACGCCCGCCGATAGCCCCTGCGCTATCCCCTCCGCTGCCGCCCTTCCTATCGCTCGCCCGATACCCCTAGCGGTATCATTGGTCCGACCTGCCGCTCCGCCCGCTCTCTCTCAGCCGCTGGAGACCCTCATGGCTCCGAACACACGCTTGCACCCCACCTACTCCTCCACCGACGACAGCACCAACGTCGCGGAGCACCTCGCGATCCACGGAACCCAGATCTCCAGCCTGCAATCTTCGGTGGAGGCCATCCTAGCCACGCAGAACGCGATCTTAGCGCGCCTCGAGGCCTTGCAGCCGTCGTCGACCACACCGCCACCCCCGTCGGCCCCGACGGACACTACGTCGGTACTCGGCACCCCGCCTCCCCTGATCGCGACCGGCTCCCGTGCGCCGGCGGCGTTCGTGCGCCGGCGGCGTTTCTACCGTTTCCCGCAAACCCGCCGGTCACATCTCTTCGTCCCCCAATGGCGATGGATGTTCCCCCTTTCTCCGGGACGGATCCTATGGGTTGGATCGCCCGTATGGAGCAGTATTTCGATCTCAACGGTACCCCCCTGGCGGATCGTGTCGGCACCGCCATGGTCGGCATGGACGGCTCGGCCCTCCATTGGGCACGTTGGCTTCGCCAAGTGCAACCCCTCATTCCGTGGCAGGAGTTCAAACACGAGATGATTAGCCGTTATGATGCTCGCTACACCGGCTCCGCTATCGAGCGCCTGTGCTCCGCCCGCCAGTCAACAACGGTGGATGCATATATTGATGAATTCGTCGCTCTGGTCACGCAAGTTCCTGGCCTTCCGCCAGACCATTACCTGTGATTCTTCCTGCAAGGTCTTCTACCCAATATCCGCTCCCGCATTCGGACTCACCACCCTCGCACGGTCTCAGAAGCCCTTGAACTCGCCCGTGCGGTCGAGGAGGACAACGGCCCCCGGCCCACCGGCCCACCCCCTTGGCGTCATCAACCATTGCGAGATACCGGTCCTCGACCGACAACCGTTCCCCATGTTCGGCCGGCTCACCCGGACGGCCCGCACCGCATTTCCACCATCGACTACAATGACCTTCGGCGCCGCGGGTTATGTTTCCGCTGTCGCCAACCATACTCGCCTCAACATGTTTGCCCGGTCAAAAAGTTCCACGCCATCTTTAGTGACAGCGAGGGGTACACCGTGAACGAGGTCTCGCCGCTATTGGAGCCAACAACCGACCCACCTACGGCCGATTTGGAGGCCGCCCCCCTCAACGTGTTGGAACTGCCATTCTACTCTGTGGGGGGATTAACGGGGCCGCGCACCATGAAATTGGCCGGTGAGATACGCAACCGCCCCGTCATCGTGATGGTGGATAGCGGGGCAAGTCACAACTTCATGTCCGCCCATCTGGCCCAAGAGCTCGCCATGCCGATTGATCCGTCCCCTGACTTTTCGGTGTGCCTGGGTGATGGCCGCCGCCGGCCGACCTTGGGCCAATGCAGGGATGTTACTATGACAGTGGGGCCGTGCCAGGTCACGGCTGATTTTTATATGTTCGAGTTAGGGGGCCTCGACGCTATTCTCGACGTTGCTTGGCTCGAGACCTTGGGGGATGTCCGAGTGAACTGGGCTTCGATGACGATGGATTTTCAGCAGCAGGGCCGGCAGTGTCGTTTGTCTCCTCCGCTCACCGCTATCGTATCGAGCTATGACTCGCGTCACCGAGGTGGACTTCTTGGCCTAAGTTATCAAGGCGCGCGCCTAGGCGCGCCTGAGGCGCCGGGCGCACCGGGCGCACCCCATTGCGCCCCAGCAAGGCCTAGGCGGGCGATGTGCCTGAGGCGCGCCTAGGCGCGCCAAGGCGCACCTGAGGCGCACTCGAGGCGCACCCGAGGCGCACCCGAGGCGCACCCGAGGCTCCCAAATGCTGAATTTGTGCGAATTGGGCGCCCAATTCGCAGAAATTCAGCGATTTCCCAATTCGCAGAAATTCAGCGAATTGGGGGCCCAATTCGCAGAAATTCAGCGAATTTGGCGCCCAATTCGCTGAAATTCAGCAAATTGGGCGCCCCATTCGCAGAAATTCAGCTAATTGGGCGCCTCATTCGCTGATTTTCCATGAATTGGGCGCCCAATTCACTGATTTTATTTTTTTCTCATTTTTGCGCCTCACGTGCCTCAGGCGCGCTTGCGCCTAGGCTCCAGGGCCCCTTTGCGCCTCGGTGCGCCTTGCGCCTTTAATAACTTAGTTCTCGGCCTGGTTATGGCCCCTTTAGGAGAGCTCACACGCGTCGGCCGCAACCGTCGACCGCAACCGTCGACGCTGACTTGGGAGCTATACTAGCGGAATTTGCGGACATCTTCACCGCCCCTTCGGGCCTTCCACCCCCACGATCGACCGACCGACCACGCCATCATTCTCCACCCGGGGTCGTCGGCGGTGTCAGTGCGGCCCTACCGATACGGACACGCACAAAAGGACGAGATAGAGCGACTCGTTCGGGAGATGTTGTTGGGAGGTATCATCCGACCCAGTGCTAGCCCCTTCTCCAGCCCGGTGTTATTAGTCCGCAAGAAAGATGGCAGTTGGAGATTCTGTGTGGACTATCGGGAACTCAACAAGGCCACAGTACCAGACAAATATCCTATCCCGGTGATTCAGGAGCTCCTGGACGAGCTACACGGCGCGATGTTCTTCACCAAGTTGGATCTCCGCGCCGGCTATCATCAGATTCGTGTTCGACCGGAAGACGTGCCGAAGACAGCATTCCGGACACACGATGGGCATTTCGAGTTCCTGGTCATGCCGTTTGGGCTCACCAACGCCTCCTCCACATTTCAAGCCACGATGAACGAGATATTCCGGCCCGTTCTGCGTAAGCATGTTCTTGTTTTTTTGATGATATCCTTGTCTTTAGCCCCACTTGGCAGGACCACCTCCATCATGTGCGGGAGACGTTCGCCACTCTTCGCCTACATCATCTCACGGTCAACCACAAGAAGTGCTCCTTCGGCGCGGCTACGGTCAGCTACCTGGGCCATACGATTTCAGCCCGCGGCGTGGCCATGGACGAAGATAAAATTTAGGTGGTGCTACGATGGCCGACGCCCACCTCCTTGCGCGACGTCCAGGCCTTTCTCGGCTTGACGGGATACTACCGGCGCTTCATCAAAAATTACGGCGGGTTGGCCCGCCCCCTCACCCAACTGCTGAAGAAATCGGAGGAGGGGCCTTTCACATGGCCGCCGGCGGCCATGGAGGCTTTCACGGCGCTCCAGTCGGCCTTGGTCCACGACCCGGTTTTGGCCATGCCAGACTTCCACCAGACTTTCGTCATCGAGTGCGACGCCTCGGGCACAGGCGTCGGCGCCGTTTTGATGCAGGTCGGCCGACCAATTGCATATTATAGTCAGGCGTTCTCCACTGCGGTACGCAGCCGTTCGGCGTACGAGAACGAGCTCATGGCGCTGGTTTTGGCGGTCCAACATTGGCGGCCTTATCTCTTGGGGCGGCCCTTCGTCATCCGCACCGATCACCACAACCTGAGATACCTTCTCCAACAAAAGATAGCCACACCAACACAACAAGTTTGGGTGGCCAAGCTCCTCGGCTATGATTTCACGGTGGAATTTCGCCCGGGCAAGACCAATCGGGCGGCCGATGCGCTCTCCCGGCACCCGCACGCGCCAGAGTTGACAGCCATCTCCCGGCCGGTATGGGACGACGCCGCGGCCATTCAGCAGGAGGTGGACCGGGATCCCCAGCTTCAGGATATTCGGGCAGCATTGTTGGCCGACCCCTCGTCCCGACCTCCATTTACGCTAATCGGGGGCCGACTGTTCCACCGGGATCGACTCGTCATCTCTGCATCGTCAGCGATGATTCCGGCTCTGCTAGCCGAGTTCCATTCCACTCCGTCAGGCGGCCACGCAGGAGCGTATCGGACGTACCGACGGTTAGCGACCTCCATTTGCGCTATCCCCTCTGTTGCCTCCCTTCCTACCGCTCGCCCGATACCCCTAGCGGTATCAGAGGTCTATTGAGTTTGAAATCAAAATGAGGTGTCTAGCTATGTCTGACTGAATAGTGTTATTAATAAAATTATCATTTTATAATACATGTTTTCTAATTTCAAGCAATTATATTATGTGTCGCAGGACGAATCTATAGGCGGCGAGATAATCGGCGACCTAACTCTACATGTTATGCAAAGCCCGACGAGTTAAATCACAATCAAATAATAAATAATGGCATCCCACGCAATTAATTCACAGCAAGGCAAAATAATTTACTAGGGCAAAGCAAGGTTAGGCTTTCCTCTGCGTGGAGGGCCAAAGCAAGAGCGCACGGCGAATAAGTCATGCAAATCACAATAATTATCAAGTAGACCACCACAATGCAAGATATCCAAACTAATATAGTGATCCAATCCAATATAAAATGCTGAAAATAATAATCCAGTACAACTCACAAAATAGAGGGCTGACCAAGGCACTGAAGAACCCGGCGCCGGAGATGTAGATCGGCGATCGAAGGTGGATCAGGAGACGTGGCGGAATGACGGTGGCTGTCCTAGGTGGAAAGTGGGGAGATTGGACCGGAAACGGGTAGATCCGGCCACTAGGAAATAGATCCGGGTGGGGGTGGATAGATCCGACTTATGAGAGCGGATCCGGGGTGCGGGATGGCGTATGACGGTGGAAGGGAGGTGGATCCACGTGAGGGGAGGAAGGGGGTGGTCGGTTAGGGATGGGGATGGGCGTAGGGGCTGCTGGAAGGGAGATGGGAGGCCGGCGGCAAGGAGGAGGGGCGGCTGGAGGCAAGGGGGCGGGCGGCTGAGGGCTGGCGGCAGGGAGAAGGGGCGGCTGAGGGCTGGCGGCTGGGAGAAGGGACTGCTGTGGACTGGCGGCAGGGAGGAGGGGCTGCAGTGGGCTGGCGGCTGGGAGATGGGTCTGCTTTGGGCTGGAGGCAAGGAGGAGGAGCTGCTGGACAGGGGGAGGAGGCTGAGGAAAACTTTATAAATGAATAGTAAATTTCATTTTTGAATAGTAAAATTGAATAGGAAAAACAGGGGATTTCTGGACAGCCAAACGGTGGCTGTTTGGGGGGCTGTTGGGGACTGTGGGAGGGAGTTTGGAAGGGGGAAAAGAGGACTAGGGTTAGGGGGTACCTTGGGGAGGGAGATACAAGCCTAGGAGTCGTCACCTAGGGTTCCATGGAGTCGGCACCGTGGGATGATTGTGGGGATCCGGGAATAGATTTCTCCAAATTCTGCAATGCCCCCAATCAGCCCACAAACCATCTATTTATAATAAAAGGCGGATTAAGGCATCCCACCATCGACGACTATGATTGGCTGGAGGTGGGCCACCTAAATATATCAAAATAAAATGCAAAATAGTGAAATAATATATCAAATCGATTCGCAACGCGAATCCGAACACATCTACGGAGTCCGATCGTTGATCCGGGCACGCCATATATGGAAAGTCGCCAAATCAGCCCCGAATGGGCCGAAAACTCATCATCCACTGCCAGTCCTCGTCTATGCTCCGCATCATTATGCCATCTCAAGAGCCAAATGTGAGAGATTGATTTCGTCCTGTATAATACTATAATGATTGATTCTGGACAAACAAATCTGACAATCCTCCGGAAAAACACTGTGCTACATTAGTAACAATCCAAGTCAATAAAAAAAGTGTTTTTAAATATCAAAGAAATTGCATTCAACTAATTCAAGCTTTTAGTTTTAGCTTTCACCCCAAGACAAATGAAATATAATGCTACCGTTGCAAGTATTATCTTAGTGTTACAACTTCCATAAATATAGTCCATGACTCCATGCAATGGTGTTGATTTTTGTGTTGTTGTTTCAGCTAGGCAAATTGGTTTTAAAGACATCAGTGAATGTCCTCAATTAGGGAAATTAGCCTATGATTATGTGAGGAAGACGAAGGGATATGAGGAACAAATATTTTCATTCTTCTCCAATGAGCCAGATTCTGAGGCCTTATCTGAGAAGCTCATGGACGAACTGGACAGATGCATTCTTGGATATTTTGCATTCCACTGGAGACATGCAACATTTCTGATTAGCCAAGTAAGAACTGAAAATAATTAACTTTATGCTACACAGTGCAGTTTGTTTGTTTACTTCATTAATTTCTGCCTATGCCATTCCTTTTGTCTAGATACTGGACGCTGACACGAGGCCTGTCGGAAAACTTAAAAAAATAGTTATGGAGGCTACCAGGTGTGTGCTTATATATTCATTTCGCTTAATGAGATAAATAAGATTAAATTTTATTCTTACTTGTGTGAGCGTAACTCATGCTTGCTCGCATATAGGTGATGAGCGATCATTGGGTAACTTAAGTCCACTGAGCCCTACCTGCTTCACTCCACCTACAAGGTGATGGGCTCAAGTAGCATCTCGTGGATGAGAGCAGCATGCTTTTGAAATAGATACAGTTGCATGCAGCATTTATTGGTTCATTATTAAATCATCATAAATTTTCTCAATTTTGATCATGTAGAAAATCTCTAAAAGGTCAAATCAAGCTCTTAAATGTTCGAAGTAGCCTAACCAAGGCTTGATGAGCTTGAACTGATTCGCCCGGGTTTAAATGACCAGACTAGAATAGACTAGATAGAATAGTTGAGCTTGATGCTGTCCTCACACGAGCACCTGTATGAAAGGAGAGGTAACTCGTGCTACGGGTGACTGCATAATGCAACTCCTGTTGCATTGATAGCCGATGTGGAGTTCATTAGCAATCTCTTTGCTTTGGGGTGCACATTTAGTTGCTTTATTCAACTAAATGCGTCCTTTTTTGCTGTTCCCTCCTGAATCTCATAAACTCCCCCTTCTATTGCGGAAGAAGCAACTCCTCTTACAGTAGTCACTATGCAGAAGAACATAACCCTCCACCGATTTCTGCTTCCACCAGAGAGGTAGTGGAATGTGTAGCACATTCTTGGTGGAGGGTGTTGGTTTACTTCCTGTCAAACCAAAACCAATCTTTTGACATTCAGTCAAATGTACATGCTGTTGAATGGTTACGGGAAAATTGATAATTCATTCAATAAGAGGCTCCTCTATATATAGAGGAGGAATAAGAGGTACATACATGCTAATAGCACACCAGAAACAAAAAAAAAGGAATAAAACTCGCTAATAATGCTAACACTCCCCCTCAAGTTGGGCGAGTGATATTAAACATGCCCAACTTGTTCACAATCTGGTCAAAGGAATTCACACACAACCCTTTGGTGACAATGTCCGCAAGTTGCCCGTTGGAGGGCACAAAAGGAGTACAAATGATTCCTCTTTCAATATTCTCCTTGATAAAGTGTCGATCCACCTCAATGTGTTTTGTCCGGTCATGTTGAACCGGGTTGTGAGCGATACTAATGGCAGACTTATTGTCACAATATAGACGGATGGGTCCTTCTTCAACAAGTCCAAGGTCGCTCAATAAGGCCCGAAGCCATAAGCCTTCACAGACCCCATGAGCCATAGCTCTAAACTCAGCCTCGACACTAGACCGTGCCACAACCTGTTGCTTCTTGCTCCTCCAAGTGACAAGGTTACCTCCAACAAAAGAGCAGTATCCAGAAGTGGATCGCCTATCATCCACTGACCCTGCCCAATCAGCATCAGTATAAACTTCAATCTTGAGATCAGTACTCGGGGAAAACAGGATTCCCCTTCCTGGTGAGGACTTGAGGTACCGAAGAATTCTGCGTGCTGCATCCATGTGCCGTGTCTTTGGAGCATGCATGTACTGACTCACAACACTCACTGCATAGGAAATATCCGGACGAGTATGAGAATGATATATCAGCCTCCCCACTAACCTTTGGAACCCTGAAATATCCTCAATCGCCACTCCATCATCACGCCCCAATCGGTGATTTGCCTCAATCGGAGTATCAGCCGGTCTGCATCCGCTCATCCCCATCTTCTCAAGAAGATCTAACGTGTATTTTTGCTGAGAGAGAAAGATCCCGTGCTTTGATCTAGCAACTTCTATTCCCAAGAAGTACTTGAGTTTTCCTAGATCCTTGACCTCGAACTCTTTGGCAAGCTTCAGCTTCAGATTCTGAATTTCTTCATGATCATCACCAGTTATGACAATGTCATCAACATACACAATAAGAACAGTGATTTTCCCAAGCCTACGTTTCATGAACAGCGTATGGTCAGCATTGCTCTGAGAGTATCCAAACGACACCATCGCCTTGTGGAACCGGCCAAACCATGCTCTTGGGGACTGCTTCAGTCCGTATAGAGCCTTCAACAATCTACAAACTTTCCCTGAAGAACCAGCCAGAGTGAGACCTGGAGGAATAGACATATAGACCTCCTCCTCCAAGTCACCATGGAGAAAGACATTCTTCACATCAAGCTGCAGAAGATCCCAATTTTTGCAAACAGCAACGGAAACCAATACCCTGATGGTATTCATTTTAGCAACAGGGGCAAATGTCTCCTGATAATCAATGCCCTGGGTTTGGGTATAACCCCTTGCAACCAACCGTGCCTTGCATCTCTCAACAATCCCTTGAGGATTCTGTTTCACAGAGAACACCCACTTGCACCCAACAGGTTTTTTTCCATAGGGAAGAGAGACTAGATCCCATGTATGGTTCTTCTCCAGAGCCTTCATTTCCTCAACCATCGCCTCACGCCACACAGGAACCTCAAGAGCCTGTTGCCATGACACAGGTATAGAAGAAGTAGCAAGAGAGGAGACAAAGGCCTTATAGGAGGTAGATAGAGAATCATAAGATACATAATTAGAGAGAGGATGGCGGGTACAAGACCGGATACCTTTTCGAAGGGCAATCGGTAAATCAGAAGGCCCTGAGTCAGGATCTACTGACTGTTCTGGTAACATAGCAGGCTTTTGTGTGCTTGTCCCCTTTGCACGCCGAGTATAGACCTGCAGAGTCGGAGGTGGAGGCATAGCGGAGGAAGGATCCAGAGAGACAGGAGGAGACATAGGAAAAGAGCCCACCTCCACTGGAATAGCAAGACTCACTTCCTTTGGTAAAGTCTCCCCCTGAAGTGAGGGATATGGTGGAGGTATGGGCAAAGAAACGGAGGGAACACCCGATGGTGAGGAAGAGGACAAAGGGTAATATGATTCGGATTCACGGAACGTGACATCCATGCTAACAAACACCTTTCTTGTAGGTGGATGAAAACACTTGTAACCCTTTTGCGTAGGAGAGTACCCAATAAATACACACTTGAGGGGACGCGGATCAAGTTTGGATGGACGAGGGTGATGGATGTGAACAAAGCAAACACAGCCAAACACTTTAGGAGGAAGGCGGGTGGGAGTCACCCCCAGCGTGTCCAAAGGGGTAGAGTTCCCGAGGACACGTGTGGGCATACGATTGATGAGGTAAGCAGCAGTGAGAACCGCATCTCCCCAATAGAATTTTGGGAGATGCATTGTGGACAAGAGGCATCGAGCAACCTCCAACAAATGACGATTTTTCCGCTCAGCAATGCCATTTTGAGCAGGGGAATATGCACAGGTAGTCTGGTGTAAGATGCCGTGGTCAGCCAGGTAGCGCTCAAACTGAGAATCCATGTATTCCCGGCCATTGTCACTGCGAAGAATTTGAATTTTGGACTGAAATTGGGTGGCGATCATGGCATGGAATTGGCGGAAAACGGAGAGCGCATCACTTTTGCGACGTATCAAATATAACCATGTGGTGCGTGAGAAGCAATCAATGAAAGTAATAAACCACGTACAACCAGAAATAGAAGGGAGCAAGCATGGGCCCCAGATATCAGTATGAATAACAGCAAATGGAATAGAACTTGGCAAAGATACATGTTTAAATGAAGTACGATGATGTTTGTTGACACTACAGACATCACACACAAAAGACTCTAAAATAGTAGCAGAAAGAGCAGGAAATAACAGTTTCATAACAGAAAGAGATGGGTGTCCCAGGCGACAATGCCAGGAGTACAGAGGGTGAACAGTGCTGGAATGAAGAGCTAGAGGGGAAGAATCAGCGCCGCCAGAGTCAAGCACATAGAGACCATTCACCATGCTACAAGAGCCAATCACCTTCCCCGTCGTCAGGTCCTGAAACACACAAGAAGACGGAAGAAAGGTCACAGAGCAATGCATGGAGTTGGTCAAATGACTAATGGAAAGTAGATTACGAGTAAAGGTAGGCACGTGAAGGACAGAGGACAAGGTGAGGGAGGAGCAGGGGATGGTTCCCTTTCCAGCAATGGAGGAAAGAGAACCATCAGCAATACTCACCTTATCACGCCCAGAAAGAGGAGTATAGGAAACAAAACCTGTAGAGGACCCGGTCATATGATCCGTGGCCCCAGAGTCAATGACCCATTGGGTGGATGAAGAAGAAACAGCAGAATGAGCACCTGGCAGTCCTGTATGAGCGTAGGAGGAAGAGGCAGAAGGCTCCGTAGAAAGACCCTGCATCATGCGTCGCAGAGCTAGCATCTCATCCGTCGTGAAGCCACCAGGTGTAGCACAAGCATCAGTACCAGAGTATCCATGAGAAGCATCAACAGTAGCATCAGTAAGATGGGCCGCACGGGGAGCAACATGACGACCCGAGGAGCGGCCAGAACCACGACCGCCACGAAGCGAAGCACCCCCTCTTGGGGTAGGGAACCCATGAAGCTTGAAGCAGGTATCCCGTGTATGGCGATTCTTGCCACAATAATCACATACAAGATGATCCTTATCTGTGCTCCTCAACTTGAGATCACGGAATGAACGAGTGCCAAGAAGAGAGGGGGTAGAAGTAGCTAGAGCAGAGCTCTCTGGCACAGGGTCAGGTAGGAGAGTCTGACGACGATCAAAATCCTGCTGCACTATGCTGTAAACCTCAGAAAGGGAAGGAATCAACGGTCGCCCGAGAATCTGAACACTGATCTGATCGAAGTCGCGATGCAATCCATGAAGGAACTCAAATATGCGATTGCGATCATCTCTGGCCCGAACCATCGCCGCGTCAATAGGACTAACGAATACAAGGGGATCAAAGTGATCATACTCCTGGTAAAGTTGCGTGAACTCCAAGTAATACGCTGAAGGAGGTCGGTCACCCTGTCGGAGTAAGCTAATCCGGCGGCGGAGCTGAAAGATCTGAGCCGCATTGCCACGACGGGAGTAGGTTGACTCCGCACGACGCCAAATATCAGCAGCACTATCAAGAAAGAGGTAGTTGCGGGCAATGGACTGTTGCATGGAGTTGGTGAGCCAGGACATAACCAAGGAATTCTCGGACTCCCACTGCTGCCATTCAGAAGAAGTCCTGTCAGGTTCCTTCATGTGGCCGGAGACATAGCCAAAGAGACGCCGACTTTTCAGCGCCAGGGTGATGGAACGGGACCATGAAAGGTAATTGGATTCATCGAGTCGGATAGTAGTGATCTGAGAGGTATTGTGATCGGTGGTTCCACGGTAAAAAACCGATGAAGAAGGACCACTAGAGAGAGCCGGGGCAACACCGGTAGAGAGAGGATCCGGGGTAACACCGGTAGAGAGAGTGGGAGAATCCATTCCACTAGATGCCATGGCAAACCGGAATAGAAATCCGGGGAGAAAGATAGAACCGGCATAGAAATCCGGATAGGAGGAAAGCCCCAAAAAAATTTAGGGCATCAAGAGGTGAATGGTTTCAGCCATTCAAACATCACAAGGAAGGTGGCGCCGGAAAGGACTTATTCCGGCGCCATGAGGAGAGGATGAAGCAGAAGAGGAGCGCTGGTCGCTGGGTGTCGAGCGGGGAGGAGCGCTGGCGGAAAGCGCTGGAGGCTGGCTGTCGAGCGGAGAGTAGCGCTGGCGGAGAGCGCTGGACGCTGACTGTCGAGCGGAGAGGAGGCGGAGAGCAGAAAGGGGCTCGCCGGCGCTGACAAGCGGAGGAGCAGTCGGGCGAGACGGCGCTGTCGGGCGAGACGGGGGCGAGACGGAAGCGAGGCGGAAGCGCAGGTGCGAAGGATTTAGGTTACGGGATTTCTCTGCTCTGATACCATGTTGAATGGTTACGGGAAAATTGATAATTCATTCAATAAGAGGCTCCTCTATATATAGAGGAGGAATAAGAGGTACATACATGCTAATAGCACACCAGAAACAAAAAAAGGAATAAAACTCGCTAATAATGCTAACACATGCTTTCTTGAGGACCGAGTTCAATCAGCAACTCAATGGGGAATGCTCGGCCTCTTACATAAGTATTGTTATTGATACGAACTCGAACTGCAGATTGCATTAGTATAAGAAAATGAATACAAACTCCTAAGGCATTCCCGTGCCACTGCTCGTGAGGGATGTTTCTTCTAGGAGTTTTTCTCCAATTGAGAGATACAAAGAGACAACATCATCTCTAACTCATTTAAGCCCTCTTAATATAGAGAGGGGATAGTTCTAATATTACAAAAAAATATGAAGGTTCGCAAGCTAAAATACTAATACAATAATAATAAAAGATAAGCTAAAGGAGACACTCCGAGTGTTACGGTCACGCATGCCGACGACACAATGGGGAGAGTCTACACTCGGAGGAATGTGACGGTCCCTAGCCCACCTGGATTGGAAGAGTCCGCGGGAACCATCTTCATTTAAATATTTACGTTTGAATGTTATTTATGTTTTTGTTATGCGCACACCGAAACTCTAGTTATCCGCACCCCACTATTATAAAGGGTGTTGTATGTCTCATAATGGTTTTTCATGCTTGGATGAATGTGTTTTAGGGATGCTCCCTAAGTTCTCCTCTTTTCTTCTTTTTCCTTTCTTCTCTCTCACCACCGCCGGCCCTCCCTTTGTCAGATTCTTCTCCTAGTTTTTATCAATTTGGTCCGACCTGTCACATCCGCCCGCCATCCATCCGCCGATGTACGCCATCGCGCGTCGTCCACAATCTTCGATTCCTCCTGCTCCCGCTGCAACTGCTCGCCTAGACATCCTGATCCGCGTCGGATCACGATCTCGCCTCAACATCCCGCGCCGACCACCCTTCCTGCCTGCGATCTCCAGCCGTGTGTGTTTCCTCCTGCATTGCTCGTCCAACGCCCCCCCCCTGCGTCTAGCACTTTCCAGCGCGATAACCGCCTGCCTCGCGCACGCCAGCGCCCACTTCGCGACTTCTGCTTGCATCGCTCCGTACGCGTCCCGTCAGCCCGCGCCTGCTCCAGCGCCGACCGCACCGCCTGCATCCCGCACCTCCGCATCCACGCCGTCTGCCTCCAACCGCCTCCCGTGTCCCCCCAGTCACCCCCGCTCGTCCTTTCTGCCGCGCACAACAAGACGCCTCTATAGCTCCTTCCACCCGCCTGAAATGGGAGCCTACCACTGAAACAACAGACGACACCCTCAGTCGCCGATTGGACGCCCATGACCAGCTCCTCAACTCCATGCAGGCGATGATCCTCGCCTTCAATTCCAAGCTCGACAACCTCCAAGCCTCCGACGCCGCTGCCTCTGGCTCACCCGCGGACAGGGGATCCGTCCTTGGGGCTGTCCCAGCCCAGCTTACACTGGAGCCCCACCTCCCACCACCGTCGGCACGCCCGACCCTCCATCTTGACATTCCGTCCTTCATCGACGTCGACCCGATGGGCTGGATCGCAAAGGTGGAACAGTACCTTGACCTTCATGGTACTCCCGATACGGACAAGGTGTCGACCGCCATTGTCCGCCTTGACGGTTCCACGCATCATTGGGCTCGGTGGCTTCGTCAATCAAACCCTTGCCTCTCTTGGGCCGACCTAAAACAGGAGATGATACGGCGGTATGATATCCGCTACTCTGGCTCCGCCATCGAGTACCTCTGCGGCGTTCACCAAACCGCGGGCCTAGACGAGTACATCGATGAGTTCGTTGCCTAGGTCATCCATGTCTCCGACCTTCCGTCCGACCACTATCTAGGCTTCTTCATGCAAGGCCTACTTCCGCCTATTCGCTCCCGTCTCCGCACGCACCACCCTCAGACAATCTCTGATGCCCTTACCATGACGCGTTTGGTGGAGGCTGACCTCTCCCCTAGACCTCATGCTTCTCCTACCGCCCACCTGCTCCGTAGCCACCTTGGCAACCACCCGCCCGGCTCTTCCGCCACGCCCAACGCATGGGGGACCCCGCCCAGGACGCCCCTCTACCACTCAGCGCTTCTCGAACATTGATTACAATGAGCTCCGCAACAATGACCTGTGTTTTCGGTTCCACCAACCCTACTCCCCCAACCATGAGTGCTCCGTGAAGGAGTTCCACGCTATCATCGGTGACGTCGACCCCGAGGTTACCCCGGCTGACTTTGAGCCCCTGGAGCTTTTAGCAGAGGGTACCTCCATCGACCTCTCCACTGCTATGTTCCACCGCTTGGAGTTATACTGTGTCTCAGTGGGCGGGATCTCCGGGCCGCATACCATGAAGCTCTCGAGCACGATTCGTGATCGCCTGATCATCGTCATGGTGGATAGCGGTGCGAGCCACAACCTCCTCTCCGAGTGACTGGTGCAACAGCTCTGACTTCGCTTGGTTCCATCCCCGAATTTTTCGTTCCGCCTTGGCGATGGACGATGCCGACCGACTACGGGCCGTTGCCCTGTCGTGACTCTTTTCGTAGGGCCTGTTCCGTGACCGTGGAATTTTATGCGTTCGGCCTCGACGGCATCGACGCCATTTTGGGGGTGGCTTGGCTCCGCACAGTTGGCGATATGCGCGTCAATTGGGCGACTATGACCATGCAGTTCCTGCACGGGGGCCGCTCGTGTCGCATCGACGGTGACTCCGCTCTCCTCCGGTCTCCCTCGACATGATCCAGCGGACCACTGACATTGCCTTCCTCGCTGGGCTTTGGCCCCTCTTGGGGACGTCCACTGTGCCTCCCTCTCACCCGACGGCCCTTCCGGAGCTTCTCAACGCGTTCGCTTACTACTGCCTTGAAGACAAGACACATTTTCTAGACGGCGACATTGTTACGGGCGTGCATGCCGACGACACACCAGGGAGAGTCTACACTCAGAGAAAGGCGACGACCCCTAGCCCACCTGGATTGGAAGAGTCTGCGGGAACCATCTTCATTTAAATATTTACGTTTGAATGGTATTTCTGTTTTTGTTATGCACACACCGGAACTCTAGCTATCCGCACCCCACTGTTATAAATGGTGTTGTATGACTCATTAGGGTTTATCATGCTTAGATGAATGTGTTTTAAGGCTGCTCCCTAAGTTCTCTTTTCTTCTTTCTCCTTTCTTCTCTCTCAGCACCGTCGACCCTCCCTTTGCCGGATTCTTCTCCTAGTTTGTATCACGGAGTCTTCTCTTGCCGTGACGGAGTGATTGTGGATATATTTATGAATACCCATATCCTGAAATCGACAGTATCCCTTAAGGCCGAACTTCAAAAAAGTGTGTGCGACGTCATAATATGGTTCGATGGAATGGAAACAGTGGGGCTTATGTGACGAGAGACCTTTAACTATTGACAATGAGTTTGGATCTTTAATGATTTTGAAAGTTGGAATAATATCTTCAAATAGGGGGAAGTTTATAGTAGCCATAGGATGGTGAGGCACGATGGAGAATTGAGAATTCATGGTGTCCGTAGCTTTTGGAGTGAAAGAATAATAATTTGGGTGCATGATAAAGGCTATGGGTTTTAGTTGGGTGAAAATTTGGGAGGATTTTGGTGTCATGGGATGGGGGGGGGAGCGGATTAGGTGCCGTTGGGATCGATGGAGGGACATTGGTTTGGCGTGGCATCTGAAGAAGTGTCGGTCTAAGTGAGGAGTGTGGGGTAAAAGCTGTACAAGAACAACAGAGCAAAGATCAATGCCTACGGTGGAAGTGGCTGAAGCATGCGACATGTAGCACCCAGAATTTTGAATGTATTGCGGCTATTGCCTTGCTGATAGAGCCAAACGACATGGTGATAGGCTCCAACTATTCGATTTTATGCTTCTACGAGGGTATTAAAGCGGCGATAGTCTAGTCCCGCCTAGATGATACACTGGCTGGAGGTTTGATGTGTTCACCCGAGGCTATCGCCATGGCGATACAAATTGTATCAGCACGACAATAGGCCTTCTCCCCTCAGTTGTGTCATACCGAGTGTAGAAATCTGATACCCAACTTCTCGACATGACAATAAGGTTGCCTGTCGTATTGGCATGCGACCGATCTGCATGTCGATATGAGCCGACCTGAATTATTTTGTTCTTAACTGTAGAACACTGTGGGGTGTCAGATCATCATCCAATGACTGAGATTCCTCATGATGGTTTCTTGGGTGTCTTATTAAGGTGATTAGGAATTTATTTGGGATCATTTCCTAAGGATGAGAGGAACCGGAGGTGGAGAGCCCTAGCTCCTTCCATGATTCCCCACCATCGGATCTTGGAGGAAGAAATGAAGTTCTCGAATATGCGGCCTGAGATCCCGAGGAGGATTTTCTGTGAGTTTCCATGGATGGAGTCATTGTGGGTTGAAGGATCAAGGTTATTGGCCTTGGAGAGTTGCCGTATCATGGAAAAATTCCAGAGAGTTCACGAGTGTTCGTCATTGACCGGATCGTGCTTGGAGGTCCAAAAGACTACTTCATGGCTTCGCGTATTGGATCGTCTCCACCGCTAAGACAACGACTCCTGCTTTTCTGGGTATTAGGAGCGTGATTTTGTTTTCACATTCTAGTTTTTGATGACGTGGTCATATCATGCCCATAGACGAGATTAAGTGTAGTTTTCTTAATTTCCAACTAACGCGTGTGTGACCCGTGTGCATATTGCTAGCTTGTAGTGCTCGATGATGAAGTCGTGAACTAGGCATAATGTGATGAAGCCGATTAGGCCGATGGGGCTGAATCAGTTGTATTTGATTGATATCATTATATGTTCATGAAATCATCAATGAGACTATTCAGTTGATGCATGCATTTTCAATGCTATGTGTGTGGGTTTCACTTGCAGATCTTTGGGGATGATTATTACCTATGCACGATAGTAATATGAAAAACCTAATTTGTGATTAACACAAAGGGGTGCACCCTTGACATAAAATAATATATATGAAGTGATGATAGGATTGTGGTTAGAAGTGCATCTAAGTTGCAACCATAGGAACCAACAGTTGAGTTGATCGTTGTGATTGAGGCTTGATGCTACACCTAGACTGATAATGTGTGGATCAACGTTACTCAGTGATGATGAAATGTTGTGCTATAGGCTATAGCCATAATTATTATTACCCTTTTTGGGAGTTGCTGGTCAAAGTAGTCGACTTATAAATAGGGTGGTGATATCTTACAAATTCTTTATTTGCGGTTGCATTTGGATAACTTTGTAACGACTTGAGAGTTCTTTGCTCTAGATTTATAAAGTGCACTGGCAAGGTTTTTCTGAAGCCTTCAACTGTTCTTCGATGGCCGCCACCGTGTCGGCCAACCCGGTGTAGTTCTCTTCGAGGGTGGCCAACCGATTGGATTCTTCTTGGGGATGATTCACCATGGTCGTTGTAGAAATCGGACGAGATACTCCGCAAGGAGAAGTCGGAGAAGAAGCTCGTTGTCGAAGAAGCCGCTGGAATCAACGCCTTGAGGCTCGGCGAAATCGTCGCGGAAGAGGATCGGCGGAAGAGCCGGAACTGCGCGACCGGCGGAATCGGCCGCTGGGGACGTCGCTGGAGAGGTCGCTGACGGAAATCCGGACTGTCGGCAGCCGCTGGAGTCGGGGCCGGGCTGATCCGAAGGAGTCGGGGTCGAGCGGCTCCAGCGGAATCGGCCGCTGGAGACGTCGCTGGAGCAGCGAGATGTCTAAGGCTGGAGCTTCAGGCGGCGGCGGTGGCCCCGGAGCAGCAGGCGGCGGCGTCGATGGCGAGGACTGGAGTCGTCGATGTCGAGGGCTGGAGCAGCAGGCGGCGGACTCTGGATGTCGAGGGCTGGATGTGGAGGGCTGGATGTCGATGTCGAGCGGCGTTGGATCGTCGATGTCGAGCGGGATCGGGATCGTCGAAGTCGATCGGGAGCGTCGATGTCGAGCGGAATCGGGATCGTCGAGCGGCGCTGGATCGGACTGGACGCGACGTCGAGCGGCGCTGGAGTCGACGTCGGAATCGACGTCGGAATCGTCGATGTCGGGCGGGATCGGAGCAATGCGGCGGAAAAAATTTGGAGGACGAATCCTCTGATACCAATTGTTACGATCTAACTAGGGGAAGGGGAAAACTAGAGGAAACTAGGGCTAGGGTTTGAGGAAACTAGAGGAAGAAGAGGGAAAATACCTGGATAATAACCTTCATGCCCCACTAAGGAGGAGGGGGTTGGGTATTTATGCCCACCCAACCCCTAGGGCCGGCCGGCCCCCATAGGGGCTGAACCGGTGCGGTTCAGCCCCGATGCTCCTTATATTAATATTGGCGGGCTGAACCAGATGGTTCAGCCCGGTCTTCCTCCGCCTTCTCCTTTGGTCGACGTGCCCAATAGCCGAATAACCTGGTAATGACGTCGGGCGTAACAGTGACGTACCAAGGGGGAAATCGATTAGAGAACATGATTGTCTATTTTTGATTGTGTATGCGGCCTTTGTATAGGTCTTTCAATGAATGTATTCAGCCTTGGAAGTGGTCATGATTGAATCCGTCCCATTATAGGGCCAAGGGAGTAAGTCCACTGCATTGAATCTCATATGAAATGGTGACGGTGAAGGATCCATTTTTGTGCTAGGCTGTGATCCTGCAGAGCCAAGGGCAAGGGAATATGAAGTTGAATAGTGATTGTGTACTCGTCTATGTTGGTGTGCATGAATTGCAATTTTCAAATGCTTGTGCTGTGATTGTGCACTGATGTCTTTATGCTTGATGCTTCACCGTTACCCGTGAAAGGCTATTGAGCCAGTGTGCGAACTTGACATGATGTAATGCTCTTGGGATGAGTATGTTGCTTGGTTATCTTATAGAGGATTCCTTGTTGAGAATAGGAAGCCTTGAGTATGATCGCTATGATATGCTAATGAAGACTTTTTATATGGAGTAAGATGTCTTGAGATCCTGTGCTGTGACAGTTGATGAGCGACCACTTGTCGAGTGTGTTGAATCCTTAACAGGTGATTGATGAGATGATGATACTAATGTGATATAAAATCCTAATTTGGTTGGTGATCTTGAAATTAATACTATAGAGCCTTTGATTGGAGATAACCTTAGAGGTGATGATTGATATGAATGCTTGTATTACTATATGCATTGGTTGTTGTAACAACCCGTCTCAACCGTCATCTGTCAAATTTTACTTTATACTTTTACTTCCTATTATGGATTTACAAAATCATTTATCAATACTTACATAGTGGTATTTTATCATCTCTTCTACAAGGGACTGCACATTTCAGAATGTAAAATAAATAAATAAACTATACATCATAATATAACATTTAAAAGTTCTTACCTCGATTTCAAACTCTTCCTTTTAATAGATAAATCTGTAGAGCTGTCTTTCTCATTCTTTTCTTTATCCTAAAATATTAAAATATAAAACATTAATCATAATTGACTAAACGAATTCTTATTTCCTTAACACTTACCTTGCTTACCTCTTGAAGTCCTTGTCACGTGAAGGAAACATTATCATTAATAAACATGAAGTTTTCATATAATCAACAAAGAGCCAACAATGTATAAGCATTAACAAAGAGGAAAATACATTCACATTTATAATGAATTTACTTTTTGGATTACATTCATATTTGTATACTATTTACTACTTATTTTTCTTCTAGTTTTTTAGTTTATTTATCGCATGTTCATCTTTTTATTATTTATCTTCTTTCTTTGTTTCCTCGTAACTTCTCTTATAACCTTTTCTTTCCTTTGTAGTTTTCTTTCATTCAATTCTTTTCATAATTTCTTTCATTTCCTTCCTTGCTTCATTTCTTTCTCATTGTTCTTTTCATCATTTCTTTCATTTTTTATTTTGGGCAATGTTAAGGATAAATTGACATTTCATTTATTCATGTATTTATATAGTGCACTTTCATATACTCGTTATGCGCCTTTTCATATTCGCATGCACATGTATTCGTTGCATGCCTTTTCATATTCGCACACCTACTTTTCACTTTCATGATAGGAGGTTATTCACCCTACCTCCCTGGTTGGTGTTAACCCGGAATCCTGCGGCCGCGGCCAGAGCCATTCAACCCCAGCCAGAGCAAGAGCCCTTTGGGCATCGAGCCTTTGAGCATCAAGCCATTCACCTAGTGACCACGCCATTCGTCCCCCCTCAGGCCATCAGTTTGTGTGGTTACAATCTGGTAACCGCACCGTTAGTATCTTCAAGCCAAGTAGCCAAGCTCGGGCAGTTACTATCCTTAGTGACCGCCCCCTCTCGTTCTCTCTCTCTTCCTTCTCGGTTCTCCTGTACCCTGAGCAACCCGTAATTTTGGTATCTGCCCGTTCAGACAGACCCCAATTAGTATATATAGGGGGTCAAGGTACCCAGAAAGGCACACTGAAATTGAGCCCAAGCGTCCCTGTTGGTGCGGTCTCAATCTCCCGTCTCTCTCCGACGTCTTAGTTTTTACTATTTTGTTGTAATCTTGTTACTGCTTTTGTGAAGTAATAAAATCACCCACACCTAGTGTAGTTTGCAGCTGTGGGGAATCTGGTATCGACCGCTTGCTTGCGGTAATCTTCTCCTCACCCCCCTTTTCCCATCTCTGACTCCTTGCGGTTAGTAGCTGGTCACAGTTCCTGAATTCCCCCGTCTTTGGCAGTTTGCAGCTGAGCGTGGAGGTTGAGGACACTGTTGACTCCAACAGAATGAACATGCGACGTTCAGATCGAAGTGACTAAAGAAATCGCCCCAATGGTTGAGAGAGGTCAGTCGCTGTCGAGTTCGCCCGAGAGCTCCTACCCAGGAGGAGCTGGGCGGTCACCAGGGAGGAATTCGAACAGAAGTTCAACTTGCTGTTCAAGATGGTCTCCTAGCTCGCCAACAAGAAGACACCCCTCCATTAGGATCCCACGGACCCTAATGCGAGACCGCCCCTTCCTGGGACCGCTCATGATACATCGCTGCACCAAGGAGAGTTCGCAGCCCAACGAAGGGACTTATTTGATGTAAACCGGATTTAGGGTTTTCAAGTTATTAATTTTAATCAAAGAAATATTTTATTTTATTATAAAAATAAAATTATGAATTAAAAGTCACATGAAGTTTTAATTTCTAATCGGGTCGAATGACCAAAATCGAAGCTTTCGCGCGCGCAACCACTCTTAACGATGAATTTCTCAAAATCCGTTAATCGTTATTAGAAGAAAATTCGTTGGTATCCAATGAGTTGAACCGTTGCGGGGTTCGTACATCCACAAGGAAAACACCCAAATAGTAATTTATGAAATAACCGTAATAAAAGGAGTTCGAACGTTCGAGACAAGCTCTTAATTATTTAGATGAGTGCATAAAATTAAAAAACTAACTAATTACGAGCCAGAAGTCAGCAACAGTTACCACAAGAGGCTATGTTTAACTTCACGTTGAGGAGCTGCAACTGTAGGCGGGCAAAACCGAGCAGGAAAGATCCGATCTTGAACAATAAACTCCAGTCGATGTCTGAGCGGCAGGGAAGATGCCGGGAAGAGAGCTGAGGTCGACGGCACTCCTCAGGCAACAGGGACTAATGGCGCCGGAGAAAGGAGGCGGGGTCGACGGCGCCTGAAGAGTTGAACGCGGGCTGGAGACGAGAAGTCCTCCGGCATTCTGTTGAGGGTTGCGGCAACGGTGGTGGCGGCCGAGATCAGCCGTGTGGAGGGCGTCGAGGCACTGTACGGGGGGGGGGGGGGGGGGAGTTTCACCGGCAAGGCAGAAAATCAATTGAGATATGATTTCCTGCTGTCCGATGCTCTCCCCTCTCTTCAACTATGGGATCCTTTAAATAATAATTCTCTGACTTATTTCCAAACAGGGCCGAATGAATTTATTGTCACTTCCTTTTATTAGCAGGGCCGACCATCACTTATTACCAATTGGTTTGATTCCAAATTATTTCCAACAGTGCCCTTGTCTCAAAATTGACGATACGAAAATGTCTCCCAAAATATTATTTCCTAATATCATTATTCTATTTTGAATTTTAAATTTACACGTTTTAAATAATTTTGAACTTGCCCGTCACGTCCTAATGACTAAAATTACCGGACCTTTTATTAATGGTCTCATCGGACGGTCAACTCGACGAGCCGGACAATTTCAAATAAAACAAGTGCACGAACAAAATACATGATAATAAATAAAAGCTGAAAATAAAATAAAATGCGCGACTTATGATGGTCGCATCAATTCTCCCGGGGTTGACAGAGCTCGACCCCGTCGAGACTTCACAAAACTGGTGCTGTAGAGAGCTAACATCGCCACAGGTACTAGATCGGGTGGAATATCTGGGACCTCGACGGGTGGCTCAACTGGTGGGTCAATGCGCTGCGGAACATGAACTAGGCCCAACCGCCTGCAGTAAACAATCACCAGACCTCCCTTTGAAAGGTACATCTCATGACGATAACGACCGACCGTGAGTTTGTAATTTTCAAAGGTTGCTCGCAAAATGTTAGCAGTAATTTTATGCAATCCTTTAAAATAATTAATATGAGCTTGCGCATCGAAAAAAATACGTTCAGGGAATGAATGATCATGGCGGTCAGGTGGGCGGGACAAAGCATAGAAAATCTCGAAAGGAGATACATGAAGAGAGTGGATTATAGAATTATTACAAGTGAAATTTGCCTGTGGAAGTACAAAATCCCATTGCTTTAGATTCTCCTCGCTTAGATGCCTAAGAAATTTCTCCAAACTCCGATTAACGATCTTGGTCGGTTCATCGGACAGAGAGTGATTAACACCGTTAAACTCGAGGTTGGTTCTCCTTTGACCCCATAGTATGTTCCAAAAACAAGGTAGCAAATTTTTATTATAATGACACACCTTTATAAATCCGCATAAATTCAAATGATAGTGTGATGAAATAAAAGCGCAGTCTCTAAATATGAAATCGACAAAACGAGGTGTGTGGAGTGAGTGGTCGTCAACTATAGTGTCAAAAGGCAGAGAGATATCAGGTGGTACTTCGTGACTCGATAAATGTGGGGTGAGTGCCACATCTGGGACATGAGTCACTTCCTGGGATGGGGTTTCAGGCGGGAGTGCGGTGAGTAGTAATGTAGTGGAGTGGCCATTAGGTGAACTCGATGATGGAGAGGTCCTCGGAATAAGGTAGTTCTTCTGGGGAAAAAGAACAACCGTGTGCCCATTATACTCAAAGGAGTGAGAGTTCCTCGCGCCATCGTGCATAACGTGTCGGTCGTACTGCCAAGCTCGCCCTAATAGGATGTGACAGACATCCATGACCGCAACATGGCATAAAATTCGGTCCGAATACGTGTCCCCTATAGAAAACTCTACTAGGCAATAGTGGGTAACGGGCATAGTCAAATGACTATTGACCCCAGATAAATTGTAGGGTTGTTCTAACGGATGTGTCTCGAGGCCCAATATGTCGACCATGCGTTGAGACACAAAATTCTTCATGCTACCACTGTCGATAATAATGGAACAAAACTGCCTCTGAATGCGTGCAGTAGTGCGGAAAATATCATGCCTGCCGTGGTCATCCTCAGTAGACTCGCTAGGGGTGATCAGACTATATCGTAAGACGCAGACTAAGTGTTCGGCGAGTTCGCCGTCCACTTCTACGACATCCTCTGACTCGTGCTCAGGCTCAGGCTCAGGGTGAGACTCATTTACGTAAACTCCATACTCTGGCTCACGTCCATCAGGGGAATCGATAATAGCGACGAAATGGCGCCGCGGACACTCAGATGATTTGTGCCCGGGCTCCATGCACTTGAAGCATCGGAATACTCCAGTGTTGGGCTTAGCCCCAATAACCTCTTTACCCCTGGAGGGATTAGGGGGTGGAGTAGGGGTCCCAGTAGTGACGGGAGGGTGAAGGGAATCCAAGGCCCTAGTAGTGGGTGCAGTGGTGACGCTCGAGGTGGGTCTATCAGTAGACCTAACTCCGGATGTCCTCTTTTGTGAGGACTCCACCCTCCGTGCTCGACTCGATATCTTTCCTAAGTCCTTAAAATCAAATAACTCAAGTTGATCTCTAATGGAATATCGTAGTCCGTTCAGATATCGAGAGACAACCATGTCATCGTCCTCTCGGAGATTGAGGCGAGACTGGAGTACTTGGAACTCGTTCGTATACTCGTCTACTGTCGACTTGTCTTGTCTCAGATTGTGGAACCTACGATATAGGGTTTGCATGTAATCAGGAGGCACATACCGTTTTCGAATTTGTTCTTTAAATTCTGCCTATGTGGTGATGGGTGGCATGCCTAAATTGAACCTAGTTCGCTCTATTTGTTCCCCACCAAACTAACGCGGGACCTTTTAGTCTCATAGTGGCGTACTCCACCTGCCTAGCTCGGGGCATTTGCTTCCAAGCCAAGTAGCGGTCCATCCTGGCACACCAATCTAAACAACGTTCAGGTTCTAAGTACCCTTCAAAGTCACCCACGTCTAACTTGACTCCCATATCCCAACGAGGACGGTCATTAGGTTCGTTACGTGGCTCGGGTTCGGGTTCGGGCTCAGGTTGTGCAAGCTCTAGCGGCCTAGTGTTCGGGTTTACTTCGTTCACTGGTGCGCGGTTTATGTGTACGGTGGCTTCGATATTATTAACCGAAGTACGCAGCCCATTCATAACGTGTGTGACACTTCCCATACCCGTGGTGATAGTCTCTACCGCTTTCATCAGTTCATTCATTCGTTGGGCTAAGTCCCCAACACTAGTTTCTAAATTATCGACACGCTTATCCATTTTTTTTAAATTGATTTTAATTCCTAAAAATAATTTTAATTTTCAAACAAATAAACAAAATCTTAGAAAGTTATTTTATACCTTTTTATTTAAATTTAAATGAGATTTTACCCGAGCGGATAGAAAAATAATTTTTTTTTGTTTTTTGTTTTTTTAAAGAAAGCACACAAATTTTGAAAAGAAAAGGGAAATAAGTTTTCTTAAAAGATTATATGAAATATATAAAATATATTTAATCGGATCGCTTGATTCGCGATAGAAGCGAATCAAATTCCTCTGATACCAAACTGATGTAAACCGGATTTAGGGTTTTCAAGTTATTAATTTTAATCAAAGAAATATTTTATTTTATTATAAAAATAAAATTATGAATTAAAAGTCACATGAAGTTTTAATTTCTAATCGGGTCGAATGACCAAAATCGAAGCTTTCGCGCGCGCAACCACTCTTAACGATGAATTTCTCAAAATCCGTTAATCGTTATTAGAAGAAAATTCGTTGGTATCCAATGAGTTGAACCGTTGCGGGGTTCGTACATCCACAAGGAAAACACACAAATAGTAATTTATGAAATAACGGTAATAAAAGGAGTTCGAACGTTCGGGGCAAGCTCTTAATTATTTAGATGAGTGCATAAAATTAAAAAACTAACTAATTACGAGCCAGAAGTCAGCAACAGTTACCACAAGAGGCTATGTTTAACTTCACGTTGAGGAGCTGCAGCTGTAGGCGGGGAAAACCGAGCAGGAAAGATCCGATCTTGAACAATAAACTCCAGTCGATGTCTGAGCGGCAGGGAAGATGCCGGGAAGAGAGCTGAGGTCGACGACACTCCTCAGGAAACAGGGACTAATGGCGCCGGAGAAGGGAGGCGGGGTCGACGGCGCCTGAAGAGTTGAACGCGGGCTGGAGACGAGAAGTCCTCCGGCGTTCTGTTGAGGGTTGCGGCAATGGTGGTGGCGGCCGAGATCAGCGGTGTGGAGGGCGTCGAGGCACTGTACGGGGGGGGGGGGGGGGGGGGGGGGGGGGGGGGGGGGGGGGGGGGGGGAGTTTCACCGGCAAGGCAGAAAATCAATTGAGATATGATTTCCCGCTGTCCGATGCTCTCCCCTCTCTTCAACTATGGGATCCTTTAAATAATAATTCTCTGACTTATTTCCAAACAGGGCCGAATGAATTTATTGTCACTTCCTTTTATTAGCAGGGCCGACCATCACTTATTACCAATTGGTTTGATTCCAAATTATTTCCAACAGTGCCCTTGTCTCAAAATTGACGATACGAAAATGTCTCCCAAAATATTATTTCCTAATATCATTATTCTATTTTGAATTTTAAATTTACACGTTTTAAATAATTTTGAACTTGCTCGTCACGTCCTAATGACTAAAATTACCGGACCTTTTATTAATGGTCTCATCGGACGGTCAACTCGACGAGCCGGACAATTTCAAATAAAACAAGTGCACGAACAAAATACATGATAATAAATAAAAGCTGAAAAAAAAAATGCGCGACTTATGATGGTCGCATCATTATTCAGGGAAACCGCAATCGCCAACCCAAGGAGAGCCCTGAGCTTCGAGGAGGATCATGACTCTTCAGAGGAGTACGAGACCGCCTCACCCTTTATTGACCACATCTGGCACGAGCCTGTTCTAGCCGGATTCAGAGAGCCGCGACTCTCTGGGTTTTCCGAGAGAGAAGACCTGGCGTACCATCTCCAAGCTTTCGACTTCGCGACTTTGCTTCGGACCCTCTCCGATGGGATCCGTGGCAAGCTGTTTGCCACTACCTTCGATGGAAAGTCAAGAGTGTGGTTCTACAAATTGCCTCCTCGCTCCATCAGCTCTTTCAAGGAGCTGAGAAGGGAGGTCATGTTAAGGTTTGCGACCTCGAAGAAGAGGAAGAGCGACCTGGATGCACTCTTTCAGATCACACAAGGTGCCACTGAAACCCTGGGCCAGTATGTGGACAGGTTTCAGGAACAAATTATGGAGATCTACAACATGGATCCATCTTTCTATCAGGTGGCCTTCACCTTCGGCCTGCAGGAGGGCCTCTTCATGTTCGATGTCAGCAGGAGGAGGCTGAAGACCAACGAGGAACTCTTAGAAGCTGTCAACCTTTTTATCGAGGGGGAAACAACGAACCAGTGGTTCGTCTCCTCTCTCTCCGAGCTCCCAACAACGAGCTGGAGGCTCCACCTCCCGACCTCTTGTCGCCCCCCAACGACCTCCTTGGCTTTGTCAGGAGTTCCAACCGCCCACAACACAGCGCGGAAGGAACCTACGATACCGCTTTCCTCACCAACCTCAGCAGCACTTCCAACAGATGAAGCCTGTGCCTCCTCCTTTCCCATAGCAAGTTAAGTGACTGCCTCCTTCTCCAGTACCAACAACAACACTAACTCCCGACTAGCAATGGGGTGATGCCCAAGAAGAGTATACCGATATCGGTTTTCCCATGGAGGTGGGGAGATCCTTCAAAGGCAACCAGGTTTCAAGAGGCCGCATCCTCATAAGGTGGGTTCAGGAACTGGAGCCAGTATCTCTATTACAAGTACCACCGCGATGTAGGGAACGACACGGAGAACTGCAGAGCACTCTGAGATCTGCTCGAGAAACTGTTCAAGGAGGGTAAGCTGAAATAGATCCTGGCCGACAAGACCAACGACGCGTCTACCTCCAAGAAGGGGAAGGAGGTGGTAGGATCTCAAGCCCACCGCTGCGAGTGCGTGGAGCAAGAAGAAATCGGCATCCTCATGAGTATTGGAGGCTCCTGATGCGTGGAAGTGGAAGACATTTGCCAACTCGGCCAGATAAACTGCATTCACGGAGAGTCTGTCCTCGAATCCTCCAAGAAGGCTAACATCATACGACTTCACCAGCGAGAGGTTACTTCCACCTTTCTAGGAGCACCCTCAAGGGGGGAGGTTTCCTTCGGGGAAGAAGATCTCTCCAAGACAACTAATCCTTTCCACGACGCTGTCGTGATCAAGGCGGTGTTTGACAACTACTTGGTGTTTAGCATACAGATTGACACCGGTAGTTCGGTCAATGTTCTTTTCAAGCCAGCGTTCAAGTCCATGGACACCAACAAGCCGTTGAAAGCGTGCGACGGCCCCTTGTATGGCTTCTCAGGCAAAAGAAAAGAGGTCGAAGGAAGTATTGTGCTCTCGATCACAATGTGCGAGATCACTAGACAGAAAACTTTATTGGTGATCGACGCTCCTAGCAGCTACAACGCTATCTTCGGGAGACCTCTCCTGAATGATTACTAGGCTGCGATCTCAACCTTTCATCAAGCTTTGAAGTTCCCTCTAGGGGGGAGACAGTTCAGGGTCCGCAACGAGCCCAGAACTGCTAGAGAGTGCTACATCAGCTCGGTCAACATGATCGACGTGTTTATCCCCCTCAAGTCGACATGACAACAAAAGAGGATTACCTTATGTCTGAAGGGTAATACCCAGAGAAAGCGGCATAGCCCGCAGGGGCCGAAACAAGAAGGTCGTCTATTAGTACTTTTATAATTCCTACACTTTCCCTTTCAGTTGTTTTTTACAAACACTTAATGTATAAATACTTGCTTTACCGCTTACTAATTTGTTTCTCTTGGTGTGAAGTCTCTGGATCACATCTCAATGATTGATCACAAGAGGCCCTATTTATCAGGATATCGCTTACTTGTTTCCCCCTTGATGTGCGATCTCCGGATCCAGTCATGTGGAAGACTCTAAGCAAGCAAGCAACCACTCCCTTCGGACAGTCCCGAAACTTACTTGAACCCTCTTATATTGCGATCTCCGGATCCAACTTCTTGCGCAGGTCTTTAAGTCTCCGACCCTCTCTGCCGACATAAGCTCCTCTCATCTATCATTGTCGTAATACCACTACAATTCCCCTCGTTGGAGACTCTTACGACTAATATACGTGGGAGGCATTGCTGATTTGAGTGATTACTATTTCCTGTCGTGCATCAACAAAGGTATATTACAGTTTCGGTGCCTTTCTGAGGTCAAGCTCCCAGTAATGGATGCCTTAAACCCCCTAGACGTCCTTTCGGAGCAGCGCTCTGTCTCTGAACACCCATAACCCCACTGGACGACTCTTGCGGAGGAAATCTCCACGGATGCCTTATGCCCAACTGGCGTTGTATTTAGCTTGATTATTAGTGACGGTGAAGACTAGTTGAATAGCTTGCTGGATGATAAGTTTAGCTGGACTTTAAGAACAATACCTAATCCTGTTTGAGTATCAGAAGCTCCATCAACAAATAATTCCCAATGAGTTATTTTAGCGGCAATCTCTTCATAAATAGTGAAATCGGCAACGAAATCCTCCATGATTTGGTCCTTGATTGCAGTGGAGGAATAAAATTAATGTTGAATTCTCCCAACTCGATAACACATTTTGCTAGCCTTTCGAAATGATCTACTTCACTAATGGTAGTTTTCAAGGGTTGATCTATGATGCCATTGATAGTATGTGCCTAAAATTTGGGGCACAACCTTCTTGCAAAAATTATAAGAGCACGGGCGAGTTTCTCCAGATTTGGATACTTCAATTCAGTGCCCTTCATAGTTTGACTAACTAAGAATATAGGAAATTGTTTCTTTTTCTCCTCGCGCAAGAGGACATAACTAATCAAATCTCGCCTAACACTAAAATAAAGATAAAGGACTTCACTTTTTATGGACTCTTAAGTAGAATAAGGGAAGACAGCTGTTGTTTTAATTCATCAAGGGACTGTTTCACATTCAGCAGCCCACTCAAAGCGAGTAGCAAATCACAGATCTTTGAAGAAAGAAGAACATTTCTCGCCAACTTTAGATGAGAAGCATCCAATATCAATGATTCTTCCGGTGAGATGTTGGGGTTCTCTTAGATTGGTCAGCCAGGATGTTTGCAGATTGACATAAATTTTATTTAGATTAGGTTCAATTCCTTGCAGAGTAATGAGATTACCCAAGAATTTTTCGCGACTTGCTCTAAATGTACATTAGAGATGATTCATCTTCATTTTATACCTGCGTAAAGTGGCGAAGGTTTTCCTCAAATTTGAGAGGTGTGCCTCAAAGGTTTTGCTTTTGACCAAAAAGGTCATCTACATATATTTCAACATTGCATCTTTTCTGGTTCTTAAACATTAGATCCATTACCTTTTGATACACACACTGACATTTATTTAACCAAGAAGGCATCACTTTAAAAAAACACCCCGTTGTTTGTAATGAAAGAGGTTTCTGTTTGATCAGGGCTGCATTTGAATTTGGTGATAACCAAAAAATCATCTAGACAAATTAGAAAAGAAAATCTAGAAGTAGAATCATCTAAAATAGTTGATGGAGGGTAGAGGATAATAACTCTTCGGGAAGACATCAAGATACACACATTCTCCATTGCCCTTTAAGAATTTTCTCCGTTACTACATTAGATATCCAATCAGTATATTGCACTTTTTTCTACAAAATTAGCTTTGAGCAAGTTATCTACATCTTCTTGGAAGGGCTCTATGAGATTTACGGCAAACTACCGGTTCTCTGTTTGATAAGTCGATTAGTAGGATCGATGTTAAGACGATATTTATATCCACACCATGCTTGTCCGCAACCGACCAAGCGAACTTATCTGAGTTGTCGCGCACCCATTGCTTCAGTGAGACCTGATCACTGGGTGCGAGCTTAACACTCATGTTCGATATTCTCCGTTTTCTGCTCCCAAGATAGGGGCTTGAATGACATTTCGGCAGGTGTGATTCGGACGACTTGCTCTCCTTTAGGATCTTCTTCTTCAATAACACTTATAGCTCTGATATAATACTCCTGTGTGGTGACAAGATTGCCATAGAAAGTATTTTCCTTATTATTAGCCTGGAATTTTATTGCTAGGTGGCAAGTGTTATTATCAGAAGTGGATGCAGAAGGAGAGTTATGGGAATTATGTGGAAGATTTACGGGAGTAGGGATTCATATCTGTCTTGCTTTAGTAAATTGTTGGAAAGTTGGAGTGAGAGTTTGTAGGGTCTGCTGGATGAGAACACGATCATTCTTAGTGCCATATTCAGGGGCAGATGAGGTAGCTGGGTTGTTGATGGAAGCCATGAGAATGATATTTCATGTAAGTATTTGAAGTTCATGCTCACCAAACCTTTCAGAGTATTGGACCCTAATTTGTTCGTGGGTAGAGAAGATCTTCTGCTGACAACGAGGATGATGAAGATTGCAGGAGGAGCCACCCAACACCAGAGAGTTTCGAAAAGACCCCCCCCCCCCCCCCCCCCCCCCCCCCCCAAAGATATTTCCTCGATCTCCTTGTATTTAATATCCATGGATCCACCTATTCTCTGTCGTAGAGAGGTTTATTTATATATATGATGAGCCCGCATGTGGACAAAAGCCATAAATGAGAGAGGGCTCACCCCATTGTATGAGCTGTCAGAAAACGGCAGGAAATGTTGACTTATGAATACATGACATAAAATAATGTGCTTATCATCTGAAAAGTGAGATTATCTTGTAAAATGAGGGATTATTTTCAGAGAAGATAACCTAGATCAGAATAATAAGTGATTAAAATAAGCAATCTGATCATTAAATGCAATGGGAATTAGTGGAGGGTAAGCAGAGGTTAGTGGGAGCACCCACGAGGTGAAGAAGTGCTCTCTTAACCCGATCAGGTGTGCTTGTTGGGAGGAGGAGTGCTTGCTAGGAAAATGAGGGGAGAGGAAAGTACTCGTAAAGGAAGGGGTGTACTGTAGAGGAAAGAGAAGAGAGAGTATTCTCCAAGAGAGAAGGGAGAGATAAACATACTTCATGGTCTGCAAGAAGGATGAGATAAACATACTTCATGGTCTGCAAGAAGGATCTCGACAAAGTACCTACAAGATAATACAATATGTTCTATCCAAATGCTGTGAGATCTGCCTGATTAAAATACAAATATATAAACAAAATATTAGACCAGGCTGCGAATATAAAAATATTCACATGCCATGTATATAAAATTCCTGCTGGCAACTGTCATATCATGTCCATTAGTGCTCTTTCGGGACAACCCCGTGGTGAAGTGGAGGAGTGAGAGCGTTGCATAGTCAGGTGTGATTGATCACCATTTAAAATGATTTGTGGATACAAATTTTACAACTCTGGCCCAAAGGATCATGTGGGTTACTACTTGCCAAAAGAAATTAATGAAGTGTATTCATTGTATTATGCACTATGAAACACGGATACTTCCCCGAAGGCAGCGTACCCGTACCTACCTGATACTCGACCGATACACCTATGTGGACACACTTGGACTTAGCACATCATTCTGCATATTGCGATAGGAGTCTGTTTTTCTAGAGTAAACTAAAGTTGGCTCTATGTTAGGAAGAGTTGGTACGTCCAATTAAGTTGTGTATCTGTACCGAGTATGTTTCTGGTACTGGTACGTTTCTGTTACAAGTGCAATAAATATTAAGGGAATGATGTATTTTATTGTTCATCTAAAAGATTGTACAAGAACTGTGCTTAATACTTGGACATTGTAGTTGTCGCTTACTCTGTGATCATTGTAAGGAATGTATGCATGTTTTTTCCACTGCTATTACTTTGATGTTTGTATTATATGTATTGTCGGTTTCTGATGGAGTACTATGTAGTGGGGGTCGATTAGACCCATGTCAAAGGGTGGATTTGGCGTTGGGTGTTACAGGACGAGATTTTGAGGGTCGATGGAGCTTGGGGGCGACGTCGAGATTTTGGATAGTGACGACTGTGGTCGTTGACATTGGAAGACGTGGCGGTGCATGGAAAATGTCACCGCATGACGAGCCGGGACATGGAAGGAGTCGGGGAAGGATGTGGTAGTCCACACTCTGCCGTGGTTGTTATTGGAAGCCTATCTTGGGCTGTTGTTTGGGTATGTAGAGGCGTTAGGGAAGAAGTGGAGTAATCTGGATCGATACTTGCTACTGGGCTGCTGTGAGGAGACTTAAGGGAGTTGTAGGCATGGAAGAGGGTGGTTGTGCGGGTTCTGGAGCGAGCTGAGCATGGAATGTTGTAGTCAATGACTTGGAGGGTGCTGTGAGGCAAAGCTTGGGATCAGGGAAGGAAATAAGCTCGTGGTGTCTATCGTAATGGAGTTAGAAAGGTTATCCAGAGTTGGGAGGGTTGGACAATAATAGTTTTGCAGAAGGTGGGGGCTTTGATCCTATGGGATGCAGTTGAAGGAAGGGGAATGCAACTATTAAGGTATGTTGAATGAGGTAGGATGAGCTGTAATATTCTTATAGTTGGAGATGGAGGGTGGATGTAGAGTAGTTTGCGGAATTGGGTTGTTGCTAGTTTCTATGAGAAGTAGCTTGACCTCGGGGAGTAGTATAAGAAGTTAGGGTGACATCAAATGAAAAGGGAGGAGCTGGTGGTTAATCTCATATGCCATAGTGAGAATGTCTGCAAGGGAAGCCCATCCGAGCTTGTGTGCATTGATGCCACAATGGTTGACATGTTTAGGGTGGAAGGGTGTGGCGTGATGGCTATTTACTGGCGGTGAAGTAGCGGCGAGTGGTTATTGGTATGTTGATGAATAGTAAATTATACGTATTTTAGTATAGTTTTTAGCATAATTTTAAGTAATATTGTACATATTTCATGTAAATTATTGAACAAATGATTTGTTTTAGCTAATCATATATACATATATATATTTATATGTAAAAAGATACTATTTAAGTATATATAAATATTTAAAACTATATAGTAAGTATGTAAATAAATATGTAAAAATATTCTAAAAATATATGTAAATATATATTAAGTAAAAACTATATCTCTATATGAAAATATAAACAATAAAGAGATAATATTTATGTGAACGTAGTTATTTAAGTATGAATATTTGAATGTATTTATATCTATTTTTAATGTATATATTGTGTATATATATATATTATTAAAATTAAATAATAATGATGTGTAAATACTATAACTATAATTTATATGTATTAAGTTAAATCTATGATATATATTAGTGTATTAAGTTAATAAAAAAATTATGTACTTTAATGTATTATGTTATTGTATAATTAAAGTTAATGTGTAAAAATAAATCTTTAAATATATATAATGTATATATATATATGTTCTTGTGTTTACAGTTAAGAACAATTGGCCTAGTGGAGTTGTATCTTGGTTTGCTTTCTAAAGGTGGCGGGATCGAAACCAGCCCCTGCAATTTTTGCTGGATTAAATCCAGCTATCCGAAGCCCGCCCCTTCTCAGCGGTATGCCTATCCGCAGCCCGCGCTCGCCAGCTGTCCCGCTATCCGCAGCCCGCGCCCCTCTTCTCAGCGGTATGCCTATCCGCAGCCCGCGCCCGCCAGCTGTCTCGCTATCCGCAGCCCGCGCGCCTCTTCTCAGCGTTTTCAGCAGCCCGCCCCTCTTCTCAGCGGTATGCCTATCCGCAGTCCGCGCCCGCCAGCTGTCCTGCTATCCGCAGCCCGCGCCCCTCTTCTCAGCGTTTTCAGCAGCCCACCCCTCTTCTTAGCTGTATGCCTATCCGCAGCCCGCGCCCGCCAGCTATCCCGCTATTTGCACCCCACACCAGCTCTCAAGTCAAACTGCCAGCTGCTCCTTCAACCTGCCAGCTGCTCTTCCAGCACCTTCCAACACCCTTTTTTTAGCTAATTGCAGCCCCAATTTTGTCTATAAATAAGAGGGCTTTTCTTGTTTTTAAAGTTTCATTATTTAGAACCTAAATAAGTGTTGTTGAGAGTTTTTTTGTGAGTGTTTGTGAGTTAAGTTTGTGTTTTCCAAGCTCTTGTTTGGGCTTCCTTTCTTTCAAGTTTAAGCTTTCTTTAAAAAGTTGTAATCTTATAATATATATGTATATATATAAGAAAGTTCTTTGTTCTTCTTTCTTAGTGTGTGTATGAGAGTACTTTTCTTTTTTCTTTCTTTTAATTAGTTGTTTTTATTGTTGTGTGTGTGAGTGTATGGGTGTAAATTTTATTTTATTTTAATTTAGTTTCTCTTATTGTAGAATGTGAGTGTATGAGTGTAATTGTTTTGTTTTTATTTTAAGTTTTTTTTATGTTAGTGTGTGTGTGTATGAGAGTACTTTTCTTTTTTCTTTCTTTTAATTACTTGTTTTTATTGTTGTGTGTGTGAGTGTATGAGTGTAAACTTTATTTTATTTTAATTTAGTTTCTCTTATTGTAGAGTGTGAGTGTATGAGTGTAATTGTTTTGTTTTTATTTTTAGTTTTTTGTATGTTAGTGTGTGTGTGTGTGTATGAGAGTAATTTTTTTTCCTTTCTTTTAATTAGTTGTTTTTATATTTGTGTGCGTGAGTGTATGAGTATAGTTTTCTTTTTTTTTCTTTCTTTTAATTAGTTGTTTTTATATTTGTGTGTGTGAGTTTATGAGTATAGTTTTAATTTTCTTTGTAATTTAGTCTCTTATTGTAGAGAGTGTGTGTGTGTATGAGTATAGATTTTTGCTTTCTTTTGTTTTTGCTTTCTTTAATTTAGCTTTTCATTATTGTAGAGTGTGTGTGTATGAGTCTAAATTGTCTTTCATTTCTAATTTAGTTTTTATGCTTTCTTTCTTTTCAAAGTAGAGTGTGTGCGTGTAGGGGATAATATTTTCTGCTTTCTTTCAATTAAGTCATTTCAATTATCGTAGAGTGCGCGAGTTTTTAATTTACTGTGTCCTTTTCTTTTTAATTATTTTTCTTTGTTTTTGCTAAACG
This sequence comes from Dactylorhiza incarnata, assembly GCA_033032865.1. Lineage (NCBI taxonomy): Eukaryota > Viridiplantae > Streptophyta > Magnoliopsida > Asparagales > Orchidaceae > Dactylorhiza > Dactylorhiza incarnata. Next base: position 2,547,258 of record JAWHQI010000222.1, read on the forward strand.
CACGCCAAATCTTAAATATCATCGCTATCGCTTTTTAAAATTTACAAAATCTAATCAACTCTTCTTTTCCGATAAAATAATAGCGCGTTCCTAAAAAGTAGAAATAATCAACAAGATCCGGAAAAATACGACCTTGATATTTTCTAAAAATATCCTATACTATACGCGATAAGGTATACTTGTCTTTATCGAAAGATTAGTTTGGATAAAATAATACAAAAACTCTGCAAAAGCCTTTTCTATAAAACTAATAAAAAGAATTTCGTCGCCGTCGCCGGGGAGCTTCACTCGATATTTCGAAAGAAGGAAACACCATTACTTCTATCCTTCGATAGGATAATGGTTGGTTCCTCGAAGTAGGATTACTCGTCAGTCCCCTCGAAAACGCCCGCCAAAATCTAATCGCACGCAGGCTCTCTGCAAAAGAACTCTAAAATCTAAAAATATTCATCATATGTCATACCAATTGATGCAAACACAAATTGAAGATCGTAAGTGAGGAGGCTGTGTGACAAGGAGAGTGGGTTGATCATGGGACTACACACTGCTTTGATACCATGTAGGATGGAGACGAAAACCCTAAATCCTATAGAAATTAAATTTACATAGGAAACGAGAAATAAATATTTTGTTCTCGCTATTAACACAATCTACATATAAATGGAAATCTGTCCTATCTCTTTCAATAATTATCATATATATATTTGAATTTTGTCATTATTTCTGCCAAAGTTAAACTTCTTAGGCCATAGAGAGGCTTTAATATCTTAAAAAGTTTCTTTTTACTCTTTTGGATGTAGGAAACAGAGATTTGAAAAGGTAACAAGGATCTTGAAGGTGACAAGAATGTTTTCCACATTAGTGGAGGAGATGAAGGCCATAGGACTTGGACCTCATGAAAGGGACAACCCCAAGGAAGTGATGGTCCCAGCTTCCCACGCCCATAGGAGCCCAGTTCTCCTTCTGATGGGTGGTGGGATGGGTGCAGGGAAAAGCACTGTGCTCCAAAATAAATTACTAAATGAGTAAGAAGTTTTTAAGAAAATATTTGAGATTCAGGAAATTCTTAGCACGGTTGTGAAAACATCAATTTGAAGAAGATATAAATGTGGATCATAAAACTACTCTCAAAGAACAATTAAACTAAATTTTTTTTTGCTATCAATTAATTATACAAAATGTATTTTTTAATGATACAGAGCATTTTGGTCAAAAGCAGCAGAAAATGCAATTGTAGTAGAAGCAGATGCATTCAAAGAGACGGATGTTATCTACCGAGCCATCAGCTCACGTGGTCATCATAATGACATCATTCAAACAGCTGAACTTGTAAAACTAATATATCCGTACACTCTCTTGCTTCATGTCATTTTCATTTGCTTGTTTTTCATAATTTTCTTATAAAATTATGCTTTCTACTTACATATTTGTTCCCCGTCTGTTTGAAGACATCATGATTTTCACTCTGAAAAGAATAATTCTTACTCAGACAATGCCCTAAGATAGGTCAACTTGAATCTTGAGGTAATCATGGTGGTCAATTTGGAAAGGTATGTCCTCTCTCTGCATTTGTTTGTTTTGGATGAATGTTGGAGGGAAAACACTATCAAAAAGGCTTGATTAAAGTGTCAAATCATATTTCTCTTAGTCGGTGATTATAGATTATTTTAAATTTGAGATCAATATTTCCTATAGGTGCAAGCCCCCCTCCCTCTATTCATAAGAAAATAAATATTTGCTGTTAACTGCTGGTGCACTCTGTTACGAGCCCTACCCCCAGAGGGAAAGACCCTTCCCTTTTAGGCCGGTTGTGGGTGAGGGATTCAAAGGTTTTGAGAGGGTGAAATCTCAGAGAGGATCGTCGTGACCCTTCCTCAACCTAGCCTTCCCAATGGCGAGAGATATGGGAGCTGGGTTCGATCGAGAGAGGAGGGAAGATGGGAGCCTTGTTCAACCCTAGCCCTAGCCAAGAAAATGAAGGGAGAAGGGACGAGATTCAAGGGTGAGAGAGAGAGAGAATTTGGTTTTAATTTTTTTATAACCATCAAACCCACTCTCCTCACCTTATATAATGTGAGAGGAATGAGTATAACAATAAGTACCGATTATGCCCCTCACTCGGGCTACATAATGCGTGAGAAATAAAACGTGCCGAAATAAGGAGAGAATAACAGTGCGTGACAAATAAAGATACAATATTCTAGAAGATACACATCATCTCGAACATCTATTGTCACCCCCTGCGTGGGCCCATAACATCTCCTCTCCACTTCGGATCAATCTTGTCCTCAAGCTTGAAGTACGGGGGTCCTACCAAGCTAGCTTTCTTGTCCTCATCATCCAGGGGTCGTCCACTTCGAGCCAAAAGAAGACGCTTGCACCTTTGTCCGACCTAATGTTGTTCATCACAGTTGAAACAAAGGCCCTGTCCATGACGTTCTGCTATCTCTGCCCGTGAAAGTCGCTTGATGACTGGGGTGGCGCTAGATTATTTACCCCTCAGTGGGGTGGACAGACTGCTAGAACGAGGAGTGTGTGTGTCCTCACGCCATTGTCCCCGTACTCGCCGTAGTGACTGGCGGTTGGGGTATCCATGAGGAGATGCTTCTTGTTGGGAATATTGCCCTCAATGTTCCCTTGATTTGAAGGGGCATCACACCCAATGCTAAGTACATATTGTATTTGATAAACCTATTTTACATCATGACAATGCAGGGTTAGGTTATTCCAATCAATGAAATAGTTCTGTGGTTTTACTGTCAAAACCGCTGAGGCAACATCATGATTTCAGCTGAACTGCTGAGATGCAGTTAGAGCCGTCGAGAAGGAGTCTGTCTCAGCTGAGCTGCATTTAGACAGAATCCGCTGAGAAGACTAACTGTCTCAGTGGATCCGCTGAGACGAAGACAGATTCAGCCGCTGAGACTGAAGACTGTCTCAGCCCAACCGCTGAGACAGATTCATATTTGAATAAAGCCTGGCGGGATCTACTTTTGGCGCAAGTGGCTGTAAAGCAAGATAACCTTTTCTAATCCTGTCCATGCTGTGTCAGGGCCCTCTTCAGAGCCGTTGCAGATTGGAGGGAGTATAAAAGAAGATGTTAAGGCATTATAGAAGGGGTGAAAAATATTTTGAAAGAAAAGCTACTGTGTCATTGACGACTTCCACAGTTATCTTTCAGCCCGCTTCCTGAAGCTACAAGCAAGCATTTGAGATAAGATAACTCTTCCTGATTCAATCCTGAAGAGCAAGTAGATCATTCTTCATCAACTGAAGAAGAAGATCAGATAGAAGCAAGGACTGAAGCTACTGCCATTCAACCCTGCTTCAAGACAGCACCTGCTGTGCATCAACAACAGAAGACCAGAGCTGAAGGTTAAATCTTGTCTGTCCTCTGTTGTATAAGCAAACACTATTATCTCTGTAAGAACATTATTGTTCTGAGTTTGTAGGGCTGTTGAGACTGAGTGTGTAGGGTTGTTGTGCCTGAGTGTGTAGGGCTGTACTTCCAGCTTGAGTGTAGGATCTCTGAGGAGATCTGAGGTAGGGCTTCTTGATAGGCCTGAGGTAGGAAATCAGGAGGATTTCTGAGGTGTAGGAGTTGGAGCACTCTGAGAGGTAGGGTTGTTGAGCCTGAGGTAGGGTTGTTAAGCCTGAGGTAGGGTTTGGAGCAAACCTGAGAGATCCCGAGGGATTTGAGTTGTAAACTCTTAGAGCTGAGTTTTTGGAGGAGGTTGCCTTGTCTAACACACTGTTAGAAATTTGTAGAGGGAAAGTGGACTACCCATAGACACACTGTCTTGGGGAACCACTATAAATAGCGGTGTGTTTTCTGTGTTGTGCATTTACATTATATAATCTCCAACAACAACTAGCAGTAACTAAGAAAAATAAAAAAAATCTATTTACCCCCTCTAGGTGAATTAGACTACTATCTAATAAACTATCAAGTGGTATCAGAGGGAGGTTGATCAATAAGGACTTAACAGTCTGACCAGATCCTACAAGGAGTAGTCAAGTCTGAATTCAATGGCTGCCACTGGAGTTCAGAAGGAGATGAGATCTATGAAGTTGTCCATATACAGGAAGGAGACTTTTGTCATATGGAAGCAAAGGGTGAGGCTGTTCATGGATGCCTCAGACCCTAGGATATATATAACAGTTAAGGAGGGACCTTTTGTCTTCACAAAGCCCCCCATTATAGATCCAACTAGGCAAGTGGTCAAGTCATATGCTGAAATGACTAAGGATGAGATTGCACTTGCGACCATGGACAAGAGAGCACAAAACATAATAGTAAATGCAATTGATGATTCCACCTTTCAAAACTTGGTGCACTGTGAGACTGCCAAAGATATGTGAGATTCACCCATTGTGTATATAGAAGGTACTGAAGAAGTGAGGGATGATAGGAAATCTCTCATTAATCAGGAATATGAAGCCTTCAGGCAACACAACCTGAAATGCATAGCTGACTGCTATGAAAGGTTCTTTAGAGTGGTAAATGAGCTGAGGACCTATGAAAGGGTCTTCAGTCATTATGAGCTGAATGACAAATTCCTAAGATCTCTAACTAGAGATTGAGATACAAAGATCTGTGCCATCAGAGAAGTGGCAAAGCTGGGTGAGACTCCTCCCCATACACTGTTTGGAAAGATGCTCTCCTATGAGATGCAACTGTCTGTAAGGAAGGAGGACACATCCACCAGGCCTCATGCAAGGGAGAGAGCTGTGACTCTCAAAGCTGAGAGCTCTAAGAAGAGCAAAGGAAGAATGTCTTCTCCAACAAGAAGGGCTGCTGACTCAGAAATCTCTGAGCCCAGCACATCAGACAACAACTCATCTGATGAGGGGTTTGCTGTCTTCTCAAGACATTTCAAGAAGCTGATGAGGAGGAAGAAGTGGAAGAACAAACCTTCCTCCTCCTCACATTTCAAGAAGGAACAAAACAGATCAGAAAGGCATCACCCCAAGGGTGACAGGTATGACCCTAAACATGTTAAACATATTTCAAATAATGTTATTTGTTATTGCTGCAGTAAGCCTAGACATGTCATAGCTGACTGTCCAGTCAAGAGGAAAGAAAGAGGTGATAAGAAGCCTCATCACCAGAAGGGAAGGAAATGTGAAAATTTTTTCTAGCAAAGAAGGAGAAGAGCTGGAGTGAATCTGAGTCTTCATCCTCAGATTCTGAAGAAGAGGAAGCCTATATAGGGTTGTTTGCAGCTGAAGAGGATGAAGACTATATTGTTGCTAAGGTTGGCATCAGGGCCCCTCTGTCACATTCAGATAGTGACAATGAGGAGGATGAAGATGAAGATAAATGTTATGGCTTAATGACCATGTCTGATGATGAAGAAAGTCAGGATAATCCTGATAAGGTATCAACTCCTCTCATCCCCTCTTCTGATTATGAGTCAGTACCAGATTCTGAAGCGGATGTCAATTGATTGATAAGTATAGTGCTCTATTGAATGCTCTGAAAAAGAGCAAGAAGCAAGCCAAAATGCAAGCTCAAGAAATTGCTTCCCTTTAGCAGGCAAAGAAAGCATGATTGCACTGAGTCATCTACCCAGGTGGCTCAGATGAGTAGAGAAATAAGCCAGCTGAAGGGAATTACAATATTCCAATTAAGCACAATTAGCCAAAAGAACAAGATCATCAAAAACCTTGAGGAGAAGCTTCTCAAAGAGAAGAGCTTGGTGGCTCAATTCTCCAAACCCAAATCCATACTACCCCTTATTGACACCTTCTCCTCCCAAACTAATAGGAGAGGGCTAGGTTTCAATAAGGTGGCGGTAGGTGCTGAGAATGGAGGAAAGAGTCAGGCTAAAGCTAAGCCTCATACCACCTTTCAAAAGATGTTGCTTCCCTCCAACAGGTATGATCAGGACAACATGTATGGTCACTGGAAGAATGGAAATTCCTATAGGAAGGAAAATACTCCTTACTTTTGCAGAAGAAAGGGCATGAGGATGAGTGCTTTGAAAGCTCCCCATGAAGAAATTCAAATGGCCTATTCTGGACCATTTGTATTTGGTACTTCAGCCCCTTCATTCAAGAATAAGGAAGCTGGTTCTTCCAAATCCTACTTAGCAAAACACATGACTGCTGTCAAGCCTATAATCAAGTCAAATAGCACAATATCTGATGTCATCAACTCTTGTTTAGCTGTCAAGCTAAGACCAGTTGATGTCACTCAGATAAAGTCTGCTAAGACTAACAACAGACAGTCAACCAGCCGGGTTATTGTTAATAGGAATAGGAAGAATGCTGCTACCTTTTCCTCTGAACATAAGCATTTTGATGTTCCCTCCACCTCAAAGAATGATCAAAAAAGAAGGTACAACATCCATGAATGTTGGTGATGTGGTAAAGTGAGACACTTTGCCATAGATTGTTGGCACAACACTAGTGTGCCTAATGCAAAGAAGAGCTTTCCTGCAAAGGCTGCAGCAGGTGTGAGTCAGTCTGTTTATGCTAACAGGAACCCAGGACCCAAAAATAATTGGGCTCCTAAGGCAAAATGAATTGCATTTTGCAGGATAGTTCAAGTACCAGCCTAAGGGAAATATGGTACTTGGACAATGGGTGCTCAAGGCACATGACAGGAACAAGGAGTCTTCTGCAGGATTACACTCCTGTGAAGAATAAACCAAAAGTTATCTTTGGATGTTCTGAAAAAGGAGTCACCAAAGGATATGGTATGATCACAAATGACATAGTCTCAATAACAAGGGTAGCTTATGTTGAAGGGTTGCAACACAACCTTGTAAGCATAAGTCAACTATGTGACTTGAGCTATGCCATTGAATTTCATAATGACAAGTGTTTGATCACCAAGTCGATTGACTTAGAGATCATTCTTTCAGACACTAGGAGTGAGAATGTTTATTGCTTAGATTTTATTTGCAATAATTCTTTATCTCTTGTATGTCTTGTAGCTAATGAAAGTGAATCTCTTTGTGTTCAATGACACAAGAGACTTGCCCACATTAACTACAAGACAATGTATAGACTATTTTCTAAAAACCTTGTTAGGAATAGTCCAAATTTGAAATGTATTAAAAGTCGTCTCTGTCATGCATGCCAAATGGGCAAGCAAACTAGGGTCACCTTTAAATGTACTTGCTCCAAGGACACTGAAAGATGTCTATATTTATTGCATATTGACTTGTTTGGTCCTTTGCCCATTCAGAGCCTAGGTGAGAAGTTGTATACTTTAGTGATTGTAGATGATCACTCAAAATATACATGAGTATTCTTCCTTAAGAAGAAATCTGATACTTTAGATATCTTCATAAACCATGTCAAGGTAATCTAGAATGAACTACAATGTATTGTGGTCAGAATTAGAACTGACCATGGTACATAATTTCAATCTGGGGTCATGACAAAGTTTTATCAAGAATTTGGTATCACCCAAGAGTTTTCCTCCCCAAGGACTCCACAGCAAAATAGTGTGGCTGAGAGGAGGAATAAGACCTTGATAGAAGCTGAGAGAACATTGTTTAGTGACTCCTCACTTCCAGAATATTTCTGGGCTGATGCAGTCAATACTGTTTGTTATGTTCTCAATAGAGCTTCCATCAATAAGGCCCTTGAAATAACCCCCTATGAGATTCTGAAAGGCAAACAACCAACAATTTCATACTTTAGAATCTTTGGTTGCAGATGCCATATTTTGAAAAATGAAAAATCCCAACTAACAAAGTTTGCTGAAAAATGCAATGTTGGGGTTCTTGTTAGATATAACTCACATAGTAGAGCTTATAGAGTATACAACAAGAAGACTCATGTTGTTGAAGAGTCTATGCATGCTGTATTTGATGAGACCAACCTACTTTATAAGGGCTGGTCCAGTTCTCTTGTTTTGACAGATAATGAACAGAAGATACAAGAAATGTCTATCCAAGACATACCCAGCACCAGCAGAATTAATTCAGAGTGTGCTGTTCCTGGAGATGAAGATCAGCTTGATGCTGAAGAACCTGCTGCTCCAGAAGAAGTGCTGCAGAATGTTGACAGATTGCCTGCAACAACCAGGAATCTGAGGGATCATCCAAGAAACCAGATAATTGGAGATAAGAACCAATGAGTGATCACCAGAAGCAGGGCTCACAACGAAGCTCTATTCCTAAGCTTTCTATCTCAGATGAAGCCTAAGAAGTTTGAAGAAGCTAATAAAGATACATTCTGGATTCAAGCAATGCAAGAAGACCTTCTACAATTCAAAATGTGTAAAGTATGGAAGTTGGTGCCAAAACCTCAAGAACACAATATAATTGACACCAAATAGATCTACAGAAACAAGCTAGATGAGAATGACATCATCATCAAGAATAAGGCTAGACTGGTAGCCAAGGGATACATGCAAGAAAAAGATATTGACTTTGATCAAACCTTTGCCCCAGTTGCAAGGTTAAAGACAATAAGACTATTCCTTTCCTATGCTGCCCACAAGGGGTTCAAGGCATACCAGATGGATGTCAAGTCATCCTTTCAAAATGGAAATTTGAAAGAGGAGGTATATGTGGAACAACCATCAGGTTTTGTACATCCAACTCTTACCTCCCATGTTTATTTACTTAAGAAAATATTATATGGTCTAAAGCAAGCCCCTAGGGCTTGGTATGAGACCTTGTCTAACTTTCGCATCAAGATCAAGTTCTTGAGTAGAAAGATAGATAGTACATTGTTTCTTAGGGAAACAAAGGACAAGTGTCTCCTAGTCCAAATTTATGTTGATGACATAATTTTTGGGTCTACTGATGACAACCTTTGCAAAATGTTTGCCAACCTTATGCAGAGGGAGTTTGAGATGAGCAGTATGGGAGAACTCAAGTACTTTTTAGGCCTCCAAGTGAAAGTCTGATGAGGGAATATTCATCTCTCAGACCAAGTACACTAGAAAGCTTATCAAGAAATTTGGGATGAAATCTGCTTCCACCATGAAAACTCCCATGGGGTCAAATATTTCCCTGAACAAGGATGAGAAGGGAAAATCCTTTGATGAATCCATGCACAGGTGTATTATTGGATCCTTGTTGTATCTAACTGCTAGTAGACCAGACATTATGTATGCAATATGTGTTTGTGCTAAGTACCAAGCATGTCCTAAGGAATCTCACTACTCAGCTGTAAAGAGGATTTTGAGATACCTTAAAGGCAACCAACATCTTGGCCTTTGGTACCCTAAGAACAATGATTTTGAACTGACCGACTTTTCAGATGCAAATTTTGCATGATGCAAAGAAGATAGGAAAAGCACAAGTGGAATTTGTCAATTTCTAGGAAGGAGGTTGATCTCTTGGAGTAGCAAGAAGCAGACTAGTGTGGCAATATCCACAGCTGAGTCTAAGTACATTGCTGCAAGGAGCTGCTGTGCACAACTGCTATGAATACAACACCAGCTAGAGGACTACAACCTCAAGGTAAGTAATTCTCCACTGTTTTGTGACTCATCCAGTGCTATCTCTATTGCTAAGAATTCTGTCTCTCATAGCAGGACTAAGCATATAAAGATAAAGTATCATTTTATTAGATAACATGTAGAATGTAAAGATATCTGCCTTGAACATGTCCCTACTGACAATCAAGTTGCAGATATATTTACAAAGCCAATGGATGAGGCTAAATTTAATGGTTTCAAAATTGAGCTAGGAATGTTAAACTTAGAATAGGCTTCAACATTTCATTTTGTCTATCATGTTTGTTGTTTTATTCCTTAAGCTTTGCTAAAAGATAGTCATGCTATAAAACACTTAGTGACATGATAAGGGAGTAAGACAATCTAATTTAATAGGGTTCACTGCTAGGCAGTGAGTTTAGCTGAGACAGTCTCAGCTGAACCGCTGAGACAGCTAAGTCGTCTCAGCGGTTACAACTAAGTCGTCTCAACGGTTAGGTTTTCCTTGTCCCAGCGGTCAAGCTTTCCGTCTCAGTGGATCCTCTGAGATGGGATTGCTTAATTAAAACATCAATTAATTAAGTATAATCAACATCTCACTTTAAGAATAAATTGTAATACAACTATAAATAGTGCTATGTTGATTAAATCACACTTTCCACACTCTAAACCCTAACTAGCCGTCGAGACGACCCTTCCTTTCCCGCCGACTCAGCGACTCATTTTTCTTCAGGCATGGCGCCAAAGAGTTCAAAGGATCTTCTGGAAGGGTATGAAATAATCAGAAATGGCTTTCACATGCTTGTGCTGAGATTAAAGAAGTGATTCAACTTCTGGAAGGTCAATGGTTAGAATATCTACTGTCAGAGCCATCTGTGATTCTCAGAACTGAAGTTCTGGAACTATACAGTAAAACAAGGCTCTCATCTTCCAAGTCCTCATTAAAGTCCACAATTGGAAGCTTGAAGATTAAGATATCTCCAAGGAAGCTAGAGAAAGCATTTCAACTCCCATCATACAGTAATGAGGAGGAAGACAGTGTGTCTGAAAAAGACAAAGAAAAAGCCCTCAAATGGTGTGAGTATAGTGATGCCAAGACTGACTCATTAAAGAGGAATTTTTTCAATCAAAAAGGGAAGCTACTATCAGATAAAGTAGGCAAAATATTACTTTGCAAGCCAGGGTCACATGATACAATCTCAAAACACATGTTTGAGTTGATGACAAAAGTGGTCTTGAAGAGGAAGACCTCATGGGCTGCTGTGATCTTCCAAAGGATCAAAGAATGTCTGCAGGCTCCAAACCTAGGCAGAATTCTTTCTCTGTATCTTCTGAACTCCTACCCTGAAGATTTTGATAGGTCAAAAGGATCCAACCTTCATTATCTTAAAAGAATGGATATAAAGACTTTGGACAGGTTCTCAAGGGTGCTCCCAATGAGTCAGCCCTCTGAGATAAAGGAGAAGAAAAAGAAATTAGTCAAAGACCTAAAGAAGGCTAGAATTGTATGCTCTGATTCTGATTCAGATGCTGCAGATAATGCCCCTGCTGATGATGATCAAGGATCTGACAGCATTCTAGACAAAGATGCTCATATAGAGCATGCCATTGAAGATCATGAGGATGCTGCTGTAGAGTATGAGAAAAATATGTTGCTGCTGCTGTAGAGCATGAGAAAAATGAGGATGCTGCTGCTGCTGAAGAGAAATCTGATGGCAATGAAGGAGATCATACTCAAAGTGATGCTCCTAATCCTCAAGTAGTTGATTCTGCAAGAAATGATGAGGAGGAATCTGATTCTCCTGGTGACTTGCAAAGTAAGATTGACAAACTCATTTTTAATCTTGAAAGAAGGATTAATCTAATACCTGATAACTCCCCAGATTTCTGGGATTCAACTGATCCAGAAAGGATGGATGCCCTATCTGAGGGGGAGGAGCAAGAGAACTTATCAGGTGATGAAGAAGTCAACATTGACAGTGAAGATGGAATTGTTGCTGATCACGCTGATCAATATGCAAAGGCTGCTGAGAAGAATGATCAAGTTAAGGGGGAGCATGGTATCCCTGCTCTGACTTTGAGGGGGAGCATGAAGTGCATGCAATGGAGCCATCCACTCTAAATGAGTGTGAGAAACAAGCCCTTCAAGAGAAAAGCATACCCACTGTGGTAGCTGAAGTACAACCCTCCACCTCTGCAATGTCAAATGAACTCATCCTAAGTTCAATCAGCACACTTATTGATGTTCATATGACATCAATAAAGGAATATATTGATAGGTCTGTCTCTTCAGTCAAGGGTGAGCTTATGTCTGAAATACAAGTAATAAAGGAAGAAATCTCTTACCTTAATAGGCAGATGACCAAGTGGTTTGATCTAGCTGAAAAATCAGTTGTAGCTCAGAATACAATACTGAGATCAATGGACAAGCATCTGTAACTCTCAGAGCAATACATGACCTATGTCAAAAATTATGTGAGTAAGACTGATGAGGTCATAAAAAAGGCCTCAAATCACATTGAAGAATATGTATGGTCTAACTGCAATGATTGGAGAGGCAGAAAAGATGAAGGATGAACTGAAATCAGACCTAGAGAATGTCTTCCAAACCCTATCTGGGTCAGTTGTTGCTGCCTCCCAAAGTCTAGAACAAAAAGTGGTTGAAGAAGTCAGAAAGGGGGAGGAGACCAATGCTGAGTTGGCCCCCAAAGTTCTGCAAGGAACAAGGATAACACTAAACCTGCCTCTGCTAGATAATCTAAGAAAAGAATATTTTGATTTTGAGGCTCAAGTTAAGGTTGCTCAAGATGCTCAACTTGCAACAAGGAGGAAAAGAGAAGATGTCATGCTAGTAGAAGAATTCATGGCAAAGAATAGAAGAGCAGGCCAAGGACCCTGATTATGAGCATTGGAGTGATGTAACACCCCACCTTAGTTTTACCACAAATCAACAGTCCGACCGGGCCCCGTGATAAGAAGCAAATCAAGAAGCGGTAATAAAAATGGTACATAGCAGACATAAATGAAAAGTGCTAAAAGAGTACTTATAGCGGAAGTAATAAAAGAAACTAAGGGTAAATGTGTACCTCAAAATCTGATTTCACAGAGCCACTAAAATTTGAAAGAGTCAAAATACTTGAAACATTGAAAATCTTATACATAGTCTGATACAAAGAAACATTAGAGAATTCAGATACATGCCAAATATCATAAAACAGTACTGAGGGAATAAAACTACTGAATGGAAACAAACTATAAGAGGGACATCGACAAGCGTGATCATCCTAGGCGCAACACCCCACCTGTGACCCCTGTAATGATAAGCCCAAAAATGGGTCAGCCCAACTGGAGAGTAAGAAAGACCATTCTTCTTAGTGACACTAAAAATAATTTATAAAGAACATGATTTCTTGCTTTCTCTTTTGAAGACGATACTATTAATCTACAAAAGTAAACTATTTATACAATGCTATACTATGCATGCTTTTCTATAAAATGTTTAACATAAATGTCTGTTCTAGTTTTTAAACACCTTAAGCATAATTATTCAAGCTCCAAAAGGAAAGGTTAACTATAATACCATTTCTAGTTTTTGTCGTATGCTAAGTGATGTTTGTCTAGTGATTATCCTTCTTAAAATCTTATACCGAGAAACTGTTTATGCGCATTCTAACGATCCGAGTCCCAACTAGCGAACGCAGAGGTTCTAATGTCTCACGGACATAGACTCACATCTTCTGAATTTCTAATGTAGAAAAACGTCTCCCTGTATTTGAGGCTCATAAGGTCTACTACGCCCCATGAGTAAGATAGTGCGTCTCTATCTTTCACGATGGAGAGAGTCTCTATCATGCCTCCTAATTATTTTAATTAACGTTGGTTTTCATATTTATCCAATTGAATGCCGCTGGTTGTATTTTACACTAAAGAACATGCTCGTGTACATTTTCTGGAGTTTAGTATATATTCGTATGTCTTAAGAGATACGTGGTCAAATGTACTACACAAACTCATATATTTTATACGAGTTTAATGTTATTTCTTACATTTTAACTTGTGCAGAATACTATGCGATATATCTAGCCAAAAAGAATAGAATTTCTTACAGTAGAACTGCGACGCTCGTACACAAGGCGCGGTGGCATGACTCCTCGCTTCGAGATCTGAATTTCACTCAGGAATAAGTTTCCTCGCTTCGAGGGTTACACCTCTTCTGAAACGGCATAAGAAAAAAAAAGAACAAACTCGAAATCTAACTTAAATGGAACCCATGAAAAAAGAAGTATTCTGAAAAAGATAACCAGGAAACTCCTAGATACCTCTTTGAGAGAAGAGATCGACTATTTGCTCTGCTAAGCGCCTGCCCTCGATTTGGAAAAACCGACACCTCCCGTCGACTCCCGAGAGGACCACGTCGAAGTTCGACGCTGAAGGAGTGCTCGCTTCTGGTCTCCGACGAGAGAGTTGTGATCGAACGAGACAGGAAACGCGGAGAAGGCTCGCCGCGAGCGTCTGCTAGAGAGGAACCCGAGGACGACCTCTAACGTCAATTGGGAGCGGCTTCAAAAGGGTCCCGACGCCAGCTGTTATAGAAACTAAGAGGAGGGGGAAAGAATCGTAGGTCTAATAAATGAAGAGTCTAAATGAAAAGATGCGTACTATCAGTTATTAATCCAACCCAATCGTGCGGTAGATGAGGAGAGAAAACGTGTGAAGGTAATTAAGGAAAGCGAAAATTTTGATTTAAAACCATTTAAGTCTTAGGTCCTTAATAACCTATACTCTGGTGATAAGCTTTTCTAAAAAAACAAATTTGAAACGACTGAAATTTGAAACACATCTACCTATTAATTGGTTGTCATGAAATAGTATCAACGCACAAATCGTACCTCGACCCGACGCTGGCTCGATCAAAATCGCTCGTACTCGGGCCCTGCAAAATTTCGTTTTAAATTTTGTCTAAATTTTCAGATGTTACAAATTTCTCCTCCTAATAAAATTTTCGTCCTCGAAAATTACAAACATACCTGAGTCAAAGAGGAAAGCATAGTCTTCATTGCTCTGGAGTTCATCTTCTCTTTCTCAAGAATATTCTGGTCTACCACAGTTCATCCAAAGGATTTTTACAAAACAGATCTCTCTATTTCTCAGCTTCTGAAGCCTTGAGTCCACTATCTTGACTGGCTTAATATTGATACTAAAATTTGATTCGATTGGTGCTTCCCCAGTACCGATTATCTGACTGGGGTCTCTGACTGCTCTCCTCAGATAGGAGACGTGGAATACATCGTGTAGACCACTCATTTCCTCGGGCAAGGCCAATAAACAACCTCACCTATGCGCTCCAGCACCTCGAAAGGACCAACGAACCTTGGGCTCAATTTCTTCATTTGCTTGATTCGAGAGACACCCTTGACTGGTCTGACCTTCAGATAAACATAGTCTCCCACGCTAAATTCCACGGATCTGTGCCTCTAATCATAGTACTTGGCCTGACGATCTCGAGCCATCTTCATGCGCTCCTGAATGAGTTTGATTCGAGCTGTGGTCTTGTCCACCCATGATTCTTTGTTGGAAGACCTCTCCTCAACTTCAGCCCAGCATAACGGTGTCCGACACCGCCTACCATAAAGAGCCTCAAAAGGCGCCATCCCAATGCTTGCTTGAAAACTATTATTGTAGGAGAACTCTACAAGGGTGACATACTTCTCCCACTTACCTCCAAAATCTAGAATGCACATGCGAACCATATCTTCCATGGTTCTATTTGTGCGCTCGGTCTGCCCATCTGTCTTGGGGTGGAAGGTTGTACTGAAAAGTAACATAGTGCCCAGACGCTCCTGAACGTACTTCCATTCCTTGGAGGTAAACCTGACATCTCTGTTCGAAATAATAGTCTTTGGAACACCGTGGAGTCGGACTATCTCATCCACATACAACTGAGCCAACCTCGGACCCTGATCCGTTTTCTTGTTAGGAATGAAATGGGCAACCTTAGAGAGACGGTCAACTATAACCCATAAAGAATCATTCCCACTCTGCGAACGGGGAAGGCCGTGAACAAAATCCATTGATATATCTTCGAAGTTCCATTCTAGAATAGGTAGTGGCTGCAACTTGTCTCCTGACCTCTGGCATTCAGCTTTAACTAATTTGCAAATTTCGCACTTACCAACGTACTTTGCCACATCGTTCTTCAGACCTGGCCACCAGACTAACTTTTTAAGATCTTTATACATCTTTGTGCTACCTGGATGTATCGAATATCTTGAGTTATGCGCTTCAAATAGTATGTCCTCTCGGAGGTGACTGACATCAGGAATGCACACCCTACTATCGTGCAGTAATAAATCATTCTGAATGCTGAACTTCTCCTTCTGCCCAACCTGGGTCAAATCTCATATCTCTACCATCTTCGGATCTAAGGGCAAAGCCGTTCTGATCCTGTCTTTAATATCGCAAGTGATTTCCATCCAATTTAACCTTGCAGAACGAAGACTGGAGCGTGGTAAGATACTGATCTCCAACCTTTCCAGAGCTCGCACAAGCTCTTCCTGCTGAGTAATGAGAGCATAACTCGAACCTCTTCTACTAAGCGCGTCAGCTACCGCGTTTGCTTTCCCCGGGTGGTATTGGATACCAACACCATAATCTGAAAGGAATTCCACCCACCTTCATTGTCTCATATTGAGCTCTTGCTGATCATATATATAACTGAGACTTTTATGATCCGTAAAGACCTCGCAACGAACTCCGTAGAGGTAGTGTCTCCAAATCTTCAAAGCGTGGATGACAGCTGCAAGTTCCAAATCGTGTACAGGATAATTTTTCTCGTGAACCTTTAACTGTCTAGAGGCGTAAGCTATGACCTTACCATGCTGCATAAGTACAC
The DNA here is from genome assembly GCA_033032865.1 of Dactylorhiza incarnata. Classification (NCBI taxonomy): domain Eukaryota; kingdom Viridiplantae; phylum Streptophyta; class Magnoliopsida; order Asparagales; family Orchidaceae; genus Dactylorhiza; species Dactylorhiza incarnata. The sequence continues at coordinate 2,563,559 of JAWHQI010000222.1, forward strand.
AACCCAAACTTTGACCTGAAGCGTCGCTATAAATCTGAAAACCGTTTGAACCAGAAGGTAAACTCAAAATCGGGGCGGTCATCAATCTGGATTTCAACTTCTCAAAAGCAAGCTCACACTTAACTGTCTACGTGAAAGCTTTCCCCTTCCTGGTAAGTGTAGTCATTGGTAAAGCTATTTTTGAGAAGTCCTTAATGAATCTCCTGTAGTACCCTGCCAAACCTAGAAAACTGCGAACTTCAGTAACTGCCTTCGGCCTTGGCCAATCCTTGATTGCTTCTATCTTTTTCGGGTCCACAGCGAGACCCTTCTGACTGATAACATGGCCCAAGAATGCCACCTCTGAAAGCCAGAACTCACACTTGAAAAATTTGGCACACAACTGATTCTTCCTGAGAGTGCTCAACACTGTCTGGAGATACTCGGCGTGATCTTCTTGACTCTTTGAATAAACCAAAATGTCGTCTATGAAGACGATAACGAATCAGTCTAGTAATTCTCGAAACACCCTATTCATCAGGTCCATAAAGGCGGACGGGGCATTAGTTAACCCGAAAGGCATGACCACGAACTCATAGTGTCCATACCTAGTGCTGAACGCCGTCTTCTGAATGTCCACATCTCGAATTCTCAACTGGTGGTAACCCGACCTCAGATCTAACTTGGAGAACGTGTAAGATCCCTCAAGCTGATCAAACAAATCGTCGATTTCGGGGATTGGATACTTATTCTTAATTGTCAGCTTGTTAAGATCACGGTAGTCTATGCACAATCTCAGGCTACCATCTTTCTTCTTAATAAACAGCACGGGGGCACTCCAAGGTGATGTGCTGGGGCGAATGAAACCCAAGTCGATCAATTCCTGCAATTGGATCTTCAATTCAGCAAGTTCTCTGGGAGCCATTTGCTAAGGACTCTTGGCCACTGACGCAGCTCCAGGTACAAGATCTATATGGAAGTCAATCTCCCTGGTAGGAGGGGCACCAGGTATCTCCTCTGGAAAGATATCAGGAAAATCCTTAACAACAGGTACTCCTAGCAGATCAACCTTGCCTTCAACATTCATCAGTACTAGAAAGGTCACACAACCCTTATTGATGCATTTAACAGCCTTGATTGAGGAGATTATTAATTTGGAGACTCCCTTCATGCCCTGGAAGGTAAAGGCAACTTGGTCGGGTCCTTCAAACTGTATCACCTTATTCCTGCAGACGATTCTTGCATTCATAGCTGAAAGCCAGTCCATACTGACTATCAGATCAAATCCTGCTATAGGGAGGAGTGAAGCTTCTATTGAGATTTCAGTTTCTCCAAAACACACTGGAACTCTACACTTATTCCTGGTCTGCAAAAAAGATCCATTAGGCATCATAACCTTTAATGATGCTAACTCTGGAAGGACTCCTAAATCCAGTTTATGAACAAGAGATTCTGCTATGAACGAGTGTGAGGCACCCGTGTCAAAGAGAATCTTGGAGGGGATGTTTCGTATCATAAGTATTCCTACATGCAAGAAAGCAACAAGGGTATATTTCTTAGTGTCACTAAGGAGAGAAATGCTAAATCGCCAAGGACATACTGTAACGTCCCAAGGCCCTGGACTTACCATCGAGACAACGTCCACCGACAGCCTCGCCTGGCGACCGTTACCGGGCAGCAGCCCAAGCACCCCAACCCCTCTCCAGCTCACGGGCGGGTTGTTGGTGGCCACAGCCTCCCTTTGGTAATAAGTGATCCAGTTAAGCGCCTCTACGGGGCCTTCCCAGGAGGTCACCCATCCCAGTACTACTCCAGCCCGAGCACGCTTAACTATATAGTTCTTTCACTTCTCATCACTCAATTGGTGATGAGAAGTGAAAGAACTATATAGTTAAGCGTGCTCCGGCTGGAGTAGTACTGGGATGGGTGACCTCCTGGGAAGGCCCCGTAGAAGCGCTTAACTGGATCACTTCTCACCAAAGGGAGGCTGTGGCCACCAACAAGCCGCCCGTGGCATGGAGAGGGGTTGAGGTGCTTGGGCTGCAGCCCGATAACGGTCGCCAGACGAGGCTGTCGATGGACGTTGTCCCGATGGTAAGTCCAGGGCCTTGGGACGTTACACATACACATACCTGTCACCACATCCTCCTGATCCTTAGCCTCCTGCTGGCCTAGTCCATAAGCTCTGGGTTGCACCGGACCTCGTCCTGTAGTTGATTTCACCTCGGATCCGACATGAGCTTTTCCTTTGTCGGTTCTGCTAGGACCACCGACCTCAAACTTCGACTACAAAGGAATCATAATTATAGGTCTACTGAGGAAAGGGTATAACTTAAGAAGATTACTCAAACGAAATTTCGTACCTTAACCACAGGAGTTCCCTGGCAGTAACGGGTTATATGTCCCGGTTGTTGGCACTTGTAACAAACTCCTGCAGTAGCTAAACACTCACCCAGATGGTGGCGGTAGCATTTAGGACAGAGGAGGTAATCTTTGACCTTGCCCCCGGTCTGACCATCTCTCCTATCATCAGTTTTCTGCTTCTTGTTCCAGTTCTTTCCCTAACCATTCTTGTTCTAATGTTGCTGCTGCTGCTGCGATGCATCCTGTGTCCGCTTTGAACGGAAGCTAATTCGCTTTTGTACCTTTTGCTGATCAGCCTCCAGTTTCTTTGCAGTGTCCACCAAGCTCCTGTAATCAGCATTGACCATCGTCATCAGTGGCTGTCTCAGAGAGTCACGCAGCCCGTCCACGAACCGGCTACATTTCTCATTCTCATCCCCTTGCATATTTCCCGCATAACGAGACAAGTGAGTCAGCTCCCGCTCGTAAGCTATTACAGTTCTGTCCCCCTGAATGAGCCGGAGGTACTTCTCCTAGAGACTGCGGCGCTCGGATGGGGGCACAAACCAGCTAGCTGGCGCTGTCGAGAAATCTATCCACGTGAACATATCTGCTTTTCGACCTAACAAAAACGAAAAACTCATATTACCATTACACTAAAAAGGATAAGGCATTCTAGAAAAAGGGGGTAAATAGGACAACGTTACTTACCAGCGGGATCATCCGCCAGATGCCTAGTCCACCACAGATTTGCCTCACCTTTCAGGAGGAAAGCGGCTAAAGGAACCTTCTTGTTCTCTGGGCACTGCATCACTTCGAGCAGGTCACGGGTCTTTATCAGCCAATCATCGGTCTCCATCGGTGTTTCTTCTCCATTGAAATTGGAGGGCTGAAGATCCCGAAAATTCCTCAGATAACGATCCATTCCTAATTCTCCGGCAGCTGGTACAGGAACTGCTGCTGGATCTGCTGCAGGCAGACCATTTCTGAATTCTAGCAGAGCTATGGCCACTGCCCTGGCAATAACGGCTGCTAAGTCAGTAGGTTCTGGCACTGCCGGTGCTGCTGCTGGTGCACCACCGTCATCCATGACTATCTCGGGAGTGGTATTCTGACGTGGAGGCTCGCCCGCCTCATTCGTACGCGGTGCCTACACGATGAAAGGAAAATGATTATTGATGTGCGGATCACCATGAAGGATCTACTAGAAAGATATTTCTGTGCAACGCATAACTAAGCTAGATGATATTTGATGGCTCTAACGTCGAAAGAATGATTCAGTTGAAATCCTAAGGCTCTGTGAATTTTCTGGGTCGTAGGATCCTGAACCTCGCTCTGATATCAATTGTAACACCCCACCTTAGTTTTACCACAAATCAGCAGTCCGGCCGGGCCCCGTGATAAGAAGCAAACCAAGAAGCGGTAATAAAAATGGTACATAGCAGGCATAAATGAAAAGTGCTAAAAGAGTACTTACAACGTAAGTAATAAAAGAGACTAAGGGTTAATGTGTACCTCAAAATCTGATTTCACAGAGCCACTAAAATTTGAAAGAGTCAAAATACTTGAAACACTGAAAATCTTATACATAGTCTGATACAAAGAAACATTAGAGAATCCAGATACATGCCAAATATCATAAAACAGTACTGATGGAATAAAACAACTGAATGGAAACAAACTATAAGAGGAACATCGACAAGCGTGATCATCCTAGGCGCAACACCCCACCTGTGACCCCTGTAATGATAAGCCCAAAAATGGGTCAGCCCAACTGGAGAGTAAGAAAGACCATTCTTCTTAGTGACACTAAAAATAATTTATAAAGAACATGATTTCTTGCTTTCTCTTTTGAAGGCGATACTGTTAATCTACAAAAGTAAATTATTTATACAATGCTATACTATGCATGTTTTTCTATAAAATGTTTAACATAAATATCTGTTCTAGTTTTTAAACACCTTAAGCATAATTATTCAAGCTCCAAAAGGAAAGGTTAACTATAATACCATTTCTAGTTTTTGTCGTATGCTGAGTGATGTTTGTCTAGTGATTATCGTTCTTAAAATCGTATGCTGAGAAACTGTTTATGCGCATTCTAACGATCCGAGTCCCAACTAGCGAACGCAGAGGTTCTAATGTCTCACGGACATAGACTCGCATCTTCTGAATTTCTAATGGAGAAAAACGTCTCCCTGCATTTAAGGCTCATAGAGTCTACTACCCCCCATGAGTAAGATAGTGCGCCTCTATCATTCACGATGGAGAGAGTCTCAATCATGCCTCCTAATTATTTTAATTAACCGTTGGTTTTCATATTTATCCAATTGAATGCCGCTGGTTGTATTTTACACTAAAGAACATGCCCGTATACATTTTCTGGAGTTTAGTATATATTCGTATGTCCTAAGAGATACGTGGTCAAATGTACTACACAAACTCATATATTTTATACGGGTTTAATGTTATTTCTTACATTTTAACTTGTGCAGAATACTATGCGATATATCTAGCCAAAAAGAATAGAATTTCTTACAGTAGAATTGCGACACTCGTACACAAGGCGCGGCGACATGACTCCTCCTCGGTTCGAGATCTGAATTTCACTCAGGAATAAGTTTCCTCGCTTTGAGGGTTACACCTCTTCTGAACCGCCATAAGAAAAAAAAAAGAACAAACTCGAAATCTAACTTAAATGGAACCCATGAAAAAAGAAGTATTCTGAAAAAGATAACCAGGAAACTCCTAGATACCTCTTTGAGAGAAGAGATCGGCTATTTGCTCTGTTAAGCGCCTGCCCTCGATTTGGAAAAACCGACACCTCCCGTCGACTCCCGAGAGGACCACGTCGAAGTTCGACGCTGAAGGAGTGCTCGCTTCAGGTTTCCGACGAGAGAGTTGTGATCCAACGAGACAGGAAACGCGGAGAAGGCTCGCCGCGAGCGTCTGCTAGAGAGGAACCCGAGGACGGTCTCTAACGTCAACTGGGAGCGGATTCAAAAGGGTCCCGACGCCAACGGTTATAGAAACTAAGAGGAGGGGGAAAGAATCGTGGGTCTAATAAATGAAGAGTCTAAATGAAAAGATGCGTACTATCAGTTACTAATCCAACCCAATCGTGCGGTATATGAGGAGAGAAAATGTGCGAAGGTAATTAAGGAAAGCAAAAATTTTGATTTAAAACCATTTAAGTCTTAGGTCCTTAATAACCTATACTCCGGTGATAGGCTTTCCTAAACAAAGAATTTGAAACGACTGAAATTTGAAACACATCTACCCATTAATTGGTTGTCATGAAACAGTATCAACGCACAAATCGTACCTCGACCCGACGCTGGCTCGATCAAAATCGCTCGTACTTGGGCCTTGCAAAATTTCGTTTTAAATTTGGCCTAAATTTTTGGATGTTACAAGTGATGACTCCAAGAGTATCATTCTGAATGCATGGTTGCATCATGGCCAGATCTGCAAAGATATTGACAGAATATATCCTGCAGAAGAATGGATAAAGCACCTTGAGAGGAATTCCCAGAGGGAAAGTGTCTTCAAAGAGAATCTTGTAAGGAAGAACAATCCAAAGAGGATGCCTTCAAGATATATTCCCAAGTCTCATCTGTATTTCAAAAGGCAAGAAAACAAGAGAAAAATAGCTGAGATGAAGGTTGTTGTTCCAAAACAAGTGTCTGATGATGGAGGTGCAGAATGCTCAAGTGCAGCAAAGAAAAGAAAAACTTGAACTAATGTATTTAGTTTTTCATATGAATCAAATGTAAACTGAAAAATGTATTAACAGTTGATCATTAATGAAATTATTTCTTAATGTTTGAAATGATATCTTGTGTTGATAGGACAACATTAGTCAAGCTTAATATTGTTCTATATTAATGCTTTATATATACTGTGGTGCCTATATGTAGTTAATAATGTTACTGTTATGTTGTCATGACTATTATTCATAATTTGTCATGATATCTTCTATGATGCCTATATTTAGTTAACAATTATTTGTTATGTTATCATGACTGTTATTTCATATATTGTCATGATAGGTTTTTGTGGTTATGTATCTTAGCATTGATGTATGTTCTGCCTTCTCCAAATAGAGGGAGATTGTTGGAAATATTGCCATCAATGTTCCCTTGATTTGAAAAGGTATCACACTCAATGCTAAATACATATTGTATTTGATAAACCCTATTTTACATCATGTCAATGTAGGATTAGGTTATTCCAATCAATGAAATAGTTCTGTGGTTTTACTGTCAAAACCGCTGAGACGACAATATGGTCTCAGCTGAACCGCTGAGATGCAACCAGAGCCGCTGAGAAGGAGTCTGTCTCAGTTGAGCTGCATTTAGACAGAATCCGCTGAGAAGGCTAACTGTCTCAGCAGATCCGTTGAGACGAAGACAGATTCAGCCGCTGAGACTGAAGACTGTCTCAGCCCAATCGATGAGACATATTTATATTTGAATAAATCCTGACGGGATCTGCTTTTGGCGCAAGTGGCTGGACCAAGATAACCTTTTCTAATCCTGTCCATGCTGTGTCAGGGCCCTCTTCAGAGCCGTTGCAGATTGGAGGGAGTATAAAAGAAGATGTTAGGGCATTATAGAAGGGGTGAAAAATATTCTGAAAGAAAAGCTACTGTGTCATTGACGACTTCCACGGTTATCTCACAGCCTGCTTCCTGAAGCTACAAGCAAACATCTGAGATAAGATAGCTCTTGCTGATTCAATCCTGAAGAGCAAGTAGATCATTCTTCATCAACTGAAGAAGAAGATCAGATAGAAGCAAGGACTGAAGCTACTGCCATTCAGCCCTGATTAAGACAACACCTGTTGTGCATCAACAACAGAAGACCAGAGCTGAAGGTTAAATCTTGTCTGTCCTCTGTTGTATAAGCAAACATTATTATCTCTGTAAGAACTTTATTGTTCTGAGTTTGTTGGGCTGTTGAGCCTGAGTGTGTAGGGTTGTTGAGCCTTAGTGTGTAGGGTTGTTGAGCCTGAGCTTGAAGAGCTGTACTCCCAGCTTGAGTGTAGGATCTCTGAGAAGATATGAGGTAGGGCTTCTTGATAGGCCTGAGGTAGGAAATCAGGAGGATTTCTGAGGTGTAGAAGTTGGAGCACTCTGAGAGGTAGGGTTGTTGAGCCTGAGGTAGGGTTGTTGAGCCTGAGGTAGGGTTTGGAGCAAACCTGAGAGATCCTGAGGGATCTGAGTTGTAAGCTCTTGGAGCTGAGTTTTTGGAGGAGGTTGTCTTGTCTAACACACTGTTAGAAAGGTGTAGAGAGAAAGTGGACTATCCATAGACACACTGTCTTGGGGAACCACTATAAATAGTTGTGTGTTTTCTGTGTTGTGAATTTACATTATATAATCTCTAACAACAGCTAGCAGTAACTAAGAAAAATCAAGGAAACCTATTCACCCCCCTCTAGGTGAATTAGACTACTACCTAATAAACTATCATCACAAATGCGGGGGAGGCTCATGACTGTGCTAAGGTCCTGCAGTACTTGGAACTCAACATCGAGGCATAGCCGATTGTGCTGGATGACAGTGAAGATATGCAGGTGGTGCTCTGGCAAGATAGAAGGAACACGAGCAAGTAGCATCTGAAAGCTCTCCAAATGACCATTCACGGATCCAGATTGTTTGAGATTGAAGAGCTCGCCTAAGGGATTGCTATGGAGAGGCGACCCAAAACGCAGATTGCAGGCGTGCTTGAAGGTGACCCAAGTCAAAGTAGGCGTCTCTCGAGCCAGTTGACCATACCATAGTTGCGCCGAGCCCAAGAGGTGGAAGGAAGCCAGCCCGATCCAATCTTCGAATGATGTGATTTAGTTGGTTAAAAAGTGCTCATAATGTGTGAGCCATGCCGGGGTATCGCTCTTTCCGTCAAAGAGGGGAAAATCCAACTGCACTTAACGCGGGACACTTCTTCCTGTGGGCCGAGGTGCGTGGGACTCGGAAGGCACGACTGGTGTTACCTGAGTAGAATTCGTCGTGAAGTGGGCGGATGGATGGAAGGTTCCCTGAGGGGAAGGCCCTTTAAGCGGGTAGTCAAAGCCGCGATCGAGGTCTGTTGTTGAACCTGAATAGCCATCTGTTGTTGCATGGTCTCCATGATGTGCGTGAGGGTAAGACCGCCCTCTTCCATGGTCGCAGGAGGTGCGTGGGGGCTGTCCGTAGGTGGGAGAAGTGGGGGCAGTGGTATGGAAGGCCGAATGCTCTTGACTGGGCTTGTGGTTGAGCGTGGAAGCAGTAGAGCAGTGTCGTGTGAGGGTTGGGAGGTTCGTCAGAGGTAGGTGAGAGCGGTTTGGTAGGCTGGAGATGGTGAAACCGCAACTGGAGTCTAGATGGGAAGAGGCGAGTTGGTCGATCGAGTGGATGCGTCGCTATCGGGTCGGAAACGAGCGTGCTGGGGTCATCGATGCCAGATACGCGTGCGGGATTGTCGAGATGGAAGGAGCGGATGCAAAATGCGCCATGCGGGAGTCGTCGATGTTAGGCTTGCGTGCGAGACTTGTCGAGACGGGAGGAGCGGCTGCGACAGGCTTCTTGCGGGAGACGTCGATGCTAGGCTTGCGCGCGGAAGTTGTCGAGGAAGGATCGGCAGCGTGATACGTCGATTGCTCTGATACCAAGATGTTACGAGTCTCCGATTTGGAGCGGGTATGCGGTCTTGAGAGGGAGAAATCTTGGAGAGAATCGTCACGACCATTCCTCAACCTAGCATTCCCAATGGAGAGATACAATAGGAGTCGGGCTCGACCAAGAGAGGAGGGAAGAGGGAACCTTGCTCAACCTTAGCCCTAGCCATGAAGATGAAGGGAGAAGGAAGAGATTCAAGAGAGAGAGAGAATTAGGGTTTAATTTTTTATAACCATCAAGTCTACTCTCCCCACCTATATATAGTGAGAGGAAAATGTATAACAAAAGTTCCAATTATTCCCCTCACCTGGGCCACATAATGTATGAGAAATAAATGGTGCTGAAATAAGGAGAGAATAACAGTGCACGACAAATAATGATAGAAGATACACATCATCCCGGACACCCGTCATCACCCCCTGCGTGGACCCATAACACGCTCTCATAGGCGTGTATTATTTGTGTCCAAGTGATGGAAAAGAGGGATGGATGTGTAATCCGATCAAGATCATATGATTCCATCATCTTGTGTTGTCTTGTTGAGCTCTTGTACAAAAGTGAGGGGTTTTGATGCAGTGACTTTTAAGGAGTCTAAATTTGAAACTTTGGGTTGCAGATGGAGGTATGAAGTGTAATCTTATTATCTTATACCATTTGATTAGATTGAGTAGGTTTATGAAGAAGAACACACAGAAAAAAAATTTTAGCTCTGATTTGAGGAAGAGGAAGAGAACTGCGTTGCACAACTTGGAGTGATCTATGTACTCTACTTGGATCAGGAGCAGAACCAATTGACGCCTCAACAAGAAACAACTCCATTCATCACAATAATTCAATGATATAGAAGTCCATACAAGAAGAAATTATTAAAAATAACCTGATCCTTTAACCTTGAAATGAGGATGAGATTATACCTAAAGATTACCTATTTAAGATAAACATGGAAGAGCTCTGCATTACAAATACATAACTTGGAGTGATCGATGTACACTACTGATGGAAGTGGAGTGGGCCCAAAGATGTGAAGCAAAAATGAAATTTTATTTATAAAAGGAAGATACTAAACTCACACAAACAATATGGTGACACTCTCTTAGTAAATATGTCTCACGACACACTCACAGCTAGCTTCCGCTAGCTTAACTCACAAATCTTTCCCCTCTCTCTCTAAATGCCCCCTCTCTAGTTTTACAACACTCATACTCTCATACTTTCCTTATTAGCTTCAGCTAGTCTTTTCTAACATCTATCTCTAAATACAACAATGGCCTACTCATAGGCTTTTGAAACCCACTAGTAGTGTCCTCAGGCACTTCCAGTTTCTTACATTTCTGAATTCCTGAACCGTCTTTTCTTGAAAACTTGGATTTCTTCCTTTTCTAAACTATAAATAAAGTTGTTTCTATAGGTCAGCCGCCATTGTTGACTCTTCGCTACATTAATTTTGCTGCCTGATTCAATTAGTTGCCACCACATTGTCCAAACTTGTGCCGCTATCGACCTTCTCCTAATCAACTGTTAAATGCCAAGATCAAAAGTCCACATAGGGGCCCAATGTAGTTTTTCTCTTTGTATTTAGTCTCACATTATTATTGTGTACATAGTAAATTCATGCATATTATGATCTTAATTTCACACTTGTGCAATGATTTATGATATGAATGCAAATGAATGGATACACATGTCAAATGCTCATTTCACTTAACATATCATGCATATTATGATCTAATGTCATCGCACTTGAAAATATTAAACTGCCCATATCCACTTAATATTCGCAAGCGGTGTATATCCTAGTGAGAATTCATATGCACAAAAATGTTAAGTTTGCCCATAACCCTTAACATTCGTGTGCATACTACTCATGCTTATGAGTGTAATGTGTGCGTGTTTCAGCCGCGAACAACAGATAATGACAAGGTGAGTGGAGGAATGATGCATGCATATATATACTTATAATAAGATTCAAAATAGGTTAAAAATCATAAAATACTTTATCTTTAGAAGCTAACCTGACTCTGATACCAACTGTCATGACTCGTCTAAACAAAAGTCAGAGTGCGCTTCGGGGCGGGTCGTGATGCCACAGGCATGAGCGAAAGGAAAAATATATGCCTGTTAGGCGGAAGTTGAGTTATTGATAATTAGTTTTAAAATATTTATTTTAGCGTAAAATGGATTGTTTTTATGTGGAAGCTTTAAAATATGGCAGTGAGATTATTAGATGTGCATGTATTTTTAATAAAACTCATGATACAAGTTCAGGTACAAATTTTTATATATAATGACAAATTCAGAGAAATGAGCATGCAAATCTTGTCAATTCTTATACACACGTTATTTTGCCTAGCGTTGTCCATGATAACAGAGAAAATGTCTGATCGTAATTATTACATAAAAAAATATCTGACAGTTAAATGAAATGAAACATAAACATAGAACCTGTCACGACAAAAAGATAAACAACCAGAAGATGGAGCTTGGCGCAGATCGGGCTCAGGAAGCAGACAGCGCAGTCACTGGCACTAAGGCGAATTCCAAAACAAGAAGGAAAAAACCTCAGAGCATTGAAATGAACAGGAGCAAAGTAAAATAAAGTACGAGCAGGAAAAAATAGAAATATTTGTGTACAAGTTTTTATGAAATAAGCTAAAAAGACAGACAAGTAAATGAGTCAAGCAGAAATATCTAGAATTATTAGACCACTTTAGAGTGTAGCAGATGTTCGTTTATGTAATGACCTAAGATGGAACAAATGATAGGTGTAGGTGCCTTTAGTTGATGCACATGATTCAGGATTCAGAAGGATTCAAATTCAGATTCATGACTTATCAGAGATTCAGGATTTCTGCCCGTGATCTCTAAGGGGCGGCTCTTTTGAACCCTCACCCTTGAGCCAGGAAGTTCATGCTAGCTATGACCGGTCCTTTGTTCCCGTTAGGGATTCAAGAGGGAACCCAAGTCGAGGAGTTGCATCAATTAAACACCACCTTTCATTGTTTGCTTATGTTATTAATAGAAGTTTTAGAGCCAGACGGACATAAGAAACAAGATCGATGACACAGAAGAAATTAGATAGAGAGTTTTGAAACTTGCGGGTTCAAGTATTCACGAGTGATAAGATTACTATGCATCATTTTCTAGGATACCAAGTATTCATTTAGATTAATCAATTTCAAGACACAATTATCTTCTAAGTAAACATGTGTATGAATCGAATATCTTACATAAAACGCAATTCATTTATTCACTAGCAAGAAACTTTAGCATTTGTTGTTATACCAATTAATGTTCATGCTCAAAAAGAACTAATAGTTTCCCAATTGTCCATCAAATGAGACGCAATTCACCTAAGTGGAAATCCAACTAAAATCATCATTCGCATTCACAACTCGTGTTATTCCAAACGCGTGAAACCTCAAACTACTAACAAGTCAATTTACGCATTTAATATCTAAGCTTATTTGACAAAACATGCATTCAAAAGTGAAGTCAAAAAATCATAAGAACAGACTAAATAATTAAAGTCAATGTTTGCAAGAGAGAGTGATCTCTACTTTCCTTAAGGTGCGACTAAAACTGACGGCGATGGCTAAGCGGCGTAAGCAAAAAACAGAAACCCTAATTCGAACCTGTTCAAGAACGACGAAAGCGAAATTGGAAAATTCACTACACTATCACAGACAATTAATTTACAAAATCTAAAACACGAGAAGGTTTAGGAATTACCTCACTCAAATGTGAGGGGAGAGGAGATTACCACGCGGAAAAGTAGACTTGGCGGCACTTAGGTCAGGGAAACCCTAAATCGGAGAGGGCTTTTGAGAGATCCTGCCAATTTGGGCGACGAATGACGTCGGGGAGCACAAAAACCTAGAAATTGGACGATTATAAGATGGGCAAGAATCTGAAATGCAATTATACGCAACTTGGAGCACAAATTTGCAAAATAAATCAAGCAAAAATCTGAATGGAGGGAGTAAAAGCGAGATCCTTACCCAAGAAAGTCGAATCCGGCCTCAAAGAGGCGAGGAAGGAAAACCCTAGGTCCTCCCCGCGAAAACACCGGCCATGACGAAGAAGACGAAGAGGAATTAGGGTTGCGGCTCATGGAGGAGAGAAGGGCTGCTGGCCTGAAGAAGATAAGGAGGAGGAGGGTGTCTGCCGTCCTGAGGAAGAGAAGGAAGAAGCCGATGCCGTCCTCCAGAAATGGAAAGGAGGTTACCGACCCCCATGGAGGAGTGCTGTCGGCCTTAGCTGATCGAAGAAGAAGCAAAAAGGGGAAGGAGGGAGGACTGCCTTCCCTAGGAGGAAAAGGAACAGGAGGCGGCGATATCGGGAGTAGGAGCAGCAGGCGGCGTCGGCGCTGCGTGCGGGAGACGGTAGCAGGAGCGGCGACTTGCAGGAACGGGAGGCAGGATCAGGAGCGGGAGAAGCGGCTTCTATGCGGGAGATTAAATCGGGGGGGGGGGGGGGGCTGCGACTAGGTATTAAAGGGGAGACCTCCATTTAATTACAAAATTGCCATTAATAGAGTTTTAATTCATTTAAAATCCCTTTTTTGTTATATGGGTTGTTATAGTACCGACTGAAGAGAATATAGCTTATCCACTGACAAAGCCTCTTGCCCAAAAAAACATGATGGTCATGCTAGATTAATGAGTATGAGATACCTGAATGATCGCCTCTAGTGCAAGGGTTGTGGATTTTATGTTTTTCGGTTGTTTATTCATGTGATGAATAGTACTATGTATTTCTTTTTACATTTATGACAAGTTCTTTTGTTATGTCTAATTTGCTTATATATTTGATATAGTAATTAACATAATAAATGTCCTTAGAATATTTGCTTCCATAGGAATTCAAGTTTCTGACTTGAATGTGAGAGCCTATATTTATAAGAAGCATTATTCTTAAATGGTCCCTGGTCGAGGTATCATCTTAGGTATTAGGGTGAGGATGATACATTAAGTCTAGTATGTGGGTGATTGATGACTGGTTCTCACAGGTAATGATATTGGATATCAAGTCAACACATAGGTACTTCTTAAGAACAAGTTGTACTGGACAGACCCACCCAGAGACTAATTTGTGGATTGTTATATAAACGTGTCACATGTAGATCTCAAGCGACAATGGTGTTTACAATTCTTTGACCAGAAGTCACAGCATTCATCAAGTGAGGAAGAACATACTTTGATACCATCTAAAGTCTTACTTGAGAAAGGTTGATGATAAGGGTGGTCATTGGGTACGTTACGAGTCATTTGGGTGTTTGTGTATGGACAGAGATGTGATTTTTCCTCCTTTATGAGAAGAGTTGCATCCATGAGCCCTTTAATGGAATGAGACTGAGAAATGCATGACCATGTTGGGTTGAGTCAATATGGGATGTTGAGCTCACCAATCTCAGAAGGTCTATTCTAGATCAAGAAACTAAGATTAAATTATTAAGAGGGTGACACGGTCCATGCCTCGAGTTCAATCTGGATGTACTGGACAAAGGGAAATGACCACTAAAACATTGGTCACAATAGGTTCATTGAGTTACGAACTCTTGTATTACTTGGGTAGCAATGATGTATTGCTAGATGTCGCTCATTGCTTGTGAGGTTATAGTTGATACGTTCTAGATCAAGTGGGAGACTGTTGGAGTCTTATGTGATATGGAAGTAGTCAACGAGTTAGCTTCGCTGCCAACGTAATATGAGCTTATGGGGTCGCACATAATAACGTAAGAAAAATTGGATAAATGATCGGGGTGACTCAACTTATATGGGATATGAGTGAAGTGCTAAGTTTGGAATGATTGGGAAAGAACTTGTGTCGGTTATACTCTATGTCGATATGGTGATTATCGACTAGAGATCAAATCAACATATTGTATGTTGACTTGATAGTCTGCTGACAGAGCAATGTCGACTAGACAATGTCAGCTAGACGTCTCGTTGATATAATGTATATCGACTAGACTATGTCTATGTCTACTGGACTGTGTCGACTACATTGGTTGTCGATATAGTGTATATCAGCTAGACCAAGTCTGTGTCGACTGGACAGTCATTCTGTGTCGACTAGAGTTCTCGTCGATATAATGTATATGCTTATCGACTGGACAGAGACTGATCGACTAGAGCTTTAGTCTGTTTGAACTGTGTCGACTGGACATCTTGCTGATATAGTGTATATCGGCGAGACGTCACGTCGACATAATCAAAGACAGGTATTTTCCTGTTTTAGACCCTCAGCCCAGTTCACCTGTTCTTAGGGTAATTCCTATTGAAATTGAACCTGGTTCACTGATAATTATATATAGATATAATTTTATATCTAGGGTTAAGCTAAAGCCAAGAAAACATTCCCCACGGGCCCTTTCTGAAGTGTTCTGAAGAGCGACGACGGCGATCCTCTCCTGGAAGCGAACCTAGCTACTTCATGGAGCCGAAAAAGCTGATCATTCTTCCAGACTGCTTCCTTTTGACGCAAGCGAGGTGTTTCTCCCGTTAGTGTGGATATCCCATAAAGGCATAGATCTAGTTCTGTGCTCTCGTGGACTCAAAAAGGAACACGCCCAGACGCTGATTTCCAAACGGCCGAAGGAAGAATAAGAAGAAAACTTGGAATAAGATTCCAACTTAGGCACAACATTTCTGGAGCATCTTAATCGAGTTGTGACTCGATTCCGCACAGGTATTATTGCACTTGTTGCTCCTATTTCTTGATTCATGGTCATCGCAAGATCCATTGCTTCTAGTTAGGGTTTTCTAGAACTTTATTCCGTTGCACACATACTAATGTGTAACTCTAGAGAAAACCCAACACCACACGGGGTCAAACGAAGGTGAGCAAACTTAGATTCGTTGAGGGTGTGCGCGGAAGTGTCAAAATTATTTATGAAGACTATGACTCTCCGACTTTCAAGTAACAAGATAGTATGCTACCACCCTTGAAAGAATGTTTTGGGGTATAAATGTTTAACCCTTACTCTATAACACCAGAGCGAACACACCTCGCTATGAAAAATATTATTCTCTAAAATTTGGTGTAGTCATTTACGTTAAGATTATTCAATTATAATTAACTTGTGACTAAGTTGTCTAAAGTTATGTTAGTTGAAGTTTACTAAACTAGGTTGTATGCCATATCCTAGTTGTCCTTATGTCTAAGTTATCTAAAGTTGAAAATTTTCTATTGATTTTCTACATTCTTTAGACTTGTACTTGAAGTTGTACTTATTTTCTGTCTTTAATTGCTCTTCGGGTCCACCACCGCTTCCGCTGCATTGGTTCGACCCGAACCAAGCCACAATGACTAGTGGGAAAGAAGGTATATATGTGACTATTGTTGGCTCAAGCGATCGATTTTGCCTCTGATATTCCTTTGTAAGACCCCCCTTCGGAAACTAGGCACGATCAGGGGATTTTATCGCACACCACAACCAATTCACAACAAAGAAGGGAATAACGGAAGAGTAGAGGTATGAACGTCTCAACCCTCTCACATCATTCTCTTCCAAGCTACGAACCAACGATGGTGCTAAGCGAACAACCATCACACCCCAACCAGGGTACGTTATAAGCAGTAACGGAAGACTAGTAACCACGCAGTAGAGCACATGAATATATGAGTAAATAAAGACAAGACAAAAATAACCATAACAACGGCACGATGACCCCACAGTCCAAGTACAACAGTTTATAGAAAATCCAGGGGCTCGCAAATAACATGCCAAGCCGGATGAAAACTAATATGTAAAGTGCTATAAATATGTAAATATAATGAGCTAACTATATGACTGATGATGTTGCTAAGGGTAGCAACGATCATCATCATGTCTTCTATCTCCACGTCAAATCCACGTCAAATCCACGTCAAATCCACGTCAAATGCACGTCAAATCCACGTCAAATCCACGTCATAGCTCTGGAAACACCCACGGTTTCGGTTGCGTCGCCATCAGCAGAGTCTCCGCCTAAATTAGTTCAACAGAACATGTCAGTCATACAGACTGAGTGGTTCTTCCCGCTACCCCAAAGCCCTAACGCTCAGGGACAGAAATACCACGCTGCAGGAAGTGACAGACGGTATAATGGGCAAGTATAGCAGACTAGTATAAGTATGATAATAATATAAGTATAACGCGCAATATTTCATATATGAGCAAATTGACTAAGTAATGTATAACAAGGAAATAAAGATACAGCTAGTGGTCATCAAGTATAAGTGCATAATAAATTGAACAATGATTATAACCTACTGTTTCGAACCTAGCGGTGTTCACACTCACGCACCCAACGATGCTAAGCTAATACAATAAGGAAATGCAAATACAATAAAGAAATGTTAATACAATAAAGAAACAATGCTAGTAATAAGTAGTTGCTCAACCAAACACTCCACATCATTATCACAAGTAAACTTGATTTGTATGTCGACATAGACTTAACAAATACAAAGTGTCGAGACGTAAGCACTCGATCAAAATCAAGTACAAACTAACGATTGTGACACTTATTCGTGGGGTAGCTAAGCCCACAAGCACCACCGACGTGGCCAAACGGTGGCAGTGGCACGTCCTGACAACTTCTAGGGTATTTAAGCACAATCAGCCCTAGGCCTTACGTACGGCTTTCCGAACCCGTACTCAGTCTTCGCCCATACTGGTGGAACAAACAAATGAACCGAGGCATAACTCAGGTCGAACTCCAGGTGGATAACATATACACAAACAGCAAACTAAGCTATGACGCACGTTGTTGTTTGACCATGACACTATCCTAGAGTCGCTGTCCTAACCCTCCGGAGTGTGCCACCCGCAAAGCCAGCGACCCGCCACATACATTCACACACAATATCTTATCATACAAGCAGAGTGTTGGGAACAGTGCCCAACAATGTTCCTGATTTGAAGAAGTGCTCAACTCAATGATAAGTGCAAGATGTTTTTAATGTCACATCTAGTTCATGCTTGCAGAGATGAGACAATATGTCCAGTACTTCAATAAGCTGCCTAAGTATAATGTCGTCGACAAAGTATACTTGTCGTCATGATGATGAGCAAAGCAAAACTGAAGGACAATGGAGGTTATCGTCGTGATGCACATATCGTTGTGACATCACAATGCCGACAGAATATCGGATAGAAGACATGAGCTGATGAAAAGGCAATATCCAGAAGATATCAAAGGAAGGAATGTCGTCGAGAAGATACAGTATCGTCGACATCATCAAAGTAAGCTTATCGCTGAAAAGGCAATATCCAGAAGTATCGTCGATATCGGCGTAAAGGAGAGCTGATGTCAAAGAGGCTAGGAAAGCTGCTATGAAGACATCATTTCCTGAAGAAGTGACTATCGACGTAATGAACATGTCGTCGAGAGAATAAAGTGATTAACGACAGTCTGCAAGAAAGAAGATCACGACGACACAGTCAGAGATAGCATATCGTTATATATGCAGAAACGTTAGAATATCTCGTATCGTCGAGATATCAGCGTCAGAGGCAGAAGCAAGAATACTTGAAGATCTACCAAGGTCTAAGACAACGACGAAGCCTGTCGTCGAGACGCTATCTGTATCGTCATAAAACTGGGAACACCAACGAGACGGAATTCAAATGTTGCGGACGCGCTGTCATGCATTTAATGCCGCCGCCTGGTTGTCCAATCAGCTCGTGCTCTTAAGTAATGGGGCGTCTGACATTAAAGGACATCATAGGAGACCGTTGGAAGGTTCCTCAGTCCTATAAAAGGGAACGGTGGATGCCCTAGAAAGAAGTCTTCGTTCAAGAGAGAATCGTTCGAAAAAGTATCCGGCCTAGCAATACAAGCACAAGCGGCGGTGAAGAAGAAGAAAAGAAAAAGAACAAAACGATCACTCTGTGTTCTTCAAGTTGCAGTCAAGCCACATCGACTGATAAGTTTCTCTCGAGAAATGTAGCCAATCAACATCCGGCAGAGCAAGAAAGCTTGAAGAAGATTTGCCCTTCAGATTGAAAATCAGAAGCATCTTCTTCAAGTCAAGTTGCCGATCTTCATCAGGCAGAGTTTTTGTTTCAACTTTTATTGTTGTAAGGCTTGAGGGCCAAACCTGTAAGATCTGTTTTCAGATCTGAGTGTCTAGCTTGAGGGCTGGAGAGCTGTGAGGCTTGAGGGCCAGGGCAGTGGACTTGCGGGTCCAATATTGTCAAGCTTGAGGGCTTGAGACCTGTGAAGGCTTGCGGGCCAAGGCAGAGGCTAGACTTGCGGGTCTGGGCTAGGTAGGGCTTGAGGGCCTGATTGTCAAGCTTGAGGGCTTGAGACCTGTGAAGTCTTGCGGGCCAAGGCAGAGGCTAGACTTGCGGGTCTGAGCTAGGTAGGGCTTGAGGGTCTGAGTGTCGAGCTTGAGGGCTCAGGTGCAGTAGGGGCTTGCGGGCTTAGGCTGTAGGACTTGCGGGTCCGTGGTGTAAGGCTTGAGGGCCTGAAGTTTTGGCGGAGTTTGCCGAGCCTAGCACACTGCTAGGTAGGCGCAGAGGGAAAGAGGACTACTCAAGACACCCTGTCTTGAGGAACCTCTATAAGTTCTTGCATGCTTTCTGTGTTGTGCTATTCTAATCTATAGATCTATTAACCAGAAATCAAGTACACCTAAAGGGGATAAAATAATTTGAAAAACCTATTCCCCCCCCCCCCCCCCCCCCCCCCCCCTCTAGGTGATAAGTTGACACCCAATAACTAACAAGTGGTATCAGAGGGAGGTTGTTCAAATAAGGCTTAACAGCTTGAACCGATCTACTATTTGGGTGTCCATTTATCATAGCTATGGAATAAAAAATAGCTATTTGTTCTAGGGAAAACTATAGCATATGGAAAATAAGAGCTAGAATATTCATGGAGGCTATGGATCACAAGATGTTTCAAATTATTCAAGAAGGGTCATATGCCCCCAAGACCATGCCCAAGACAATGACTAAAGATGAGATCATCCTAGTCAACTTAGACAAGAAGGCCAAGAGCATTATAGATTATGTAGTTGATACTCCTATATTCCAACAAATTGCTCACTGCACTACAGCCAAGGAGATGTGGAACTCTTTAACAGTCCTCATGGAAGGATCATCAGAAGTTAGAAGCACTGCAGCTGAGAGGAAGATCAAAACCCTGAGTGATAGTGACTCAAGTAATTCAGACACAGAGGAGGAGGCTCATTTTGGACTGACTGTCCTATCTGAATCAGAGGAAGAAATTCAGGATGAGATACCTCCAGAACAGGTATGTATAAGGGCACCTCTGTCTCAAACAGACTCAGAATCAGAAACAAGCATATCAGAGAATGATGACTTGCCCATGCAATATGATGCCCTTCTAAAAGAACTCAAACAAAGCCAGGAGGCCTACAAAAAGCAAGCTGAAAAAATCTCAATCCTTCAAGCCAGAAATTTTGACCTCTCTGAAAAGGCTGAAAAGCTAACTCTTGAGAATGCAGATTTCTGCCAGATCAAAAGGGATTATAATGCCAGCTCCAACCTGGATCCAATGACCAAGTTTGGGAAAACCATGAAGGCTCTGGTTGACAGCAGAGAGCTATGCTACTCTCTAACCAAAGAAATTGTTCTTCTAAAGAAGGATAGAGACCAGCTCAATCAACTGAGATCCAAAGATAAGTTAGTCAGAAGTTTGCAGGAGAATCCCCTTTCTATCAGAAAGTCTATAGCAAGCACCTTCAAACCAAGAATCTCACCACTCCCAATTAAAGATTATTGTCCCACCCAAAGAGGAGAGCAAGGATGCCTCAAGGATAAAAGCTCCACAAGAGGAGCAAAGCATGTGCCAAAAATGCCTCATAAAAGAATCATCATGAGGGAACAGGAGCTCAGTAGGTCTAGGAGAATGAAGAAACCCTTACAAAGGACTGAGTTCAAAAGTAGAATTGTGAACGGTAAGAATCATATCTCTAACCAATACAATTCTATCTCCTACAGGTACCCTTCCAACTGCCCACAGAAGAATCATGCACCTATCAACAGCAAGAGGAGAAGATACAATAAGTTTGACTGTTGGTGCTGTGGCAAGACTGACCACTTTGCCTATGATTGTTGGTTCAACCTATCTAATCCAAGGGTAACAAATACTAAACTCTCATGCTTCCCTACTCACTACCATCTTACGCATTCAGGAGCAGTAAGATCAAATGTGTTCCTTGAAGTTAAAAAATATACCAGGACCCAAAGCAACTTGGGTTCCTAAGGGTCTGTGATCTTATTCTGCAGGGTGTCCAACGGCCTATCAGAAGCAAATCTGAGGCCTTGGACAAGTCGCTGATCTGACCAATACGCTAGGACAGCAAACTTAGCCACTAACAATCTTATTGCAGATTCTCCCATTGAAGAACGAAAGAAGGACATCAGCAGGACTTCAAGCCATGGATGACCAACTCATCCCTGAGGACGTATCAGGCGTGATGCTAAAGAAGTCAACCGGGAAGGGACGAAGATTACATAAGACAGACAAGCGAAGAAGAATCTTGTCGTCAACACAGCAAGCTATTTCGACGATATAATATCTGTCGCTACGACAAAAAAATAGGTACAGTCAAGGATGGGTGAGATCACATCGAGCGCTAGTAAATCGATAAATCAGAGCCGCCTGACGTCATAGCTGTCAGCTCTTCGATAAAATCAAAAAGGTACGTGCCCCTTCACCTTCCTTCACTACAAATATTGCCTAGAACAAAATACGCTTTCATCTGCACGGCTATTTCTTCCACAAAATCCCCCTTCGTCTCCGACGTATCGCCTTCTCAGCCCCAATGACCCCCATGAAAGAGATAGGCAGCAACCCCAATCCTGGGAGTGATCGTATCCAGGGGGAGCTCCAGAAAGAAAATCCAAGACCAGGGGAAGAACAGATTGGGGGGGGAACTCATCAGGAGAGCTCGTTCCAAGAAGAATCCGGTGAGATGCCCTCCGCTATGACAGGTCCGATCTATCGTTCGATGTCACTCCTGCTCACAGCTCAACGGGAGCAAATGGAGACTCTTATAGAAAAGGCTGTGAACAGAATCAGGGATGACATGAAGGAAGAAATAAAATCGATAAAGAAGGATGTCTCTCAACTCCACACCCAACAAGCAGAGTTCACCGGTCTTGTTCTGAACAGAATCACCATTCACGGGCAAACCCTAGACACTCGTCTTCTGGAAGTGAGAAACCTCATAGATGTCGGAAATCAGGAAACCCTGGAGCAGCTGTTCGAACTGACGGACTCCGTGACAGAAGAAATCCAAAAACGGGAAGAGGGGATTAAGGAAGAAATCCAGGAGGAGATCAAGAGAAGCATAGATGCTTGTTCACATCAAGCAATATGGGTAAGTAATCAAATAAAGCATGCACTGCAAATAACCCCATCCGTATATGTACCCACTGAACCCTCCATCAGCACCGACTCTAAAGCCTATGAAGCCGATTCGGTCGAATCCGCAATATCCAGGAAGAGGAGGAAAACCTCCAACGCATAGTACAGAAAGAAGAGACTAAATGAAGTTGAGCAGGATCCAGAATCAAGCAGGTGGAGCCCTCGTTCAAATGAAATCATCACAGAGTCGTGGGTAGCGTTTGGACACAGTCAGGTTGACTACGAAAGAGTGTACTCCTCAACAGAATGGAATCGTCACCTGAGAGACCTGGAGGCAAGGAACCTACATAAGATGGCCTTTCCCCACGGTCCTCCTCCTCCAAAGAAGATTCTGAAGCCAATTGACTTCCACAGGAGACAGAAGAAGAAGGAAGCAAAGGGAGCCAGCTGCAGCAAGCCCTAAGGAGACGTCTCGTTCAAGACGATAGAATGACTTAGATTTCTAAGGCTAATCTTACTCCAGGAACAATTGGTCCTTTTATATGACTAGTTATATATATAAACAATATAAGTATATGAATACTTATATATGAATGCTTATAAGGCATATGCCTGTGATTATATTACTGCATCATATTCTTGATGTGTATGGTATTCATAAATGTGCAATTACTGCTATATCCAGTTATTGCTTGCTGATAACTGATAACATGCCTTGCACCTTGTGTGCCTATCTAGCAAAATGTCGTACAATCATACTTGTGTCTATGATAGACATCAGATGCAGGTTATGCAGGGTGCAGGAAAGACAGAATGATCTGCAGGAAAGAAGTCAGAAAGGGGGAGAGATCAATGATAAAGGCCAGTGGTGATCATGCCATCTGAACCACAAACACCATCAGGGAAGCAATGAATCTCCCTCCTCTCCATTTTGATGAGCCTGCAGGAGAGAACCTAGCTGAAGAGCAACATGCAGACATTCCTGATACTGCCACTGATAAGGGTAAAGAGAAGGAAGTACTGGAGGATGAAGAAGTAAAAATGAGGAAGAGAAAATACAGGGAGGAAATGGAGAAAAATGATGACTATGAAAGATGGAGTCCCAAGTCCAGAGCCATCATATTAAAGGCATAGGAGCTGGTGAAGGTAAATAAAGGTGAGAGGTACAAAGTGTACAGTCCTTAAAAATGGGCTAAGTATGAAGAGCAAGAAGAAGCAAGGGGAGTATACAGAAGGGACAAGCAAGCAGGCAGAATCCCCTTCCCTACAAGCCTAAACCCTTGAGACCTGTGAAGGCTTGCGGGCCAAGGCAGAGGCTAGACTTGCGGGTCTGAGCTAGGTAGGGATTGAGGGCCTGAGTGTCGAGGTTGAGGGCTCAGGTGCAGTAGGGGCTTGCGGGCTTAGGCTGTAGGACTTGCGGGTCCGTGGTGTAAGGCTTGAGGGCCTGAAGTTTTGGCGGAGTTTGCCGAGCCTAGCACACTGCTAGGTAGACGCAGAGGGAAAGAGGACTACTCAGGACACCCTGTCTTGAGGAACCTCTATAAGTTCTTGCGTGCTTTCTGTGTTGTGCTATTCTAATCTATAGATCTATTAACCAGAAATCAAGTACACATAAAGGGGATAAAATAATTTGAAAAACCTATCCCCCCCCCCCCTCTAGGTGATAAGTTGACACCCAATAACTAACACAAAGTTACATATAATGTAGGGCACCAACTAGGAGAGACCAACATCTTGCTACTCTACCCAACCAAAACACTTCACAAACCTCACATCTGCTAAATTCATAGAACCACTAAGTGGTTTATGTATAATCATATGTTTTAAGTTCGATAAACGCCTCAGATTAGGGATCCTGATAACTTCCCAAACCTAGAATAGGATTTGGGTTAGCCGCCTCATATGGTTGGCGGCACGACCATGATTTAACAGACATCATACTGTTGATAATTTATCTTGAAGTGGGTAACACTAACGACGCTTGTACATCTATTCTACCCTAAGTCGACCATACATTGCACAGATTAAGAATCTTCACCGTCGAAGGTTTCTGCCGTAAGCTTCACGATTGCCATCATTGCACGATCGTCGTTGATTTCGTCACACGATCATTGGACTTAAAACCCTAGTTCTAGGGTCAATATCTTTGAATAAAATTAAGGGTTTGGAATTGTCTGCCTCATACACATCAATTGTTGGCGGATGCGGCTATGACCTATAAGACATCGAGTCATTATTAAAATATTATTTAAATCGGCGATGAGTCCTTGATTTGACGATTCTACCCTAAATCCAAACTATGTAATGACATGCTCGATTCCATCATCATCGTAAGTCTTCGTTGCAAGCTCCACTGCTTATTTTTATCGTACGATCATCACGGGTTTTATCACGAGATCCACCATCGATCTCACCACACAATTTAATATTATTTATCGACGCGCGAGCGTTGCTATTTTGATCGCGCATATCATTATCGTTAATCAACGCGACCGCAATTATTGGATCATGCGCTTCAATATTATTTGCAGCCGCACTATCGTCGTTATTTCGACCGCGGGTGCATCAATTTTAATTGCCTCCGCGTAATCGTCGTTGTTTCAGCCGCGGGCGCATTGATATTTATTTATCGTCGCGCGATCGTCGTTGTTTTGACTGTGTGCGCATCAATAGTATTTGCCGCCGCGCGATCGTTGTTGTTTCAACCGCGCACGCATTAATATTTATTTACTGTCGCGCAATCGTCACTATTTTGATTGCGCGCACTAATTTAATTTATCGTCGTGTCACGCCTTGAGACTTGGATTTGGAGAGTGGAGGCGGCGGAGCTGTTGGATCTGGAATAGTTGGAGAACTTGGCCATGGAGGTTGTATAGAGAGAGATTGAAGCTTGCCAGAAATGAAGGAGATCGTCGTCCTTGGTGGATGTGATCGTTGGCTGGAGTGAAGAGGTCGCCGAAGGGAGGAGGGAGATCGGAGGAGAGGAAGGAGATCGTCGGCTAAGGCATCGGGTTGCTTGGAGGAGATGACGGCGCAGGTAAGGGATCGGGTAAGTTAAACTCTAACCTAAGTTTTATTATATATACAGTATATTATTATTATTATTATTAATGTAAAATTTTAACATTCATACACTCGCATATCGCTCTAGGTGATTCGGAATTTATCTCGGACGGGCTCGTATCGACCATATCGCTGACACGGATCCACCGGGACGATCCGAGATTAATTCCGAGTTTGTTTGCTCATTTTATGCTCCCCGAGGTGTTTGTGGCCTAATTTGACTTAAACGTCAAAACTGCCCAAATGACGTTGGAATCGCAAATGGACAACTCCGTTGGACTCATAATATTACTATGAGTCTAATGAAACTGACTGTGGTCAATTCCGAGTCCGTTTGCTCTATTTTCCACTTCTTTGGATAATTACATTATTTAAACTCGCACACGCGCTATAATTTCTTCGATACTCATCGGAATTGAGCGCGGATAGTTTTGTTGAACTCATATAGGTTTCACGAGTCTAACAAAACTGACTGAGGTGAATTCCGAGGCCGTTTGCTCGATATGTCCTATTTGGATAATTCTGTTACTTGAATTCACATCCGCGTTATGATTTTGCCGATACTCATCGAAATTGAGCGCGGACAGTTTCGTCTAACTCGTATTGACTTTGCGAGTCTAACACAACTGACTGAGTTCGATTCTGAGGTCATTTGCTCAAAAGTCATATTGAGGCATCGCATAGCTCGAGCCGACTGTTTTGGTCACTTCATATATATGCATCGAAATGCGACGAAACGAACGTCGTTGAATTCATATTGGTCTTACGAGTGTAACATCACTGACTGGAGTCCATTCTGAACTCATTTGCTTAAAAGTCTATTTTAGTCATTGTAACTCGAAATTCGGAGTAAATCAATTGTAATTGGTTCACCGGACCAACAAGATCACTCTTGTCCCGAATAGGCTCACCAAAAGAGGTCGATTGAACCGGTTAGGCCCCCTAGGTCGCTCAATTGGTCGGGTCAGAATTTTGGGATGTTACAATATTGACAAGGGCAATATTTGTACATCTTTTGTGAATTCTCAAGATCAACTGGCTGACATCTTCACCAAAGGACTAAGTCATGACAACTTTACGAACAATACTGTCAAGTTGGGAGTGATTGATATATACACCCAACTTGAGAGGGAGAGTTGAATATGTGTTTAGTTTAATTTTTCCGCAATGTTTACATGTGATATGTCACGTGTGGTTCCTCCTTTATATACGTACTCCTACCCTTGTATTAGGGCAAGAATGATAATATTTTTTTCTCCACTAGGACATAAAAGACAATAATAACCCCAAGTGGGTATATTACAAATACCACGACTTGATAATATTAAGTACAACTCTGTGAACCTTGTTCCTCCGTTATTTCTTTTATTTTTATTTTGCTGTTAGGTGTAAGGTCGCTGGTGTTATTGGGATATTAGGAAAATAATGATAAGAGTGAGTATTCTCGCCATATATAAGTTCTTATGAAAATTGTTGTGGTCAGTGGTGCTACAAAGATGTGAAGGACATTGTTATGAGGATATCTCTCGATGAACGAGTGCTAAATTTTTGTGGACTGTTACTCTAGATGACTTGAGGGCCTTGGAAGTTTGGCTATTTGATGAAGATCCTGATGATTTGATGAAACAAAGTGTTTTACAAATGGATCAGTTGTTCAATGCCCGTGAACCATAATTGTGGAAGTGGCCTGCTTTGGTTTGAAGTTGTCAGATTTGAAGGTAATTTTTTTCAACAGAGAAAGTTCGATGCGTCTCAAGGTGAAGGAACCCTATCTCCACGGCTAGTCGAGTCACCATACATCAGGCTGAAGTCCCACCCTTTCTCTTCAAAAAACGATTCTCCATGGCAACTTTGGAAGCCTCAAATACTATTTCTCATGGTCGGAACTCCTCACCTGGTTCCCACGAGGCTTGAACTCGTCTCCAGTTACAGTGTTTGTTTCTAGGTCGCTATCATGGCTTCCTAGCATTTGAGAATGGCCTGAGCTACGTGTTTTTTGAACCTGCTTGGTTGGTGTCATTTAAGTGGTGTACCTTGAGCGTGCGGGGTACGCAAATAGTGGCTATGCTCGTTGTGAGGTCCTTGGCCTGTGGGCTGGCTGGTGAGAAAGGATGGATGACGGTTCCTTTGCTGGTGCATGCGTGGTGCAGTGGCACTCACACGAGCACAAGCTTCAATGCGTTGCTTGTCGATTGGCATGAAGGCAGGGATGCTTGATTGTTCCTCGAGACGACATGAGACCATGTCCAAACGAGCTTCAACCATGGTTTGTGTGAGGGGGAATGGACCAGATGGAACTTAGAGGAAATGGCACACGATTGCTATTTCGAGCTAGTGGCGCAGAAGATTGTCAAGGAGTC
Organism: Dactylorhiza incarnata; assembly: GCA_033032865.1. Taxonomy (NCBI): domain Eukaryota; kingdom Viridiplantae; phylum Streptophyta; class Magnoliopsida; order Asparagales; family Orchidaceae; genus Dactylorhiza; species Dactylorhiza incarnata. Next base: position 2,591,293 of record JAWHQI010000222.1, read on the forward strand.
AACTGAATCATTGGTGCAGATTTGTGGCGGTGGCGGGGAGGTCGTTGCTTGGTGGAGGCGGTTATGCGGTCCTGCTACATGTGTGAGTGCTGTGCTGTTCGGCTTGGCTGAGGGCAGGCTGGGTGAGCGGCTTGAGTGCGTATACCGAGTGTTGGTGAATCAAGCGCGGTGCAGAGAACTAATGGGGCTGGATCTAGTGCGTCGCTGTCGGTGGCTTAGGGTAGGATTTCGGCGGTAGGAAGAAATGCAATCCGAAGGGAAAGTTAGAGCAATATTACCCCATGGGGCTATGGCAAATGGCGGTGGACGAGTGAGGTGGAATAAGAAGGGAAATTCCAAGGTAGAAAGCTGGCCAGCCTTAGGTTCAACCAATTAGAAAATGCGACTAAATCAAATGTGCAGAAATGAAAAAGATAACGGTGTCGCGTTAAGTGGTGTTGCCTGAAGGTCACACCCGCCTGTGTCGCGTTAAGTGGTGTTGCCTGAAGGTCACACCCGCCTAGATTAGATTCGCCAAGTGCTCGTCGGCCTCATGTTGGTCATCCTCCTCCATAACACAGCCCTCATGTGAAATAAGAAGCTAAAACTCAGCTGAATTTACTAAGCAATTCTATGATTGAAACAAAGTCCAACAATTAAAGCATTTTTTGTTAAAACTAAAAAAAGGAAACCAGAATGATTTAGCAGGTTGATTCACATGTGCAGGTTCACCAGTCATCCATGGATGCAGCATCTTCATTGTTGGTGACGGCGCTGAATGAAGGACGGGATGTGATAATGGATGGGACTCTGTCATGGGAACCGTTTGTGGAGCAAATGATCACCATGGCTAGGGATGTTCATCTCAGGCGCTACAGGATGGGGCCCGGGTATCTGGTAGCAGAGGATGGCTCCCTTGTTGAAAAGTATTGGGAGCCTGTAGAAGATGATGATGTCGCAATAGAGAATGGAGAACTGCTCAAAACTCGGAAACCTTATAGGATAGAGCTGGTTGGGGTCATCTGTGATGCATACCTTGCAGTTGTCAGAGGTATCAGGTATCATCTATTAATCAATACATCCATATCCCAACGTAATTGTCCCACGCACTTTTTTCTTTGTGTGCTTGTTCTATTTGCACAGCTGTTTGGAGTTCATGTGTTTACTTTTTTAACGGTTCTTCTAATTTCCTTGTGACTACATAAAGATCTTGCATCTGTTCTTTGGAAAGCACAGCTTGACTATATATCTAGCTGGTCTTGGAAAATTTATATCTATTAGTTATTTAATTATTAGGTAACTCATTCTTTAAATGGCTACATTATGAATATTTGCCTTAATCTCACCTAGAAATTGATTTCCCAGACAGGTTTGATTGCTTATTCGGTGCATTTAATCTGGAATTTAATGATACTATAAGCCTCTGCATTTTGATATACTATAACCAACAGAAGACATAATAGCGGCTACACTCCACTAATGAATAATTCAAAGATATTTAGGTTCACAAATTGTAATGAGAAATGCTTCTTGTTGTATTGTGTAGTGTAAATTTTGTGTGTACACCTTGTTTCATTGCTTTATTTTAACCCGTATACAAACTACTTGTTAATTCCGACACTCAAATCGTCTTGTTCACGGGATCAATGACTATCGATGGGATCGATCCCTTCTCACTCGCTCCCAGAAGCTCGACGGGCGACCTCGCTCTCAACAGACTCAATTTTGGTAGTTGTGTCGCCTCTGGTTGTTAGGATCGATCGGACAACTGTTCCCAAACACTCGACGCAGACGATATTCCGTTGACATTGATTCGCTCACTCTCCCCCCCCCCCCCCCCCCCCATTCTCATGGGATCGAAGGGACAACTGCTCCTCTTGACTGGTCGTTCTCGCCAGCCCAAACCGTTGCAATTGTGCTCTCGTTTCTCCCATTTGCCGAGCTTCTTCTTCGGCCTGTTCGATGCGATCCAGTGTCTCCGCCGATCTAGCCTCCTCCGTCGATCTAGTGTCCTTCGTCATTTGGTTCTTCACTGTCGGAAATGCCGTGCCGCCATTCTTGATTGACCACCTTCATGGCGAAGGAAGGTAGTGCAGTTGTGAATACCTTGGCGACCTTTGCGGGGCGTGGAAGATATGCCCTTGAAATCCTTCTTTGCAATGTAGTTAAATTAAATTACGAGGGGCGGAAAATTACCTACTTTGGTCTAAGAATTTTATGTTCTTTATTCGTGGATGTCGTCTACATGACATCCCTGGAAAGGAACTCATACCTGATAAATCAGATTCTACCTTCAACCAGTGGGACTATGATATCTTTGAAGTCATGTTTTAGCTCATCAATTCCATGGAAGCTCACATTGGAGATGGGTACCTCATGTTGGTTAATGCAATTGCTATCTGAAGTGCTGCCAAGGAGATATTTTCTATGGTCAGCAATGATGCACACATTTATGCTATCAAAATTAAGATCTGTAACACAGTTCAATGGGATCTCACAGTGAGCAAATATTACTCTGACATCAACAAATTGTTGCAAGAACTTGATCACTACCAGACATATCAACCAGAGTGTGTTGACGACAGGATGACATTTGCAATCATGTTTGATAAGGACAGGGTTATAGATTTTCTAGCATGCTTGTAGACTGTGTATGCCTACTTACATTCATCTCATTTGGGTCATGTGTCATTTCCTACTATTCGGGAGGCCTTTCACACTATTGGTTAGAAAGAAATTTGCCATTATATTATGGTACTTGTCTTTGCTCCCTCAGTAGAATGCTGTGCCATTATGACCCAGGCCCTGATGTACTACTAGTCTCTATGGCTTGTGTGAAGCAAACGAAAATTTCAGAAGTTCGGAATACTTGGGTATGCAAGAGTAATGTAGAAAACCATACCATGTTCGAGAAACTTGTTTGAAGCTACATGGACGTCTTGGATGAGGATGGGGTGGCCCTAGTTGATGTCGTGACTCTGATCATCCTCGTCAGCAAGCTCATGTCTCCAACTTTGCTGGAGATCTTACTATCGACCTCTTCCTGCTTCTGTCGAGCAACTCATGACTAGTATGAATAACGCTCATGGATCTTCATGTTCCTGTTTACATGCTTCCTCTCATGTTGCCCAGTCAGGTATCTCCCTATCTACCAATTCCATTTCTTTGATTATTGATTATGAAAGTAGGGTTTTCAACATCAAGTTCATACAATTCACACACTTAGCATCCAAGAAAAGAAATGAGATTACAAGATTGTATGTAAAAATATACCAAGAAAGTAGGAGGAACAAGAGCCTACTCTAAGGTTCTAGAAAGGTGTGGATTGGTCCTCCACCCTCAATAGGTACGACTCGGGCGTGTCCGGGGTCATAGAGGAGCTGTCACTAACCTCTTATCCTCGTCTTTTCTTGATTTCTCTTCCAACTCCAACTTCTTTAGCAAGCTCCACAAAACATCATGAAACCTCAAATGAATATCTTCCTTGAGTGCTGAAACAACCTTGCAACAGTGAGGATGGCTGGAAAATGGAGAAGAAGAGATCTTGGATGCTTGGAAATGGACAAAAGAGGAGATTTCGGCGAGCTGGAGGGGTTGGCGGCAATGACCTGGGCGGCTCCCAGTTCTCCCTTTCGAAAAATGCCCTAACATTCGTTTAAATAAGACTAGAACAAAACACGCGCAGGTGCGTGCACATTAAGACGCACGTGCGTGCGCATTAAGACGCGCACGAAGAAATTTGTCCCAGGCACAAAAACAAGAGAGACCGCACGTGCATGCGCGAAGCACACACACATTTCTAGAGAGCTCATTTTTGGGCCAAAATCGGGCATTGACCGCGCCCGCCCAAAACACAGTAACCACGCGCGCATGCGTGAAGAACGGACACGCACACAAAATCTGCATCAGGAAAACCTGTAGCACGAGCGTCCAGGGAACAGGACCCGCATGCGCGCGCATGAAGGGATTTTGACAAGGTTTCCCTTGACATGCACACAAGTCCACACCTGCACAAAAACATCCCAAGTATTCCAGATCTAAGGTAATTATTGAAAAGAGCAGAAAAATATAGAATTCATGCAATTACCAAGCAAAATAGGATGATTTCAATACGATTAACAGGGTAAGAACAATGTATAAAAAGTACATATCAGTAGAATCAGAGTCGATGATCCACTCAGATGAGACAGTAGAAGCAGATTGTGCACTAGGGGCCCAAAAGTGGCAATGGCAGTGGTAGAAGAAGTGCCTGAAGATTCGAGCAGACGACGCAGAGCAACAAGATCTTCAGTGGAAAAAACTTCTGAGAGAAGTTTCTCAGTACAAGTGTCAGTAGTTTGGGCAGCAGGACGGGAATTATGCTAGCGAGAACCACCCTTGCCACGACCACCATTAGTCTTGCGTACAGGAGCAATATGAGGATGAAGGCGGTAATCGGAGTCAAGAACATGTCCTTACTTCCCGCAGTGATCATAAATCTTACTCGATGGGCCGGTGGACAGTTGGACTTGGAGAATGTGTAACATCCACATTTTAATACGCCAAACTAAATTTGTTCGCAGGGCCCGATCTCGAGCAAGGGTGATTAAGCCTACGTCATGTCGAGGTACGAACTATTGTGGCTAGTTGTTGCGCTCTGATTAGTACGTAAATTGAAGTTAATAATATCACTATGACGCAACTTAGAGGTTCGCAGGAACCGTAATTTTATAATTTTAGCGCGTTAGCAGTGCAACAGTAAATGGGCATTAAAGTAGGAGTTAAACAAATTTTCCATTATACGGTTTCCTTTCTTAACCGACGCTTGACCTCTCGCGTGATCGGAACCGCTGTTTCTCCTCTTTTTATCTCCCAGGCGCTCGACAGTTTAGGTAACCGCCGATCTATTCCTCCTCCCTATCGACCCGAGCGAGGTTTAGGGCTCCCCGTCTCTCTCGGTTGTCGGCGCTCGCTCCCTCCCCCTGATAGTCATCGACGGCCGACGCTTAGGAGCCACCTCCTCCCTTTCGTGAAGACCCGTCCGCCTCTCTTTCCTCCGTCGAGTGCGGCAGCAGGGCCTGTTAACTCTCGCAGTGTGCGTTTCCAGCCCCGACTCCTTCCGGCAAATCCAGTAGACTCATCGTGAAACCCCGTCGGTGGTCTTCCTGTCGTCCCTGTTTCTGCGCAGGTAGGATTTGAGTCGCCATCTTTCTGTTTGGTCCTTCCTGCCAAGGTAAGTGATGAAGATCCTTTTCCTCCCTCCAGTTATAATTGATGCCCTCTATTCTTCTAAGTTTTGACTACTCTAATCAGCGATCCAGCAGCCGGTCCTTCAGCGGAGGATCACTCCAGCAGTCCCCGTTTTCCGTGTTTCAGTCCGAAAACTTGAGAGGACGATATGCCGCCGCGCCTTGTGTACGAGCGACGCAATTCAACGGTAAGAAAATCTATTTCTTTTGGTTAGACATATCATAGTAGCGCATAATATTTTAGACGAGAAATTAATTAGTAATATATTCTCGTGTTTTGTACTAATAACTGATAGTATGTGTTAGAGTACGTTCTAGACATTCAAATAATCCAGTAGAGTTCGAATATGATGTTCTCCTAAAGGTTAGAGTTCTTGGGAAACGGTGAACCTACGCAGCACAGCTAGTAGAACTTTTATTGAAATTTCAAATAATAACAGAAATCATTTAGGAGGCACGAATGATGTTATCGCTCGTGATAAGATTGAGGCGCACAATCTGTCTCTTAGGGCATAGTAGCCCCTAGGAGCCTCAACTTTTGGGGGAAAAATACTTCCCCTTATAGTTCAATAGATATGAGTCCAAGAACGTGATGCGTTCGTTAGTAAGGACTCGGATCGTTAGATCGCGCATAAGTTGCAACCCCAAGATTTAAGTGTACGTCACGGTTTAGAAACCCCTTGTAGTTATTGTGATTTTTAAGGAGAAATACACGATTGAATCACATCAGAATAGTCATTTTTGATTGTGGCACTTTGACAGAAAAACATGCGTAATAATATTGTATGAATACTTATTTAGTACAAAATAGTTATTTCTGTATTTGACCATCACTCATGTTTCTTCAATTTTTAACATTTTAGTGTCACTAGGGGAAATGGTTTTTCTTACTCTTCAGTTGGGCTGACCCATTTTTGGGCTTCTCATTACAGGAGTCACAGGTGGGGTGTTGCGCCTAGGATGAGCGCGATTGCCGTTGTACCTTGTTTAGTTTGTTTTCAATCAGTGGTTTTCCTTTCAGTACAATGTTATTATGTTTATCATGTACCAGGATGATCTAATGTTTCCATGTATCAGATTACATTAAGATTTCAGTATTTCAAGTATTATGACACTTTTTTTTAGTGGTTCTGTGAAATCAAGTGTGAGGTACACTTTTACCCCTTAGTTTCTTTTACTGTTTTCGCTGTAAGTACTATTTAGTTTTTTTTTTTTTTTGTCATTTCATTTTATATCAGCTATGTACCAATTTATATTACCGTTTCTTAGTTTGCTTCTTATCACGGGGCCTGGCCGGACTGCTGATTTGTGGTAAAACTAAGGTGGGGTTTTACAATTGGTATCAGAGGTAGGTTAGGATCCCACGACCCAGGAAATTCACAGAGCCTTAGGATTTCAACTGAATCATTCTTTGACGTTAGAGTCATCAAAGTTTCTTCTAGCTCAGCTATGCGTTGAATGGAAATATCTTTCTAGTAGATCTTTCTTGTGTCTCGTACATCAATAACTGTTTCTCTTCCATCGTATAGGCACCGCGTACCAACGAAGCGGGCGAGCCTTCGCGGCAGAACACCACTCCCGAGATAGTCATGGATGACAGTGGTGCACCAGCAGCAGCACCAGCAGCACCAGCAGCACCGGCAGTGCCAGAACCTACTGACTTAGCGGCAATTATTGCCAGGGCAGTGGCCATAGCTTTGCTGGAATTCAGAAATGGACTGCCTGCAGCAGATCCAGCAGCAGTTCCTGTACCAGCTGCCGGAGACTTAGGAATGAATCGTTATCTGAGGAATTTCCGGAATCTTCAGCCCTCCAATTTCAATGGGGAAGAAACACCAATGGAGACCGATGATTGGTTGATTAAGACCCGCGACCTGCTCGAAGTGATGCAGTGCCCAGAGAACAAGAAGGTTCCTCTAGCTGCCTTCCTCCTGACAGGTGAGGCAAATCTGTGGTGGACTAGGCATCTGGCGGACGACCCCGCTGGTAAGTGACGTTGTTCTAATCTCCTTTTCCTAGAATACTTTGCCCTGTTAGCGGTGTAATAATATGAATTTTTCATTTATGATAGGCCGTACAGCAGATATGTTCACGTGGAACAATTTCTCGACGGCACTATCTACCTGGTTTGTGCCCCCATCCGAACGCCGCAGTCTCCAGGAAAAGTACCTCCGACTCTTTCAGGGGGACAAGACTGTAATAGCCTATGAGCGGGAGCTGACTCACCTATCTCGTTATGCGGGTAATATGCAAGGGGATGAGAACGAGAAATGTAGCCGGTTCGTGGACGGACTGCGTGACTCGCTGAGGCAGCCTTTGATGACAATGGTCAATGCCGATTACAGGAGCTTAGTGGACACAGCGAGGAAACTGGAGGCTGATCAGCAGAAGGTGCAAAAGCGAAATAATTTTTGTTCGAAGCGGACTCAGGATGCACCGCAGCAGCAACAACATCAGAACAAGAATAGTCAAGGAAAGAACTGGAACAAGAAGCAGAGAACTGATGATAAGAAGGGTGGTCAGACCGAGTCTAAGGTCAATGATTACCCCCTCTGTCCTAAATACTACCGTCACCACCTGGGTGAGTGTTTAGCTGCTGCGGGAGTTTGTTACAAATGCCATCAACCGGGACATATAGCCCGTTACTGCCAGGGAACTCCCGTGGTTCAGGTACAAAATTTCATTTGGTTAATCTTCTTAAGTTATACCTTTCCCTCAATAGGCCTAATTATGATTCTTGTATAGTCGAAGTTTGAGGTCGGTGGTCCTAGCAGAACCGACAGAGGAAAGGCTCACGTTGGAACCGAGGAGAAAAATATTGCAGGACGAGGTCCGGTGCAACCCAGAGCTTATGGGCTAGGCCAACAAGAAGCTAAGGATCAGGAGGACGTGGTGACAGGTATGTGTACGTCCTAGACATTTTAGTATCTCTCTCCTTAGTGACACTAAAGTTAATACCTTTGTTGCATTCATGCATGTAGGAATACTTATGATACGAAACGTTCCCTCTAAGATTCTCTTTGACACGGGTGCCTCACACTCGTTCATAGCAGAATCTCTGGTGCGTAGGCTGGATTTAGAAGTCCTCCCAGAGTCTGCATCTTTGGAAGTTATGATGCCTAATGGATCCTATTTGCAGACCAGGAATAAGTGTAGAGTTCCAGTGTGGTTTGGAGAAACTAAAATTTCAATAGAAGCCTCACTCCTCCCTATAGCAGGATTTGATCTGATAGTGGGTATGGACAGGCTTTCAGCTATGAATGCAAGAATTGACTGCAGGAACAAGGTGGTACAGTTCGAAGGACCCAACCAAGCTGCATTTACCTTCCAGGGTATGAAGGGAGTCTCCAGTTTAATAATCTCCTCAATCAAGGCTATAAGATGTATCAATAAGGGTTGTGCAACCTTCTTAGTACTGATGAATGCTGAAACTAAGGTTAATCTGCTAGAAGTGCCGGTTGTTAAGGACTTTTCAGATGTTTTTCCAGAGGAGTTACCTGGTGCCCCTCCTACCCGAGAGATTGATTTTCAGATAGATCTTATTCCTGGAGCTGCGCCAGTGGCCAAGAGCCCATACCGAATGGCTCCCAGAGAACTTGCCGAGTTGAAGATTCAATTGCAGGAATTAATCGACTTGGGTTTCATTCGCCCCAGCACTTCACCTTGGAGTGCCCCTGTTCTTTTTGTTAAGAAGAAAGATGGTAGCATGAGATTGTGCGTCGACTACCGTGAGCTTAACAAGCTGACAATTAAAAATAAGTACCCTATCCCCAGGATAGATGATTTGTTTGACCAGCTCGAGGGATCTAGCACGTTCTCCAAGCTAGATTTGAGGTCGGGCTACCACCAGTTGAGGATTCGAGATGCGGACATCCAGAAGACGGCGTTCAGCACTAGATATGGGCACTATGAGTTCGTGGTCATGCCGTTCGGGCTAACTAATGCCCCGTCCGCCTTTATGGATCTGATGAATAGGGTGTTCCAAGAACTTCTAGACCGTTTCGTTATCGTTTTCATAGACGACATTTTGGTTTATTCAAAGAGTCAAGAAGATCACGCCGAGCACCTCCGGACAGTGTTGAGCACTCTCAGAAAGAATCAGTTGTATGCCAAGTTCTCAAAGTGCGAGTTTTGGCTCTCAGAGGTTGCATTCTTGGGATACGTCATCAGTCAGAAGGGTCTCGCGGTGGATCCGAAAAAGATAGAAGCAATAAAGGATTGGCCAAGGCCGAAGGCAGTGACTGAGGTTCGCAGTTTTCTTGGCCTGGCAGGTTATTACAGGAGATTCATTAAGGACTTCTCGAAGATAGCGCTACCGATGACTACACTCACCAGGAAGGGGAAAGCCTTCTCATGGACATTGGAGTGTGAACTTGCGTTTGAGGAGTTAAAATCTAGATTGATGACCGCCCCGGTTTTGAGCTTACCTTCAGGCTCAGAAGGATTTCAGATTTATAGCGATGCCTCAGGGCAAGGGTTGGGTTGTGTACTTATGCAGTATGGTAAGGTCATAGCTTACGCCTCCAGGCAGTTAAAAGTTCACGAGAGGAATTACCCTGTGCACGATTTGGAACTTGCAGCGGTCATCCACGCCTTGAAGATTTGGAGACACTGCCTTTACGGAGTTCGTTGTGAGGTCTTTACGGATCATAAGAGTCTCAGCTATATTTATGATCAACAACAACTTAATATGAGACAACGAAGGTGGGTGGAATTCCTTTCAGATTATGATATTGGTATCCAATACCACCCGGGGAAAGCAAACGTGGTGGCTGACGCGCTTAGTAGAAGAGGTTTGAATTATGCCCTCATTACTCAGCAGGAAGAGTTTGTGCGAGCTCTGGAGAGGTTGGAGATCAGTATAATACCACGCTCCAGTCTTGGTTCTGCAAGGTTGAATTGGATGGAAATCACCTGCGATATTAAAGACAGGATCAGAACAGCTTTACCCTTAGATCCAAAGATGGTGGAGGTTTGGGATTTGACCCAGGCTGGTCAGAAGGAGAGGTTCAGCATTCAGGAGGGCTTACTCCTTTTCGATAATAGAGTATGCATACCAGATGTTGGTCACCTTCGAGAGGATATACTGTTTGAAGCTCATAATTCCAGATATTCGATACATCCGGGTAGCACGAAGATGTATGCAGATCTCAAGAAGTCAGTTTGGTGGTCAGGTTTGAAGAGAGATGTAGCAGAATATGTTGGAGGGTGTGAAACATGCAAGTTGGTTAAAGCCGAGTGCCAGAGACCAGGGGGCAAGTTGAAGCCCCTGCCTATTCCGGAGTGGAACTTTGAGGATATATCGATGGATTTCGTTCACGGCCTTCCCCGATCGCAGAGTGGGAATGATTCATTATGGGTTATAGTCGATCGTCTTTCCAAGGTTGCCCATTTCATTCCCAATAAGAAAACGAACCAAGGCCCAAAATTGGCTCAGTTGTATGTGGATGAGATAGTTCGACTCCATGGTGTTCCGAAGACTATAATCTCAGACAGAGATGGCAGGTTTACCTCCAAGGAATGAAAGTACGTTCATGAGCGTTTGGGCACTAAGCTACTTTTTAGTACAACTTTCCACCCCCAGACAGATGGGCAGACAGAACGCACGAATAGAACCATGGAAGATATGCTCCGTATGTGCATTCTAGATTTTGGAGGTAAGTGGGAAAAGTATGTCACCCTTGTAGAGTTCTCCTACAATAATAGTTTTCAAGCTAGCATTGGGATGGCGCCTTTTGAAGCTCTTTATGGTAGGCGGTGTCGGACACCGTTGTGCTGGGCGGAAGTTGAGGAGAGGTCTTCCATCAAGGAATCATGGGTGGACAAGACCACAGCTCGAATTAAACTCATTCAGGAGCGCATGAAGATAGCACAGAATCGTCAGGCCAAATATTATGATCAGAGGCATAGATCAGTGGAGTTCAGCGTAGGAGACTTTGTCTATCTGAAGGTCAAACCAGTCAAGGGTGTTTCCCGAATCAAGCGGATGAAGAAGTTGAGTCCAAGGTTCGTTGGTCCTTTCGAGGTGCTGGAGCGCATAGGTGAGGTTGCTTATAGATTGGCCTTGCCCGAGGAAATGAGTGTCCTACACGACGTTTTCCACGTCTCCTATCTGAGGAGAGCAGTCAGAGACCCCAGTCAGATAATCAGTACTGAAGAAGCACCAATCGAATCAAATCTTAGTATTAATATCAAGCCAGTCAGGATAGTGGACTCAAGAGTTCAGAAGCTCCGTAGCAGAGAGATCCGTTTTGTAAAGGTCCTTTGGATGAACTGTGGCCGACCAGAGTATTCTTGGGAAAGAGAAGATGAACTCCGGAGCAATGAAGATTATGCTTTCCTTTTTGACTCAGGTATGGTTGTAATTTTCGGGGTCGAAAATTTTATTAGGAGGGGAGATTTGTAACATCCACATTTTAATACGCCAAACTAAATTTGTTCGCAGGGCCCGATCTCGAGCAAGGGTGATTAAGCCTACGTCATGTCGAGGTACGAACTATTATGGCTAGTTGTTGCGCTCTGATTAGTACGTAAATTGAAGTTAATAATATCACTATGACGCAACTTAGAGGTTCGCAGGAACCGTAATTTTATAATTTTAGCGCGTTAGCAGTGCAACAGTAAATGGGCATTAAAGTAGGAGTTAAACAAATTTTCCATTATACGGTTTCCTTTCTTAACCGACGCTTGACCTCTCACGTGATCGGAACCGCTGTTTCTCCTCTTTTTATCTCCCAGGCGCTCGACAGTTTAGGTAACCGCCGATCTATTCCTCCTCCCTATCGACCCGAGCGAGGTTTAGGGCTCCCCGTCTCTCTCGGTTGTCGGCGCTCGCTCCCTCCCCCTGATAGTCATCGACGGCCGACGCTTAGGAGCCACCTCCTCCCTTTCGTGAAGACCCGTCCGCCTCTCTTTCCTCCGTCGAGTGCGGCAGCAGGGCCTGTTAACTCTCGCAGTGTGCGTTTCCAGCCCCGACTCCTTCCGGCAAATCCAGTAGACTCATCGTGAAACCCCGTCGGTGGTCTTCCTGTCGTCCCTGTTTCTGCGCATGTAGGATTTGAGTCGCCATCTTCCTGTTTGGTCCTTCCTGCCAAGGTAAGTGATGAAGATCCTTTTCCTCCCTCCAGTTATAATTGATGCCCTCTATTCTTCTAAGTTTTGACTACTCTAATCAGCGATCCAGCAGCCGGTCCTTCAGCGGAGGATCACTCCAGCAGTCCCCGTTTTCCGTGTTTCAGTCCGAAAACTTGAGAGGACGATATGCCGCCGCGCCTTGTGTACGAGCGACGCAATTCAACTGTAAGAAAATCTATTTCTTTTGGTTAGACATATCATAGTAGCGCATAATATTTTAGACGAGAAATTAATTAGTAATATATTCTCGTGTTTTGTACTAATAACTGATAGTATGTGTTAGAGTACGTTCTAGACATTCAAATAATCCAGTAGAGTTCGAATATGATGTTCTCCTAAAGGTTAGAGTTCTTGGGAAACGGTGAACCTACGCAGCACAGCTAGTAGAACTTTTATTGAAATTTCAAATAATAACAGAAATCATTTAGGAGGCACGAATGATGTTATCGCTCGTGATAAGATTGAGGCGCACAATCTGTCTCTTAGGGCATAGTAGCCCCTAGGAGCCTCAACTTTTGGGGGAAAAATACTTCCCCTTATAGTTCAATAGATACGAGTCCAAGAACGTGATGCGTTCGTTAGTAAGGACTCGGATCGTTAGATCGCGCATAAGTTGCAACCCCAAGATTTAAGTGTACGTCACGGTTTAGAAACCCCTTGTAGTTATTGTGATTTTTAAGGAGAAATACACGATTGAATCACAGCAGAATAGTCATTTTTGATTGTGGCACTTTGACAGAAAAACATGCGTAATAATATTGTATGAATACTTATTTAGTACAAAATAGTTATTTCTGTATTTGACACTCACTCATGTTTCTTCAATTTTTAACATTTTAGTGTCACTAGGGGAAATGGTTTTTCTTACTCTTCAGTTGGGCTGACCCATTTTTGGGCTTCTCATTACAGGAGTCACAGGTGGGGTGTTGCGCCTAGGATGAGCGCGATTGCCGTTGTACCTTGTTTAGTTTGTTTTCAATCAGTGGTTTTCCTTTCAGTACAATGTTATTATGTTTATCATGTACCAGGATGATCTAATGTTTCCATGTATCAGATTACATTAAGATTTCAGTATTTCAAGTATTATGACACTTTCTTTTTAGTGGCTCTGTGAAATCAAGTGTGAGGTACACTTTTACCCCTTAGTTTCTTTTACTGTTTCCGCTGTAAGTACTATTTAGTTTTTTTTTTTTGTCATTTCATTTTATATCAGCTATGTACCAATTTATATTACCGTTTCTTAGTTTGCTTCTTATCACGGGGCCCGGCCGGACTGCTGATTTGTGGTAAAACTAAGGTGGGGTTTTACAGAATGCTAGCCAGGGAGGAACGGTCCAGAACCTTGTTGGAATGGAGAGAGCGACGACGATCCTCATCACCCAGAACCATGTTGAAGGCTTCTCGCAAAGAGGGAAGAGGATGACGGTTCAGGACATGAGTGCGAACCATATAAAAATCCATGTTAAGACCCATAATGAAGGAATGGAGGCGGTATCGGTCTTTCTTTGTTTTCCATGCCCGAGCATCAGCTGTGCACGCGCGAGTGAAATCGTCAAAGTAGTCAAGTTCTTGATAGAGACGTTCGTATTCGGAAAAACATGACGCAACACTAGAATATCCTTGCTGAAGGCTGAGAAGACAACTGGTAAGCTCGTACACCTGAGTAGAGCTACCAATTTGAGAATATGTCTCACGTGCCCAAGTCCAAATCTCAAAGGCAGAGTCCATGAGCATGTAACTACGATAGACCAAAAGAGACAGAGTGGCCCGACATGACACAATCTTCGTCTATCTTTTATGTTACTATTTGCTTTTAAAACATATAATAATAGTTAATATATATTTTTATTTATCAGATATAAAATATTAATATTTAAAATATCTCTGTCATCCGACCACCGACAATATAAATGTTTGCCCGGAAGTCCACGGCCTCAGTTCTCGATCAAGATTACCGGCCCCAGCGGTCACAAATTTCGAAGACCGCGCAGACCGTCCGCCCCGTCTCCAGCAGATTTTCTAAGGCACATGCGATCTGGCTCCAGCGAGACCGCATGAGCGTGCGGTCTAGGTTTTTTTCCTCTTTTTGCTATTTGCACTCCATGTATCCTCTCTTCCCTACCCCGGTTCTCCTATACCTCGGGCAACCCATTATTTTTAGACCTGCCTGTTTGGGCAGACCCTGGCGTCTATAAATAGAGGGGAGGGGGTACCCAGAAGGGACCTTTGATTCGAGCCCCAAGCTTATGACCTGTATAAGCGATCTCGAATTCAGTCTCTTTCCGGTCTCATCTCCTGACCTATTTTAGACTTCTCTGTAACCCTCTTTTCTTCAATCAGATCGCCCGTGACAAGAGTTCCTGTTGCGGGCAGTCTGGCCTCGTCGCTCAGCGACTCCCTTTTTTAGCATTCTCTAGCCCAAGTAACTCGCACTCCACAGTCTCCCCCCATCTCTTTGTAGTTGAGTTTTGGAGGTACAATTTTTGTGCCAACAGAACGAACAAGCGACTTCAAATTGGAGTGGCAATTCAACGGCCAAATAGAATGTCATGCCGTGAAAACCAGTAGTGCCCTCCCGCCAGCGGTCGTCTCAATATGAGCAGTGCGACCTCTCTAGAAGCTCTCGAGCTTCGTTTCGAGCTCCGTCTCGAACAAGCTCGTCGAGAGGCCGCCCAGTCTCAACAAGAGACCACTTGGCAGCTGGAAGCGGTAAACCAGGGCCTAGCAGCAATCTCTCAGCGGTTAGCTCCTCAGACCTCTCCGACTGCTACCCCAGGTCCTCCAGCCGGCAGTCATGTGCCTGACCGCGCGGTCTCTCAACTCACAGCTCCTCTGCGGCCTCAGGGTGAAGAATTCATCGCTCGTCGTGATTTCTTCAAAACAGAAGCTCAAGGAACCTCCAACCAGAGTGCTGAATTTTCAGGAGGACTTTGTTTATCCTCTAGTTTCTGCTGCTGCTCCCTATCCCTCTGCTCTTCCTGATGTTGTTGAAGCGGAAGAGCCCTCTCCCTTCATAGACAGAGTTCGTTGGGAACCTATTCCCAATGGCTTCAGAGAGCCTCGACTTCCTGTGTTCACTAGGGAGAGTGATCCAGTCTCTCATCTCCAGGCTTTTGAGTCAGCTGTCGCTCTGAGATCTCTCTCAGATGCGACGAGGTGCAAACTTCTAATCTCCTCTTTTGATGGGAAAGCACGGGAGTGGTTTTACAAGTTACCTCCCAAGTCCATCACCTGCTTTGTCATGCTCAGGCAACAACTTCTCCTAAGGTTTGCATCCTCCAAAAAGAGGAAGTGTGGTCCTACAGCCCTCTTCTGAATCAAGCAAGGTGAAAGTGAGACCTTAGCTCGCTTCATAGATCGTTTTCAAAAAGAGATCCATGGGATCAGGGATGTTGATCCCTTACTCTACATGGTGGCCTTAGTCGATGGCCTTTAGGAGGGCCCCCTCAAATTTGAGGCCCCCACCCGAGAGCCTAGCTCCTATCAGGAGCTGATCAGTATTGTCAACCGTTTCATAGAAAGGGAGATCAGTGACTGTTGAGAAAAACCCCTTTTGATTTAACTTAACAAATTAACTATGAGTGATTTTACGTTCTAGGTTTATTACCCGCATTGTATATTAAGGGTAATCCGTTCATTAGATATCTTAGGATGTCTCACTCAACTTAGAGTGTTAGGGCCAAGTCAAAACAATCACAAATCAAGTTGAGATAAGACTTGCGTCGAATACTAGTCGGCGCAACTTCGACTTGATATCGACGCAACTCTGTGTTGTTGTCGAAGCAGATCATTCAGCCTGTCGAAGTATAAGTTAAGTCGACGCAACGTCGAAAGGATCTCGTCGTAGAAGGAAGACCCAGTCGAAGCTATCTGAGAAGTCGAAGCAACTTCGACTTCCACTTGATGCAGAAGATGAAGGTCAAGTTCAAGTCTTCAACTCGACGGTTACGTCGATAAGTAATCGACGCAACGTCGACATCTGAGTTCAACCAGAGCTAAGGAGCGATTTGAAGCTGCTTCTAAAAGAACTCAGAGGTGCGTCGATATGAAGGAAGATGAAGTCGACGCAGCGTCGAATACAGTTAGAAAAAGGAATTCTTTCCAGCTGTTTTTCTAATACCCTTTTCAGAAGGTCCACCATACTGAAGACAGTTGTCCAACGACTGATTTGTTGCCAATAAAGGAAATGAGTATTCGAGAAGAGCAAAAGCTTTCTTGGAATGAAATAGAATGTGATTGACGGGTCGGGAACAAAACAAGAAAAGAAATCAAGTATCCAATAAGAATACCTTCTCAGGTCTGTCCAAAATAAGAAAGAAATTCAAATCCAATGATGGACAATAAGTAGGCTGAGAAGAAAGTATAGGGTATTCATTACATTATTTCTCTCTGTCGATTGGGGTTGCTTCTTCTTCCAACTTCAACCCTAAGAGATACAGACAGAAATCAAGTGCTCACTCTGCACAGGAAAGATACGGGGCTGCTTCTTCTTCTACATCATATAACAGCCAGATTACAAGAAGGATAAACATAGAAGGATCAAATCAAATAACATCACTATCATAAGCAAAAGTTCATCATTTCTGATCCTGTGAAAGAAAGAAGCAACAGAAGTGCTTCTGAAGAATTCTGAGAACAAAATTCTAATATTCTCCTCCTTACTTTCTTCTTTCTATTTTCATCAACTGTAAAAGAGTTTTAAGAATCACTCTTCCAAAGGATTCAGTGGTTCAAGATCTCCTTATCAAAAGATCTGAGTGGTTCAAGATCTCCTTATAAAAAGATCTGAGTGGTTCAAGATCTCTTTATCAAAAGATCTTTGGTTCTAAGAGCCTCCTTATCAAAAGACTCAGACATAGGTTGTGCAATACTACCAGGGAGGTAGAAGAGAGGATTACCCACATTTTGGGGAACCTCTATAAAAATCATTGTATCTTTGCTGTGAATTTCTGTGTTATCCCATTTACTTTTTCTGTGTTCATTTTCAGCAAACCTTATTTTATTTATTCTTCCTTTGGTTTTGCTGTGTGCATAATACCTTAGTATTTTTTATTGTATGCATAGTTAGGATAGAAAAGATTTTAAATCTTTATTCACCCCTCTAGAGAATTCTCAGAGGCATACTGTGCACTTTCAATTGGTATCAGAGGCAGGTTGATCATTAAAAGGTTAACATCTTGATTAAAAGATCTCCTACTCTCATTTATTCATTTTTAAATTAATTACAATTGTTTTTAAATAAAATGAGTTCTAAGGATTATGCATCAACAAGACCTCCAGTGTGTAATCTGAACAAATTTACACTCTAGAAGGCCAGAATAAAATTGTATATGAACTCTATTGATGAGGACATCTTTGATGTTATCATTTCAGGTTCTCCAGCCCCATACAAGAAAGATGTCAGTGGAGCTTCAACAAAGGAACCTGTACCCAGGGCTGAGTGGACAGAGACAGAGAAGAAGCAGAAGGCATGTGATGCCAAGGCTATCAACATTCTTGTATCCACCATGTCAGATGACATCTTCGAGAAGGTAGCCGACTGTCAATCAGCCAAAGAGATCTGAGAATCTCTTTCCAGAATAGTAGAAGGAAGTTCTGATGAAAGAAAGGACATGAAGTCCCTCCTCATATCCCAATATGAGAACTTTCAAAAGAAAGCTGATGAATCTATTGCTGAGATGTATGACAGATTCAACATCATTGTCAATGAGCTGAAGAGTCTGGACAAGGAGATATCCTTGACAGAAATAAATGATAAGATCCTCATGTGCTTCCTTAGCTCATGAGATTCAAGGATCTGGGTCATCAGAGAGTCTAGATGCCATAGAGAAATATCTATTGAGGCTTTGCTAGGAAAGCGTAAGTCATATGAGATGCTTCAGAAGAACAGAGCTGAATCAGATGAAAGGGAGACAACTCCGGCTCCTATACAAAGGAGCCTTGCTCTGAAAGCTACCGAAGGAGAGCCCTCCACTCCTGAAGATGAAATGTTCAGTCTCCTAGCAAGGAAATTCAGAAAATGGGTCAAGACAGAAGACTCAAGGAGAAGAGAGAGGAGCTCAAAGCGCAGATATGACAAGACTCCAAAGAATGAGGTAATATGCTACTCCTGCAACAAGCCAGAGCACATACCCCCTGACTGCCCACAGGAACAAAGGGACAAGAGCAGCAACAAGGATGAAAAGAAGAAGATGTTTTTCAAGGGAAAAGACAAGAAGAAATCCAAGGGTTTCATTGCTGAAACCTAGAGTGACTCTGAAACAGAATCAAGCTCCTCTTCATCAGAGAGTGATGAAGAAAAAGAAGCTGAAGCAGCTGTTGGATCTTATGGCGCCCTTAGAGGGGGGGGGGGGGGGGGTGAATAAGGGAATAAAAATCTTTTTATAATTTTATGGAAATTACTAAATTGTTTAAAGTAATATTAGAACACAAAATAACAATTTAGCTAAAGGAAGAAAATATCATAATTTGCAAGTTTAGGATTTAGAAACAAGTACTAAATTGTTATATGATAAAATAGATTAAGATAAACAATTTAGACAAAGTGATTTGAATTTAAAGCTTTGTAACCAAGATAACGCCAAAGGAGAGAAATCAAGTAAACACAAATAGAGACATGATTGTATTTATATAAAAAGGTGTTTACAAAAATTGATTTCAATATCGCTAGAAATCGGAGGCGTACAAAAGTAAATTTCTTTTCCTTTTCTATACCGACTTGTATCTCCACAAACCGGTTGACTTTAGCCTATCCTTCCCCGGATAAGGCCTCAAGCCGCTCTAGCCAATCCTTCCCCGGATATAGCCTCGAGCCTCCCTAGATCTAATCACCGAGAACTAGTCGCCAACACAAGGCGAATTTCCCCCTAAGTCCTACCCAGACCTAGTCGCCAACACAAGGCGAATTCTCTAAACGGTTACAAAAGTATGGAATGGAAATAATGAAAAATAATAATAAAAACTCCCTATATGAGATCTCTGGAGTCGAGGATGAAGGATCGCTGTAGCATAAGCGAGGTAGAAGCGATCGTCCTTCGGATGTAGCGTGACGTAGTCCTCCTCCAAAATTCCCCTTAAGCTTTTTGTGGGAGATCCATCTTCGGCAGCATAACAACACTGGACTTTGTGGCACAAGCAACCTCTCTGGGATGGATAGCCAAAACGAGAAGCAAAGCTCCAATTTATAGAACTTGGAGCGAGCGCCGGCGGTAGTGGCTAGCGCCTGCGGCAGCGTTCGTGTGGAGCGGTTGCGCAACCATCGGCGGCGTGGCGCTGTGCACGAACTGGAGATAGCGCCTGGCGGTAGCGATAGCGCTGGCGGTAGCGGGAGATAGCGCTGGCGGTAGCGGTAGCGGTTGCGAAACCGTCACTGTGCACGAACTCGAGATATCGCCTGACGGTATCGATAGCGCTGGCGGTAGCAGGAGATAGCGCTGGCGGTAGCAGTAGCGCTGGCGGTAGCGCTGCTCCTTTCAAAAGTTTGTTACAAGCTGCTTTCTACCTGTGGAGTATTGCACATATAGTTCCTGCACACTATAAACACACTACAAGCAATATCAAATACAATATGTGATTTGTTATTCTCAAACAAAGGGATGTGACACTCATGTCCAACAATCTCCCCCTTTTGATAATAACAAATCCTCTAAGCAAGAAATCAACATTAGTGTTTATAGATAAGTTAAGCAAGATAAAAGTGCAGCTATAGTATATGATATGCATGATAATGTGCATACTCCCCCTATCTTAATGCTCCTCCTACATAAATGCAATTTTATGTGTTACTCCCCCTAAACGATAGATTACATGAAATATTCTCCCCTTAATCTTCTATATTTCTTCTATATAGATTTCTTCAATTAATCTCCCCCTTTTGGTATTATCAAAAGAAGGTGGGGTGAGGGTAGTAAGGAGGCATTTATATATCATGATCGAGCTTTTCGAAATATAAAGAATGATAGAGAGTTTAAGCATAACATATATAAAAGATTTCAAATATAAAGATAAGAGTTGTAAGCAAGCGGAAGATTATAATAAACATCTTTTTGTAAGCATGAAAAGCATAAGTAGAAATATGAGTTTTAGTTCAAATTTGAAAGATGTTTTAATCTTTTTGAAATCTCAAATTTTTTTTCATAAAAATACCAAAACATTGTAGAGATCATGTTAGGTTATCGAGTGCATTTCTTATATAGAGAGTAGTATAGATAAAGAATTAGAATCCAATACTCATGAGAAGAAGTGTTGTGAAAGATAATGATGTGCACATGAGTGTATTTTGGGCAATGTTAACAATTGATTTAAATCACCAAAATACAAGACATATGTAAAGTAAAATGCACAATAAAACACAAGTAAATTACTTTCACACACTTTTTAATCCACATAGTTTTTAACAAAGTGGTGTAATAACCAAGGTTTGCACAAGTAACTTTACTATTCTTTCCAAGGTGCTCAACCTCACAATGCTTATGAAGACTTATCAGTAGGTTCAAGTAGTGCTTGGTGGAGTTATATTTGTCTACATATATAATTTTTGTTCACATTTGTGAGACAACATTCTCTGAATACACTTGTTTTGCAAACCAAAAATTTTAACTTAACCACTTTTCTAAATGTCATAAGTGCAATTCAAATGTCGTGTAGGCAATAAACTTATGCAAGTTTTAATTCATTGTACAAATACAATACACAAGCAAGCATTTTTAGATGTAGACACACATGTTGATTACCAAAATAAGTGAGTGAAATGTATCATAATCAATCATAAAACATTTACTCATACTTAGAGGCATGCTAAGCTTGGCTCTACACATTTTTCAATACAATTGATGCACTTTAAATAGATATATCAAAGCATGATAAACAAAACAATGTTCATAGTAATTTGAAGAAATATGGTTTAACATTGTAAATAATTCTAAATAATAGAATTCATACATGCTTGATATTGGCAATAAAGATCATTCAGTTTTTTTTTTGTTTTATCATTTTTAAATCAAATAAAAACAGAAAATTACAAGAACATATTTTTGTAAGTTTTGAATTTTGAATTTTTGTAGTAGATTTTTCATAATATGAAGAAAAACATATTTTTGTATATTTTTAATTTTGAACTTTTGTAGTTGATTTTTCATAATATGATTAAAACATAAATAACAAAAAATATTTTTGCATTTTTGAATTTTGATTTTTTGTAGTTGATTTTTCATAATATAAATAAAACAAAAATAACAAAAGTCAGAAACACAACAAATAAGTAGAAAATATGAACCAACATATTTTTATGGATTTTTAGAAATTTTAAAATTCAGAAAAATCACACACTCACGCTAGCGCTAGCGCGGCAAACAGTACACAATTTTTTAGAAATTTTAAATTTTTGATTATTGATATTGATTAAGTGTCCTTAAAGTAGTTCCATGCTGAAATTTCAGAATTTTTGGAGATCTCTAGGTGGTTCAAATTTGCATGAAACTTTGGTTTTTCAAATTCTTGTGTTTTACAAAACCATTTAAACATGAAGATATACACTATGAAGACACAAGAGGACATTTTTTATTAAACAACCCAAAATATGCATGATTAAAGTGATAAGTAAATAAAATGATCATGCAAAGAGTAATATAAGTATGTCCTAAGATTAAAGACTACCCCGACTTAATGTCTACACCCTAGCCCCGTACTAAGTGACGGGTGGGCATGAGGAGCTGCACGCATGTCGTAGGTTGGGGTGTTAGTCCCATATGCACACACTAGAGAACACTCAACCTAGCACTCTTTCCCCCCAGTGCCTCGCAAGGCCCCACTGGAACCCTCCCCGGTTAAGGACAAGATATGACTTAGAGGTTAGGTCTCTAATGCATACAACCCTACGCCCTCGCTATTGTGAGATATGAAGTCATAGGTGAATAATCTTTTGGACAACCTATGCTTTTTAAATCTATTGGTTGATATATAAACTATGGGTTTTTGTGAAGAGTTATAAAGCCGCATAGTTTTTCTATTCTTATGAGATGACGATATGAGATAACTAGCGAAATTACTAATATGAGATAAATGGTAATGCTAGTATGATGAGTTTTGAGTTTAATATCATGTCATAAGTTTAACATTTATATTGCATGTATTCCAAACTAGAGTTTCAAATTATAGATCTAGAATAAAGTGATGATTTTAATTTATTCTTATTATTACACAATTGATTCTAGAATCTATATATATGTGAGATACATGCAATCAATAGCAACGCATATTCATACACCAACTAATGTAAAGAAAACAATATTCATATCTTTATCATAAAATTCATAATTCCAATTTGTTTTTGAGATTTTTCTTGATAGAATATGAATTATGATTTATGATTATAGAGAATTTTGCATAGAATATATGTTAGATCATCATGATGTATGTGATTTCTATTCCTTCTAGACTTATGATAATATGATTTGGTGATTTTCTTTTGAATAAGCATGTTTGATTTTTAAGTCTAGAAATTGATGATCATGTAATCATATCAAAGACAAAGATCACATATATAACATTTTGAAATTTATAATAAAATTGCATTGGATAATTAGATTTATTGATCTTTGATTTTCCATGATGATATATAGTTTCATGATATATATACTAATGATTAATCCATAAACTTTGTGTTTGTTGGAATTTTGGTATTCTGTTATAATTTCAAAATCACATAGTTATTATGAAAGTTGAATAACATTGTAAGTGTTCTACCCAGCATAAATATATAAGCATAGACCAAGAAGCAATGCTAGGATGATGAGTTTGAATGCAATGTTATTACATAGGATTAATGGAGATTATGTTGCATGTAATATGAGAAGTTTTCAAATTAATTTTCTTTAGACCTAGAATGAAATGATTAAACTTTTGATTTGATCTTAATGATACAAGATGATTCTAAGGTCTAAGTTGTAACAACCGTAATTTAAAATGCAAAATTTAAATTTGATCGCAGAGTCCGATCTCGACCAAGAATGATCAAGCCAACGTCGGGACGAGGTACAACCTTTTTATGATCAATAGTTGCATGCCAGTTATTTGTTTTACGGGAATATTTGGAATTTTGTTTCGTCGTGTCTCAATATTTTATGCGAGAGCGTAGCACGTAGACATTGTAGTCTTTAAGGTTAGACAACCACATCCTCAAGTTAATTAAAGTTAGATTTGGCCCTAAGAGTATAAGACAAGTGTTTACCCCGATATTCCTCTTAAATTATTCGGCTCTGTTTAAGTAACCGCAGCCCCCTCCACGGTTGTTTTTTTTTGCGTAACCGCACATAGCGCGTCCCCTTTTAATGCGTAAACGCCTTGTTCGATAGATCGCGCCTCATTTCCTCTCCCTCTCGACTCCTCGACCCCGTGAGATGAGAATTAGGGCTGCCCGATTAGGCGCGTGCAGAAACGACTGCTATTTCCGCTCGTGAGTTCTCGCTTGTGCCTTCCAAGCCCCCGACGCATCGTCTTCCTCGTCTGGGAGTTCGCAGGCAGCAACCCTAGACATATCCAGCCCTCTTCCTCCGTTGATAGGGGGATCAGTCGAAGCCAAAGCCCTGTAAGTCATCGTCATCGCCGTCCCTCTTCTCCCTCGGCGGGAAATTGCAGGTAGAAGCCTGGTAGGCTTACGCCCTCTTCCATCGATACCAGGCACCGAAATTGCTTCCCGTAGCAGTTCGTCGGCGTTTCGGTTTCTCTTGTCTGGAGGAGTTACGACAGGGATCGTCGAATCCGCCTGGTACTATTTCCTTCTTCGTCGTTGTTGAGAAGGTAACAGTCACTTATGGCCTGTGTTGACTCCTTCCGGTCGGGATTTATTGCTTAATCAGTAACAGATGCACTCCATTTCTCTTTTGGGCAGCCGAGACTGAAGCCCCAAAAATGAGGTTTCTTTTGCCCTGCCTTGAGTATAGGTCCCGTGCAGAAGGTGTTCAATCGTCAAGCGACCTAAAAGAAATTATGCCGCCGCGTCAAGTGTACGAGCGCCGAAACACCAATGTAAGAAATTCTGTTCTTTTTGGCTAGATATATCGCATAGTATTATGTACAAGTTTTGTTATTGAGAAATGAGAAAATACTCGTATGAAAAATATGGATTTGTATAGTACACATAACCATTGCATTTCTTTAGACGTGCGATAATATATTAAACTCCAGAAAATGTATGCGGGACAGTTCTTTAGCGTAAAATATGAACCTCGTTTTTCAACTGAATAAATAAAAGAACCAACGATTATTTAAATTAATTAGGAGGCATGATTGAGGCACCCTCCATCATGATAGATAGAGGCGCACTATCTTACTCATGGGGCGTAGTAGACCCTATGAGCCTCAAATGCAGGGAGACGTGTTCTCCATTAGAAATTCAGAAGATGCGAGTCTATGTCCGTGAGACTTTAGAACCTCTGCGTTCGTTAGTTGAGACTCGGATCTGTAGGATGCGCACAAACAGATTCTCAGCATAAGACATTATGAAGGATAATCACTAGATAAATAGAAATTGAGCATGCGACAAAAGTTAGAAATAGGGAGATAGATAACCTTTCCCTGTTAGAGCTTGAAAATTTATACATAAAACTTTTTAAAACCAGAACAGACATTTATGTTAAATGTTTTCTTGAAAAGTACGCATAGTATAACAGAAAATATTCTTTAGTATGAAAATATTATTTTTCAAACAAAAGCATGCACTCATGTTCATTACAAATGTTTTTAGTGTCACTAAGAAGAATGGTTTTTCTTACTTTTCAGTTGGGCTGACCCATTTTTGGGCTTCTCATTACAGGAGTTACAGGTGGGGTGTTGCGCCTAGGATGAGCTGCCTGCAGTTTGCCCTTCTTTTAGTTTGTTTTCATGTTGTAGTTGTTCTTATAATTATGTTCTGTGTTCTGGACATGTATTGGAATCTCGCTAATGGTTCTTGTATCAGACTATGTTTAAGATTTCAGTACTTCAATTATTTGGACACTTTTATATTTAGTGGCTCTGTGAAATCAAGTTTGAGGTACATTTTTAACCCTTAGTTTCTTTTACCGTTTCCGCTGTAAGTACTCTTTAGCATTTTTAATTTATACCAGCTATGTACTAATTATTATTACCGTTTCTTGGTTTGCTTCTTATCACGGGGCCCGGCCGGACTGCTGATTTGTGGTAAAACTAAGGTGGGGTATTACATAAGTTACATGTAAACAATGGTGGCACACATCACACACATAATATCTAAATTAATATATGAAACAATTATACATAGGATATTATGTGATGAAAAATTCATAAACACAGAAATTTCCAAATCAAGCAAACTAAGATAGCTTTTAAAACGGAGTTGAAATTGGGCAAGTTGACAGCACCAAAAGAACTCAAATGAGTAAGCCTAGTTTGCCGTTAGATGGAGATTTTTGTGCTCTTTCCGAAAATATATTAAACGCTAAAATCAGGCGAGTGGATCAAAAGATATGGATGTTTGAAGTTTTGATCGTAAACTCGCATTTTTGAAAGATTAAACATGCGTTTAGATGAATTTTTGTTTTCAATTTTTCTAGATAATGTTCTTCATTATAAGGGCTATCATATGCAGCAAACAAATATATAATAAAAAAAATGTTGCGCATATTAATTTTTAGTTTTAAGCCCTTTAATAAACCATTTAAATCCAATTTTTAAAATAGTTTCAATAGTCTTGATAATAATTTCAAAATTCAATTTCTAATGATAATTCAAGACAATTAAGGGTAAAGGATTTAAAAGGATAAAGAACAATCAAGGATGAGAGATAGATCACTTTGAAAATATATGACTTAATGTTCAATTTTAATTCAAATTTGATTTGATAGACATTAGGCTTAATATATGAAAGTCATATTACATGATATATAAAGTGATCATAGCATGTTTGTTTAAAAAAAATATAAAATAAACAAAAGAAAAATAGACAATAAGCATATCATGAAGTAGAGTATTGATATTTCATTTTTAATTGTTTCTACTTCATGCAAATGAGGGGATACTAATTAATAAGAGATTTAGGTATCCAAAGGGGACCAAGTGGGATGGTTCCTTTGGGTACCCAAATACAACGTGTGGGCTTTTGGAGAGATAGTGATGAATGGCCCTTTACAAGTGGAGTTAGTGTTTCGTTTTTAGTTTTAGGTCTCCATTTATACTTTGGTTGCTTGTCTTTTTAATTCATGTTATGATTATATTTGTTTGAAAAATAATTCATTTGTGATTTATGTTTGTTAAGTTATTTTTCAAAATAGATTGATGTTGATAATCATAATGAATTTTATTACATGGATTTTTTGAAAATTTATAAGAGTGGTTGTCTTTCTTAAGAAGTGATTGTTGAAAGAATGGGTTACAAAATGTTGTAAATAATTGATTCTTATTTTGATAATTTTCATTTTCACTCTTTCTTATAGACATACTCTTATAATATAAAGGATAATATTTTGTACTTTGATTTTCATGAAAAGGAGTTTTTAAATTTAAGTCATGATTGAAAATATATTGAGATTTATAATAATGACTCTTAAGAATTTTGTGAGGGTCATAATTCTTTTTGAAACTAAACTCCTTTTGAGTTAGTGTATGAAAATGATCCTTTTTAGAAATGATTTTGTAAGTTAATTTATCCTTGTTATTCAAAATCTTATGATGAAATTCATTACATGACATTTGAAATTTTTCAACAAAAGATTTTAATTGTATTAACTTACAAGTTAAAGCACCATTTTCAACTATCAATTTTTCATTATGTCTTTTAGAAATTAAGAGCCCTTTTTCAATTTCCTTGAATTTTTCTTTAAATAAATTGCAATCAAAACAAGCAGTAGGAATTGTAACTAAAGAGCATGAAATAGAATTTAACACATCAATATTTGTTTCTACTTTATCGTTTGCTTTTAAAGATTTATTTTCTAAACGTAATTTGGAATTAGCAACTTTTAACTTTAAAATTTTACGTTTAACAATTTTAAGCATACGAGAAGTAGAAATAGAATTTGTTACAAAAAGAGAATATTTAGATTTTTTTTACCTTGCTATAGTTTCCGTCTTCTCTTTTGCTTGATGTGTTCCCAACAAATGAGTCTAATATTGTGACCTTGTATTCTTTTTCCTTCAAGCATATGTCCTCATCGATTTCTTCTCTTGGATCCATAAGGAATTCCTCGTCGATTTCTTCTCTTGGATCCATAAGGAATTCCTCGTCGATTTCTTCTCTTGGATCCATAAGGAATTCCTCTTGTTCATCATCTGTAAAAGGAAGACTATAAGTATTCTCAAGAAATTTCCAAACTTCATAAGCAGTAGGAAGTGTATAAATTAGTTTGAAAATATTTTGATGCAATGCACAATATAGACATTGATTTGGCATTTAAAAACATTTCATTTTTATTTAAAGTACTTGGGGGTATTTTAATAGTAATATTCCATACTTCCATATCCAAAGACTTAAGAAATTTTTCCATAAGAAATTTCCACCCATTATAATTTTTGCCTTCAAATAAAGGTGGTGCTAAGGATTTTTCATTTATAAGAAAATTTCCCCTACTAGTAGAAGCGAGATCATGAGACGTCATTATTCCTGGTTTTTAAACCGTTTGGAATAACCTACCTCTGATACCACTTGTTGGATCTTATGGCGCCCTTAGAGGGGGGGTGAATAAGGGAATAATTTTTTTTTTTATAATTTTATGGAAATTACTAAATTGTTTAAAGTAATATTAGAAAACAAAATAACAATTTAGCTAAAGGAAGAAAATATCATAATTTGCAAGTTTAGGATTTAGAACAAGTACTAAATTGTTATATGATAAAATAGATTAAGATAAACAATTTAGACAAAGTGATTTGAATTGAAAGCTTTGTAACCAAGATAACGCCAAAGGAGAGAAATCAAGTAAACACAAATAGAGACATGATTGTATTTATATAAAAAGGTGTTTACAAAAATTGATTTCAATATCGCTAGAAATCGGAGGCGTACAAAAGTAAATTTCTTTTCCTTTTTTATACCGACTTGTATCCCCACAAACCGGTTGGCTTTAGCGTATCCTTCCCCGGATAAGGCCTCAAGCCGCTCTAGCAAATCCTTCCCCGGATATGGCCTCGAGCCTCCCTAGATCTAATCACCTAGAACTAGTCGCCAACACAAGGCGAATTTCCCCCTAAGTCCTACCCAGACCTAGTCGCCAACACAAGGCGAATTCTCTAAACGGTTACAAAAGTATGGAATGGAAATAATGAAAAATAATAATAAAAACTCCATATATGAGATCTCTGGAGTCGGGGATGAAGGATCGTTGTAGCATAAGCGAGGTAGAAGCGATCGTCCTTCGGATGTAGCGTGACGTAGTCCTCCTCCAAAATTCCCCTTAAGCTTTTTGTGGGAGATCCATCTTCGGCAGCATAACAGCACTGGACTTTGTGGCACAAGCAACCTCTCTGGGATGGATAGCCAAAACGAGAAGCAAAGCTCCAATTTATAAAACTTGGAGCTAGCGCCGGCGGTAGTGGCTAGCGCCTGCGATAGCGTTCGTGTGGAGCGGTTGCGCAACCGTCGGCGGCGTGGCGCTGTGCACGAACTGGAGATAGCGCCTGGCGGTAGCGATAGCGCTGGCGGTAGCGGGAGATAGCGCTGGCGGTAGCGGTAGCGGTAGCGGTTGCGAAACCGTCGCTGTGCACGAACTCGAGATAACGCCTGACGGTATCGATAGCGCTGGCGGTAGCAGGAGATAGCGCTGGCGGTAGCAGTAGCGCTGGCGGTAGCGCTGCTCCTTTCAAAAGTTTGTTCCAAGCTGCTTTCTACCTGTGAAGTATTGCACCTATAGTTCCTGCACACTTTAAACACACTACAAGCAATATCAAATAAAATATTTGATTTGTTATTCTCAAACAAAGGGATGTGACACTCATGTCCAACAGCAGCCTGCATGATGGCACTGGGAATATCTTCAGATGATGAAGATGATCGGGTATCTATTTTTGATGAATTTGATTTCAATTATGCTGATTTCAAAATTTGTTTTAAAGAATTCTGTAATGATTTCCTTAATATACAAAAAGAAATAAAAACATCTATAGTAGAACTAGAAAACCTAAAGAAAGATGAATTATGTTTGAGAAATCAAGATTTAATAAATGAAATAAACAATAAGGAATCAGAACTAATTAACATCAGAAATGAGGATCTAGAATTAAAGGGAGAGCTAACAAAGTCAAAAACCTTTGAGGGATCACTCAATAAGAGGAGTCAAAAACTCAAAAACATTACACAAAATCTCTCTATGAGATTTAAGCACCTAGGTATAGGAGCAGACCCATGCACTAGCACAGAAGTCCCTAGGAAACCTGCCTGGAAAAATCCAGTTAGATTTATTAGACCCAGTGACTATCAATCAGGTGAGGGGAGTGCAATAACTAAGGACAGTAACAATCCAACTAAAATAACTGTGCCTAACAAAATAATTCTAAACACTGAAAAGAAATTAATGGGCAAGAACAATGCAGAGAAATTAAACAGTCAAAAGGCTCAAGCTAAAAATAGAATAATAAGACACTCAGCTGATTTATTATCTTTGGATACATTTTATACACATTACAAATTCCAAAATAATAACCATAGGTTTGGTGAACTCATTCCTTATCATCCAAAAGGATATCATGAAAGACCCTTCTACTCTTTCATTGAACCTTATAATGGTAAAATCAAAGGGCCCAAGGTAACCTGGGTTCCTTCTAATGTTTGAATTACTTGTGCAGGATAAGGTAGGATTCTATCTAAGAGATAGTGAAAGAGGAAGGAGGAACTAAATTCAATCAAGAGAGTGATTTCTTCTCTAAATCCTCTTGATATTCTCATTGTTCATAAAAGTAATAAACATAAACACCTTTTTCAATAAACATCATTGCTAGGAAAAACAACAAGAATTTTCTAAGAAAATGGAACTATTTATTCAGATTCGCGTCGAAAAGAACTCGATGTACCGTCGGGTCTTACTCGACGCAAGCTTTGAGAGACAATCAGAGCAGATAATACGAATGATATTCGACGCAATGTGAAGTTCATATCGACGCATGCGTCGACTTAATAGTCGCTGATTAAATTTGAGGTCACGTCGATTACAACTCGACGCAACGTCGACATGACTACGTCGACTCATTTGTTCCTAAACAATCTCGAAGTTGCGTCGAATAGTAATCGATGCAACGTCGAGATGCCAGCGCGCGCAGGATTGCTTCTAGAAGTTGTCCTGCATATTTCTGCGCGCTAAATATTAATGTATATCGACAGTGCTTCGGCTTATACCCTAAGTTGCGACGAATCATCTTCTTTTAAGCAACTTCAGCGTCAAATCATTTACGCTTTCGAATTTTCCTCTCCCTGTTCTCTTGCTCCTTTCTTCTCCAACTCTCTTGCATCCTTGTCTCTTTTTCTCTCTCTCTCTCCCTCTCCCATTTTCTTTGTGTTTGCAGGTACTTCACAAAAGAGTTAATGACCCCTCCAAAGATTAACTCTGGCTTTGATATTGATGTGGATTCTTTAAATGCTGCTTCAGATAACTTTAAAGCCATTCTTGGCTTGTTTCAGTTGGTTGGGTTAACCAAATTAATATCCACCAGGTGCAAAATCCTGGATGTGGAGCTGACTGAGCTCAAGGACACGATCCATATTGGAGAAGATGGATCACTGAATGGGAATATCTCAGGAACAAATATCAACATAATAGAGGAATGGTTGTCACAAACCTTTGATCTTCCAGTTGGAAATGAGTCTGATGAGCTTTCAGGGGAAGAAATCAAAAGGGTCTTAGAAATAATGCAGTTCAAGAAAGAGAAGGCTATCAATCTGAAGAAGATTGATCTTACAGAGGAATATAGATTTCTTGTTGACATCGTACGGAAGGTGCTGCTCTGTAAGATTTCTTCCCATGATGTCATTCCAAAGCAGCAGCTGCAAATCATGGGTGTTTAAGTTCTGAAGAAGAAAATAAACTGGGGGAGATGCCTCCTGAAAATGATTGGGCACAAATATGCCCACAAAGAAAATGCATACATGAGTATTATGAGCCAGGTGCTCTTCCATCATTATCCAGGTATGTGCAAATCAAAAGGAGTGCCCATTCCACCAGGAAAAATGATGAATATTGGAATATTCTCTAAGTAGACCAGACAGATCCTAAAGCCTGGTCAATCTGCTCCTCCTCCTCCCTCTCCACCTTCTCAAGATTCAGAGAGACATCTACCAGATCCCCCAAGGGACAATATACCTCCTCAAAATACTCCAGCAACTCCACAGGATGATACTCCAGATACTGATTAAGCCCCATTCAACCAGGCCAGCTCCTTCATTCCTCCCACAGAACATGAACATCACATTCCTTCCCAACCACAGCAACAACCTTCCACCTTATTTCCAGACAATCAGTCTGCTCCTCCACCACCACCAATCCATATCTCTCCAGAAACCTACCAATCACTTTCCCCTGCCTACCAAGATCCTCCTGATCTGAATGAGAACCTCACACCTCCACCTGCCTCTACCTCCCATCCTACACCTTCATTTGACATTGAACAAGCAATCTCTAAAGCTGTAGGGATGGCTTCAAGCACATTTCCAGACCTACTGGCCACTCAAGCCAGAATGTTTAATAAAAAATACTCTCAGATGGAGAGTGAATTGATTAATTCAAGGTCTCTTCTGGGTCTCAAAGAATTTATATCCTCCTCCATGGTCACTAAAGAGTTCTTAACCTCCCTTGCTAGCAAGGTTAAGAAGGGGGAGAAATTTCAGGAGGAAAGGCCTGATCAAGAGATGAGTGGCCATGAAAAGGGCAAGGATGTTGAAGTTCCTGAAAAAGTAACTATCTTTCAAAATGCAAATGTCCAGGGGGAGCCTCAAGAGAATCCTCAAGGGAATCGGGAAGAGGAAGTGATGACTGAGGATGCAGCACTGAAACAGGGGGAGCCTCTCTCAATCCCTCAAGATAATACTGTACCAAATCAGGGGGAGCTTCCTACACAATCTCAGAAAGCAGCTGGAGAATTTCATGCAGAAAATCAGGGGAGCTGTCTGCAGAAATCAGGGGGAGCTCCTTGTAGATGATATTCTTCTGGATGAGGTTGCAACAATTGCTAAGGAAGCTGCTCAGGATGCTGAGGAGAATGCTCAATCTCAGAGGGAGCTTCCTGAAGATGATGAAATCAATAAAGTAGCAGATAGGAATCCTGAAGAAGAAAATGAACCACTTACCTTTGCCCCAAGGAAGGTAACTCCAAAAATGTTTTCAAGAAAAAGGAAAACTCCTGAGAAGGGACAATGAAGCTCAGGTATTCTGTCCATACATACTCTCTAAGGAAAAACAAACCGAATGTGGTGTGGTGAACAATATAATTTACTTGACAATATATGAAATAGTCTGTGATTTCATTCTGTCATATGTTATTGTCTATGTTGTCTTGTATGTATTTGTGCTTATGTCAAAGTATGTGTAAAATCACTTTAAAACAATCTGTAAAATTTGTTAAGATAAATAGGGGAGATTGTTGAGAAAAACCTCTTTTGATTTAACTTAACAAATTAACTATGAGTGATTTTACCTTCTAGGTTTATTACCCACATTGTATAGTAATGGTAATCTGGTCATTAGATGTCTCACTCAACTTAGAGTGTCAGGGCCAAGTCAAAGCAATCACAAATCAAGTTGAGATAAGACTTGCGTCGAATACAAGTCGACGCAACTTCGACTTGATATCGACGCAACTCTGTGTTGTTGTCGAAGCAGATCATTCAACCTGTCGAAGTATAAGTTAAGTCGACGCAACGTCGAAAGGATCTCGTCGCAGAAGGAAGACTCAGTCGAAGCTATCTGAGAAGTCGACGCAACTTCGACTTCAACTCGACGCAGAAGATGAAGGTCAAGTCCAAGTCTTCAACTCGACGGTTACGTCGATAAATAATCGACGCAACGTCGACATCTGAGTTCAACCAGAGCTAAGGAGCAATTCGAAGCTACTTCTAAAAGAACTCAAAGGTGCGTCGATATGAAGGAAGATGAAGTCGACGCAGTGTCGAATACAGTTAGAAAAAAGGAATTCTTTCCAGCTGTATTTCTAATACCTTTTCAGAAGGACCACCATACTGAAGACAGTTGTCCAACGGCTAATTTGTTGCCAATTAAGAAAAGGAGTATTCGAGAAGAGCAAAAGCTTTCTTGGAATGAAATAGAATGTGATAGACGGGTCGGGAACAAAACAAGAAAAGAAATCAAGTATCCAATAAGAATACCTTCTCAGGTCTGTCCAAAAGAAAGAAATTCAAATCCAATGATGGACAATAAGTAGGCTGAGAAGAGAAGAAAGTATAGAGCATTCATTACATTATTTCTCTCTCTCTGTCGATTGGGGTTGCTTCTTCTTCTTCCTCCTTCAACCCTAAGAGATACAGACAGAA
The DNA here is from genome assembly GCA_033032865.1 of Dactylorhiza incarnata. NCBI lineage: Eukaryota > Viridiplantae > Streptophyta > Magnoliopsida > Asparagales > Orchidaceae > Dactylorhiza > Dactylorhiza incarnata. Next base: position 2,625,115 of record JAWHQI010000222.1, read on the forward strand.
ATCAAGTGCTCACTATGCACAGGAAAGATACAGGGTTGCTTCTTCTACATCATGCAGCAGCCAGATTACAAGAAGGATAAACAAAGAAGGATCAAATCAAATAACCCTTGCAATCATCACTATCATAAGCAAGAGTTCATCATTTCTGATCCTGTGAAAGAAAGAAGCAACATAAGTGCTTCTGAAGAATTCTGAGAACAGAATTCTAATCTTCTCCTCCTTACTTTCTTCTTTCTATTTTCATCAACTGTAAAAGAGTTTAAAGAATCCCTCTTGCAAAGGATTCAGTGGTTCAAGATCTCCTTATCAAAAGATCTGGGTGGTTCAAGATCTTCTTATCAAAAGATCTGAGTGGTTCAAGATCTCCTTATCAAAAGATCTTTGGTTCTAAGAGACTCCTTATCAAAAGACTCAGGCACAGGTTGTGCAATCCTACCAAGGAGGTAGAAGAGAGGACTACCCACATTTTGGAGAACCTCTATAAAAATCATTATGTCTTTGCTGTGATTTTCTGTGCTGTCTCATTTACTTTTTCTGTGTTCATTTTCAGCAAATCTTATTTTATTTATTCTGCCTTTGGTTTTGCTGTGTGCATAATACCTTAGTATTTTTTATTGTATGCATAGTTAGGATAGAAAAGATTTTAAATCTCTATTCACCCCCTCTAGAGAATTCTCAGAGGCACACTGTGCACTTTCAGTAACCCCACATATGTCTCAAATCAGACATCAAGAGCCAGTCAGAAAGGCTCTGTTGGTTCCTTCGCTGCTCCTCAGCAGCTGGTGAGACCTCCTCGCCAAGAGTTCCAACCTCCTACACAAAGAGGAAGGAACTTCCGTCACCATTGTCCATACCAAGGCCATCAGCAGTTCCAACAGAAGGGGCCTCTGTTGGCCACCCAGTCGCTCCCGCTCTCTAACTAGTACCAATCAACCAGATCCAGTTCTGTCCACCATCTCTTCCAGCTCTGTCACAACACCCCTTTAATGACTCGCAAGAGTCCTTCACCGAGCTCAGCCTTCCGATGAGCGAGGTCGTTCAGATTCTTCAAAACAGCCTTTCTACAAAAGGTCGGCCCCCTTGCATTCTGATCCTAAGTCCAGAAACCTCTCCCTTTACTGTGAACATTATAGGGAGAGGGGGCACCTGACAGAGAATTGTCGGGCTCTCCGCATGCTGGTGGAGAAGGTTCTAAAGGAAGGGAAGTTGCAAGACCTAGTCCTGAAGAGTGATTCTTTGAAGGCTTCAACCTTCAAAAGCAAGGAAGTAGTGGAAGCTCATTGGGAATGCGAGGAGGTGAAGGACGTTGGCCTCCTTGGCAACGTCGGCTATCAGAATGAGTGTATAGAGGCTAATGATGAAGTCTACCTGGGTTACCTCTTCTGCATTCATGGAGGGGCAGGACTTGAATCATCTTGAAAGGCTAGCCTTTCAAGAGTCTTCCGATCCGAGGTTGTTGTGACCGCCTCTTCTGCTCCCAAGCTTGCAGATGTCGGATGTCGGACTCATGTCGGTTTGGGTTTTTTATGTCGGATTGCGGGGGATATATCGGGGACATTTCAAAATGTCGGATTGTAATATTATATATATATTATATATCATAATATTTTTTTAATTAGATGGTAATTATTTTATTTAATGAAGTATACACTAAAATTCATATTAGAAAATGAAACTACTAACAAGTGTTTAATCAATTTGTAATAAATAAGAAATGTTGCATACTTTTAATCAAGTAATAGTATGATACAACATCACAAAATCATATTAAAGTATTAAACATTTAAACTAGAAAGTATAATCGTACCCAGCTTATTACCAAAATTTTAATGCTCCACAAAAGCTGCTACTCTTATATAAATCTACAATATTTTTTCCTGAAATTAATCAACGAATATTTGAGTAAGAACTAAGAATTATATTAAAGAATAAAGAGTAATGAATATAATGAAAAGAATTAACTTAATTCAACTCACTTAAATAACATCATGATTCTTCATCAGTTGGGTAGTCATCCGAAGTGTAAAACACTAGTGCATCATCAACAATGTCCTCCTCAGAATTCTCATCCACATCCCTCTCTGACATATGTCGTTTTCCTTTCGCTTTTGTCGTATATGTCTGTTTTAAAACCGGCCTTGCACTTCTCCTACAACTCACATCAGCATCAACCATGTCACCATTCTGAGTCCAAGTCAATCCTTCTCCAGGAAACACTTCGTCATCATCATCATCATCTTCAGCATCAGCAGCAGGACCCGCTAACCGCTCAACAACTTTTCCCTCATCAATACTCTTTGCAGAAAATGGGTCTCGAGATGGATCAGAATATTTAGACTTCAGCTTAGAATTGAATTTTACAAATACAAGATCATTCAATCTTTTGTTTTCTAGTCTATTCCTCTTCTTCGAATTAATCTGAATATGATATAAACATTAAAAATTGTTAAACTTAAAATATTATTCTAATATCATTTTAAAATATATATGTACAAGTAAATTACCATCTCAAAAGTGCTCCAATTTCTTTCGCAACCGGAGGAACTAGTTGTCAAATTCAAGATTTCCATAGCCATTTTTCTCAAATTTGGGGTTTCCATTGCATAGAACTTTCACCAATGAGCTTATTAAAAAGATAACAAATTATTAGTAGTTCAGTAAAAAAATAGTCCAATAATTATTTGGTGAAAATATACCTGGATTAAACCCTGGCAGTACTCTTTGCCTCTTAGCTATGTCCCGGGAAAATGCTCTTTTCTCTAGCTGATAAACCTCAACCTCAGCAGTAATGACATCTTGCATATAAATGTCATGAGAGTAAATTCTAGTGAGACAGTCAATAAACCCACCCCTGAACTTTGGGTCTCCATCTATCGCTTCCCTATTTGGGAAGTAGAAGAAGGGATTCAGTAAATAGCCTGTTAGATGTAGAGGATTACTTATCTTACTCTCTACTCTTCTATCTATCAACTTCCATACGGGAAGATATTTACTCTCCTTAAAATCAAGAGCAGCAGCAACCTCCTCTCTTTCCTTCTTCATATCACCATACAACCAACCCATTGAAGGTGCGTCCTCATCAGCTCTTCTAAGGACTTTCACCAATGGGGCAAATACAAGAATAGCAAGCTCAACATTTACCCAAAAAGTCTCACCCAAAACTGTAGCTGCAGCCTACAACTCGAGAGGATAGATAGATGATAATTAACAGAATAATTATATTCATAGATCAATAGGTAATATAGTATTAAGATACCTGTTTGCCCTCCTCACTACCGGATAATTTGGTAGCATCCCACCTTGTTTATGTAAACATCTCTCGCAACTGTCTCTTTTCTCATGGATGCTCTGTAATGAAAGAAATGTTGTAGCAAATCTGGTCACTCCGGGGCGCACAAGATCATGGGACTCCAAGTCTTTCGTCGTCTCCCTAAACATATCAAGGGAGATAGTATGACCATATATAAACATTGTCAAATGACGCCCCATTGCAATTGCATTTTTGATTTGCTTTAATCTAGAAATGTCCTGGAGAAGTAAATTGATTGTGTGTGCAACGCATGAAGTCCAAAAGATTCGTGGCCTCTTCAAAGCCATCAACCTTGATGCCGCCATGTTATTGGATGCATTGTCTGTCACCACCTGTATTATATTCTCCTCTCTTGGGCCATCTGGGCTGGCAATCGCCTCATCCACAAAATCAAAAATAAATTTCCAATCATGTGTGGATGAGGACACATTCTTGGATAGCCAAAATGCCACCCCAGCAATAGTGTGCACCACTATGTTCATGATGCTTCTCCCCTTTCTATCTGTCCACGCATCTGTAAGAATACTGCAACCATGCACCCTACATGTTTGAGTGAATGTACTTAGTATCTCATTCGTCCGTTCAACCTCCATCTTCAAGAATTTCTCCCTCATCTCATATAGGGTTGGCCCCTTCATCCCTGGTCCACATTGCCCAACTGCGTGCAAGGCTTGTTGGAAGGATGTAGCATATAGGCATTGAAAGGAATGTCTGTTTCGTATGCCCACCTAGCAATAAACAAGCATGCATCATCTCTAGCTTTTTTTTATACTTGCTATCAATTGTGGTTTGTACCACTTTGCTGCTCTCGGCGGGTTGAGTTTGGACAAATTGATCCATCGGTCCTTTAGTACCAACCCCTGCATAAAGACTCCTTTGCATGGCTTCTTCTTTCTCATTATCCCCTCCAACAACTACATCGTCCAATGCTGTTTGCAACCTTTCAGTCTTAGACTTTTTGGTTGCTTGTGCAGAGTTTAAATAACCAACAACCTTCTCTTTAACATCAGATGGTACCATCAGACATGCCTTAACGTTGCCTCTTATCCCCGCCAAATGATGCTTCAATCGAGTAATACCACCATTCACAATTTGCTTGCAATATATGCATCGTATCCGATTGGTGTCATTTGCAGTCACCTTCTCACCAAATGCCCAACGCGGATCTCGACCTACTGTAGAGGAAGAAGCAGTGGGAATTTTGCTCGAACTTTCTGATGAATTCATACTACACACAAAACATATAAATATTTTTTAATCAATAAAATTAAAAGCAACATAAGTGATAAAAACAAAATAGAACAAATAATATCAATGTAGACACGAATAATAAGAAGAAGGCATTCAGTAGCTAATTAGTATAGCATTTCAAAAATTGAAGCATAGTATATTAGTACTACAGATATTTATAGAGACGTGAGAACATTTCTAAGACCACTCTTGAATTTGTATGACAACATTTTTTTAGATTATTCGGCAGGGAAGAAGAAGAAGTTTTAGTATTTTTTGGGGTGCTAAATGCTAATAGCCATTAATGGGGTTCATAGTTAATGTCGCCGCCATGAGCCGCCATAAACCAACATGTCGGGCCGACATGTCCGACATGTCGGCCGCCATACTAGAAAATTCCATTTTTTTCCATCTGTGTCGCTAACGTTGCGATTTCCCCTCAAAAATGACATGTCGGACATGTCGGCCGACATCTACAAGCTTGTCTGCTCCTGTTAAAGGGATTGTCACCTTTGGGCAAGATGACCTTCCTCCGACCGCCAATCCTTTCAACGATGTTGTGGTCATCAAGGCGGTGATTCAAAACTACACAGTGGAAAGAATTCTGATCGACGACGATAATTTTGTAAACCTCCTCTTCAAACCAGCTTATGAGGCCCTAAAGACTGGGAAGACTCCCTTTTCACTGAAGGACCACTCTATGATTTTTTTGGAGAAAAGAAAGTGGTAGAAGGAAGTGTCACACTCTCCGTGACACTTGGTGGAATCACCAAGCTAGTTCAATTTATAGTTGTTGATGCTTTAAGTAGCTACAACACTATCTTTGGAAGGCTGATACTTAATGAATATCAGGCAGTGGTCTCCACCTTCCATCTAGCTGTCAAGTTCGCTCTCAACGGAAAGCAATATCAGATCAGGAGCAATCCCAAGAAGGCCCGAGAATGTTATGTGAAGATAGTCAATGTGACCGAATTTTCTCCTCCGAAGGTGGTTGAGACCTTTCCAGTGCATCAAGATGTTGATCATGCTGAAGTTGTAGAAGAATCAACGGAGAAAGATGCTAGAGAAGGAGCTCGCCTGGAACCTGCCCAGGTGACTCAAGTTGTTCCTATTGATAAGGAAGATAGGAGCAAAAAGCTCTTCATCGATGTCGAGCTGTCTGAAGACGAGAAGAGCCAGCTTGTCTCTTGTCTTCTGAAGAATCTGGATGTCTTTGCCTAGTCAGCAAATGGCATGCCAGGAGTTGATCCTGATGTTGCTTGCCACCACCTCAACATCAACTCGAGCTTCACTCCAGTCAAGCAGAAGAAGAGGGTCGTGGCGGTAACTCTTGCTCAGCCCATCATAGAGGAGGTGGATAAGCTCCTCAAAACAAAATTCATTCAAAAGATTCAATACCCTGATTGGATTTCAAACGTTGTAATGGTAAAAACTAAAAAGGCAGGAGGTAAATGGAGGATGTGTGTCGACTTTACAAAACTTAATAAAGTTTGCCCAAAAGATTGCTACTTTTGGTCTCAGATAGATTCTTTAGTTGATTTTGCGGTAGGGTACTTATGTATGAGCTTCTTAGATGCATTCTCTAGTTATCATCAAATTAGAATGCATAAGCCCGACATTCCTCATACCTCTTTCTTCACGAACGACGGATGCTTCTGTTATTGCGTGTTGCCTTTCGGGCTAAAAAATGTTGGTGCGACGTATCAAAGAATGATGAATACGGTATTCAAAAACCAAAAAGAGAGAAATTTGGAAGTCTATGTCAACGACCTCCTAATAAAAAACAAAGTCTTTTCTACTCATCTCAACGATCTTACTGATACATTCGCAACCCTTCGAGCCTTTAACATAAGGTTAAATCCTCTGAAATATGTTTTTGGAGCAAGCAAAGGGAAGTTCCTTGGTCACCTCCTTACCCTAGAAGGGTTGGAGCCAAATCCCGACAAGGTAAAAGTGATCTTAGATATGACACCCCCGAGATCATCCAAAGAGGTTCAACAACTAGGCGGAAGGATGGTAGGTCTGAGTTGATTCATATCTCGTTCAGGAGATAAGAGTGTTCCGTTCTTCAAAACTCTCTGTGGGGGAGCAAAATTTGAATAGACCAAGGAGTTTGATGACGTGTTCGATCAGTTAAAAAAACAATTAACATCAACTTCTTTGCTTCTGAGCCCTCGAGAAGGCGAGGATCTCTTCCTTTACCTTGAAGTTGGATCTGACGCAATAAGCTCAGTATTGGTCGTAGATGAGAAGAAAAGACAATTCTCGGTTTATTATGTTAGCGGAATACTCAAAGATGCAGAAACCCGATATCCAATTCTTGAGAAGTTAACACTGATGCTTGTCACCTCAGCTCACAGGCTGCGACCATACTTTCAAGCCCATTCTATTCAGGTGGTGACAGATCTTCCACTGAAAATGTGCTTAAAAAGCCAGAGCATTCGGGCAGGTTGGCAAAGTGGGCATAGAGCTTATTGAGTTTGACATCTCATATGTGCCCAGAATGACAATCAAAGCTCAAGTGTTAGCAGATTTTATGATCGATACAGTAGAAAGCAGCTCAGAAAAAGAGGTCAGAGAACCTCTAGCTTGGACACCATCCAAGAAGCAATGGGCAGCTAAAAGCAGCAAACAAATTAGTTTTAAATCTCCTGAAAAAGTAAGTTGAAAATCTCTGAGGTAACTGGGCAGAGCAGTTGTCCTCAGTACTCCGGGCTTTAAGAACAACTCCAACCTCAGCTACTGGTGAAACTTCTTTTAAACTCTCATGGCTCGGAAGCTCTCATTCCAGTTGAATTCGAGGTGATGAGTCCAAGGGTGTTATTATCAAAGCAGAACAGAGATGGCTGGATGGAAGTAAACGATGAAGAGTTGAGGTGTTGTTTCGACCCCATTGAAGAACTAAGAGATGCGGCGACGATCAGGCAAGAAGAAGTGGAACGAAGAATGACCAAGTATTTTGACAAGAACGCCAGATAAAGGAGTTCGCCGTCGGTGATTTAGTTCTAAAGAAAGTGGATGCGGTAGCAAGATCTGGTTCAGTTGGAAAACTGAATCCAAATTGGGCAGGGTCATTCATCGTTAAAGAAGTGCTCAAGAACGGTGTTTATCGTCTCCAAACTTATGAAGGGGAAGAGATATCTCACACTTGGAGTGGAGATGACTTAAAGCATTTGTTCTCTTGATAATTGTCATTAGATCTTTCTTGTAAATGTTTTATCGATGTAGTTGCACTTTTTCCTGTATTTTGTAAAGGAAGTATTAAGATGGATTACTTGCAAGGCTAAAATCCTACTAAGCGAGATATCAACGGATCCTACTTGTTGCCCCCACGACTTGAAGCTTGAGATGTAAAACCTACAATGATCATAGATAGCTGGGAGATTTCGCATTTGTGTAGTAGTAGCTCGCCAAGCTCGTGCGGTGGATCTTTAGGATGTCAGGTCCTTGCTGACATCTGGCACACCTCTGCATCAAGGGAGGTCTAGGTGAATGTCCAGCTCTGTCATGCATTTTAGGTTACAACTTTGATGATCTCTCTGAGGAAAAAAATGTCGGTCGCTCTTCAGCACCACACCTGTCCTATTGATCATCTTGGTATGTGACCCTCGAACACTCATTGGTCTAGGGATAGCCAAGTTTTGTGAAAGGGGCGGTCAGGAGCATCTGTGACCGCCGCCTGAGCCCGGGAGCGGCTAGGAATTCTGACCGCTGAGGTCGTTTTCTCTTAGGGTGTTACAACCATTATGATCTCTCTGAGGAAAGCATTGTCGGTCGCTCTTTAGCACCATACCTGCCCTATTGATCATCTCGGTATATACACCTCTTTTCTTGACCGCCAAGGTCGCTCTTCTTCTTAGGGTGATAACAACCATTATGATCTCTGAGGAAAGCAATGTCGGTCGTTTTTTAGCACCACACCTTCCCTATTGATCATCTTGGTCTGTACACCTCTTTTCTTCTTGACCGCCAAGGTCGCTCTCAAAATATTTTATTAAGGGGCGGTCTGGAGCATTTAAGACCGTCGCCTGTGGTTTTCTGATATATATTCTATCAAGGGACGGTCTGGAGCATTTAAGACCGTCGTCTGTGGTTTTTTTATATATATTCTATTAAGCGACGGTCTAGAGCATTTAAGACCGTCGTCTGTGGTTTTCTGATATATATTCTATTAAGGGGCGGTCTGGAGCATTTAAGACCATCGCCTGTGGTTTTCTGATATATATATATCCTATTAAGGAGTGGTCTGGAGCATTTAAGACAGCCGCCTGTGGTTTTCTGATATATTATATATTAAGGGGCGGTCTGAAGCATTTAAGATCGTCTCCTGTGGTTTTATGATTGTTAGGTTTATGATTTTATTTTTATCTTTTATCTTATTTTACCCATGTACTCTCCCCTCTTATATAAAGGGGACCCCTCATTATTCTAAGAATGATGTTACGTTGCCCTAAGCCAACATGGTATCAGAGCCGTGAGAAAACCCTCGTCCCGCCGCTCCTTCGTGCGTCTTCCCCGTTCTCCTTCACCGGCCGCCCTCTCTCTCTCTCACTCTCTCTCTCTCTCTCTCTCTCTCTCTCTCTCTCTCTCTCCTTTCCTTCCCGCCGATTTGACGCAGAGCCGCCGATCGGTCCGTCCGTGCCGATCGGGCTCGGTGGATGGCCGCCGATCCGTTCACCGTTCGATCGGCCTAATTTCTTCCAAGAAAGTTTCGCTTTTTCCTCCTCTATCTACTACTATGAGGATCGCTTCATCCCTTTGCTAGTTTTTCCTAGATCGTGGATCTTGTGTTTCTCCTACATTTTTGTTCTTCTCCCGGAAATGCATCTTCCTCCGTTTTTATGCATTTTCTGACCTCCATCATGAAGACTTTATTGTTCTAGGGCAGTTGGCCGTCCTATTGGTGGTGTCCATTTTTTTCCCTTCCGGCGACTTTCCGGCGTTTTTCCGGTGGCAGTTTTTTGGTCAGATTTTTCGCATCTGATTCTTGTTCTCAGTTTTGTTAACATGTCGGAGGTGGTAACTTCTAGTGATGGCTCGCAACCTGCTGGATCTACCCGGGTTGGTCATGATCATCTGACCTCACAAATTACCTATATCCGCCTTGATGCTACCAATTATCTACCATGGTCTCGATCTATCGCCTTGGCTCTTAAGAGTCGCCGGTTGTATGGCTATGTCACTGGGGACATTACGGCACCAGAAGAGTCTGACTCCACCTGGGCAAAATGGGAATCAGAAAATTCCTTGGTTATGTCATGGTTGATCAACTCCATGCAAGAGTCTATTGCGCGCAATTATCTCTTTTTAGATTCTGCTGCTGACATTTGGAAGCGGGCTGAATCCACATATTCTCAGAAAGGGAACACAGCTCAGATATTTCAGCTTCGCTGGAAGATTTTTCTCCTTCGACAGGGTGATCGACCTCCATCAGCCTATTTTTTGGAGTTTACCCAATTATATCAGGAGTATGATCATTTTGTGTCCCTTGAACTTGTCTGTTCTGCTGATGCCCTCCTTGTGCGCGCTCATGAAGATCGGAACCGGGTGTTCGAGTTTCTCCATGGTTTACACCGAGAGTTTGATCAGATCATTGTTCAGATCCTTGGCCGCTCCCCGGTCCCGTCATTGGCTGAGACCTATAGCATTGTTCAGCAGGAATATGATCGTCGTCAGTCTTGGAGCTCAGAGGTCATTTCCAGTGGTTCTGCCCTTCTCACTTCTCATTCAGGCATCACCAATTCTCGGGATTTTAAGCCAAAGCCCACTGACAAAGACCATCTGATGTGTGACTACTGTGGTCGGAGTCGACATACTCGTGACACTTGCTTCAAATTGCACGGGTTTCCTCAATCACGAGGTGGTCCTACTCCTCGGGGTGGCCTTGGAGGCAGACGTGGTCGTGGCCGATCCAACTTCATTTCCCCCCGCTCTGCACACCTGACTGAGGTTCTTGATGACAGTACATCTGGTGTCCACAGCTCTGAGATCACTTCGTTACCCGGGTCCTTTTCTACAGATGAGATGGTGCTTCTCCGCCGCATGATGCAGGGCCTTTCTACTGAGCCTCATCCTACTCCATCATCATCCTTTGCTCATTCAGGGAGTCCAAGTGCCCACGCTGCCACTGTACCGCCTGCCACACATTGGATCATTGACTCTGGTGCTACTAACCATATGACCGGATCTTCGTCAGGTTTGGTTTCCTATTCCCCTTTGTCTGGCCGAGACAAGGTGAGCATTGCTGATGGGACCCTCTCTCCAATTGCTGGAATGGGATCCATCCATTGCTCTGCCCTTACCTTGACTTCAGCTCTGCCTGTTCCTTCTTTCACTCGTAACCTTTTATCTGTTAGTCATATTACCAACTCTATGAATTGTTCCGTCACTTTTTTTCCCTCTTCCTGTGTCTTTCAGGACCTGAAGACGAAGGCGGTGATTGGCTCTGGTAGTATGCGAGATGGTCTGTACGTGTTTGACTCCGCTGTTCACCAGGCTCTTCATGCCCATCGGCTCCCGCTGCTGTCTACTTGGCATCGTCGCTTAGGCCACCCATCTACTACTACTATGCAATCCTTATTTCCTGCTTTTTCTCCTTCAGTGTTTAAGACATTTACATGTGATATTTGTGAACTTGCTAAACATAAGCGTGTTTCTTTTAATCATCTCTCTACGCCTTGCTCTGTACCTTTGCATACTATTCATAGTGATGTATGGGGCCCTTGCCCAGTAGCCTCTATCTCTGGTTGTTCTTGGTTTGTAACTTTTATTGATTGTTACTCTCGCACTACTTGGGTATATCTAATGCGGAATAAGAATGAAGTGTTTCCTCTTTTCCAACAATTTCATAAAATGATCTCTACTCAATTTGGTGCCACTATTAAAATTCTCCGCAGTGATAATGGTCGTGAATACATAGATTCCAATTTTGAACGTTATTTGAGTGATCTCGGGATTATTCATCAAACTAGTTGCGTTCATTCTCCTGCTCAAAATGGCGTTGCTGAACGTAAGAATCGTCATCTTCTCGAGGTGACACGATGCTTGTTATTTACCATGTCCCTTCCAAAATACTATTGGGGGGACGCTCTTCTCACTGCTGCATATCTCATTAATCGTATGCCTTCTCGTCTCCTGGACAATCGTACACCTCTACACAAACTGGGAATACCTCCTACTACCCTTCTACCACGTGTGTTTGGCTGCGTATGCTTTGTTCACATTCATCACATTGCTCGCACAAAACTTGATCCTCGTGCTCTCCGTTGCGTATTCATTGGCTATTCTCCAACACAAAAAGGGTATAAGTGTTATCATCCTCCTAGCAAGAAAGTTATTGTTTCTATGGATGTCACTTTTCATGAGACCACCTCATATTATGAGTCCTCACTTCAGGGGGAGCTCTCACACTTGGAAGTGAGCACTCCTCTCCTCCCTTTACCTATTCCACCTTCGTACAATGTTCCTCCTTCACCATCTACTCATATTCCCAAAGAGCCAAATGTGGATATTCCAAAAGAGAAGGAGCAGGAGCTGCAAGTATATACTAGAAGAAACAAAAGGCCAAACACTCAGCCTCTCTCCATAATATCAGAGCCAGTGCCGGATTCGTCCTCTGCGTCCCTGGAGTTACCTATTGCTCTACGTAAAGGTATTCGCTCATCCACTAAACACCCTCTATCCAATTATGTTTCATATGACTCTTTAACTTCTTCATATAAGGCTTTTGTTACTTCCCTATCCTCTGCGTCGATTCCGGGTACGTGGCAGGAGGCAGTTGGACACCCAAAATGGGCAAAGGCAATGATGGAGGAAATGCACGCCCTTGAGAAGAATCATACGTGGGACCTTGTGGATCTTCCTCCTGGAAAGAAGATCGTCGGTTGCCGATGGATCTTTACCGTGAAACAAAACTCCGATGGTATTGTTGAAAGGTTCAAGGCTCGGTTAGTGGCAAGAGGCTACACTCAAACTCAAGGTATTGATTACCAAGAGACATTTGCTCCGGTGGCAAAGATGAATACTATCCGTGTTTTGTTATCATGTGCTGCATGCGAGGGATGGGATCTTCAACAACTGGATGTGAAGAATGCCTTCCTACATGGAGACTTAGAAGAGGAAGTATATATGTCTATGCCCCCTGGACTTGCCCCAATTGGCTCAGAAGGGAAGGTCTGCAGACTGAAGAAAGCCCTTTATGGGTTAAAACAATCTCCAAGAGCTTGGTTTGGGAGACTTCACAAAGTCATGACCTCATTAGGCTATACTCAAAGCCATGCCGATCACACTTTATTTGTCAGACGAAAAGAGATGAAGGTGACTCTTCTGATTGTATACGTTGATGATATGGTTGTCACAGGTGATGACAGTGATGAGATTCAATCTCTAAAGCAAAGACTGGCAAGTGAGTTCGAAGTAAAAGACCTAGGAAAATTGAGGTATTTCCTAGGAATTGAAGTGGCAAGGTCAAAGCATGGGATTCATATCTCCCAACGGAAGTATGTCCTTGACTTATTAAAACAGACAGGAATGAGCGGGTGCAAACCCGCCGATACTCCTATTGAAGTGAACCACAAACTTGGACGAGATGATGGGGAGCTAGTAGAAGATATTTCAAGTTTCCAGAAGCTTGTTGGGAAGCTGATTTATCTATCACATACTCGTCCGGACATCTCTTATGCTGTAGGAGTGCTGAGCCAATACATGCACTCTCCCAGAATTCGACATCTCAATGCTGCGCACCGTGTTTTGAGGTATTTGAAGACCTCTCCTGGTAGAGGTATCTTATTCTCACCCAGTGATAACTTAAAAATTGAAGTCTATACTGATGCGGATTGGGCTGGATCAGTTGATGATAGGAGATCCACCACTGGTTATTGTTCCTTTGTTGGCTCTAACTTAGTCACTTGGAGAAGCAAAAAGCAACATGTGGTAGCTCGCTCAAGTGCTAAAGCTGAGTTTAGAGCTATGGCTCATGGTATATGTGAGGGGATGTGGTTGCGTACACTCATGAATGATCTGGGCTTACTTGAATCTGGCCCTTTCAACCTATATTGTGACAACAAGGTTGCAATCAGCATAGCTCATAATCCGGTTCAGCATGATCGCACCAAGCACGTGGAAGTTGACCGACATTTCATTAAAGAAAATATTATGAAGGGAATTGTTTGTACCCCTTTTGTTCCTTCAGAAGGACAACTTGCTGATGTTCTTACTAAAGCTCTGTGTAAAAGACTGTTTGTAACCCTCAGTGGCAAGTTAGGCATGAAAGATATTACATGCCCAACTTGAGGGGGAGTGTTAGGTTTATGATTTTATTTTTATCTTTTATCTTATTTTACCCATGTACTCTCCCCTCTTATATAAAGGGGACCCCTCATTATTCTAAGAATGATGTTACGTTGCCCTAAGCCAACAATGATATATGTTTTATTAAGGGGCGGTCTGGAGCATCTGAGACCGCCGCTTGTGTTTTCTGATCTAAATATTCTATTAAGGGGCGGACTGGAACATCTAAGATCGTCACATGTGGCTGTAATAAAAGTTTTTCATAAAAGGTCTCAAGTATCTGAGATTGCTGTCCAGAAGAAATTATCATTAAAATTGTTGTCAAGATTACATACATTCTTATGAAGAGGCGGTCTTGAGTATTTGAGATTAACTCTTATGAATTGTTATAAGATGAGACGATCTAGTATTCCAGAGATCGCTATCTTTGGTTGTTCTTATTTTTCAAGCTGAAGGGATTGTTGTTATACGATCGAAAGATTCTCGAGCTCTCTTATGCAGTTGGTGATTTTAGCTCAATTACTTCAAAGCCTGTGATCGAATATACATGCTGCTTTTTTAGAATGTGTGACCGCGTATATTGAAGACATCTGTTGTCTCTTATTCAAGATCTGGTAATCAATTTATTTTTAAATTCTGAGATCGACTTTATCTCATGAAGAGTTATGATGTGATCGCATGATACGAGCAAATTAACAAATGTGAGCTCGATGAAATCATATTCATTGTAAGTAGTAAGTTCCTTCATTCTCAGAAAATACAGAAAACAGATATAAATAGGTACTCGGAAATTTTCTTCATTTCATTTTTGTAGTATAAAGATTGCACGGTCTCAAAACGATCGTTGATTACAATTTTAGCATATAACAAAAAAATCATCTAAAAACTGATATTTACTGATCGCTCCTGGACCTCTTTACCGATCGCTCTTCAGATGTGGACTCGGTTTCGTCTGAGGATTCTTGTAAGCTCTAAGGTGAGACTGAAGACCCAAAGCTTGAGGCCGCAACCGAACTCAAGTCGTCGGTTGGTGCATATTGACTCCCGCTCAACTGAGTTGATTCATTCTCCTTATAACCCTTCTCAACGGTCTCTTCTTCTTCGCCACCTTCACCGGCCTCAGAAGCCGCGACATGCGATTCAGCGATCATCCTTGGCATCTCTGGAAACAAGCCGCGAATTCTACCTCCTTAAATTCATGAGTCAGACCGCCGCATTCTCGTAGCCACAGAATTGTCATGTCAGCCGCACCTTTCATATGTTTCAGCATCGCCTTCCGAAAGGCTGGGTTTTCTATATCGTAGGCCTCTTCACTTTCTTTATGCAAAAGAGAATGAATAAGGTCGGGCAGTCAAAATCAAATAAAATAACAGACCGCAGGTGGGTTTTCTTACTTGAAGTGTATTAATGTCATGCAGGGCCGTGCGAAGTGATCGCCCCATATGATGACTCAAGATCGCGCTCCTAGCGACCGCTTGCGCGGTCATGTCAGGTAGCATCTCGGGCTCGGTGGCGAAAAACTCCCTGGTAGTACGCTCGCCATACAATACGGAAGTGACCGCATTTGCATGACGAGATAGTTTCCCACTCCAAAGTGGGAGAGCGGTGGACACTTTCACACTTTTCTCCTTCTCATCCCACCTAAGAAGGGGTTTTCCCTTGATATCCTTTATTTTCTTGCAGAACCCGGTCAAAGGAAAGGGCTCACTGGTTGAGCTGGACTCCTAAGCGGTCTCTTCTTTCGCCCTTTCGCTCTCCCTCTTGAGCCTCATCTCACGCTGGGTGAGAACTTCTTCCTTTGGCGGCACTGGCCTGACCGCTGGCACCTCCAAGACCGCTGAAAAGGAAAAGAAAACATTAAAATATACAAACGAAGTAGAACATTAATGAGACCGTAGGTATTCACTCACTCTCTTCAAGGGTGATCTCAGTGACCTCAGCCCAAAGGGCCAAGTAGTAAAGAAGGTCGAGGCGATCGTTAGCCAGCGAGGCAAGGATGTTGAGCTCCTTTTCCAAGATGGCCTTTGGCTTCTTGAAGACCGCTTCTTCTCGGCGAGCTGGCTGAGTCTTCAGACCGCCAAAATCTCCCTCAAAAATCAGGAACTTTTCGGTCCAGTTTGGGATCTTATTGGGGAGGTTGAGAACTTTGATCCCATGGCAAGAGAAATACATCAGGCCTTTGAATTCCTCTTTTTTCTTTCCCTCCTTGAGCCACTTCATTGTAAAAGTACAGCGGAACACGTCCATGGTGAACTTGACCCTCGCCGATCTCAAATAGCTGATGAAAGCGGACATAAGAGCTATTGAGTTTGACGGAAGCTGTCCGAGCACTACTCCATAATAGTCCAACACTTCTAAGAACTCCCATGGCAGAGGGAGCATAAGACCGCAATTGACGTGATCGATTGGGATCGCCAGCCTATTCTCAGAACCAGTATTGATTCCTTCGTCCTCCCGTGGAAGCCGCACGATCACTTGAGTTTGAATCATGTGGCGCTCTAGAAAAGACTTATATTCTGATTGAGAAAGTTTGCAGGGTTTGTGTTCGGCATTTATGAAAGTGTCAACTGCAGCGGCCCGAGCGGACACCATTTCTTTGGATCGCTGAGACCGGTGCTTTGACCGCATTCACAAAAGTATACATCTTCAACTTTGAACACGACTATTTATAAGATTTCAAGGATGCCCTAGTCATGATAACAAAGTCGGTGATCGCCCAGTCAACCTTGCAGACCGCTCGACCTGCATACTGGGTGAGAGATAATAGCAGCATGATCAGTCATAAAAAAGACAGATCACACCATCTCAAGCAGGTATGCAAAAAATGGAAAACAAGAAATAATAGACAATACACAATCATAGTGATCGCCGTCACAACATTCAAGAGACCGCATAGGTAAAAAATAATATCAACATATTACATAATTATTAATTGTCCGGGATCATAATGTATCTCGTGACCTACTAAAAAGAAAAAGAAGATCAAAATTCATCTCCTCGGCTGGCGCTTTCTCCCAATGAAGGCCGCAACATCCAGCATTTCATTAACAGCGGACAGAGCGGTCGCCAAACTTTGATTTGCTGACATCGCGACTCAATGTATCTTGGCAACATCTTTGTCCACCTGCTCAAGAGGAACCACAACTATCTCTGAAGTCGGCCTCTCTTCATGATGACCGCTGGGAGCTCCCGGACGCAAGGTCATGTTGGCAGGACCAGCCTTGAGTCTGTCGTTCTCGGCGGTTAGTGCAGCGGTCTTGCCCCTATAGTATTTAGCATCCTTTTCCGCCTTGCAGAGGCTTTTTCGAAGCTCAGTGATCATCAACTCATAATCTTCTGATGCAGCATGAACTCGATTTGAACACTCCGCCTCCTTGTCGCGCAGCCTTCCCTCAAAGGCAGAGGTCAAAACTCTGACTTGATCCTCCAGCATACGCTCCTGAGACCGCATGGATTGAACATCCTCAAATATTGGCTTAAGAACCTCCATGAACTGTGGCAGGATCGTCATCAGCTGGGGGATCTCTCCTTCATCCGGAACCGTTTCGGTCTCATCAGCATCTGCGGTCAAAAGAAGAACTATAAGCTTGATTATTGCTATCTAAAAAGTAAGACACTAAACATATAATATTATACTTGGAGAGAAAAGAAGGTCGCGATCACGCAAGGGATCCTTGACTTCTTTGGTGACCGCAGGATTTGCGCTCAACAAAAGGCGATCTGACCTTCTAAAGCGTTCAAGGTTCATTCTTTTCAATTCTCGTTTCTAATATCTCTCTTCTTCTCTTTTTTAAATCTTCATTACTAAGAAGGATGTCATCTGTTGGGATAATGACGATCTCGCGTCGCTCCTTTGGAGATGGAGGCATGAAAGCAGGCAAGCGAAGTGAAGTTGGTGGTCTCACGATCGCCTTGGCCTTTCCTGTTCGGAGAGCTAAAATAGATTCCACGCGGTCTGTCGCCTCCTTCGTCAGCTTGTCATTCTGATCAGTAGAAAGCGCTGTCAAGTCAAAGGTCAGAGCGTCCTTCTCCTTCTCAAGCCTCTTCTTCTTTTTCTCCTCTTCAGTCTTCTTCTCCTTCTCTTCTTCGGTTTGCTTCTTCTTCCCCTTCTCCTCTTCGGTCTTCTTCTTCTATTCTTCAGCCTCTTCTTCTCCTCTTTAATCGTCTTTCTTTTCTTCACTCTTCTTCTTCTCCTTCGCCGTCAGCTTTTTCTTCTTCTCTTCCTCTTCTCTCTTCTTCTCCTCTTCCTCTGCTCTCTTCTTCTCTTCCTCTGCTTTCTTCTTCTCCACTTCCTCTTCTCTCTTCTTCTCCTCGATCTTCCTCTTCTCCTCTTCTCTCTTCTGCTACTCTCCCTCCGCTCTCTTCTTCTCTTCCTCTGTTCTCTTCTTCTCCTCGATCTTCCTCTTCTCCTCTTCGATCTCTCTCTTCTTCTCTTCCTCAGCTCGAAGTCGCTCAGCTTCAAAGGGATCGATCATCTGCGAGATCGAACAAGAAAGGCTATTAGAAGAAACATCGTCAAGATAAGCTACCAACTCTGGATCCTCCCCCCTCGAAGATATCGAGATCGCAAGGGAAGGAATAAAGTCAGCCCGGTCACCTACCTTTGCAGATGGAGTTTGCCTTCTTCATGCAGAATAATTAGATTGACTGAATCGGTCTTGGCGGTTAACTCTTTATTCTCCTCTTCATTCTTCTTCCTTCGCTTAACGTTTTTGGTTGAAGAGCTCGTCTCCTTCCTTTTCTTTGTTTTTGCACCCTCCTTCTGCTCCCCGATCTGCTGCCTGAGCCTCTCAGTCGAGGACTTCTGTTGCTGCAACCCGGCTTGAATAGCTTCTGTGGAAGTAGTCTGACCAAACTGAATGTCGGTCTGACCAAGAACTTCAACATATTTCTCATAATCGAAGGTGATCGTAACCTTAGGAAGCTTCAGCTCGACCGGTCCTGAAGAAGTGTCCGTCACATCTGTAACAGCCCTCCCTTTTTTGTCTAGCCACAACCCTCCCCTTATTTTTCCTAGCCGCAGCCCACCCTTCTAATACTTAACCAAACAGCTCCCCCCCCCCTGATTTATTTGTTATTCCTCTCGGTCCCGGGCTCCCGCACGCAAGTCGCAAGTCCTGTCTCCCGGTTCCGCCTCCAGCCGTTCCCGCTCGCGCGTCTCCCGCCCTGCCGCCTCCTCTGCGCCCTAGCCGACGGATTCTCCTCCTCCCAAAGCCGCCAGCAGCCTCCCGCTCCTCCTCCTCAAGGCCGGCAGCAGCGGGTTCCTTTTCTCCCTCCCCTGCTAGGGCCGTCAGCCGCCGCTTCTCCTCCTCCTAGGGCCGGCAGCCATATCCTTCTTCCTCTTCTAGTGTCGGGAGTTCCGCTTCCCCCTCCTCTAAAGGCTGACAACCCTCTTCTCCGATTTCGCCTAGGGTTTTGCTCGAACTCTCCTCCTCTCGTATTTTGGACTCATATTCGGCTCCTTGAGCCCGATTTTGACTTCCGTGAGTAAGATCTCCTCTCCTTCCCCTTATTCAGTTTTCCCTAAATTATTTTGCTAAGTTCGCGCATCAAATTTTGTATTTTTGGTAACCCAAACTTATGTCCATCGTATAATCGACTAATTGCGCTGTGTTTGTGATTTCCAGCGCCGCTCCTCGACCTAACTGTTGGGATCGCGCAGAAGTCCTCTTCGATTTAGGGTTTCCCTAACCTAAGCGCCGCCAAGACTTCTTTTCCGCGTGGTAATCTCCTCTCCCCTCACATTTGAGGGAGGTAATTCCTAAACCCTCTCGTGCTTTAGATTTTGTAAATTAATTGTATGTGTTAACGTAGTGAATTTCTCCAATATCGTTTTCGTCGTTCTTGAACAGGTTCGAATTAGGGTTTCTAATTTTTACTTGCGCCGGTTAGCCGCCGCTGTCAGTTTCAGCCGCACCATAAAACAAGTAGATCTCTCTCTCTCTCTCTCTCTCTCTCTCTCTCTCTCTTGCAAACATTGAGTTTAACTATTTCGTCTGCTCTTATGATTATTTGATTTCTCTCTTGAAGTTTTGATCTGCCAAATGAATTTAAATCTTAAATGTCTAATCTATCAAGTTAGTAGTTTAGGGTTTAATATATTTGGAATGACATGGGTTTGTGATCCTGAATATTTTTATTTGGAAATCACCTAGATGATTAATTTTCTCATTCGATGTATAATTGGAAGAATGGTAGAATATTTAGTCTTGAGCAACGAGGGTCATAATGATAATTGATAAGGTTTCCTTGTAGCAATCAAATGATTTTTGTTTTGTTAAATGTTCAGATCGTACACATGTTTACTTAGAAGATAATCGCATCTTGGAATAGATTAATCTGAATGAAAACTTGGTATCCTAGAAAATGATGTGGAGTAATCTTATCACTCGTGAATACTTGAACCCTCAAGTTTCAAAACTCCCTATCTAGTTTCTTCTGTGTCATTGAATCTTGTTTCTTATGTCTGTCTGACTCTAAGACTTGTGTAATTATTGTTCCATGACTTGATCCCCCTGTTTCATGTTTGTAAATTCTACTCTCGTATATCTGAATCAGTAATTGGTAACATGAAAGTTGTTGTTTAAATGATGCAACTCCTCGACTTGAGTTCTCTCTTGAATCCCTAACGGGAACAAAGGACCGGCCATAACTAGCATGAACTCCCTGGCTCAAGGGTGCGGGTTCGAAAGAGCCGCCCCTTAGAGATCACGGGCAGAAATCCTGAATCTCTGAAAAGTCTTGAATCTGAATTTGAATCCTTCTGAATCTTGAATCTTGTGCATCAATTAAAGAAACCTACACCTTTCATTTGTTCCGGCTTAGGTCATTACATAATCGAGCACCTGCTTTCCCTCGGAGTAGTTTAATAATTCTAGATATTTCTGCTTGACTCATTTACTTGCCTGTCTTGTTAGCTTTGCTTCGTGAAAACTGGTACACAAATATTTTTGTTTCTCCTGCTCGTACTTTATTTTACTTTGCCCCTGTTCATTTCAATGTTCTGAGGCTTTTTCCTTCTTGTTTTGGAATTTTCCTTAGTGTCAGTGTCTGCGCCGCCTGCTTCCTGAGCCCGATCTGCGTCAAGATCCAGCTTCTGGATGTCCATCTTCTTGTCTTGACAGGTTATATGTTTATGTTTTATTTCATTTAACTATCAGATATTTCTGTTATGTAATAATTACGACCAGACATTTTCTCTGTTATCATGGACAACTGCTAGGCTATACCATATATGTATAAGAATTTGACATGATTTGCATGTTCATTTCTCTGGATTTGTCATTATATAAAAACCTGTATATGAACTTGTATCATGAGTTTTATTAAAAATACATGTGCATTTAATAATCTCACTGTCATATTTTAAAGCTTCCGCATAAAAACAATCTATTTTACTCTAAAGTAATCATTGTAAAACTAGTTATCAGTATCTCAGCTTCCGCCTCACAGGCATGGATTTTTCCTTCCGCACATGCCTGCGGCATCACGACCTGCCTGTAGCGCACTCAGATAATTGTTATTAGACGGGTCGTGACAGTTGGTATCAGAGTCAGGTTAGCTTCTAAAGATAAAGTATTTTATGATTTTTCACCTATTTTGAATCTTATTATAAGTATATTTATGCATGCATCATTCCTTCACTCACTTTGTTATTATCTGTTGTTCGCGACTGAAACACGCACACACTACACTCATAAGCACGAATAGTATGCACGAATGTTAAGGGATTATGGACAAACTTAACATTTTCTTGCATACGAATTTCTATTAGGATATACACCGCTTGCGAATATTAAATAGATATGGGCAGTTTAATATTTCCAAGTGCGATGACATTATATCATAATATGCATGACATGTTAAGTGAAATGGGCACTTAACATGGCATGTGTATCCATTTATTTGCATTCATATCATAAATTATTGCACAAGTATGAAGCTAAGAACAACAATAATAATTGTACACACATGAATTTACTATTTGCTTAACATCGCACATGATCTCATTGTTGCATTTGCATGATAATTACCTAGAGTTGTCCAATGAAAATGTTGTAATTATTACATGATTTATGTACCCGACGGTATGGAATGTGTTAGAATCTCTAGTTTCAAGACCCCGGTATTCGTAATCAGTGCTTCTGTTCCGCTTGTCTATCAACCTCATTCGGTCCTCCTGTATCCCCTTCTAGCTAGCTCCTTAAGTGTCGGCGAGAAATGAAAGTCTTCTTGTAAATTGATCTGTTGAATTACTTCGGCGTTGTTTTGTGCTCTTCCATCGCCAATGTGACTCACTTTTGTCGTCACTCAATCGTCATTCAGCTTCTTTTTCCCTTTTGGTGTTCTTTCTCTCAGTTATTTGAAGAAATCTCTATGATCCCTGAAGTCAATCCTTCGCATCCGGCCGTACCGGCTAAGATTGTGGAGTACGCTTGAGAACTTGAATCCGATATGCGTAGCAAGTATCCGTAACTTTTCTCTTGATCTTGGTAAGTCTCCGCGCTTGTTTTCCTTTCTATTTCAGTATATTCATAGTTAGCTTTCATTCCTTGATTTGCAAACCTTGTTGGAATGAATGATATCTGAATCTTCGCCGTAATAGGCCCCATTCAAGGAATCCTCAGAAAGTTTCCGGACGAAACTTTCTAAGTAGGGGAGAATGTAACAACCCTCCCTTTTTTGTCTAGCCGCAACCCTCCACTTATTTTTCCTAGCCACAGCTCACCCTTCTAATACTTAACCAAACAGCTCCCCCCCCCCCGATTTATTTACTATTCCTCTCGGTCCAGGGCTCCCGCACGCAAGCCGCAAGTCCCGTCTCCCGCTCCCAGTTCCGCCTCCAACCGCTCATGCTCACGCGTCTCCCGCCCTACCGCCTCCTCTGCGCCCTAGCCAACGGATTCTCCTCCTCCCAAAGCCGTCAGCAGCCACCCGCTCCTCCTCCCCAAGGCCGGCAGCAACGGGTTTCTCTTCCCCCTCCCCTGCTAGGGCCGTCAGCCGCCGCTTCTCCTCCTCCTAGGGCCGGCATCCATGTTCTTCTTTCTCTCCTAGGGCCGACAGTTCCTCTTCCCCCTCCTCTAAAGGCCGGCATCCCTCTTCTTCTCTGATTTCGCCTAAGGTTTTGCTCGATCCCTCCTCTCGGATTTTGGACTCGGATTTGGATCCTTGAGCCCGATTTTGACTTCCGTGAGTAAGATCTCCTCTCCTTCCCCCTTATTCAGTTTTCCCTAAATTATTTTGCTAATTTCGCACTTCAAATTTTGTATTTTTGGTAAGCCAAGCTTATGTCCATCGTATAATCGACTAACCGCGCTGTGTGATTTCCGGCGGCGCTCCTTGACCTAACTGTTGGGATCGCACAGAAGCCCTCTACGATTTAGGGTTTCCCTAACCTAAGTGCCGCCAAGACTCCTTTTCCGCGTGGTAATCTCCTCTCCCCTCACATTTGAGGGAGGTAATTCCTAAACCCGCTCGTGCTTTAGATTTTGTAAATTATTTGTCTGTGTTAGCGTAGTGAATTTCTCCAATATTATTTTCGTCATTCTTGAACAGGTTTGAATTAGGGTTTCCGATTTTTACTTGCGCCGCTTAGCCGCCGCCGTCAGTTTCAGACGCACTTTAAAGCAAGTAGAGATCTCTCTCTCTCTTGCAAACATCGAGTTTAACTATTTCGTCGGTCCTTATGATTATTTGATTTCTCTCTTGAATTTTTGATCTGCCAAATGAATTTAAATCTTAAATGCCTAATCTGTCAAGTTAGTAGTTTAGGGTTTAATATATTTGGAATGACATGGGTTTGTGATCCTGAATGTTTTTATTTGGAAATCATTTAAATGATTAATTTTCTCATTCGAAGTATAATTAGAAGAATGGTAGAATATTTAGTCTTGAGCAACGAGGGTCATAATGATAACTTATAAGGTTTCTTTATAGCAATCAAATGATTTGTGTTTTGTAAAATGTTCGGATCGTGCACATGTTTACTTAGAAGATAATCGTGTCTTGGAATGGATTAATCTGAATGAAAACTTGGTATCCTAGAAAATGATGTGGAGTAATCTTATCACTCGTGAATACTTGAACCCGCAAGTTTCAAAACTCCCTATCTAGTTTCTTCTGTGTCATTGAATCTTGTTTCTTATGTCTGTCTGACTCTAAGACTTGTGTAATTATTGTTCCATGACTTCATCCCCCCGTATCATATTTGTAAATTCTACTCTCGTATATCTGAATCAGTAATTGGTAACATTTCTTGATACGCTAGGAATCACAAAAATTATGAACCATTTAATATTATTAATAACATAAGCAAATAATGAAAGATGGTGTTTAATTGATGCAACTCCTCGACTTGGGTTCCCTCTTGAATCCTAACAGGAACAAAGGACCGGTCATAGCTAGCATGAACTCCCTGGTTGAAGGGTGCGGGTTCGAAAGAGCCGCCCCTTAGAGATCACGGGCAGAAATCCTGAATCTCTGACAAGTTTTGAATCTGAATTTGAATTCTTTTGAATCATGAATCATGTGCATTAACTAAAGACACCTAAACCTTTCATTTGTTCCAGCTTAGGTCATTACATAATCGAGCACCTGCTTTCCCCCAGAGTAGTCTGATAATTCTAGATATTTCTGCTTGACTCATTTACTTGTCTGTCTTGTTAGCTTTGCTTCGTGAAAACTGGTATACAAATATTTATGTTTCTCCTGCTCGTACTTTATTTTACTTTGCTCATGTTCATTTCAATGTTCTGAGGCTTTTTCCTCTTTGTTTTGGAATTTGTCTTAGTGTCAGTTTCTGCGCCGCCTACTTCCTGAGCCCGATCTGCGTCAAGCTCCAACTTCTGGATGTTTATCTTCTTGTCGTGACAGGTTCTATGTTTATGTTTCATTTCATTTAACTGACAGATATTTCTTTTATGTAATAATTACGATCAACCATTTTCTCTGCTATCATGGACAACTGCTAGGCTAAACCATATATGTATAAGAATTTGGCATGATTTGCATGTTCATTTTTCTGGATTTGTCATTATATAAAAACTTGTATTTGAACTTGTATCATGAGTTTTATTAAAATTACATATGCATTTAATAATCTCACTGTCATATTTTAAAGCTTCTGCAGAAAAATAATCTATTTTACTCTAAAGTAATTATTTTAAAACTAGTTATCAGTATCTCAGCTTCCGTCTCTCAGGCATGGATTCTTCCTCCCATGCCTTCGGCATCACGACCCGCCCGTAGCACACTCTGATATTTGCCATTAGACGGGTCATGACAACATCGACCTGGTTCGAGGCCGTCGAGGTCATTCCACCTTTCTTCGCAGGTTCTTCAGGATTGTTCATCTTATTCTCCTTCGCAGAAGCATTAGCAACCTCCTTGCCCGAAACCTCTCCCTTAACTATCACTTTGGAGGGCTTGACCGCGACTGATTTCTTAGAGACAGCCGATGTTTTGCTATCCGTATTCTTCTTCAGAGCAGGACGCCTAGGCGAAAATTGACTTTTCTCCTCCTTGTCGAAGGACATCATCAAATCCATCTTTTTGATCGCGACGACCTGAAGAAGTTTGATCGCAAAAGGGACTAGCTCGCACTTCTTTCCAGAAAGTTCTGATTTCTGAATCTCCAGGTGTATTTATACCCATCCCAGCATTTAAAGCAGTCGCGATCTCTGCGGTCAAAACGAACATTTCCGAAGTTCCGACAAAACTTGAAAATATGCAGGGATCGTGTTTGCCTGGAAGTCCGCGACCTCAGTTCTCGATCAAGATTACCGGACCCAGCGGTCACAGATTTCAGAGACCGCCCAGACCGTCCGCCCCGTCTCCAGCAGATTTTCTAAATCACAGGCGATCTGGCTCCAGCGAGACCGCATGACCGTGCGGTCTAGGGTTTTTCCTCTTTTTGTTATTTGCACTACATGTATCCTCTCTTCCCTTCCCCGTTTCTCCTATACCTCGGGCAGCCCGTTATTTTTAGACCTGCCCGTTTGGGCAGACCCTCGCGTCTATAAATAGACGGGAGCGGTACCCAGAAGGGACTTTTGATTCGAGCCCCAAGCTTATGACCTGTATAAGCGGTCTCGAATTCAATCTCTTTTCGGTCTCATCTCCTGACCTGTTTTAGACTTCTTTGTAACCCTCTTTTCATCAATCAGATAACCCGTGGCAACAGTCCCTATTGTGGGTTGTTTGGCCTCGTCGCTCAGCGACTCCCTTTTTTAGCATTCTCTAGCCCAAGTAAACGGCACTCCACAGTCTCCCCCCGTCTCTTTGTAGTGAGAGTTTTGGAGGTACAATTTTTGTGCCAACAATAAATTAATTCGACATGCCACCGGAATCCGATATTACGATCTTTTGTCCAAGAGAGATAATCCCTTCTTTATGCTTTTCTATAACAAAGTGACATTCTACCTTAATGTGCTCGGTACGCTCTTGGAAGATTTGATTAGTGATAATCTGAATTACAACCTGATTGTCATACATAACTGTGTAGGTTCTTGAAGAGGGTTTCTTATCTCTTGAATGATCTGTCGGGCCACATAACTTCTACAATCGTGTGAGATATAACATGATATTCGCTTCAACATGTATCTATTATGGGACTAGCCCGTAATGTCATCAGAGTGGCGATGGAGGTGGAGATATAAGGGGAGCGGAGCTCAGCCCTCGGAGAATGCGAGGGGA
Organism: Dactylorhiza incarnata; assembly: GCA_033032865.1. Classification (NCBI taxonomy): domain Eukaryota; kingdom Viridiplantae; phylum Streptophyta; class Magnoliopsida; order Asparagales; family Orchidaceae; genus Dactylorhiza; species Dactylorhiza incarnata. The sequence continues at coordinate 2,651,636 of JAWHQI010000222.1, forward strand.
GAGGAAGAAGGGGAGCCTTGCTCAACCCTAACCCTAGAAATGGGAAGAGGGTAGAACTAGATAGAGAGAAGAACTTAGAGAGAAGGAGAACTCGATTAATTAATTTCATGCCTCATACGATGGCCCAGGGGTCTATGTAACACCCCGATTTTCACAAGTCAAAGTGTGAAACCTTGGAGCTACTGCGGCGCGGTAATTGGTACCGCTGGCTGAAAATTAATTCAAAAACTAGTTCAAATTTACCCAACTCTCTGTTTGCAACCGCGAGCCGGGCGGTAGTGCTACCGTTGGTAGTATAAACCGTTTTGAGTAGTCCAGGTGTCCTGGGAGATGTCGTCGTGCGGTTGTGCTACCGCGACACGATAGCTCCCGGGTGAACTGTCATGTTGTAAATCTCGCGATCTCGACCATTTAAACTTCTTAATGGCTGATCGGTTGGTCAAAATTTTGGCGCCCGAGGGTAAATAGGCTGTCAGGTTGAATGAATTCATTTTATCCCTTTTCAGCTAGGTCACGATCGAGAGAAACACTGAGGAGGGCGGTCACCGTGTGTGAGGAAGGAGAGGTTGTCAGAGCTCCGCCATAAGGATCGACGAGCCGTTGCCGAAAAAAGTTTCCGTGGATCATTGCGATCATCTTTAACCCATTTTCTCTGATATTCATGGCTCCAAAGCGCGCTCCAAGGGTAACAACATTTTCCTTCCTGCCAATAGGATGCATATTTTCCTTGATTCTTCCTTTGCATTTTCCCTTCGATTTGATTTTGTGTGTGAAGCCAAAATCGTGGTGTGACCCGTTTTGGTGATGTTTATACAAAATCTTTTGTGGGGGAGTTCGTTAAGGAGACATGTGATACCCTAGTGCCATTAGGAGGCAGGGATATGGGGTAGGGAGGCCTTGGGATGGCTGGAAACTGATAATGCCACGGTTTCTGGGTCATACCGCCGGCGATAGCTCCCAGATTGCCTATGTTGGGCTCCTCCAGGCAGTGTAAATGTTGATGGGGGAACATGTTCATGTTTGTATGCCATAATAGGGAATTGATTGAAGTGCTGAAATGTGGGTTCTTGGGTTCTGGAAGATACCACCGGGTGGTAGTCCTGCCGCGGCCGGCGATAGCTCCCAGACAACACTTTAAACTAATTAAATTGAAAATGTAACGGTGAGGGAGAATTTGTGAGTAATGCCGCCGTACAGTTCAGGAGTCTTTGCTCACAGTGTCACAGTATTTTTATTGGATAGTGTTTCAGAGACGAGGGAGAATTCATGTGTATATGCCACCAAGAAGGTCAGGAGTTTTTGCACGTGATACCGCACATTAATTTAAAAATAACGTAGAGGAAAAATTCTTGGGTACTACCACCGTGAAGGTCAGGAGCCTTTTCCTTTGATGTCTACGCACATACTTGAATAATATGATAGAGAGGTAGTGGTCGTGGGACTGTATTAGGATATACTACTGTTTTGCCCCTATTATGTTATGTGATGTGATTGTGTTTTGATGTTCTGTTAGACTCATACATGTGATTAGGGTACCGTGGGTAATACTCGGTTGCATTCATATCGGGTGTTAGGCTTCTTTACTTTGATGCTCAACCTAAAGATGTGGTTGTTGTTTGTGACATAGATTAATGTTTTATATGCATGCTTATATGTTTTCATGTTTTATGCCAAGTGTTGACTTCTACGTTGATGTGGCTGCCCGGGGTAGCTAGGACGGCCCGGAGGAGGGAAGTTCTTACGTAGTTGTGGTCAGCTTATAGCTAACACTCGTGTGCTACTCTTGTTGTCTTTATTGCAGGACAAGATTCCAATGATGGAGCACGCTAGCCGGCTAAAAAGCTAAAGCCTCGTGAAGTGTTCTTCTCCTCCTCCTTTTTGGTGTGCTTTTCCTTTGCATTTTTTCCCGGCCTACGAGGCGAGGTAGGCAAGTAGCGTAGGAGTTTTGATGTCATTGATATGACATTGATGTTATGCTTATAAGGACATACGACCAAAAACATTTGCTTATGTTTTAATAGATGTGGACAATCTTTTCTGGGTTTCAATTTCCGTTGTGCTTTGATAGTGTTGGTTGATGAGGTTTTGTCCTTATATCATCTTATAATATCAAAGTTGTGGTGCTTATATGGTGTGGGCCCCGACTGGGCCCATACTATATTGTCGTTGTGGTGGAGGTGTTATAATTTGATTTCAAAGGTAGGTTTAGGGGTTCTAGACCTATAAGGAGTGGTCTAGTGTATCTAGAATGTTAAGAGGAGTTGTCCACATATGATTGATTATTGGGACCATGAGTGTCAATGTGATTATTGGATATAATCTAACTTGATTTGTTAATTGTGCTAGGGTGCTAATGATAATGCGGGGACTTCCAGAGCGCGTGAGGACCCTAGGGCTAGTAGTGATACAACCTCGGGCCTCCTGAACGCGAACATGTCTCCTGCAGACTGTTATTATATGTTAGCAGATGAAGTAGTGGTAGCTCAAGCTACTGGAGTGATACTTGGTGTTGCACCTGTCACACTAGAAGGGGGTTTAGGGCTTGCAGAGCCGTTGGCAGAGCATGCGGGTGGGCAGAGAGACCACCAGCTGAAATATTTTCTGAGTTTTCATCCTCCTACATTCAAGGCAGTCGGCACACCGACCGATGCAGAGGACTGGTTAGCGAGGATTAAGGAAGAGTTGGAGGCGTCAGAGAGCTCCGAAGAGAGAAAGATGTCTTTTGCGGCCTTAATGCTAGAGGGTGACACAAAGTTGTGGTGGTTGGAAGAGTGCGGTAGACGGTTCACTCGACGTCTTCCCACTCAAATTATTATGGGAGAGTTCATAGACGGTTTTCTGAAACGTTACATTCCACCTACAGTCTTGGCAACAGGAGGCTATTCGCCAACCCAATGTGGTGACAGGTATGGAAAATTAGAATATATTTTATATGTAAGTATTTTATATTCTATGTTGTTAGATTGCTACCACCTATGTTTGTTGTATGTTTGAATAAGCATCACTCTAGTATTCAGCGTACCTGCTAAGGTTTTATTCGATACGGGGGTGTCACATTCTTTTCTTATGGATAGCTTTATTCGGAGTATTGGTGTGTAAGGCTGAGCATATTATTCGAAACTAGAAAGTCGCTCGAAAATCACTCGAATATTGAGCCGAATCGAAATCGGTTACAATTGATTTGACTCAATTTGAGTCAATTCAATTTGACTCGAATCTGATTTCAAACCAGCCCTGAATCACTCGAAATATGATTTGAATCAGGTCGAATTAATTAAAAATATTATGTATTTATTAATATGTTATTATTTTAAAATTAAATACACTAAATTTTAAACTTAAATAAAAATATTGAAGACTTTAAGTGTTTCATTTGTTAAATTTAGATGTTTCCCAATTTAATTTCGAGCCAACTATGAATAAAGAGAAAAATTTCTCAATTTCGAGCCAACTTGATTCGATTTTGAGTCAGCTCGATTCGATTTCGAGCCAGCTCGGAATCGAGCTATTTCTAGTCGAGCCGACTCGACTCGAAATCGATTTCGATTTCGAGCCAAGTTCGACTCAAATTTTTTGATTTTGAGCCGAGCAAAAATCGCTCGAACTCGACTCGATATCAACCCTATTGGTGTGGAACCCTTTGAAACAGATTTGGAGCTGAGTGTGCGAATTCCAAATGGTTCATGAACACAAGTAGAAGGGGTTGTATTATCCTAGGAATAGTGCAGCAAGACTTCAACTTGGAAGCGATGTTATTGCCGTTGATGGAGTTTGACGTTATTCTGGGAATGGATTGGCTAGCAGAGCAAAGAGCCACAACATTGACTACAATCAAAAGATCGTGACTTTGCGGAGTGGAGGGTGAGAGGAGTTCCAGTTTAAATGTCTGACCGGAGTTGCTTGCTCCCTAATTTTCTTCATGCAAGTGATGCGTGCAGTGAATCAAGGAGGCGAAGCGTTTGTGGCGAAGACCCGCTCCTCAAAGCTATCAATTGGAGATGTGTTAGTGGTGGTGGAGTTTGAGGATGTGTTTCCTGACGAGCTTCCTAGAGTACCTCCTCAGTTGGAGATTGACTTCACGATTGAGTTGGTACCCGGTGCGAGGCCGGTGTCACGTGCTCCGTATAGGATGGCACCGAAAGAGTTGTTTGAATTGAAGAACTGCTAGAACTTTTAGAGCAAGGGTACATTTGGCCGAGCTCTTCACCGTTGAATACACAAGTGTTGTTTGTGAAGAAAGAGGATGGTAGTATGTGTCTGTGCATAGACTACCGTGAGTTGAACAAGTTGACTATCAAGAATAAGTACTCCATTCCGCGTATCGACGACCTCTTTGATAAGTTGGTTGGGTCGACGGTGTATTCAAAGTTAGACTTGAAGTCGGGATACTACCAGTTGAGGATTCGGAAAGAGGATATCTTGAAGAATGCTTTTAGGACCGTTCCAAATTACTAAACGCATAGGAGTAGCAGCTTATCAGTTGGCGTTGGTGGCGGAATTAAGTGGATTACATGATGTCTTTCATATCTCAGTTTTGAGGAAGGCTTTGGTGGAGCCTAGTGTGGTCATTGAGCCGACAGCGGTGCCGGTGAATGAGAACTTGGAGACTGTGGTACGTCCGATATGCATAGAGGATACGGAGATCCGGAGGTTGCGAAATATTGAAATCAAGCTCGTGAAGGTATGTTAGAACCATTGCGGGCGAGACGAGTTCTTTTGGGAGCGAAAACAAGCGATGCGTGAAGAGTATCCGGAGCTCTTCGTTTCAGGTATGATTTTGATTAGGTGATTACAAATTTAGGGACGAAATTTATTTTAAGGGGGGAGTTGTAACACCTCGATTTCCACTAGTCAAAGTGTGAAACATGGAAGCTACCACGACGCGGTAGCTGGTACCGCTGACTGAAGATTAATTTGAAACTAGTTCAAATTTACCCCTCTCTGTTTGCTACCGCGAGTCGGGCGGTAGCAGTCATTTTGAGTTGTCCAGGTGGCCTGAGAGATATCGCGGCGCAATAGCTCCCGGGCGAACCATCATGTTGTAAATCTCGCAATCTCGAACGTTTAAACATCTTAATGGCTGATCGCTTGGTCACGCTTTTGGCGCACGAGGGTAAATAGGTTGTCAGGCTGATACTTACATTTTAACCATTTTCGGCTAGGTCTAGATCAAGAGAAATGGTGAGGGCGGTAGAGGTGCAAATTTGGCTCAGGTTTATCTGGGCTTGAGCCCAGTTAGGCCTGAGCCAGGCCCAGGCCTAAGGCCCCCATATTTGGCTAGGGCCCGGCCTGGTGTCCAGCTCAGGCCGGGCTTAGGCCTTCCCGGGCTCCAGGCTTAGCCCGGTGTAAGCCTACCCCATTTCGGGGCAGGCTGGGCAGGCGTAGCCAACCCAACATTAAATGTTGTCGCACGCCCCAGCTGCCATTTGGCAGCTCCTGCCACCAAATGGAGGGGAAGCCAACCGCTCCTGGCCCTACCTGTCTGGGCCCAGTCTGGTAGGCTCCCCCCCCCCCTAAAGAGGGGCTCGAGCCCGCCCTGGGCCCGGTTTTCCCGATGCCCGGTTTGTCCGAGGCCTGGTTTACCCGAGGCCCGATTTGCCTGAGGCCCGGCCTGGGCCCACCGGGATTTTTTTACACCCCTAGGAGGGAGGTCATCGTGTGTGAGGAAGGAGAGGTTATCGAAGCTCTGTCGCGATGATCAATGAGTCGTGGCGGAGAAAGTTTCCTTGGATTGTTGCGGTCATCTTCAACCCTTTTTCTTGTAGATACATGACTCTGAAGCGCGTTCCAAGGGTAACAACCCTTTCCTTACGGTCTATAAGATACGTATTTATTTTCCTTTATTCTTCCTTTACATTTTTCCTAGATTTGATTTTGTGTGTGAAGCTAAAACTGCGGTATGTCCCATTTTGGTGATGTTTATACGAAATCTTTTGTGGTGAAGTTCATTAGGGAGACATGTGATACCCTGGTGTCATTAGGATGCATGGACATGGGTAGGGAGGCTTTGGCATGGCAGAAAACTGAAATTCCACGGTTTCTGGGAGATACCGTTGGGCGGTAGTTCTACCACCGGCGATAGCTCCCAGATATCCTGTGTTGGGCACTAGCAGGTAGTGTAAATGTTGATGGGGAAAACATGTTCACACTTGTATACCATAATAGGGAATTGATTGAAGTGCTAAGACATGGGTTCTTGGGTTCTGAGAGATACCGACGGGCGGTAGTGCTACCGCTGCCCACAATAGCTCCCAGACAGCATTTTAACTAATTAAATTTAAAATGTAACGGTGAGGGAGAATTTGTGAGTAATGTTGCCATTTAGGTCAGGAGTCTTTACTCGTAATACCACCGTATGTGCATTGGATAGTGTTCCAGAGGTGAGGGAGAAGTTATGTGTATATGCCGCCAAGAAGGCTAGGAGTCTTTGCACATGTTGCCACCGCAAATTAATTTAAAAATAGAGTAGTGGGAGAATTCTCGGGTACTGCCGCCGTGAAAGCCCAAAGCCTTTACCTTTGATGCCTACGCATATGCTTGAATAATATGATAGTGAGATAGGACTGCATTAGAATATACCGTCGTCTTGCCCCTTTTATGATATGGGATGTGATTGTGTTTTGATGGTTTGTTAGACTCATACACGTGATTATGGTACCATGGGTAATACTTGGTTGCATTCATAATGCATGTTAGACCTTTTTTACTTTGATGTTCAACCTAGAGACGTGGTTGTTATTTCTGACATATAGATTAGTGTTTAATGTGCATGATTTAATTAAAACAAATTTCAATCGGAGGAGTCTTTGGGACTATGTCGAAAGTATTATTCGGATAGTAGCAAATTCTTTGTATATATTATACACACACATACATCGAGAGAGGTATAGGTTGGCGGCTGATATGACAAATCTTACATTGTCGCACAATATCAGTTGTTGTTTCTCCAATGAGTTTATTCCCATCTCTCTGTCTTTCTCTCTCTATGTCCTCTATGTGAGCCCGCACACGTATAAGAGTGCAAATGTTTTTGTCACTACAAAAAAATAGAGTTTTGGCCAGGGCAATTTACCCTGACAAACGGTCTAAAACCGTGGCTAAAGATCTTTTGCCGCGGTCTAACCACGAAAATAATTCGTGGTTAAAAGTCGCGTGGCAAAAAAATTTTAGTCACGGATTGGCCGTGGCAAATAGTATTAGCCACAAAAAAATACTGTTGTGGCTAATACCTTCACCTTTTGCCTCGGTTTTATGTCCTGACAAAAACTTATCCATAACGTTAAAGTGGACTATTTGCCACGAATTTTGGTCGTGGAAAATAATCTCACTATTAGCCAGAATTTGAAACCCTATCTAATAGTAATTTCGTTATTTTTAAAAAAAATATTTGACACGGTTTCAAACCACGGCAAATGATAAATTATTTAAAAAAAATAGACCAGAAATCTTAATTTCTTCAAAACCTGTTTTTTTTCTTATCATATCAGGAAAAAGAGCAATTACTCTCATGTAAGAGCGCCAATTTAGCTAAATAACTAGCAAATTTGTTATTGGCGACTGATATATTGAAAATGATGACTGCGGCCACGAAGATGAGATCTTGTAGTTATAAAACTAGTGAAGAGAAGACCAATGACATTTATGGGAGATGTTAGCGATAGAGAGTGTTGAAATAGCCCATATGTTTGGCCCATTTGGTGGCCCATTTACTTCTCTTCTAAATACTCTTTAGTCCCACATTGTGTATAGGATTTCTCTCTCTCTTCTCTCTCCTATAAATATGTACTCTCCTTTTGTATACAAGACAAGAAATATATACAAGTTTCGCTCTTCTCTACATGGTATCAAAGCGAGCGATCCAATTTTTCCAGTCTCCCGTTTTTTGACCGCCCACCGTCCCGTTATCGTCCTCTGGCGGTCTCACTTCCTGAGACCGCTCCTATTTTCGCTGCTTCCCGCCTTACTCCCCGCCTCCCACGCTTCCCTCTGCTGGGCTTTTATAGCTTCTCCATCTGCCGCGTGGGTCCCGCATCGTCCTCTCCAGTCCAGCGAGCTCGCCAGACCGTTCGCCTCTCCAGCGGTCTCTCTCAAACCACCCGAGTCTTCCGCGATCTTCCTCAGCGAGGTTCCTCTGCGCGCTTATCTCAAGTTCCAGCGCTCTTCGAGTCGCAGCCGCCAGCGCCATCTCAGTATCGCAGCGGTCTCGTGCACGCAAGTTGCTCCTCTGCCGATCTCATCTCGCCTTGTCTCTGCCGATCACGCCTCTGCGGTCTCATCTCTCAGCAGCCGCATCTGCCGGTCTCCAGCGACCTCAGGCGATCTCCCGCTATCTCCTCGCAGCGATCTCCAGCGCTCTCCTGCTCGCCGCGATCTCCAGCGGCCTCCAGCGAGCTCCAGTCCAACGGGCTCTCCAGTCCAGCGAGCTCCCTCCTCCGAGCTTCTCCAGCGATCGTGTGCTCACCGTGACCGTGCGGTATAGCTCTCCTTCCTGCCGGCTTGCTCTCTACTCTTCAGTCCGCCGATTTCTCTGCTATAATGGGCTCGTCTGAGAATTCCTCGACTCAGCTTCCTGAGACCGCTCCCCAACAGCTTCCTGAGACCGCTCCCCAGCACTCTCCTAGTGAGCTCCGTGATGAGCTCCGGATTACTACCATCTCCCTCTCTGGGAAGAAAAACGTCATGCCCTGGATGCACTCTGTCCGCCGCGTCCTTCAAGCCAAGGGCCTTGCTTCTCATCTCACCCAGGATCCCCCAACTCCAGTCACCGAGGAATGGCTGCGGAACGATGGCCGTGTTCAGACATGGATCCTGAACTCTCTGGATGGCGAACCTTATGAAATGGCCATGTACCTTGAGACGGCCAAAGCTATGTGGGACGAGCTCCAGTCCCTGTATTCCGAAAAAGATAGCCTCCAACGTCTGTTCGATATCATCACCGACCTACAGGCTCTGGACACCACCGGGCCTAACATGACCTCTGTCGTTGCCCGTGTCAAATCTCTGGCTGAAGCATGGATCCAACATCAGCCATCAACAAATGATCATGCCACTCAGCGGGCTCAAAAGGAGGCAGTCTGCATTGCTATGCTCATGGCCCGGGTCCCACCTCATCTTCTGGGCCTTCGGGCTCAGATCTTGGCCTCAGCTACCACTCCGTCTCTATCCAGTGTGTGCTCCATGTTCCTCCGCGTCACACCACCTCTTGATATCACGGCCTCTACCTCACCGGCCCTCCTCCAGCACGCTCCTGCTTCTCCTTCTCTTCCTCCTCCACCTACCCGGGGAGGCCGGTCTGGCGCTCGGGGAAGAGGTCGGGGGGGCCGGGGGAGACCTAAATGCTCGTTCTGCGGCCGTGATGGTCATTATGAGGCCACATGCTTCCGTAAAAATGGACATCCTCCTCGTCCTACAGCATCCCTTGCAACGGAACGACCATCAACCTCAAGCGATCCGGTGGACCTTGACGCAGTCCGCCTCCAACTTCAGCAACTTCATGGACTTCTCAGCCCTACTTCTGCATCTGTCGCCTCCGTCTCCAATGAAGGTATGGCTTGTCTCTCCAGTAGCCCAGGTTGGATTATGGACTCCGGTGCTACTCATCATATTACCTCGCGGCAACCAACTCAATATTTGGATAGTCCTCATCCAAAGTGCATCACTGTGGCCAATGGGGATACTGTTCCCGTTTCCGGTGCTGCTGACATCTCGCTCACCTCCTCTCTTTCTCTTCGCTCGGTTCTTCATGTTCCAGGCTCCTCCTTCAATTTACTTTCCATTGGTCGTCTTACTAATGACTTGGATTGTTCTGTAACATTTAACCCCTCGTCCTTTTTGATACAGGATCGACGGACGCGGACTACCATTGGTAAAGGACGATTGCGGAACGGACTCTACCTCCTTGACGACTCTCCCACCATCCTCTCCTCTGTCTCCTCCATAGACTGGCACCGACGCCTCGGGCACCCTCCTCTTCCCGTCCTCCAGAAGGCTCTCCCTGATGTACCTCTTTCTCCGTTTAAATGTGAAACTTGTATTTTCGGCAAACAGCCGCGTTCTTCTTTTCCCGCACATTGTACTCGGAGCCCGGCTCCTTTTGATTTAGTACACTCCGATATTTGGGGGCCATATAAAACTACTAGTATTTCTGGATATCGGTATTTTCTCACGTTTGTTGATGATTACTCTCGGTTAATATGGCTTTAACTGCTTCATGATCGCTCTGAGCTCCCTCGTGTCTTTAGATCATTTGTCCTCGAGACCCGTACGCAATTCTCCACTACCATCAAAACCTTCCGCTCCGACAATGCCCGCGAATACACAAGCCACGATATCGCCACTCTGTGCTCAGACTTCGGGATCATCCATCAAACATCCTGCGCTTACACCCCTCAACAAAATGGCATGGCCGAGCGAAAGAACCGTCACCTTCTCGAGGTTGCCCGCTCACTTATGCTTCACATGAACGTTCCCAAATCATATTGGAACTTCGCGGTCTCCACTGCCTGCTTCCTTATCAACCGTCTCCCTTCATCCGTTCTCCATAACAATACTCCGTTCAGCCTTCTTTTCCCTTCTACTCCCGCCTTCTCTCTCACACCCCGCACCTTTGGGTGCACCTGCTACGTCCATATCTTGGGACCCTCCACGGATAAGCTGGATCCTCGTACCACCAAGTCCATCTTCGCCGGCTACTCTCGAACTCAAAAAGGCTACGTCTGCTACTCCCCTACAACCCGTAAAATAACGGTCTCTGCCGATGTTACCTTCTGGGAGGAGCAGCCGTTCTTTTCTGATCCCGTATCCACCCTTGCACCACCACCTGCTCCGCGACCTGTCCTCCCGGTCAACGACACTTCAGTTTCAGTTCCTCCATCTCCATCCCCTCATATTGCTCCCACTCCAACCTCCATTATCTCTAACCCACCGATTATCCGTGTCTACGCTCGTCGCCATCCTCGTTCCGATCCGACTCCGGAGTCCGACTCGACCTCAGGTGCTCCGTGTTCTGCTGATCAGGTACCGGAATCGACTGCCCAACCTTTGGCGAATTATATGTCCTTACATCGCCTCTCATCCCACCTTCATACTCTGGCCACTTCTTTATCGTCGGTTGCAGTTCCTAACTCTGTGCAGGAGGCTCTTCAACATCCTGGCTGGCGTGCCGCCATGGAAGAAGAAATGGCCGCGTTATGGGCAAACCAAACCTGGTAGCTGGTGGATCTTCCCCCTGGACAGAAAACTGTTGGTTGCAAATGGGTCTTCGTCATCAAGCATGCTGCGAATGGGACCATTGACCGCTTAAAAGCTCGACTAGTGGCTCGCGGCTACACCCAGCAACAAGGTTTGGACTACGACGAAACCTTCTCTCCCGTCGCCAAACTGAACACAGTACGGGTTCTTCTCTCCGTTGCTGTGCACCGCCAATGGCCCTTACATCAACTGGATATTAAGAACGCCTTCTTAAACGGTGATCTCACTGAAATGGTGTAGTTGCAGCAGCCGCCCGGTTTTGAGACCACGGGGGAGTCTCGGACCCCGAAAGTCTGTCATCTTTTGCGGTCTCTCTATGGTCTCAAACAGTCTCCTCGAGCATGGTTCGACAAACTCAGCAAGGTCCTTCGTGAAGCAGGATTTACTCGGAGCTCGGCTGACTTCTCCCTGTTTACTCGCCACCAGGCAACAGGCACTGTTCTCCTTCTAGTCAATGTAGATGATATCATTATCACAGACAACGACTCAAAAGGAAATCAGGCGATCAAGCAACAACTCAGCTCCGTGTTCCAAACAAAAGATCTGGGGAATCTTCATTACTTCCTGGGCCTGGAGGTAGCCAGGCGACCAGATGGCCTTGTTCTATCTCAGAGAAAGTATTGCCTCGATCTTCTTCATGATGCAGGCTACTCCAGCTGCAAACCCATCAACACTCCAATGGACGCAAATCACAAGATTTGTGCTCAGTCCTCTGACTCTGATCTCTTGCTCCAGAACCCGGAGTACTATCGCCGTCTGGTAGGAAAATTGATCTATCTGACTGTTACAAGACCAGATATCTCCTTCGCTGTCGGTATTGTCATCTGTTACATGCACGCCCCTCGTTCCTCTCATCTTCAGGCTGTGGAACGGATTCTCCGATATCTAAAAGCTGCTCCTGGTCAAGGCTTGGTATATAAGACCTCATCCTCAACTCCAACACTGGTGGCATACTCTGATGATGACTATGCCGGCTCTCTGGATGATCGTCGGTCAACCAGTGGCTTCTGTACATACTTCGGAGGACATTTGATTACCTGGCGTAGCAAGAAACAAGCAGTGGTTGCGCGCTCCTCAGCAGAAGCAGAATACAGAGCAATGGCATCTGTGGTCTCTGAACTTACATGGCTTGAAAGTCTTCTCACGGATCTTGGGGTAAAACTTCCTGCTCCTGCTCTTCTACTCTGCGACAGTCAGGCTGTTATACATATTGCCAAGAACTCGGTCTTCCACGAAAGAACCAAGCATATCGAGGTCGACTGCCACTTTATCCGGGAGAAAGTACAAATGAAGAAGATCGAGCTAAAACATGTCTCTGGTACTGAACAAGTTGCGGATGTCCTCACAAAGGCACTATCCAGTACCCTCTTCTATCAATGCTTATCCAAGCTTGGTGCATACGATTTGTACGCTCCAGCTTGCGGGGGAGTGTTGAAATAGCTCATATGTTTGGCCCATTTGGTGGCCCATTTACTTCTCTTCTAAATACTCTTTAGTCCCACATTGTGTATAGGATTTCTCTCTCTCTTCTCTCTCCTATAAATATGTACTCTCCTTTTGTATACAAGACAAGAAATATATACAAGTTTCGCTCTTCTCTACAGAGAGGATTGGTCTATAATCAATTTCAAAGGTGAAAATATACCTGGAAACACATAATACAACTGTATAGCATCATCTAAACCCATTAACGCAGCAGAATAATTACAGTCGATCCGACCAAGAAAATGATGCTTGGCAATCACCAGATGACCCAAATGATTACAAATCAGAATGCTTATCTCAAAATGACCAAGAGATCCCCTCTGAGCAAAACTCCATTTAATTTTATAGTCACCATGAAGAGGGAGCAACCACGAGCAGCTAAAGACATCGCACGAGCAGCGTAAGTAGCACGAATTGAGGGATTATTGAAAGGTCTCAAAATTATGTCTAGAAGATGGCTTATTAAGCTAAAATTAGAAAGGACAGATAGGAAGACAATGTTGCTTAGAATCATTACAAGCAAGCCAAAGAAACCAAAGCACAAAAAGTTAGACAAAATTATGACATAATCCCTTGCCCTGATGAATGGAGGATTTCCAGGTGCATAAACAAAGAAAAAATGAATGATTATCATTATATGGGATGTTGAATTGTCTATGAAAAAATTTCCTAACTGCATGGGCCACAAAATTACAGATTAATATATCATTATATGGGATGTTGAATTGTGCTTTATTGTCTACAAACCAAACAGTAGATATTAATGTACAACACAAAATGAATAATTAGGATAAAAAAGACCAAGGGTGATGTGGTTCCCCGGGGTCCGCTAGGACGGCCGAGAGGAGGGGAGTTGTTACGTAGTTGTGGTTAGCTCATAGTTGACCCTCTTGTACCGCTCTTGTTGTCTTGATTGCAAAGCAAGGTTCCAATGATGGAGCACGCTAGCCGACTAGAAAGCCAAAGCCTTATGAAGTGTTTCTCCTTCTCCTCTTTGTTGTACTTCCCCTTTGCATATTTTGCCGGCCTGCGAGGTGAGGTAGCTTAGGAGTTTTGATGTAATTGATATGACATTGATGATATGCTTGTAAGGCCATAAGGCCAAAAACTTTTGTTTATGTTTTAATAGATGTGGACAATCTCTTTTGGGTTTTAGGTTCCGCGATGCTTTGATAATGTTGGTTGATGAGGTTTTGTCCCTATATAATCTTATAATACCAAAGTTGTGATGATTACATGTTGTGGGGCTCGGCCGGACCCATACTATATGATCATTGTGGTGGAGGTGTTACAGTCTATTTATGGACCCAAGACATTAACCCTAAAACGTTAAATAGAAGATAACACAAACAATTTAGAGTCTAAGGACTCAGTTCGACTTGATACAACACATACAACTCAAACTCAAGTGCATGAAGCCGCGTAGTAATATAACTGATAGATAGCAGTATCTTTGGTGTGCTCATAACACTCATAATGGGTGTAGTGTCTAGAATCTATATCTTGACTACGACCATTGCGTCCTCCACGACCACCTCCTCGGCCATCTGATGAAGCCAAACCAATGGGCTCATAATACCTGAAGAGATTTTCAGGGTAGATGGAGGTATATTTGTGATGATTGATCCTGCCTTTGTCAAAAGATGGTATATAGTAGCTATATGTAAAATGATGGAGACGATGGGATTGATAGAGCCGAGGATGGAACCAATCCGCCGATATTTAAGGATGCACGCCGCAACATCAAGGCATCATGGCGTAACGAGGATAGTCGCAACAACAACAACCGCTACAACCTTCGCTCGTGACCGCGGTCGTCTTCATAATTTTATAACATGCGCGCCATTTTATTTTGTTAATTTCCTGCATTTTAACATGTTTAACTTTGCATGTCTATTTTATTTTTAATTTTGACGGTTGAGATTATGTTATGCCCCCGGACGATCTACGGTTCCGAGGGTTCAAATACGCCAGAAGACTAAAAGAAGCGCCGGGAAAAGACCGGGCTGAACCATCCGGTTCAGCCCGCAACTAATAAACAAGAGGAGGGGGGCTGAACCACACGGGTTCAGCCCCAATGGGGGTCGGCCGGCCCTAGGGGGGTTGGGGTTAATATAAATACCCAAACCCCCCTCTTTTGGTGGGATGGAATATTATCTTCAGGTATTTTTCTTTCTAGCAAACCCTAGCCGTCTTCTTCCTCACTAGTACCCCTTTTTCTCTAGTTTTTCCTAGTAGATTCGTATCATTTGGTATCAGAGCCTCCTTCCTGTGACCATGGTGACACGTACGGAGGCGGAAATAGCGCGCTTGGCCTCCATCGAGGAGAACTATGTCACCTTGACGGATTCCGTAGCGGCAATCGAAGCAAGCGTGAAGAACTCGCAACAAAATCTGGAGGAACGCTTCGAGACGAGGATGGAGGAGTTGAAATATCTCCTCTTGCAAAATCTGAAAGGCAAGGCGGTGAACGGCGATGGATCCGACGCCGAGGCAGCAAATACGCCTAAGGAGGGTAGCACATGAGTGGGAAATGGCAGGGGAATTCCGTCTAGGGCTTCCGGTCCCGGATCGGGAGCGGGAGATCTGTTGGAGGCCGCACGAGGAAACGGAGTCCCGTGTCGAACGGGCGGAATGCCAGGCGGGCACCCGGACGGCTGGGGGCTGAGCGGCAGGGAGCTGGGAGGCCGGGAGGTACCAGAGCCACCCCGGACTAGCTCCAGCAGAGCGGCGGAGGCCGCAGACGGCTCCTAGGGGGTCGGCGGAGGAGCAGCGGCTCCTTGGGGTGTCGGCGGAGGAGCAGCGGCTCCCTGGGGGGTCGGCGGAGGAGCAGCGGCTCCTTGGGGGTTCGAACAGCCCCTGCAGGGACCCGGCGGCCTGCTGCGGCATGGAGGGAGCTCCGGACAGGGTGGAGGAGCCTCGTTTGGACCGGGACAGCACGCAGGACAACCCTGGAGGCCGCAACACCAGGGATTTGGGTTGTTTCGCCCAACCGGGGCGAATGTGGTTCCTCTCGGAGGCGCAACGGAATTTTTTCCTCCCCAACCAGCGATCGCTCCGAACGGAGGGTATGGACCGGCCAATATGGGGCCGGGTAGGCCTCCGGGGTGGAATCATGGAGGACTTCAAGGAGATCATGAGCAACACGGACCGATGGGCCAAAATGGAGGCGGCTTGGGAGGGGCATTTCAGCGACCTTACATGCAACCCAAGCTGACTCGGATGAACTTCCCGAAGTTCCGGGGAGGCGACGCGCTCGAGTGGATTCAAAAGGCCGAGCTGTTCTTCAGATATCAGGGGGCTCCTGCGGCTCAGTGGGTACAGTTGACGGCCTTCCATCTAGAGGAGGACGCGTACCAGTGGACACAATGGTTTTTGCGGGGACGCACCCACGCTCCCTGGGCCGAGTTCATAGAGGCTTTCTCGGCTAGATTCGGACCCCTGGAGTACGAGGACGTGGAAGCCAGTCTTCAGAAACTCCGACAACGGGGCACAGTCACGGAGTACCGGACGGAGTTCGAGAAGTTGGCCAACCGGGTCACCTGGGGAGAGCAGACGGTGTTGATCTGTTTCATCTCGGGTCTGAAGGACTACTTGCGCGACGAGGTTCACGCGTACTTTCCGCGCAGTCTGAGTCATGCTATTAGCATCGCTCGGATACAGGAGGAGCGTTACAACAGGCAGCGGAACCGGACGACGACCCGGCCACCCGCGACCCCCGCAGCGGGACGAAAGGAACAGCTACCTCCCATTCGTCCCACGGTGACTAAGTTGACTTGGCCGGAGATGCAGGATCAGAAGGAGAAGGGCCTGTGCTTTAATTGTGATGAGAAATACACACGGGGACACAACTGGCAGAAGATTCAGGTGTTTATGCTGAGAGAGGAGGATGAGGAGGAGGACCCACTGGAGAGTGTCGACGCTGAGACACTCGACTTGACAGAGTTTGGGGTTTCTATACAGGCCATGCAGGGGGGATCAGCCCCGGTGACTCTCCGTTTCATAGGCCTGATCGGCGGGCAGCGGGTTACCATATTGATAGATAGTGGGAGTACCCACAATTTTATCAACCCGGCAGTTGCTCTGAAGGTGGGGCTACCGATCGATAAAGATGCGGCTTTCCAGGTCATGGTGGCCGATGGTAGCAAATTGAGGTGCGAAGGGGTGATGAAGGGTGCTGAAATCCGGATGCAGAGCTATGTGTGCAACACGGACCTGTATTTACTTCCGATTAGGGGTTCGGACATGGTGCTGGGGGTTCAGTGGCTGCTTCAGCTACAACAGGTCACCACGGATTGGGTTCATCTTACTATGGAATTCTCCCAGTTGGGGAAGGATTACTGCCTTCGGGGAATCCGTTCTTCCCCCCTGAAAGAAATATCTCTGCGGAGCCTGCAGCGGCTGGAGGTCGAGGGCTTACCTATGGCTATGGTGGTGGGAGTAGCGACGTCAGATGCAGACCCTCCGTCCATTCCGATGGAGATTCAGGCACTTCTGTCCCAGTTTGAGGATGTGTTTCAGGAACCTAGGGGCCTTCCCCCGCCCAGATTCAGGGATCATGCCATACAGTTGAAAGAGGGGGCTGCACCCCCAAACGTCAGGCCCTATCACTACCCGTACATCCAGAAGGCCGAGATCGAGAGGAGCGTGAGATGTTGGCGACCGGTATCATACGACCGAGCACCAGTGCCTTCTCTTCCCCTATCATCTTGGTGAAGAAGGACGGGTCGTGGAGTTTCTGCGTGGATTACCGCAACTTGAACGATTCTACAATCAAGGACAAGTTTCCGATTCCTATGATCGAGGAGCTACTGGACGAGATGCACGGGGCGAGCTTATTTACCAAGTTGGACCTTCGGTCCGGCTACCACCAGATACGGATGAAGACTGATGACATCCACAAGACCGCGTTTCACACGCATGATGGGCATTACGAGTTCTTGGTGATGCCCTTTGGGCTATCCAATGCCCCATCTACCTTCCAGGCTGTAATGAATGAGACCTTTCGGCATCTCCTACGGCGATCGGTACTCATTTTCTTCGACGATATTCTGATATACAGTCGGAGTTGGGAGGAGCATATCGAGCACGTGGCACAGGTCTTTACCATCCTGCGGCAGCATCAGTTCTACGCCAAGCTGTCGAAGTGCTCGTTTGGACAACCAGAGGTGGAGTACTTGGGCCATCTGGTGTCGGCTCAGGGGGTCAGGGCGGACCCAAAGAAGATAGAGAGCATGGTGTCGTGGCCGCGACTGACTACAGTGCGGTCACTACAAGGCTTCCTGGGCCTTACTGGGTACTATCGGAGATTTGTAAAGGACTATGGTAAGCTGGCTCGTCCTCTTACCCAGCTCCTCCACAAGGAGTCCTTTACATGGCATGATGAAGCAGAGTAGGCCTTCTCCGCTCTCAAGGAGGCTATGACGACCACGCCGGTGCTCGCCTTACCGGATTTCAGCAAAGAGTTCGTGTTGGAGACTGATGCCCCGGGAGTTGGCATTGGGGCGGTTTTGATGCAGGAGGGCCGGCCCTTGGCTTACTTCAGCAAGGCCTTGGCTCCTCGGACGTTGGGCCTCTCCACGTACGAGAAGGAGATGCTGGCGATCTTACATGCCGTGACTCTTTGGCGGCCGTACCTTCTGGGCCACCATTTTAAATTTCGCACCGATCACCAGAGCCTAAAGCATTTTCTGGATCAACGGCTGGCATCCCCTCTCCAGCAGAAGTGGCTGACCAAGCTGCTGGGATATGATTATGAGATCGTGTACAAGCAGGGCAAGGAAAATTTGGTGGCCGATGCCTTGTCCCGCCTACCGGAGAGCACCATCTTCCACCTTTCGGGACCATTGATCGAGTCACTGGATGACATTCAGAGGGAGATCGCCGCGGATCAGGAGCTCCAGCCCATTGTGGAGGCCCTGTTACAGGGCCAACCTACTCTTCCGGGTTACCAGCTGATTGGAGGACATCTGTACTACCGGGGGAGGGTGGTCATTCCCGCTTCTTCCACCTGGAAGGAGGTCATGTTACAGGAGTTCCACTCGTCGCCGACCGGAGGCCATGCCCGGGTGCTTCGTACGCTACAGCGACTTCGGGCCAATGTCTTTTGGAAGGAGTTACGCAGGGACGCGCAGCGTTTTGTGCAGCAGTGTGACGTGTGCCAGCGTCAGAAGTATGAGACGACCTCACCAGCAGGGCTGCTCACGCCCTTGGAGATTCCTCAGCAGGTGTGGGAGACGGTCTCGATGGATTTCATTGATGGCTTGCCCCGGTCGCAGGGTAAGTCGGTGATCTTGGTCATAGTGGACAAGCTGTCCAAGTATGGTCACTTTCTAGCTCTCAGCCATCCGTACTCCGCGGAGACAGTGGCCGATCTTTTAGCCCGAGAGGTGGTTCGCCTACATGGTCTCCCTAGTTCGATCATCTCTGATTGCGATCCAGTCTTCATCAGCAACTTTTGGCAGGAGCTTTTCCGACTACAGGGCACGAGGTTACGCATGAGCACTGCGAATCATCCGCAGACCGATGGCCAAACAAAAGTCCTCAATCGGGGGGTTGAGACATACCTCCGTTGCTTCGTCATGGATGAACCCCGCTCGTGGACGCGATGGTTACATTGGGCGGAGTATTGCTATAATACTTCGTATCACACGGCCAGCAGGATCACACCGTTTGAAGTCGTCTACGGGCGGCCGCCACCTTCTCTACGTTCCTACGAGCCGGGTAGCACAGCCCTTCCTGCCGTGGATAGGGCTTTACGGGACCGGGATCAGACCTTGGTCCTCCTGTGGGACAATCTCCGTTCCACCCAAGATCGGATGAAATTACAAGCTGACAAACATCGGACAGAGCGGACTTTTCAGGTAGGGGACGAGGTATTTCTCCTTCTCCAACCTTACAGGCAGCTTTCAGTCGCTCGCCGGGCCAATCAGAAGTTAGCCCCCCCCCCCCCCCCCCCCCCCCCCCCCCGGTACTATGGTCCCTTTCGCATCACTCAGAGGGTGGGACCGGTCGCCTATACTCTTGATCTTCCTGAGGGGTCCCGCATCCACCCCACTTTTCATGTCTCGTTGCCGAAGAAGAAGTTGGGGGCTGCAGTCACGATGACTCCCTTTCTCCCCGCGGCGACTACGACCGGGGAACTACGCCCCAGTCCCGAGGATATCCTGCTGTCCAGATGGAAAAAACGTGGCACGGAATACCGTTCGGAGGTGCTGGTCAAGTGGAAGGATCAGTCAGAGGCTCACAACACCTGGGTGGATTTACTGGAGTTCCGGGAACTCTTCCCCGACTTTCAGCTTGAGGACAAGCTGCCTCTTGATGGGGAGGGGAATGTTATGCCCCAGACGATCTACGGTTCTGAGGGTTCAAATACGCCAGAAGATTAAAAGAAGCGCCGGGAAAAGACCGGGCTGAACCATCCGGTTCAGCCCGCAACTAATAAACAAGAGGAGGAGGGCTGAACCACACGGGTTCAGCCCCAATGGGGGCCAGCCGGCCCTAGGGGGGTTGGGGTTAATATAAATACCAAACCCCCCTCTTTTGGTGGGATGGAATATTATCTTCAGGTATTTTTCTTTCTAGCAAACCCTAGCCGTTTTCTTCCTCACTAGTACCCCTTTTTCTCTAGTTTTTCCTAGTAGATTCGTATCAGATTAATCCTCCATGATGGATGGTGGAGCCTTGCTTGTAAGGGACTATAAATACTATTGTTTAATTGGAGAGGAGGGGAATTTTCTGAAAACAAAAAAAAGAGCTTTTTTTTCTTCCCCTAGGGTTCGGCCGAATCCTCCCCTTCGCGTGCGCTGTGCGATTTAGCCACCGAGCTCGCCGTCCTTCCCCGCGAGCTGTGCGAATCAACCGCCAACCCCCGCCCGCTTGCGCCGTGCAAGACCTCCTCCGCTCCAGTGTGTTGATCCGAGAAAGGGGATCTTCTGTCGCCTCCCTTCACTGCCCTCTCTCTCTTGGCCGCCGCCCTCTCTTCCCCCCTTGCCGGCCCAGCCGCCGCCCTCCACCTATCCTCGGTGTGATTCCGGTGGAACGTGCATACCTCCGTCCGGTGACTACGGTGGATCCGTGGTGCGTGATCCTCTACAAGTCCACTTCATCGGTTGGGTAACGAAACTCTCCTACTCTCTTGTGTGATTTCTTCTTTGTTCGTTACGAAAGTCGGTGGAGGAACTTAGGCGTGATTTCGGAAACATTGGTTCCATCACCACTAGCCCTAAAATTAATTTCCTTATTATTCCATAGCGTAGAATTTGTTCTTGTGGAATCGGTGAATCCTACGCTCAATTTTTGCTTGGAATTATTTTGGACTAAGTTTGGATCGCTAAGGTGAAATCGGATCGGATCGCCTTGTAACGCATGCGAAAGAGAAAGTAGATTATTGTTGGCTAATTCTATTTAATTTGTGAACGCAAATCGATCAGATTGTGTGGGTCCATTTCGCTTGATCGGACATTGGCACATAGCCCATGTAAGATCTCAAGAGGCGTAGCGAACCTTCATTTTGGCAAGTGTTTCTCTCTTGTCTAATTCATTTTGATTGTGTTGTAATCTCGCGCGTGCATAGAATTAATTGTGTTAGGTCACCAAAAAGGAAGCCCGGCCACCACGATCGCTTAAAGAGGGTAGCCTGCATCATAAAGTAGATGGACTCACCATCATTTCGGTCTTAGTAGTGGAGAAGTGTAAAGCAAGGCCATTCAATAACAAAAGTAGGACATGTTTCCTTTGTGCCTGATGCTCCTCTCTAGTGGAAGAAAGTTCTTATAGAACTAGAATTTCAACCACAAGGAGTTTCCACTGTGTAGAGTACTTTGTGACAGGACGGTTGTCCTGTTTCAGTTCAACCATCTTAAGGAACAATTCACAAAGATTATTTGCTTGAGAGTGTCATATGTAGGGTATCCCGTATTGTTACAATTTTTACGCATCTACTTAACAGAGGGATTCATGGAGATGAGAAATATGGTGAAGATCTGACAATCGTCACTGTACCAGTTTTCGTACTCGCTACTATCCAATTTATAAATTGAAAGACGAGTAAGATATTGCATATGATGTATGCCAGCTAGAGACATGGTCACACCTTTCTTCCATAATTGAAAATTGTATAGGTAAAGATGGTAATGGCAATTTTAGCATTTAAAGGGAACATATTGCTATAATCGACAGTTGGCACATCAGAAGTGGTAGACTGGTAGTAGGAGTGTCTTTGTTCATTGCAAAAGAGTAGATTCAATTACAGATAGAATAACTGAATCTGATTTAAGAGCACAACAAAGGAGTAGGGAGCATCAGTTGGCAATAGATAGGTCCTGGAATAGGGGTCGTTGAAACAATGGAAGAATCAGTCATTGTCTATACGAACGAGTGTCATCGTCTATGAATCGGTAGCAGGGAACTACTCGCGGATGATGAAGCTACGAAGGAAATTGTAGGAACAAGCTTCGTCGACGAAGGAGACTCTTGCCTGATTGTGCATCGTCGTCGACTACCAAAACCAGATCGAGCAACAATCAGAACTAGATCCAGTATTGCCATCGATTACCAAGCCAGATCCAGCATCGTTGTCTGAAGAAGGCCCCAACCAGATCTTCGATTGTTGTTGGCATAGGATCACGAACGGAAGCAGTATCTTCCGTTCTTGTCAATCACAAACCAGCCACTATCTGCCGACGGAACTGAGAGCAAAGAGCTCTGATATCATGTTACAAAGTAATTTGGGAAAAAGTAAAATGCTCCTCCTCACATGGGAGATAAGAAGCGTGTGTATGTGTGATTTGGGACCATATACAGCCATATATAATATTTTAAGTACACTATATGAAAAAGAAAATACGTCTTCAATAGCTAGTACCAGCTGTACGGAAAAAGGTTCAGTATACTAACTCTTCATCACACTCCTATGAAATCCACACAGTTTCCTGTTAACAAAAAACAATTTTTGGTAAAGCAATGCATCAAAAGTACCAAAATACTGGCTAATTTCTTGAATCAATCCTTGGCAGGAGATCTATACTCATGGGCAGAGCAGTACGAGTGAAATCCCAGCTCAGTTCCCACAAGAGGTTTGCCACTGCTTTCCCTAAATATTGCCTGCTTGTGGACAGTGCCAGGCTATACTGCACCAACACGATAGCCTCACCAATGGTATCTATCAACATACTTCAGTTATTCTACTGTTGCTGATTAGGTAGGAATTAATTCTTGTTACTATATGTTATGGATACAATCAAGCAGAAAGCAAGAGAAGCATGCAAAACGCTAGACTTACATTTGAAGATACTCACGAAGAGCCACGGCACTCTCGAACAACTACGAGAGCGAAGTTGGGAACCACCATGAGTGTTCATATAATTAGTAATTTATGAATTAATTAGTAATTTATTAATTAATTAGTAATTTAATTTATTAATATTAATTAAACTTAAAATGAATATTTTCTTACTAGACGTTCCTTCCTCCATCTATATAAGGAGGGAGGCCCATGAGTGTTTGACATCTTTGGATCCCTTGGTTTTCTTACTCTCTTTGGAAGACCCAGCCTTCGAGAGTTTACCAGAGCTTGGATTCTAAATTGTATCTTGCATCTTTTAGTGTTTAATGTAATCTCGTTTTGAGCAATGTCACTTTGTTTCTCTTTTGAACCCCTAACAACTTCACTGACAATAACAATGGTCCAACCTACTGCTCTCCCGTCACTGCTCTTACAATCGTCGGGAACCGACACTCTGATTAACACCTTCCTCATCTGCCAAAAAATCAAGGGCACCCTCGGTTGTCTAAATGCAAACTCAGCCAACTCGATGAGCTCAATCAAATCACCACAGAGGTGTACAGACCAAGCAGCTTGAGCAAAAGCTAAACCTCCAGGGCATCACAGACACACATGGGCCCTTGGTCGTCCAGTAGGACTACCTTGCCCCCATCTCCAATGCGAAATCGGTGTAGCCACCACTCCAGTCGATGGTCTGGGAACCCTTCGTCATCATCAAATTTCTTGTCACCTAGCAAGATGACGCTGACGGCTAGGACGCCGCTGGCGACGCACAAAACCATGACCAATTCTCAAACTATTAGAAGCCCCTTGTTTTCCCCACCCTCCCCGAGCTTTCAATCTCGTCAATAGTCACTACTTTCACATCCATCTTTTCGCAAGTACCATCGCTTAGCTTGTGTTCATCCTTTTACCTCATTGTTCACATGGGCATCGTCGTCAGGGTCCCAATTGTAGTCATCCGTTCGACGATCCCAATGACGCCCGCAACTCTGAACTCCAACAACCCCTACACCATTTTCGACCTCTGTCATTGCTTATTTTCCCCAACCAGTACGTGAGCAACTTTGTTGCCTTGCCGTGCTCAACGGGAAACTCCCGCCTGGTCATAAAGCTGCGGGCTCACATCTTTGTGATATCACCTGCTACTTGCTTCCTTCGGGACATCTTTGTGATACTCCTCTTGGGCCTCCACAGGCTGCATACTTTGTTGTTTTGTTGAAAATTCCTCCACCGCCCACTTCCACAATCAATTTTACACCCACACCTACCGAAATTCTCGTCTACCCGCCATCATGCTACCTGCTACTAATTATAAGCTATGACCCTCACTTGGACAACCCAGACATTATCAAAGACACGTACAAACTCCGTGTCAATATAATTATGACTCCTGATAACTTTAGCCGATCGTCATCAACGACGCGCTGTTCTTGCGACTTCCCCGCTATCCCACTGGCATATCACGTCACACATAATTTCTCTTTCGAAATCGACATTGGGGACAAATTCGATTTTAAATAACGACACATTGTTACTAGCACAACCACGGAAAGTAAGAGAAGAATGCAGAACGCAGGACTTACACTCGACGACACTCACAAAGATCCACAACACTCGAAGAACTACGAGTGCAAAGTTGGGAACCACCACGAGTGTTCGTATAGTTAGTAATTAATTAGTAAAGTAGTTAATTGATTAGTATTATTTAATTATTTGCTAACGTAGCTCTGATAGTACTTCCTCTCCTCTTTCAAGATACCGCGAACCTGTTCCATCTTCCATCCCGAGGGATGATCAGCAGGAGAGCCATCCAAACTTAAGATAGCTCCATGGGTTCTTACTATGTACCCTCACAACTCAGTAATCTAGTTCTTGCATTGCATAACTTATGCCTTACACATCAGCATCTCGCCTACGGCTGCAGTACTTTTTCTCTACGGCCTTCTGTCTGGCGGTACTTGTTCCCAAGGTGACCCCGGGCTCCTTACTGATGCATAAGGTTTAGTTAGGTTTCACTTAGCCCAACGTTCTTATATCATTGGGGTTGGCCTCAACAACTCATGGATAGAGCTTAAGCGCAGTAATCCGCTAGTATGTTGTCTAGATCATACACCTATGAATCATCTTGAGAGGTAGGAAGTGGAGTCAGACCCTATTCTCCCTTAGAGGCAGGGAAAAGAGACTACTTCTGAAGCATTAAAGGTGCTAAATAGAAATACTTACAAACCAATCAAGAAAATTTTATTAGAACTGAAGCCGGCGTGCATGCTGACTTAAGAACTCAAGCCGGCGTACATGCTGGTTTGGTTAGGTTTCATTAATGGTGCTAAATTTTATGGGGCATGATAATTGAATCAAGAGAAGAGTCAGCAGCTGTGGAGCCGCGAGTAATAGGAAGATAGGAGTCGGATGAGAGTGTGAATGAATAACTTATTTCTTTACATTTATTGATGATCACTCTCACATGACTTGATTATGTTTTTAATGGGTATCATCATTTAAGAGCCGGTCATTTTCAATTGAGGGTCCTTACGGGTCTATTCACACCGAATTCAGATTTTGGATGATCGGAGTCTGTAGCCGTTTCTGGTGCAAAGTTTTCATATTTCCATATATTTTAAATTAATTACCCAAGCCTCCCTTACGAGTTAGCTTAATTACAAGTTGCACCCCTCTATATTTTGAAATTACAAAATCTCCCATGTAAGTTACATTCCATAACATGCTTACGCAAAATTCCCCCTGATGCTTTGCTCCGGTCGTTACTTTTGTGCATGCATGTTATGAAATATAAACTTACAAGGGAGGTTTTTGTAATTCAAAAGATACAGGGATGCAACCTGAAATTTTGCAAACTTAGAGGGGAGGTCCCAGTAAACGACCCTATATTTTAATTTATTTTTTTATTTGCATTTAGGATTGTTAGAGAAGTCCATGTAAAGGCCCATTTATGGGCCCATTTAGTTTCTTATTTCTTCTCTCTCAGCTTTAGTCTCGCACCGTGTATAAGGGACTCCTCTCTCTTTCTCCCTCCTATATATATGCATTCATACATTGTATTTGATACTTGAGAAAATATATACAAGGTTCCTATCTTTTCTACATGGTATCAGAGATAGGTTCGAACCTACGGTCTCCTAATTTTTTGACCGCCAGCCTCCTCCTGCGAGCTCCCCCTGCGAGCTCATTCAACCGGCGGTCTCCCCTTTCCTTGACCCCCCCCCCCTGCGAACTCTGTTGCTCCTCCCTCCATCCCGCTTGGTCTGTTTATCGGCTCTCTTATAACCTCCTCCCTTCTGACAAGTGGGCCCCTCTCTTCCTGATCGCTATCTCCCTCTGCGGTCTCTCCTCCTGCTCGCTGCTCCCTCTGTCGAGCTCCATGAGATCGTGTCGAACTCCTCCCGTTCTCTATTTCCTCTGCCGGTCTCACCTCCCGCTGCTCGCCGCTATCTCCCCTCTGCGGTCTCACCTCCCGCGCTGCTCGCCGCTCACTCTGCCGAGCTCCCCTCCAGCGGCCTCCTCTAGCGACCTCTCCTCCCAGCGGTCTTCCTTCTCCCAGCGGTCAGCCTCTGACGTAGAACGCCGAAGGGGGAAGGGTTACAGCCTTCCGGCCTGGGATCTTCCTCCCGGAAACGACGGGTGCGACGATGAAGAACGGCAGCGAAATCCTTCCGGACGAAGCTTCTCTCACACGGAGAGGAGAGGAGATGCGGCTAGGGCAACCAAATTA
The DNA here is from genome assembly GCA_033032865.1 of Dactylorhiza incarnata. Taxonomy (NCBI): domain Eukaryota; kingdom Viridiplantae; phylum Streptophyta; class Magnoliopsida; order Asparagales; family Orchidaceae; genus Dactylorhiza; species Dactylorhiza incarnata. The sequence continues at coordinate 2,678,389 of JAWHQI010000222.1, forward strand.
CTTTCTTAATTGTCAAAAACTGCCTACAACATAAGATATCTCACCTCTTATACTACGAGGGGAAAGCCACAACTATTAGCACACCCGTTAACAGCACACCAAGCAAAGAGAGCAAAATAAACATGCAAATACAAATAGAAAACAACACATGCTAATGAAAAATAATTAAACGGCCCGAGGCTTCCAAAGCGGGTCGATCTTCTTAAGTCAAGCGATTCCGGTCTCGCCGGGAGTTCCACCTGTCGCGTTAGTTCCGTCCACGATGCATCCTTCATCATTCGCCTCCCCTTGGGAGGCACTCGACCTCGAGTGCTCGGGGTAGAGCGGGACGTCCGGGTAGAAAGGAGATAAGTTGCTCACGTTGAAGGTCTTGGAGGTGTTGAAGTCCGGCGGGAGGTCAACCACATAAGCGTTGTCATTGATCTTGCGGGTGATGGGGAAGGGGCCGTACTTCTTCGGCATGAGCTTGTGATGGTGCCCCGTTGGAAGTCGCTCCTTGCGGAGGAAGACCATTACTAATTCTCCCACCTCAAAAATCTTCTCGCGACGGTGCTTGTCGGCCATAGCCTTGTATTTAGCATTAGACTCGCAGTTTGAGCCGGGTGTCGTTCTGGATGTCGCGGGTCTCTTCCGCTAGCTGTGTTGCTGAAGGAGGGGCCGCCGGTAGGCGGGCAAGATCGAGCGCATGTCGGGGAACCTTGGTGTAAACGATGGAGAAAGGCGTGCGACCGGTAGAGCTGTGCACCGCATTGTTATAAGCAAATTCAGCTTGCGCGAGGGCGTGATCCTATTGCTTTGGGCGATCCTGGCAGATGCAACGAACGAGGTTCCCCAAGGTCTTGTTCATGACTTCGGTCTGGCCGTCAGTTTGGGGATGGGCGGAGCTACTGAACTGGAGGGAGGTATCAAACATCTTCCACAACATCTTCCAAAAGTGGCCGAGAAACTTGGGGTCTCGGTCGGACGTGATGGTGTTCGGCACGCCATGCAAACGAACCACTTCCCGGAAGAAAAGTTGCGCAATGTGAGAAGCATCGGACGTCTTGCGGCAAGGAAGAAAATGTGCCATTTTCGAGAAACGGTCCACCACGACAAGCACAGAATCGACCCCGCGTTATGTGCGCGGAAGGCCCAAGACGAAATCCATGGAGAGATCCTCCCAAACGCCGGAGGGGACCGGGAGGGGTGTATAGAGCCCAGTGTTGTGTGCATGGCCCTTGTACTGTTGGCACACATAACACTTCCGAACGAAGTTCCCCACGTCCTTTGTCAGCTGCGGCCAGAAATAGCGCTCTTGTAGACTGGCAAGAGTTTTATCTCGGCCCAGGTGGCCACTCAACCCGCCACCATGCAAATCACGAATGAGCTTCTCCCGCAAGGAAGTGCGGGGAATACACAGGCGGTTGTCTTTCAGCAGGAACCCATCAAGTAAGAGGAAACCACCATGTGATCCGCCCAACGAACAGGCGCGCCAAACCTCTTGGAAATCAATGTCGTCGGCATACAAGTCACGAGAGTATCAAAACCGACGATCTCGTGGTGCATAGTCGCTAACAAACAGCTCCGCCGGCTAAGTGCGTCGGCGACGACATTGGTATCCCCCGGCTTGTGATGGATAATATATGGAAACCGTTGGAGATACGTGGTCCAACGAAGGTGCATCCCATCCATGCGCTTCTGACTGTTGATGAACTTGAGAGCTTGATGGTCCGTGTACAAGATGAACTCCTTGTGCAGCAAGTAGTGCTCCCAATGCTTGAGGGCCCGGACGACGGCATAAAACTCTTGATCACAAGCGGCCCATTTCCGCCTGGCATCACTTAGTTTCTCGCTGAAGAACGCAACTGGCCGCTTGTCTTGGGAGAGGACCGCTCCTATACCAATGCCACTAGCATCACTCTGCACCTCAAAGAGCTTATCAAAGCTGGGTAGCGCCAAGACCGGGGCCGAGCTAAGCTTCTGTTTGATCAAGTCGAAAGAGCGACTGACCTCTTCTCCCCAAAGGAACCGCCCCTTCTTCAAACAATCGGTCATCGGCGCTGTAAGGGTGCTGAAGTCGCGGATGAACCGCCGGTAGAATGTGGCCAAGCCATGGAACGACCGCAACTCCGTTAGCATCATTGGAGTCGGCCAATCTCGGATTGCCTGGACCTTTTCCTCATCAACCCGGATGTCGTCCGCGCCCACAATGAAGCCCAAAAAGTTCAGCCGCGGAGCGAGAAAGGTACACTTTTTGAGCTGAATAAATAGTTTGTGCTCCGCCAACACCTCCAATACAGCACGAAGATGCGACAGATGCTCCGCTCTGCTCTTGCTAAAGATCAATATGTCGTCAAAATAGACGACAACAGACGTTCCCAGAAATGGTCGCAGTACCTGTGTCATGAGGCGCATAAACGTACTTGGAGCGTTAGATAATCCAAAAGGCATTACCTTCCACTCGAAGAGGCCGTTCGGCGTTTTGAAAGCCGTCTTCCACTCATCACCCGGCTTGATGCGGATTTGGTGGTACCCGCTGCGTAGGTCTATCTTTGAGAAGAACTGTGAACCATCTAACATGTCCAACATGTCATCAAGGCGAGGAATGGGAAAGGAGTACTTGATGGTGATCTGGTTGATCGCGTGACTGTCGACGCACATTCTCCAGGAACCGTCCTTTTTGGGGACTAAGAGGGCCGGGACCCCACAGGGGCTGAGGTTCTCGGAGATGAATCCCTTCTTCAATAACTCTTCCACCTTTGCACGCATGATGTCATGCTCGTTGGGGCTCATGCGGTAGTGAGGCAAGTTCGGAAGGCTAGCTCCTGGAATGTGGTCGATCTGGTGCTGTATATCCCGAAGGGGAGGGGGATGGTCGGGTAAGTCCTCCGTCGTGATGGCTCGAAAATCGTGCAGCAGCGCTCGCACGTCCGGGGGTGCGGATTCCGCCTCCTGCTCGCTAGTGGCGTACAACCCGTAGGAGACGAGGGCCACCACTTCCTTGGCCTCCGCAATGTCTCGCTCAAACAGTGAGGGGTCTTCGTGCATCACCAACAGACTACGCCCTTTATCTGAAGGCGGACGGGCTTCGGGTTTCCCTCCGACCCGGGCAATAATCTGTGTCTTCTTGCCCGCCCAAGTGAAGGAGTAAACATTCTCGCGGCCCTTATATGAAACATCCGTGTCATATTTCCACGGCCGCCCCAAGAGTAGGTGGCTCGCCTCCATTTCCACGACGTCGCACCAAACGTCTGCCCGGTAGTGCTTCCCAATGGCAACAGGGACGTGAGAGCGGTGGGTGACCCGTACTGACGGGCCGCGCTGGATCCAACTGATGGAATAGGGGTGTGGGTGCGGCTCGGTCGTTAGCTGCAAGTAGGAGGCCAACCGGCTCGCAACAAAATTCTCGCAACTGCCGTTGTCAATCAGGACGTCACAGATCTTCCCCTTGATGTTGCAGTAGCTCCGAAAAACATTGCAACGTTGGACGTGTTCATCCAACCGTGGTGTAAGAAGTAGACGATGAACCACGCAAGCGGCAAAATCGCCCTCCTCGTCATACTCATCAATGACTTCATCGGCCTCCCAGACATCGTCCTCCCTCTCCTCGTCCGGTGCTACGGTGTGGACGGGCTGGCAAAGCAGGGGGCAACGGGAGGCGAAATGACCAGGTTGCTGGCATTTGAAACATGTGCCCGGTGGTGCGCGGTCAGGTGTCCGACCCTTTGGTGCGGAAGTGGATGCCGGCACCCGGTCCGCAATCTCCTTGTCGGTAGTGTCCCGACTGCTAGAACCCGAAGAATCTGTCCACGGACGGCGAGAGGCCGCGCGGTGTAGTGGCACTGCGGTCTTCTCCATTTGCTCCGCCTTGAGGGCCATGTTGTAAGCCTCATCCACCGTGCGCAAAACATGCAATCCAATCTTCTCCCGTAGGGAGGGACGTAGCCCATGTAAGAAACGAGTAAAACGTTGGCCATCCGTCTCGGTTAGGCCGTTGCGGTCCGCAAGTCGGCTTATCTCAGTCAGGTACTCCGTCACCGTACGAGTTCCTTGCGAACAACTCTGGTAGAACTGAAACAAGTGCTGGTCGTAGTCGGGTGGGAGGAACCTATTCCGCAACAACTTCTTCATCTTCAACCACGTGCGAACGGGGGCCTTGCCTTGGCGGTTGCGGTTGAGTTGAAGTTGGTCCCACCAAACCGCCGCGCCAGATTTAAGGCGATAAGCGACCATCTTCACTTGGCGGCGGTCGTCGATCTCGGCCATTTCAAAGAAACGTTCGACTTCTGAAATCCAATCGAGGAAGTCCTCGATGCCCAGGTTGCCATGAAAGTGGGGGATGTCCGCGCGCAGTCGGTAACCCGGTTGGTACAGAGGCTGCTGGTCACCCCAGCGAGGAGGGTTTCCGCCGTCGGGGAGATCCTCGTCGGAGCTGAACCCGGAGAGGGTTGGATTGGGGGGTGGGGCAGCCGGCGGCACGCGGCCACGGCGGTATTGCCGCCCAAAGTATCGATCAGCTGGAGCGTTGGCGTCGGCGGGAGGCGGGTGCTGGTTGCAGCCTGGCTGCAGGTCGCCGAGGGCGGCGGTGAGGGTGGCAAGTTGGGCGGTGATGCCGTTGATGGCCGCCCATAGGTCTGCGTCGTTGCGCGGGTTGTCGCCCATCTGCAGGACGGGAAAACGCGCCGAACGGGACCAGAGAACAGCGGCAGGAGGCGGGGAATCGTTCCGCTGAAACGGAGAGCCGCACGGTAGCGACGAGCTGCACGGGGACGGGTCGAATGGCGCGCGCGAGGGGTAGGATGCGGTGTCGAGCGTAGAAGTCGACGAGTGCCTCTGATACCAACTGACGTAGAACGCCGAAGGGGGAAGGGTTACGGCCTTCCGACCTGGGATCTTCCTCCCGGAAACGACGGGTGCGACGATGAAGAACGGCAGCGAAATCCTTCCGGACGAAGCTTCTCTCACACGGAGAGGAGAGGAGATGCGGCTAGGGCAACCAAATTACTTTCTTAATTGTCAAAAACTGCCTACAACATAAGATATCCCACCTCTTATACTACGAGGGGAAAACCACAACTATTAGCACACCCGCTAACAGCACACCAAGCAAAGAGAGCAAAATAAACATGCAAATACAAATAGAAAACAGCACATGCTAATGAAAAATAATTAAACGGCCCGAGGCTTCCAAAGCGGGTCGATCTTCTCAAGCCAAGCGATTCCGGTCTCGCCGGGAGTTCCACCTGTCGCGTTAGTTCCGTCCACGATGCATCCTTCATCAGCCTCCTCCTCCCAGCGGTCTGCCTCCTTCCAGCGGCCTCCTCTTGTCCAGCGGCCTCCCCTCCTGCAACCTCCCCTCCAGCGACCTCCTCACTAGCAGCTACCAGCGGTCTCTAGCTGCCTTGCCGATCTCTCTACTCCAGCCACCAAATCCAAATGGGTTCCTCCAGTGATCCCTCCGAGCATCCCGATGGGCAGACTGCTTCCTCTCCTGCAGGCCGCTTGCCTCCCACTCCTGAATTTCGCGACGAGCTAAGAATCACCACCATCTCCTTGTCTGGGAAGAAAAACTTTGTCGAATGGGCGCACTCTGTCAGACGGGTTTTTCATTCCAAGGGACTTCTATCTTATCTCACTAAAGAGCCCCCTTCTGATCCTACTGATGACTGGTTACGTAACGATGGTCGTGTTCAGACTTGGCTTCTCAACTCCCTTGATGGCGAACCCTACCGCATAGCCATGTATCATGAGACGGCCAAGGCAATGTGGGATGACCTCCATTCTCTCTACTCCGGCAAGGACAGTCTCCAGCACCTATATGACATCATCACGGATCTTCAGACTCTTGACACTGGTGGTGTTGCCGACTTGACCTCATTTGTTGCTCAGGCTAAGACACTGGCTGAAGCCTGGATCCGACATCAGCCTGATACTACGGATCTCGCTGCCCAACGTGCTTAGAAGGAAACTGTTTGTATTGTCATGATAATGGCTCGTGTCCCGCCTCACTTCAGAGCATTCGAACGCAGATCCTCTCGTCTGCTACTATTCCCTCACTCTCTGGCGTGTGCTCCATGCTGCTGAAGGTATCACCACCTCCTGATAATACTGGACCTCCCTCACCGGCCCTCCTTCAACAATCTTCTGCGTCATTACTATCTCTCCATCCTCCTGCTCGTGGAGGACGGTCAGGGTCTCGGGGAAGGGGTCACGGTGGTCGACCACGTCCTAAGTGTTCCTTCTGTGATAGAGATGGACACCTTGAGGCAACTTGCTACCGCAAACATGGTCTTCTTCCTCGTCTGACTGCTTCTGTTGCTGCAGACAGTCCTTCTGTCACTCGTGCTGACCTTGAAGAAGTCCTCCTCAAGCTCCAACAACTCCACGACATGCTCAGCCGCCCGCCTGCCTCTGTTGTCTCTGCTGCCTCCATCTCCAATGAAGGTATCGCTTGTCTCTCCACTAGTCCACGCTGGATAGTGGACTCAGGTGCTACTCACCATATCACCTCACTAAAGCCACCTCAATACTTGGATTCTCCGCATCCTAAGTGGATCACAATGGCCAATGGCGATACCGTTCCTGTCTCCGGCTCTGCTGATATCTTCCTCAATTCCTCTCTCCCTCTCCGCTCGGCTCTTCATGTCCCGGGCTCCCCGTTTAATTTACTTTACTTAAGTCACATCACTGTCGATTTAGATTGCTCAGTAACATTCACCCCCTCTTCTTTTCTGATGCAGGATCGACGGACGCAGAGTATCATTGGTCAAGGGACGACTGCAAAACGGGCTCTACCTTCTTGATTTTTCTCCTACTATCCTCTCCTCAGTCTCCTCCGTTGAGTGGCATCAGCGTCTTGGGCATTCCCCTCTTCCAGTCCTTCAGAAGGCTCTTCCAGATATCTCTCTTCCCGCTTTTAAGTGTGACTCATGTATTTTGGGGAAACAACATCGTTCCTCTTTTTCTTCTCATTGTACTAGGATCTCTGCTCCTTTTGTTTTAGTTCATTCCGATATTTGGGGCCCGTATAAAATTACTAGTTTCTCTGGTTATCGCTATTTTATCACCTTTATAGATGACTATTCTCGCACTACATGGTTGTATTTACTTTGTGATCGCTTCGAGCTTCCCCGTATATTTCGGGCTTTCGTTCGTGAGATTCGCACGCAGTTTTCTGAAAACATAAATACTCTCAGGACAGATAATGCTCGAGAATACACTAGTCATGAATTTGCTACTCTCTACTCTGACTTTGGGATCATTCACCAGACGTCGTGTGCCTATACCCCCAACAAAACGGCGTTGCCGAACGTAAAACTAGACAACTGCTCGATGTTGCTCGCTCTCTCATGATTCACATGCAGGTACCCAAAGCCTATTCGAACTTTGCGCTGTCCACGACATGTTATCTCATTAACCGTCTACCTTCTTTCATCCTCCAGAATGCTACTCCATTTAGACTCCTTTTCCCCTACACTCCGACATTCTCTCTCACACCCCGCATATTTGGTTGTACCTGCTACGCTCACCTACTGGGTCCGTCCACGGACAAGTTGGCTCCCCGGGCAGCCAAACACATGTTTGTTGGCTATTCACGTACTCAGAAAGGCTACGTCTGCTACTCTCCTGCTACCCGTAAAGTGATCGTTTCTGATGATGTTATCTTTCGGGAGGACGAACCTTTCTTCTCCACACCAACCCCACCTCTTCCACCACAATCCTTCCCTCGACCTGTCATTCCCGTTACCACGCCTCTACCACTAATCCTTCCTGACTCGGCTCCCGCTCTACACAAACCACCTCTTGTCCGTGTCTACACCCGTCGCCCTCCTCGCTCCTTTTCCCCAATGCAGTCGGCTTCGACCTCTGATACTCTGCTGATCCGACACCAGCCTCCACCGCTCATCCCTTGACGAACTATGTATCCTTGCATCACCTCTCCCCACGACTACTAACCTTTGCTACTTCATTATCCTCTATTTCTATACCTAACTCTGTGCAGGAGGCTCTCCAACATCCAGGCTGGCGGGCATCCATGGAATAAGAAATGACAGCCCTCTGGGCTAATCAGACATGGGACCTAGTCCATCTCCCTCCAGATTATACTCCTGTTGGGTGTAATGGGTCTTTGTCATCAAGCATGCTCCTGATGGGACAATTGACCGTCTGAAAGCCCGACTGGTAGCTCGTGGTTTTACTCAACAACAAGGTCTCGATTATGAGGAAACATTCTTTCCAGTGGTCAAGCTCAACACAGTTCGTGTCCTCTTCTCCGTGGCTGTGCATCGTCAATGACCCTTACATCAACTTGATATCAAGAATGCTTTTCTAAATGGTGACCTACAAGAAACAGTCTACATGCAACAACCTCCTGGGTTTGAGACCACGGGGGAGTCCCGAGTGTGTCACCTTAAGAAGTCAATCTATGGTCTCAAACAATCCCCTCGGGCATGGTTTGACAAGTTCAGTAAGGCTGTGCGGGAAGTTGGTTTTACACGGAGCTCGGAGGACTTCTCTCTGTGCACTCGACATCGGACAACGGTAACGGTTCTTCTGTTGGTATATGTTGATGACATCCTAATCACTGGAGATGATTCAAAAGGAATACAAGTGGTCAAACAACACCTTAGCTCCGTTTTTCAAACAAAAGATCTGGGGAACCTTCGATACTTCCTTGGTCTTGAGATCGCGAGACGTCCTGATGGACTTGTCCTCTCTCAACGGAAGTACTGTCTCGATCTTCTTCAAGATACTGACTACTCTGGATGCAAGCCGATTAACACTCTTATGGATGTCAATCACAAGCTGTGTGCACATGCCTCTGATGATGATCTTCCTCTTCCAAATCCAGAATACTATCGACGACTTGTTGGAAAACTGATTTATCTAACAGTCACAAGACCAGATATATCCTTTGTTGTTGGGGTTGTCAGTCGGTTTATGCATTCCCCTCGAATGTCTCATCTTCAGGCCGTCGAACACATACTAAGTTATCTAAAACAGCCCCTGGTCAAGGGCTAGTTTACAAAACCTCATCTTCTATTCCATCTTTGGTTGCGTATTCTGAAGCAGATTATGCTGGTTCCCTGGATGATCGGCGGTCTACCAGTGGATTTTGTACCTACTTTGGAGGTCACCTTGTTACCTGGCGTAGTAAGAAACAAGTTGTGGTTGCTCGATCTTCAGCTGAAGCGGAGTACCGTTCGATGACATCAGTTGTCTCTGAGCTCACATGGCTTGAAAGTCTCCTCGCTGATCTAGGAATAAAACTTCCCTCACCAGCTATCTTACTATGTGACAGTCAAGCTGCTATACACAGCCAAGAATCCGGTTTTCCATGAAAGAACGAAACACATTGAAGTGGATTGTCACTTCATCCGGGAGAAAGTTCAAATGAAGAAGCTAGAATTAAAGCATGTTCCGGGTACTGACCAAGTTGCTGACATTCTCACCAAGGCCCTACTAAGTACCCTGTTTTATCAGTTTCTGTCCAAGCTGGGTGCCTACGACTTGTACGCTCCAGCTTGCGGGGGAGTGTTAGAAAAGTTCATGTAAAGACCCATTTATGGGCCCATTTAGTTTCTTTTTTTTCTCTCTCAGCTTTAGTCCGACACCGTGTATTAGGGACTCCTCTCTCTTTCTCCCTCCTATATATATGTATTCATACATTGAGGATTTTAAACAAATATTATGATTAGATGATCAGGGTCATTCATAATGTTTGCCTTAGGTTTTGTTCTCTATAATATACATGAATATATGGGATCATTTGGAGGCCATCAATAGTCTTTAGTTTTCTTATGGATCCGCTCGGTTATTTCACGGTGCCCAAGTCATGAATCCTAGCTAGTTGCCGACTCCTAGGTCTTGCCACCACCATCCCCTTCTCATTCCATCACCGGCCATTCCTGTTAGTCTCTGCCTTCTTTGTCCATTGCCACCACCACCGACCACCGACCACCGACGGATCTCTACCATCCCCACCTCCCTCTGGGTTCCCTTGTGCCTGTGCGAATTTTATTTAGAGTTTTGTATCTTTTTTCATTGTACTATTGGATACCATATTATTAGCGATACTTGCTCCTCGTTTTCGTGCTTCCTTGAATACTAAGATTTGTGGGGCTTAATTTGTTGTGCATCTAATTAAAGCGCTCTAGCCATACAAAAGTTTTATTTTGCAAATTTCTTTAAAAATTAATGCTATTAATTATGCTTATTGTAAATAATCTTATTGCCACTTGCAATCTAGTGTCGGATATTTGTGTTCTCTGTGACGTTTCGCATTGCATTAGTTTAGGTGACTTGTGTTCACACCTATCACTCTACCCATTACGTCCCAGGTAGGTCGACACTGCATTTTTAGCCTTTTCCTGCCGGCCAGGCTACTAGTTAGAACACAGATATCCACCGCAGACTTTCAACAATTCTTATTATATCACTTTATCCTGATGGATGCGCGATTGTACGGTCTAAGCGATCAATTGGTAGTTTTGTCCTCGAGGGTTAACGAGTCCGGCAGGTCGGACCAACTATTACCGAAGTGGAAATAGCTACATTAATCGAAAGAAATGACAGATACAAACGTGAGGTATGCTCTTGCCCACTTCTGGAGGTTGGTTCCTCCAAGAAGCCTTTCTCCAAAGATGGGCCCAAACCCTAATGATCTCAAAGATGAAAAAAATACTCTCTCATACCACCTTATATAGGGAGGGGGGCTCACATAACATTAATTATAAAGAGACAAATAAAAATACCAGATAAAATAAAACGTGCGTAACATATCCCCTCTTAGGAGCTCGGGCCATACCACGTCTGGTGATCGAATACCTGCTGGGCCTCTTTTAGATTGCCAAGATTAGGTTCTCATTATTTTGAGAAGGCCCCCTGAGCATCACCCCTCAATAAAGTTGATCACTACGACATCTACCATAAGAACCAGTAATGGTATACATTTCTCGCTTTCGTTCAATCATCCAAAATGACAATTGTCATCCATATATGATAATCATATAGAAACATATTACCTCCCTTAGAATCAGTAAATGAAGTAAATATTATGTTTCCAACAGGAATATCTCATTGCTGTCTTAATCATATTTTATGTTGTTTTCGTGAAGCTGATCGCCGTCCATATATGATAATCATATAGAAACATATTACCTCTCTTAGAATCAGTAAATGGAGTAAATATTATGTTTTCATCAGGAATATCTCATTGCTGTCTTAATCATATTTTATGTTGCTTTCGTGAAGCTGATCGTCGTCCATGTATGATAATCATATAGAAACATATTACCTCTCTTAGAATCAGTAAATGGAGTAAATATTATGTTTTCATCAGGAATATCTCATTGCTGTCTTAATCATATTTTATGTTGTTTTCGTGAAGCTAATCGTCGTCCATGTATGATAATCATATAGAAACATATTACCTCCCTTAGAATCAGTAAATTAAGTAAATATTATGTTTTCAACTAGGAATATCTCATTGTTGTCTTAATCATATTTTATGTTGTTTTCGTGAAGCTGATCGCCGTCCATATATGATAATCATATAGAAACATATTGCCTCCCTTAGAATCAGTAAATGAAGTAAATATTATGTTTCCAACAGGAATATCTCATTGCTTTCTTAATCATATTTTATGTTGTTTTCGTGAAGCTAATCGCCGTCCATATATGATAATCATATAGAAACATATTACCTCTCTTAGAATCAGTAAATGGAGTAAATATTATGTTTTCATCAGGAATATCTCATTGCTGTCTTAATCATATTTTATGTTGTTTTCGTGAAGCTGATCGCCGTCCATATATAATAATCATATAGAAACATATTACCTCCCTTAGAATCAGTAAATGAAGTAAATATTATGTTTTCATCAGGAATATCTCACTGTTGTCTTAATCATATTTTATGTTGTTTTCGTGAAGCTGATCGTCGTCCATATATGATAATCATATAGAAACATATTGCCTCCCTTAGAATCAGTAAATGAAGTAAATATTATGTTTCCAACAGGAATATCTCATTGTTGTCTTAATCATATTTTATGTTGTTTTCGTGAAGCTGATCGCCGTCCATATATGATAATCATATAGAAACATATTACCTCTCTTAGAATCAGTAAATGGAGTAAATATTATGTTTTCATCAGGAATATCTCATTGCTGTCTTAATCATATTTTATGTTGTTTTCGTGAAGCTGATCGTCGTCCATGTATGATAATCATATAGAAACATATTACCTCCCTTAGAATCAGTAAATTAAGTAAATATTATGTTTTCAACTAGGAATATCTCATTGTTGTCTTAATCATATTTTATGTTGTTTTCGTGAAGCTGATCGTCGTCCATATATGATAATCATATAGAAACATATTGCCTCCCTTAGAATCAGTAAATGAAGTAAATATTATGTTTTCAACAGGAGTATCTCATTGTTGTCTTAATCATATTTTATGTTGCTTTCGTGAAGCTGATCGGGTGGAAGGAAGGGGACAGCAAGTTGTTGGTGGATCCGGGCGAAATAATTTGGCTCGACAAAGTGAGCCTACTGAACGAAGATGCAGACAATGTTCACGAGCTATATACGAATCCGCCTTCCTCCATTTCGTTCAAAACCCCAGAGCCTAATATGGTGTGGGATGATGGCGTGCTTTGCCCCTCGAGAGCAGCCACTCAGCAACTGCTCAAGACTGCGCTCCAAGCAATCTAAACCCAGAATACGTGACCAAAACCATCTCGCCCGTGCTCCTCTAAGTTGTGTTTGAAAACAACTTGAATGAATGTATCAATATTTGAAGATTGATTTCTTCTTTAAGTTGTACTCTCAGGGCAAAGATCTTTCAATCTGCCTTCCAAAGGTACAATACATGGCTTCGAATGTGCTGCGGTTTGAAAATGATGCAAAGGTTTGAGCGAACAGATGCATTTGCAAACCCGAGCAGCTAATTTTTCAGATCAGTTTCTCAATGTTTCTTTGGGCTTGACTAAGTTTGTATGCATTAGTGACTGTAGATATTTATTTCAGTCTATGGAAAACAGAAATATTTCACAAACCCATAATATTTTCAAAGAATGCCCATAAGTTTAGAATCATTTCACTGGTATAAACTAAATGTTTAATGCTCACATTTAGAATTTCTATTACAAGTGCATTTATGAGCTAATATAATCCCATTTTTGAAATAAGTTATTGGTTATTCATAATATATGTGAAAGAATGTTTGATTCTTCATCGCTAATGATAAAAATAATAATTTTTAGATTAAATTGTTTCTAACAAACGAACGCCATAGTTAGAATTAGATAAATTCTACTTTCTAGAAGAATTGGAATTGATCTTAATTTAAATATAAAATTTCAATTTCATTTAAACAAATGGATGGATTATTCTTTTGCAATACTTGTGCAGACCATATCAATACAAGATTCTATATTGAACACATGATTATCATTCATAGTACAAATCAATCTATCAACAGTCATGATTGATCTTGCTTCATCTATAATCGATAAGAGTAAAATCTCGCTTCGTCATAAGCTTCAATCATTCAGCTGTTACGACCAATCTGTAAAATGTGACCGGGATTCATGCAAAAAATTATGTCTTTTGCAAATAATAGTTTTGGAGAATACTTGGAATAAATTCGTGAACCTAGGTTATACTTCCAGGATCCATTGACCTTGTTTGCTTCATATATGAGAGAGCAGGGGCCGTTGGGTTTTTATTTAGAGGTGATGAACTTTGAGAATTGAGAGTCAAGAGTTCCTCACACTCCGGAGGACTTTAGGGCTAAATCTTGTATATATGTCCTTCAATCATCAAATTTGAAGTCCCCTTTTCAAATGGTTTAGTAATTCTCTTGAAAGTTGATGTTAGTACCTTTTTCTCATAGATAATTACACTCAAAATACTCCCCCAATGTTTTTTTTTTTCAAAATATCCATAGGAATGTGAACCACAATAAGACTGATTTGAGTAGATTAAGACGACACGGTTTAATAGAGTATAACCTTTCTAGTTTGATTAGGCCCTCAATTCTACGGTTGATGTCGTACACAATCTCTACGCGCTCAGCGCCGCCTTCATGTTGTACGCTCACCGTACTTGCAGATTGACTAGCTCTGCCATCATGTTCGATCTCTGCCAAAGGAGAAATAATTAGGTTCGCGGATCGGACCTAGAACAAGGTCCCCACCAATGAGATGTAGTAAAAGCCAGAAATTTGTGGGGTCCGCGGTGCATAGTAAATTTGTGCATCATGGGCCCCACAAATTATTTAGTAGATAAGACTCGTAAAAAGAGTGTTTTGTGGGGGTTTAGTGTGCTCGAAGGCTACTGGGTCGGGATTATCCTCCCATAAAAGTTGTGTGCATATATTATATGTTTGGAGGATTTTTATGATCATGTGGCTGATATCTCCAATTATTAATGATAGACAGTGCTACTTCCAACATGGCTAAGATAGGAAATTTAGGATCAATTTGGCACGGTGGTGGTGGTCATGAACGCAGTGGTTGATCAGTCGTTCGTGAAACCCTGACCTCACCTAAGGAACGTCATCCACTTGTATGTTCAAAACCAGGATTTTTTTTCTTAGTGGCGGTCATAACCATTGTCTTGCCAAACATATATTCTATAACGGTTGCGTTTTTGTCCGAACTCAAAGGATCAAAAACGTCGCGCAAAACAGAGCTTTAGTAATGCCGGGCCTATTTGTATGCGTGTCATTTGTTCTTTTATTTTCATTATTTAGGAATTGAATCTTGGTCTCCTTTTGCATTCATTACTTTGCATTTATCCGCCTCCTACTTTGTTAAGAACTCCCGAATAGAAATTTTCAATAATTGCTAATGTTGGAGCCGAGAGCTCGGCTCGCAAAATTCGAACTAGAGTATGGCGGGGTTTACTAGCCAATCGAAACAGCAATCACAAATACGAGAATGAACAGAAGAAAGAAAGTGTGCGTTTTTATTGCTTAGAGATTACTAGTTACAACTAGGAGGTACCGCCCACAGACTCAAGAGTATATAGGAACTCCCTCTCCCAAATCAAGTGATGTGCTAGGTTCATTGAGAGAATTATGCTCGAAATGAGAATATGCGAACTCGGCTAGTAGCCTTACGAGCTAATAGCATTGTCTCCCACCCCACTGAGAATGGGTCGTATTTATAGGTAATTATAGGAGAGGCATACCTGATTTTCTAGTATGGGGCCCAGCCCTGTGAGGAGTTCATTGGCTCGTCGATGAGGTGATGCGAGCTAATTTAATCAATCGACAAGGTGATGATGTATCTCCAGCGAGATGATTACAAGCCTCTCCTCATGGGTCTTTATTGGTAGTTCTTGCTTAACTGGATGTTTTCCACTGGTCTCGACGAGTAAGTGTCGTACACAATCTCCGCTTTTTCGGACTCGGCACGAGATCGGAAAAATCAAACGAGACCCAGAACTCGGTGAGCTAGCTGATCCTCTATATATAGTGCCCATATTCCCCTTGACCTTTACGCTTTTGATTTTTCCAAGATGAGTTCCAAGGACCTTGATACTGATATCATAGCTTTAATAGAAAGAAGTGCAAACCGTCTCGGGGGAAGCCTCCAATAGGCGATCTCATATGTTCAAGGGCGAGGATGAGGCAATCCATCCTTCGACACCCCTCTCTGATCAGCTTACTGCCAACGAAGTTGCAAGGAGCGCGACAGAGAGGAAGTGGGTATTTTTAGTGTCAAACTCCTTGTATCAGATCGGTAGTAATATGCGTGTTCTTTCTCAGGTGGCGAAGCAGGTGGCCATGAACGAGATCTTTGACGTGTTTGAGACGAGCTTCTCGCTTTGTCTAGACGGATCAGTGCTACCCGGCGATACCTCAAAATCTCAACAACTTGTAGTTTGTTTGTGGTGTAATTTGTAACCTCGCTGCTATGAAGTAATCCCTTCTTTCATGTCATAGGCGACTCGCTAAAAAGAGTCGAGCATCGACTCCACACGAGGTGGACCTGGGTATCAAATAAGGCAAAGGCCGCCTCTTTTGGTGAGGCCTCGATGGGACTTCATTCCGACAACCCTGCTATGATCCCCTCGCAATGTCGATGTGAATCCCTTGTTGTTGGGGCCAAAAGTGTCCCCAACCTCCAAACTCGGCCACGGGCCTTTAATAAGCAAGGGAATTAGGGACTGCAAGCAACCAACTACTAGCCACAAAGAGTTTGAGAGAGAAGAGAGGGGGAGGAGAAGTTTGTCGCGAACGGGTACACCAGATTGCCTGCAACGGTAACTCCATGTTGGATCTTGAAGCGCCGTTAGAGGGGAATGAATAAGGGTTTTAAAAAAATTCGAAGTTGTTCAAGATTAATGAAAACTTGACTTTACTCTATTTTAAATTCAACAATAAATCTATTTATAAAGAAAAGAGAAAGACATGGTTTTATTGCTAACAAATGTGATTACAAAGCATGATAACAATAATGCTAGAAATCAAGGCGATGAGTAGAAAAAGACTTGTTTTCTATATCGACTCATTCTTCAAACTGATTGGCCTTAGTCTATCTCTTCTTAAATAAGACTCAAGCCGGCCCTAGATCTACACCTAAGTCTAGTCGCCCACGCAATAGGCGAATTATCCTCTAAGTCACACATGGACCTAGTCGCCAACACATAGGTGTTGGATCGTATGACGCCCTTAGAGGGGGGGGTGAATAAGGGTGTGTCTAAAAATTAATTTTTACTTAGTAATTTTTTAAAGAGATTTTACTTTACTAAGAAATTACTTATAAATACTTTCAAACCAATGCAATTTTAGTATTAAACCAAAACACAAATTTCTAAGATAAAGATTATGCCACCAAATATGTAATTAAGGAAAAAGACATAATTATATTAATCATGAAATTTGAGTACAATAAAAATGATCTTAACAATGCTTAAGATCAAGGCACAATTATGTTAATAAAAAAAATTCTACAATTTTGGTTTACCAATCCTTCTCCCAAGGATCGAAAAGCTATCGCTTGTCTCTCCCAAGACCAAGCCCAAGCCTATCCTCTAGATCTTCCCAAGATCTAGACGTATCACACAAGGCCACGATTTTCCACCAAGCCACGCAAGGACTTGGACGCTCCGCACAAGGAAGCGATTTTCCCCTAAGCCACGCAAGGACTTAGACGTCGCACGCAAGACGACGATTTCTCTACCAATACAAAAAGAAAAGTATGTGAATGAAAATACAATATGAAAAGAACAACTCCCTAGAAGATCAGATCTCTGAACGGATTGTTGAAGCCTCGAGATGATCGATGATGTAGAAGCGCGCCCGATCTCGTCTTCAATCTTCAATCCTTCTTTGCACAAATGGGAGTTGAAGAGGTTCTGGAGCTCTTTGGTTCGTATGCACTCAGGAAGGGACTGGAATTCTCAATAGTTGGAATGCACGAACACAAGGAGTCATTTTATAGAAAATCGTTGTCGCCTGGGCGACAGCGACTGTCGGAAATTTCCGACAGCGTTAAACTGTCGCTGGAGTGGCGTCGTGCGGGCAGTTGCTGCAACCGTCGAGCTGTCGCCTGGGCGACATTGATGTCGGATTTCCGACAGCGCAAAACTGTCGATCGTGGGTGGTGTTGTGGGCAGTTGTTGTAACCTCCGAGCTGTCGCCTGGGCGACATCGCTGTCGGAATTCCGACAGCTCAAAACTGCCTTTCGTCGATCTGTCGTGGAGGGAAGTAGTTGTAACTTCTCTGCTGTCGCCTGGGCGACAGCGGCTGTCGGAATTTTCCGACAGTGAAATTTTCCACATTCATATTTAGCTCCAGCAAAAATGTGAACATCTCATACCTGTTATCTGCACACCATTAATAAAAAATAGAATCAAATACAAACGGGACTTTGTTATTATCAAACCGGAGGAGTGCGAAACGCATGCTCCAACAATAGGCAAATTCCTCAACGCTAAAAAAGAGTAACTAAAAATATAAGAGAAGGCAATCTCTTGAGAAGTACTCTAGAAGGGGTGAATAAAGTAATTAAATTTTAAGTAGATTAATTTAACTGTTTTTACAGTTTCACGTGATACCTGGATTATATCACAACCACAACGATTTAAAGTAAATAAGAGAAGAAAATAAAAACACGGAGAAAAGGAAGCAACACATACGACATAAGAATTTTATATTAGTTCCCCAATTAATTTGGGTACTTCTACTTTTTCGTTCCCAAACATGATTCCACTATCTCAATGTGGGGATTTTGATAAGGATCACTTTGAACCTGAAGTTGTTGATAATATCTTTCCAAATCAGATGAGCTTTTGATAAGTTCAATATAACCGGGAGTTGTTGATAAGGTCTCTCCAAATCCAACTAAGCTTTGGATAAAGTCACTATAACCGGGAGTTGTTGATAAGGTCTCTCCAAAACCAACTAAGCTTTTGATAAGGTCACTCTAACCAGGAGTTGTTGATAAGGTCTCTCCAAAATCAAATCAAATCTTTTAAAGAGAGATTCAAGAACTCTTTCAGCAGGTTGGATTTTTTCATTTCCACAAAATGTCCTTCAGCAACAGAATAACTAAAGGAACTTGTTCGTTGCAGCACAGTGTGGATTCAGTCTAGAGTGAGCAACAACTTCTTCTTATTGACCAAGATTCTAGAGGAGAATTTTGAATCTTGATCTTCAACAATGGCCCTTATGACACGGGATTCTTCGTTTGAATCTTCAGAAAGAAGAGAAGATTCTTCTTGATCAACAGTTAGAGTTTTCGAGAGGAATCCTCCTTCTATAGTTATGCAAAACACAGAGAGTTGATCTTCCTTTTCTTAATATCCAACCATTGTCATTTTCTTGTGTTTGTTATCTCTTATTACTTGTATGTTAATTTCTCTTATATACGTCCTTTTCGAATTCATTCCAAAACTGGAGCATTAAATGCTCTAGATGCATCATTCCATAAGCATGAATATCTTGCTTAAAATAGAAGTTTAACGGCTATTTTTTTATCCACGATTTTTGTCGTTACAAGTTCCGAGAAATGAACGTTAGAGACCTTCAAACATATCAACGCCAGTTTTGTTGTTCTGAGACTTCTCGATGTATACTCTGAATAGTAGACAAGGAGAGTTCAGAGTTGTTGGAGGAGTCAACGTCACTTTTGCAATTTCGACGCTACTTTTGCGAATACAACGCTGCTTGAAGATTTCGACGCTACCCTGGAGGATACAATGCCGCTTGGAGATTTCGGCGCTGCTTTGGCGAGTTTTTAACTGCTTGGAGATTTCAGCGTTACTTTGAAGGATTTGACTCTACTTTGAGAAATACACAGATTTAATGCAAATTACCCGTCTATACAACATGAGCAATATCCTAATTAATCTCTCTTCAAACTGTATATCAAATCAAGAGGCGGGCTTTTCCAAACAAAATATAAGAGAGATATCAAATAAATTCTAGAAACAGAACTCCCTAATAATGTATTTGAAGGCACGGACGGAGGAACGTAAGAGATCGTCGATGTAAAAGAGTTCGTCCTTCGCGTTGAAAATTATTTGATGCAGATAGCCTTTAAATTCACCTTTAGTAGATGGAGTATGCTCAAGGGACTCTTCTGGAGGTCTTGAACGAAGCCTCTTTTTTGAATATTCGTGGATGCACACTCTGTGTTTTTGCAATGAGGCGAAGGTCTCTTTATATTGAGTCAGACAACTATCACCAATATACATCCTGGCTCATGCATTGTCCTACTCCAACATGCATTCAACTTGGAGGCATTGTCGGGCTAGTCTTCCCTTGCATTACAAAAGAGATATAAATGACGGAAGTCAAAATCAAGCTTGCATGCATATAGTCAATCTGTAAGTCACAAAGTATCAAACTGGAAATAAAGTGTAGAACAAAAAGTACATGTGCATGAAGATCGCACAACACAGTACAGTAATCTAAAAATAGACAGTGAAAAAAATGCTTACAAGATGTGGAGCCAAAAGCCAAGTTGCAGTAAGTGTTAGAACATCACATTACATAGCAATATGATCAACATTAAGTAACAAACATGGAGGATATTAAAATAGCTTGAGTAAGTATTGTGCAATATAACAATATGTTAGTGTCTCAACCTTATGAGTGTGCACATCTCACAATCACTCGCTAGTCATAATGTTAAAGTAATCATGCAATCAACAATATGTCAACTCAATAACTCATTCCATATTATACGTTTGTTAGACATCAACTATACCGAGACACTATGTCGACAATGAATTGACCAAATCCAGGGGTATTTAGTAATCACATTGGCTTCACTTGTCATGATAATACCGTGATAACGAATATGTCAATTTTCACTTATAGGATGCCAGACATACGTCGGTCCTTAGCCATGTATGCAATATACTAAAAAAATTTAAGGGGCCTAGGATCTTGAAACCCTAGCTAGCAGAACTAGTGGGCCCTACTTGGGCCTAGTGAACCCCTGAGTGTGTAGGTGGAAACCTAGGGTGCCAGGATCACCAGGATGACCCTACTTTGGCCCATGAGCTATATAAGCTCAATTAATGAATTGACCTAGACCCCACTAGGACCATCTCACACCCTAGGGCTTAATCAAGCTTAACTTAAGCTTAGTGAACTCACATTGACCTATAAGTCATCATTGATTCTAGTAGACCCCTTCTGATCCTAATGAGGTCCTAAGGAAACTGATGCGCAAATCCAGCACACCGCTATGAACCAATCATTCAAGTAATATAAAACGAGGAGCGGATCCCCGAGTATCGATCTCAAAAGGAACACGGCGAGGTGGAGTTGTCTATCGAGAAAAGACGTGAGATTGAAGTCCTTTAGTCGGATGGTGAGTGGGGTTTGATTTTGGTGTTGAATGTGATGGAAAATAAACTAAATCCAAATTAACTACGCGGGTCGCCGACGCCGCTTCGCAATGTGGGGGATTATACGGGTCGTTAGCACCACTTCGCTTGGCGAATGGAAGAGTAGGCACGTGGAATGGAAGAGTAGACACACGAAATGGAAGAGTAGGCACACGGAATGGAAGAGTAGGCACACGAAATGGAATGGTGAGTTATGGCGAAATGGGCGTGCCTCAAGCACAATCACAACATACACATGATTTCATTATAATGAAATACAAAATATAAATCACATGTTTAGAAAAAACATACATCATCATAAAATGAAGAAAATAATCAACAACATCAAATCAAGTGGAGAAAGAGGCATAAGATACAACCGAATCGAAAGGCTTGTTGTAGATCGAAGGTGGAAGCCACCGGGTTGTCAATATGTGTCTTGTCCTTGATCATCAACTACATCTGGGGTCTGAGAGGGCTGTCACCACCACTTAATATACCCGACTTCTCTGGCCATAGTATCTGACCACGTCAAGTGTGAGGATCTCCTTGCTTGGCGAAGATCTTGAGCTAGATTCTGCTTCCTTGATGCTAAGGATGATGGGAGGTGGCCTAGGGCAAAGGCCTAGCTGCTGGAAAAGAAGAATTGGAGTTGGAGCTAAACCTCTTAGGGTTTTCTCGGATAAAAATCAATATGCTAAAAAATCTGCAGAAAACAGCTTAAATAGGAGTCTGACAGGGCAAGCACGATTGTGCGTTTTGTTTGTGCGCGAAGGGTAATATTTTAATAAAATATGGTGCCAAATTTCGGTGCATCAATCACTTCACCGAAAAGTTGCACATGCCCGTGTGTTTTGTTCACGCACGGTTGAAATTGAATGTGAGAAAAAAACACACAGTCTGGGATAGAACGCTCAAAACTCAAGGAAAATGCGCACGGTCAGAAGCGCTCGTGCACTAAGGAAATCACACGACTGTGCGATTTGTCTAAATGCAGACCTCCCATGTGATTATCTTGACGCACTGTCGAACCCGTCCGTGCAAGAAGAAAACGCATGGGCACGCACAAAACACCTAATTTCAGACCAAAACAAGCATTCGACTAGAAGGTTGCTCACGCACGACCGTCCATGTCGTGCGATAAGGAAAACGCACGAATGTGCAATTTCCGAATTCAACTAGATGGATACACACGCACACCCGTGCGTGAAGGAAAACGTACGACTGTGCGTGAGCAACAACATTAAACCTAAAAAGCATAACTCATGCTCACGATACGCAAACGGACCGAGACGAATAGTCGTCGGCATGTGCAGATTTTCCAAGTGAATAAAAGTGAAAACATGGGAGAGCAAAGTGATGTCTCCACATTACTTTGGAATCGGCACTTCGCACGCCAAATTAGGCGTCAATAGTGCTTCAAGTGTGAGAAGTGATTAAGTGAGATACGCGCTCTTTTCATATAAAAATGAAGACTTGACAATAAAAAAAATACGCCTAGATGAGTCTAAAATATGTTATATGAAATCTACTCATCAAATACCCCCAGACTTACTCGTTTGCTAGTCCCGAGCAAACAACTCTCAATATGGATAAGAAGATCTAATGCTTGCAAGGACAATGAATAACAAGAGTAAAAAGAGAAGTCTCACGCCCGTGTGCGTAGACATTTCAGCAGAAGAACCTTCTCAGCATACATACTAGTTTATAACTTTATAAAGTGCATTTTAATTTATTATTTCTACTTCTAATTAGAACTACGGTAAGTCCTAGAGTCACGTATAGGGAGAAAGTAGTATGATCGCTCAGATATACATTACACAAAGTCAGAGATAGGGGCAGCCTCCAAAGAAATTCATCAATGACGATGGTCATAGGCTTGCCCTTTCACATCCTCTCCACGGCACTAGTCGATTTCACAATCATGAATCAATAGGACTTTAATAGGATAAACAGTAGGCTTAGGTTTTCGGTGTGGTATACAAAGATAAACATGAAGGCTAAAACACCTAAACCAAAATGAGCTCGCTTTTAGATGATATCCAAGCAAAAACAACGTGTACGCGAGACCCCTAGACTTGAATGACACTATACGTGTCATGTACAACGCCTACTCCCAAACTCATTATTTTGTTTTCCAACATGTTTGCTTCTTTTTTAGATTTTTACTTTGCTTTTTTTTTCTTTAACTTTTTCTTTTTCAAACGTTTTTAGCAAACATTTCAGCCACAAATTGTTTTTCAATAAGGACAGCCACCACTTTCATGAAAGCACTAAATCACTCATAAGTCTTGAAAATAATATTTTGAACTCATTTCTAGGTGTGTGATAAGATGCTTTTATAGGCTTTGGTGAATTATTTGGTGGAGCTGAATCAAAAGGTAGGTGTAGGCTCAAATGGTGTGCACAAGGATATAACATGTAGGCATGGATGCAAAAGCTCAAACAGACTAAGAACTGGCATATATCACGCTCACACTAGTGAACTAACCTATGCAAATATCTTGAGGGTCACTGGGGCAAGTTCTAGCCATCAAGAAAGGATACCCTTCTGACCGACTCGAGTAATATAACTCTGAAAATCTTCTACACACTCACCTATACTACTTTCGGACTCTACCTGCTTCACAAAGTACGAGTAAAATAAACTATCTCAACGCAATTAGAAAATTTTAAACCTAGTAGTATGCTAAGAAATTAATTCTACATGAAACTTTATGCAAGACGTGTGCAATTAATTAGTAGCACTACACGAGTCTACTATTTACTCCATAACTCAAATCCTAAGCAAGCACAAAAATTTCCTAATCACTATACAAAGTTGGATTCACCTAGAACTCACAAACAAGCAAGTGCGTGTTTGAGTGGTTGCGGGTGATGTGCGCGACAATGAAAAATATAATAGTTTAAGCAGAAATCAAAAAGTGCTTCTGCATGCTAGTGAAGTAAATGTGTGCGCGGTGCGTGTAATCAGTCGCAATGCTCTCCCCCAGACTTATATGAGACTATATTGAGAATTTTAAACATGAAAAACTAAAAAGACAGGGGGAGAGGTTTAGAATGCACCTCATGCTCAGTAATTGAGCATACCAGAAGATGAGTTGATGTCTAATGCTCCAAAGCAGATTCAAATAAAAGGTACCTGCAGGGAAAGCTCCAAGCAAAACTCCACAAGGGTGATCTACAAAATTCAGCAGCAAAAACTAAAAAGTAACAAAATCCAACAATCAAATCTGGGATGTCTCCCAGTAGCACTTTTGTTTAACGTCCTTAAGTTGTACGCAAATAACTGTATTAAGTAGTAATAGAATTGTCCAGACATAAATATAAAAAACAAAAGCCAGGAAAGTCTAATTACTATTATTACACACTCATCAGAAATAAATCAACTATATGTTGATTTAAAATAGTAACTTGAAATAAAAGTAAATGGTCCGGAGACCAAGCAGTGACCATGGATAGGAAGATCAGTCCTCCATCCCCAAATCTTTTTCTTTTTTGCCTTCTTCTGTTCTTTCGACATTATATCAGCATATGAATATCTCTTGCCTCCCTGCAGCCAATCCTTCAAGGGAAACACAAGTGGTGACAGTGTGGTGGAATAATGAACGAATTTTGTTACTGCACTGTATTTCCCCTGCCAGAATTGATTTTTAACAATACCCAAAAATGGGTCAACATACTCAAAATCATGCATGGATGGAAAAGAATAAGCATTAAGAATATCAAGAAGAGGAGATAGAGGTGGATCGGCAGTGGAGGGCATTTCAGCTTCAGCTTCCCAAAGATTTACCACTGTTGAATCCCCCTGCACATGTTCAAGAAAAGAAGGGTGGTCAGGAAATAAATTGAAAGAAAGACATAAATAATTTGTAATTATGGAAGTGATCCGGGTTTCACTCCCGGGAGGTTCCCAAGCCTGATCGTTGTCAGTATAGTATAAATCATAGCGGGGGACTTCTGAAAACTCAAGAGCGTTGGTGGTGGGGCAGACTTCCTCAACCAGTGAAGAGGTGCACAGCTTATCATCAGAAAAGGAGTCCTCCTCATCCCATTTCGGTGCAGCTTCGGCCTCCCAGTTCTCACCCTGCAACATTTCTTTGACAGGATCATTAAATACAGGTATAGAAAATTTATACAAAGAAGATGGAAGAACACTATTAATATCAAATTCAGAGAATATAGACTCAAGTTCTTCCGCAGGTGAATCAAAAAGAGGTGATGGTTGTGCATGAGGAGATGACTCCACAATATCGACATACTGATGAACCACAATTCTGATGGGCATATCTGCAACAGTCCCACATAGACAAGGCAGTGTTGTGTATATATCATCAAAGGCTGGAGGAATGCTGCCAGAATAGGGAGTAGACATGATCCGGATTTCGGTTCATCATCTTCCTCCATCTAACATTGAAAAGTGACACAATCCTTCAAGGCATGATTCAACAAAACAAACACTTCTTAGCAGTACTCGTCGGCATCCAAGGAGCCGAGTCATAAGACCCAGAAAATGTCTGTCGTGGAGGCACAATATACATTGTGGATCGAATGTGGATATAAAAATAAAATTTTATTTGCAAAGATGAACTGCACTTGACAATTATATCGAACTAGGAAAACCTGTTCTAAAAGGTTTAAAATAGATTAAGAAGAAATAAAATTAGAAAGAAGATTAAGAAGAACATAAACGATACAACAGAATTAAAACAAGCGCGATAACCAAATGAAAAGGACCTTTATCTCTCATCTCTCTCTTTAGAAACTCACAGCCGTGTTCCCCGGCAACGACGTCAAAAACATGATGCGCAAATCCAGCACACCACTATAGGCGGGAGCGAGACTGCGGCACAAAACGACAAGTGCACCAATCGTTCAAGTAATATAAAACGAGGAGCGAATTCCCAAGTATCGATCTAAAAAAGAACATGGTGAGGTGGAGTTATCTATCGAGAAAAGACTTGAGATTGAAGTCCTTTAGTCAGATGGTGAGTGTGGTTTGATTTGGGTGGTGAATGTGATGGAAAATAAACTAAATCTAAATTAACTATGCGGGTAACTGGCACCGCTTCGCAATGTGGGGGATTATACGGCCCGTTAGCACCGCTTCGCTTGACGAATGGAAGAGTAGGCACGCGGAATGGGAGAGTATCCACGCAGAATGGAAGAGTAGGCACGCAGAATGGAATGGTGAGTGATGGCAAAATGGGGGCACCTCAAGCACAATCACAACATACACATGATTTCATAACAATGAAATACAAAATATAAATCACATGTTTAGAAAGACATACATCGTCACAAAATGAAGAAAGTAATCAACAACATCAAATCAATTGGAGAAAGAGGCTTAAGATACAACTGAATCCAAAGGCTTGTTGTAGATGGAAGGTGGAAGCCACCGAGTTGTCAATCTGTGTCTTGTCCTTGATCATCAACTACATCCGGGGTCCGAGAGAGTTGTCATTGTCACCTTTAGGGTTTAGGGTTTTGGGGTTTAGGGTTTAGGGTCAAGTGTGAGGATCTCCTTGCTTGGCGATGATCTTGAGTTAGATTCTCCTTCCTTGAAGCTTAGGATGATGGGAGGTGGCCTAGGGCAAAGCCCTAGCTGCTGGAGAAGAAGAACTTGAGTTTGAGCTAAACCCCTTAGGTTTTCTCGGATAAAAATTAGGATGCTGAAAAATCTGCAAAAACAGCTTAAATAGGACTCAGGCAGAGACGCACGGTCGTGCATTTTGATCGTGCATGAAGGGTAATATTTAAATAAAATACGGCACCGAAATTCAGCGCATCAATCACTTCACCGAAAAGCTGCCCATGCCCGTGTGTTTTGTTCACGCACGGTGAAAACTAACCGTGCGAGAAGAAAATGCACGGTCTAGGACAGAAAGCTCAAAACTCAAGGAAAACACCAGCACGGTCTGAAGCGCTCATGCGCTAAGGAAATCACATGACCGTGCGATTTTTCTAAATGCAGACCTACAGTGCAATTATCTTTACGCACGGTCGAACCCGACCGTGCGAGAAGAAAATGCATGGGCGCGTACAGAACACCTAATTTCAGGCCAAAACAAGCATTCAACTAGAAGGTTGCTCACGTACGACCGTGCAGCTCGTGCGATAAGGAAAAATGCATGACCGTGCAATTTTCGAATTCGACTAGATGGATACACACGCACGCCCGTGTGCGAAGGAAATGCACGACCGCGTGTGAGCAACAACATTAAACCTAAAAAGTGTAACTCATGCCCGCGATGCACAACGGACCGAGGTGAATAGCCGTCCGCATGCGCAGATTTGCCAAGTGTATAAAAGTGAAAAAATGGGAGAGCAAAGTGATGTCTCCACATTAATTTAGAATCGGTACTTCACACACCAAATTAGGCATCAATAGTGCTTCAAGTGTGAGAAGTGAACAAGTGAGATACACGCTCTTTTCATATAAAAACGAAGCTTTATCAATAAAAAATACGCCTAGATGAGTCTAAAATATGTTATATGAAATCTACTCATCAGAAACCAACCCCACCTTGGTGTCTGGGCAAGTTCACCCAGGGTTGACTTGGTCAACCCTAGCTTAAAATGAGCCTAGGTGCGCCCCTAAGACCAACCAGGTGAACCAGTGTTCCTCATGATCCAAGATTATGGCCATAGACCCATCATAAAATCACCATGGTGACTGGGATTGGTCAATCCTGAATGGTTGACTTGATCAAACCTTGACCTAAACCTATTGTTAGGAGTGCATATAGATCTAATGGCTTCACCAAAGGTTGCATGGGCTTTTACATGGCTTAACATAGTCCGCCTCACTGTCATGTGGGCTGCCACATCACCCAAAGGTCAAACCCTAGCTCAATTAGGTCAAAATAAGGTTGACTAGATGCTTTTAGCATTGATATAACCAAGCCCTTCGTCATTTTGACTTGGATGGACACCATGGCGCCCTCTCCCCTCCACCTTGATTGTCACCTTACCTCTTGGTCAAAGAAGTTGTCAACAAGGTCAAAATGGGGCTTTGAGCGACCATTTAATCTTTGAATAATGAAGATTCAATGCAAGGTGGTTGCCAAAGGTTGTGTAAACCTGTAGGCTTAATTAGGATTAGGAGGAGTTGAAAGGCTAAATCCAGCTTTAATGAGGAATGAATATGTTTTTAAAGCTATAATCTGCCATGGGAGGGAGTTCAAGAGGTTATACCTCCAGTATAGCCCAAATAAACTCCACCACCTCCTTCATCATCTCAGACCCACTCTGAACGACCTCCTTCCTTCCTCTGGGGGATCTCTCGTGACGGCAAAGCAAATTAAATCCCATCTGATACCCCCGACCTTCACCATGCCTCCCAAGAGAAGATCAATTCGATCAGACCCCTCTCAGGTGAGATTCTCAACTATACCTGATGATTAGATCATTTAGGGGCCATAGCCATCTCCTTCGGCGACCAGATGAGGTTTCCCGACCGACCAACGTGCCTCGATCCACCTCCGAATAGGCAGCCTCTCCAGGCTTTGCCAAGCCATTAGGAGGTGTCTTAGTGGTGGGGAGGGATGCAAGACCCCCTTTTCTGCTTTTGTTTCTGGGTCTTACCGCCCAGAACTGCCGCCTTGCGATGACACCAACACACGGGAAGGTCGCCACTATAGGACGTCGATCCTGCCGGTTATTCATACATCTAGGCCAACCATTCACCACAGAACAATAGAAAACAAGTTCACAACAATCACATTACATAAAAAGTAATGAGATACATAATAAAGGAAGTGTACTGAAATAAAAGTGCTAAAGTAATAAGGGCTTAAGCCCAGTACCTCAGGTCCTCACTACAAATCTCTCAAACGGAGACAAACTACACACTGCTGAGGGAAAACATGGAAGATAATATTTGGGAGATAGTATCACACCGGAGCTCTTCCTGCTGCTGCTGAGACTCCGACGTCGGGTCGGGTCACCATGTCAGGTTCCTCCCTCTGGATATGGATCTGCTACTCCTGGTGCTCCTGTTTGTTATGCCACATCCTGTCGTTAGTCAAAAGATTAAGCGGTTTCCTCGTCCCCTCCACCGCAACTCCTAGGCACCGGGCGAGGAGGCTGAAAAAGAAAGGTAGCAAGGGATAATAAATAAGCAGATGGCAGTGGCCCTAGCTTGCAATTGTATATAAGTATAGATAGTAGAAATGGGTCTATTCTTGCATTTTATTATACTAAGCAGTAGAAGAAAAGTAAGTGCCCTGGGCTTGAATTCAAGGATGAGAGTAGCTTTATACTAAGCAGTTTGCCCCGCCCTTTCTTTCAGTTTCAAGGCTGATTTCCCGAGGCCCACAGAGAGGTACGAAAGTAAAGCAACAAGCGAGAAAAGTGCTTTGAGAGGAGTTCTTCTTTATTTTTTGGTTACCTTCCTCGCGTATGTAATAAAATTCTTGATTGGATCTTTTCATAGGAACGATTTATTTCATTTGCTTGCTGGATCCAACAACAAAAAAAGTTGAATGGTCTTAGTCATACACCTGGGCAACAACACAAAGAAAATAGAAACAACTCCATAGTAAATAAATGACAAGCAATAACAATAGTGGCAATTTAAATAAGATAAGAGCAGCTACAAAAACAACTTTAACTTATATGAATGCTCATACAAACGTATAAGTTAAGGAATCTGGCCCTAAGGTAAACTCGTCGTATAAAAGAGCTCATACTATATTATATGATGAGGTTTAGTTTGTGTAAAGATGTTATGTTATGTTATGCAGTGATGCAATGATGCAACTCGCACACACGAATCTATACGTACAGACCTTATAAGTTCCCTCTATTCGAATATGTCAACTCAGGTACCCCGTTGAGGCAAACAGGGGCAGTGGATCGGGCATGTCGACTTCTAGGTTCCTATCAACACCTCACGACCTAGACCTTATATACATCCCTAAGAACACACAGGGTATCCGCATACTATCTGGTAAGTAACACCTCTCAATTATATCTCCCAAGCCTTCAACTCGCCGGACTATCCAGTCCTCGTTAGATAACACTAAGCCTACCGCTCGCAGGACTAACCCGTCCTGATATCATTACTTCCTGAGCTTCCAGCTTGCAGGACCAACAAGTCTTTGTATCATTCCGTCCCATATTATGAGACGAGGTTTACCTTATCAAGTTCTCCTACTTAAACTACTCTTGTTTATCATTTAGTTGTACTTAGAAGTTTATGGTGAATCTTGGACTTCCTGAGTGCTACCTGTTGGAGCTTGCGTTCCGCGTCTCTTGGTTTGAGAATAACAAATACCATGATATATTTGATCTAGGCTCCGTTTGGGGGAACTTATTTTCACCGGTCAAGCGGTCACGATCGCATGAACCGGACTTTAATTAAGGTCCGGTTCATGCGGTCGTGACCGCTTGACCGGTGAAAATAAGTCCCCCCAAACGGAGCCCTAGTCTTTTGTGTGTTTATAGTGTCCAAGTTGTACAGGTTGAATGAGGAGACAAGTCCTTGTTCATGGGCATGATCCAAGAGTGTGTACACTTCAAAAAAAAGCAAAAGGATGAATTGTGTGTGTTGATCTTAAAATGGCCATAACTTTCAATCCAGGAAGAGTTACGGAACGGTCCACCCCATTTCGGAGATGAAAACGACTCCATCTACAGTCTGGAGAAGTTTCGGACGACAAAAATGAAGAGGTGCTATCAGATTCCGACATCTAGATGTCGGAATCTAACAGCGAAAATGACGTCAGCATGACAACGGGCATGTTCCGCACGATTTGCACGAAGAACAGTTATATCCACTGTCAGAATTCCGACATCGATGTCGTCGACGACAGCTCCACGACCATCAAATCTCGCAATTCATGGGACACGTGGCAGCTGGAGGAGATAACGTCGGCGGACGACATCTAGATGTAGTCAACGACATCGACAAATTATATATTGACTCGTTTTTCATGGAGGGGAAGTTACATACAATTCTGGAGTACCTATACCAAAGTGCATTCCGTCCAGAGAGCTCCAGAACTCAGATAACTCCCATTTTGGCAAGAACGTTCAAGAGCGAAGAAGAGACGGTACGTGCGCAGTATCTCAGACAATCTTTGCAAGGATTCGACGCCGCCTTCAGAGCTTCATATTTAGGGAGTTCTCATATCTTAATCTATATTTTGTAATTTATTTTATTATCTTGTAATTCGTAGAGGAAATCGCCGCCTTGTGCGTGGCGTCTAAGTCCGTGTGTGGCTTAGGAGGAAATCGCCGCCTTGCGCGTGGCGTCTAGGTCCTTGTGAGGCTTAGGAGTAAATCGCCGCCTTGTGTGCAGCGTATAGATCGTGGAGAGATCTAGGGGGAGGCTAGTAGTAAGATCTAGGAAGAGATACGCTATAGCCGGCTGGTCCTTGGTTGAAGGACCGGTAAATTAAAAAGAAGTTTATTTTTATCATAGCCTTGATCTTAGCTTTATTAAGATCAATAGTTCTTTGTATTCATCACTTGTGAAAATAAAATTTGATTTCCAATTTCCTCATGATTTTCTAAGTGATTATTTTGGTTGTGTAAAAATCTACTTGTTTATCATTGCAAAATTATCTTAATATTATATAAAAATTTCAAAGTAAATATTAGCCATTATTCACCCCCCCCCCCCCCCCCTCTAAGGGCGCCGCAAGATCCAACACTTGGTATCAGTGAGGTTATTCCAATACGGCTTCACAACCGGGAATAATGGCGCTTCATGATCTCGCATCTTCTAGAGGGGAAATTTTTTATGAAAATGAAAAATCATTATCACCACCATTATTTATGGGTGAAAATTATAATGTGTGGAAAACTCTTATGGAAAAATTTCTTAAATCTTTGGATATTGAAGTTTGGAAAATTACTATTAAAATTCCCCCAAGTATTCTAAATAAAAATGAAATGTTTTTAAATGCCAAATCTATGAATAGTCAATATTGTGCTCTAGATCAAAATATTTTCAAACTTATTTATACGCTTCCTACTGCTTTTTAAGTTTGGAAATTTCTTGAGAATACTTACAGTATTCCTTCCACAGATGGTGAAAAAGAGCAATTCTTTTTGGATTCAAGCGAAGAAATCGATGAGGACTCATGCTTGGAGGAAGATCTATCTAAGAGAGAAGAATGCAACGTCACAATATTGGACTCAAATGATGGCAACACATCAAGCAAAAGAGAAGGTGAAAACTCAACTATGGAAGAGGAATGCGAAGAAAACGTCAAAGAAACATTTGGTTCAAATCTTGCCTCATCCCATAGCAAGGTAAGAAAATCAAAACATTCTCTTTTTGTATCAAATTCTACTTCTACATTTCGTATGCTTGAAATTGCTAAACGTAAAATTTTAAAGTTGAGAAATGCTAATTCCAAACTATGTTTAGAAAATAAATCTTTAAAAGCAAACGCTAAAGTAGAATCTCATATTGATGTGTCAAATTCTCTTTCATGCTCTTTAAGTGAAAATGCTAAACCTTATTTTGATTATAATTCTTTTAAAGAAGAACTCAAGGTTTTAGAAAAAGAACTTTTAATTTCAAAAGAGCATAATGAAAAATTGATAAAAGAAAATGATAAGTTAAAAGATAAACTATAATCATTAAAATTGTTTATTGAAATTTTTTCAAGTAATAAGAATTCTCTTAACTCTAGTTTATTAAGAAATCTAAATTTAAAAAGTTTTACTACACATATTATGAGTATGTATAAAAGGAAGAGTGAAAATGATAAGCAACTTAATTGTAGTTTGAAAAACAATTTCAAAACTCATAAATCTTCAATGCTTTGTTTTTCAAATAACTATTATCAGCTTTCACAAAATCATTTATCTCTCAAATTGAATGTTAACAAATTTCCTATCAATAATACGTTGAAAACTCACTGCAATTATAAGCCACAATTTCATGACCATGGAAATTTGAAACATATTCAAACAAGGTATGAATGGAGACCCAAAATTAAAAATGAAACACTAACTCCACCTGTAAGGGCTCATTCATCCTTGTCTCCCCATAAAACATCACACAATATTTGGGTACCGAAAGGAACCATCACGCTTGGTCCCCTTTGGATACCTAAATCACTTATTCACTAGGATTCATTAAATTGCATGAAGTAGAAATAAATCAAAATGAAATTTTTAATATTATACTTCATGATATGCTTAATTTCTTTTTCGTTTGTTTATTTTTATTTTTGAGCCAACACGCTAAGGTCACTTAGATATGTTATGCAATATGACTTTCACATTTTAAGACTAATGTTTAACAATTCAAATTGAATTAAATTGAATATAAAGTCATAAAGTTTTTCAAGTAATCTATCTTTTTTTTAAAGTTTTATCCTTTTTAAATCCAACGCCTATAAATGTCTTATTTTATCATTATAAATTGAATGATAAATTTATTAAGTGATATTATCAAGACTAATGAAATTACTTTCAAAAATGGATTTAAATGGGCTTTTAGGGGTCTTAGGCTAAAATATTAAATGCACAACTTACTGTATATTTGTCCAATTTCTTTGTTGCATATAATATACCCTATATTTAAAAATCATGTTCTAGAAAAATTGGAATTGAAAAATTACAAGAATGATGAATATGATTTCACACACTCCACCATGATCTATTAATATCTATGCTAAAATTCACTATTATCATATATCATAATTCATGATCTATCAATAATTATCATAAATCAACTATCTCTATCAACCTTAGGATTTATGAAATATATGATGACTATTGGTATTAGAGTTTCATATCTTATTTTGTGTGTGTGATGTGCATCTCGATTGTATGCATGTATCTCATTATATTTAGACCTTAAAATTAACTTGACATTAACAAGATGAAATCAAATAGAATTGCCTATTCATTCTAGGTCTATAAATTTTCAAAACTCTATAATTGATTACATGCAAACCAATTATATATATTTAGCATATTTTGCATAACATCCAAATTCATTATCCTAGCTGCACCTCTTGGTATATGCTCAATTTAGTGTCTATGCTAGGATTATAAATATAGTGGCATGCTAAAGGTAGAGAAATTTTGAGCTTTAAAATTCATGAGTACAATGTGGTTTCAAAATCCACTATATGTTATAAAACTAAAACAAACTCATGTTTTATGAATCAATTGATGGATCTTACGGCGCCCTTAGAGGGGGGGTGAATAAGGGAATAAAATTCTTTTTATAATTTCCAAGATAATTACTAAGTTGTTTTTGACTAATAGGAAATAAGATGACAATTTAGTAATAATAATTTTGCAATAATGAAATTTTACGCCAATTGAGAGAAATCAAATAAACACAAATACAATCATGATTCCATTATATAAAAAGGGTGTTTACAAAATTTGATTTCAATATCGCTAGAAATCGGAGGCATACAAAAGTGAATTTCTTTTCCTTTTCTATACCGACTTGTATCCTCACAAACCGGTTGGCTTTAGCCTATCCTTCCCCGGATAAAGCCTCAAGCCGCTCTAGCCAACCCAAACTCGGATATGGCCTCGAGCACCCCCTAGATCTAATCCCCAAGACCTAGTCACCAACTCACGCGGCGAATTCCCCCTAAGCCGCGCAAGGACCTAGCCGCCAAAAATAAGGCGATTTCACTACAAGTTACAAATAAAGAAGTGAAGTAAATAACAAGCAAACTCCCTCTTGAGATTTTTGGACATGAGTATGAAGGATCGATGAAGCACAAGCGAGGTCGAAGCGATCGTTCTTCAGATGCAGCGTGATGGCTTCCTTCTCCAGAATTTCTTCTTTGGCTTTGAGTGGGAGATGAAGTTTCAGCAGAGTAGCAGCACGAGAGTTTGGGCACAAGTAATGTCTCTGGAAGTTCTAACACAAAACAAGAGAGAACACATCGTTTTATAGATCTTAGCGATAGCGCCTGCGGTAGCTGATAGCGCCTGCGGTAGCGGTCGTGTTGAGCGGTTGCGGAACCGTCGGCTGCGTGGCTCTGTGCACGAACTTGAGATAGCGCCTGCGGTATCGCTAGCGCTGGCGGTAGCGTTAAGAAACCACTGAGACGGAACCACTGAGACAAAACCGCTGAGATGATCTTGAGCTAGCACCTGGCGTTAGCGCTAGCGCAGGCGGTAGCGCTAGCGCCTGCGTTAACCTCTAGCGCTGGCGGTAGTGCTCCATTTAGAAAATTTGATTCCATGCTGCCTTCTACCTGTGGAGTATTGCACCTATAGTTCCTGCACACTATAAAAAGAAATATCAAATACAATATGGGATTTGTTATTCTCAAACAAAGGGATGTGACACACATGTCCAACAATCTCCCCTCTTTTGATAATAACAAATCATCTAAGCAAGAAATCAACAATAGTGTTTATAGATAAGATAAGCAAGATAAAAGTGCAACTATAGTAAATGATATGCATGATAATGTGCATACTCCCCCTATCTTAATGCTCCCCCTACATAAATGCAATTTATGTGTTACTCCCCCTAAATGATAGGTTTCATGAATTAGTCTCCCCTTATTTATCTATATTTCTCCTATATAGATTTCTTCAATTAATCTCCCCCTTTTGGTATTATCAAAAGAAGGTGGGGTGAGGGTAGTAAGGAGGCATTTATATATCATGATCGAGCTTTTCGAAATATAGATAATGATAAAGAGTTTAAGCATAGCATATATATGAGATTTCAAATATAAAGATAAGAGTTGTAAGCAAGCATATATAAGAGATTTCAAAAAAAAATAAGAGTTGTAAGCAAGCATATATAAGAGATTTCAAAAAAATAAGAGTTGTAAGCAAGCGGAAGATTATAATAAACATCTTTTTGTAAGCATGAAAAGCATAAGTAAAAATATGAGTTTTAGTTCAAAATTGAAAGATGTTTTAACCTTTTTGAAATCTCAAAGTTTTTCATAAAAATACCAAGCATGAAGAACATATCAAAGAGAGATTATACTACAATGTTACTTAATTCTAAGTTCAAGAAATACCAAAACATTGTAGAGATCATGCTAGGTTATCTAGTGCATTTTTATATAAAGAGTAGTATAGATAAAGCATTAGAATCCAATACTCATGAGAAGAAGTGTTATGAAAGATAATAATGTGCACATAAGTGTATTTTGGGCAATGTTAACAATTGATTTAAATCAACAAAATACAAGACATATGTAAAGTAAAGTGCACAATAAAACACAAGTAAATTACTTTCACACACTTTTAATGCACATAATTTTTTAACAAAGTGGTGTAATAACTAAGGTTTGCACAAGACACTTTACTATTCTTTCCAAGGTGCTCAACCTCACAATGCTTATGAAGACTTATCAGGAGGTTCAAGTAGTGTTTGGTGGAGTTATATTTGTCTAAATATAATAAAAAAAAATTTCATATTTGTGAGACAACATTCTCCGAATACACTTGTTTTGCAAACCAAAATTTTTAACTTAACCAATTTTCTAAATTTTATAAGTGCAATTCAAATTTAGTGTAGGCAATAAACTTATGCAAGTTTTAATTCATTGTACAAATACAATACACAAGCAAGCATTTTAGATTTAAACACGCATGTTGATTATCGAAATAAGTGAGTGAAATGTATCATTATCAATCATAAAACATTTACTCATACTTAGAGGCATGCTAAGCTTGGTTCTACACATATTTCAATATTTGATGCACTTTAAATAGATATATCAAAGCATGATAAGCAGGACAATGTTCATAGTAATTTGAAGGAATAATTTTTAACATTGTAAATAATTCTAAATAGTAGAATTCATACATGCTTGATATTGATAATAAAGATCATACAGTTTTTTTTATCATTTTTAAATCAAATAAAAACAGAAAATCACAAAAAAAACATATTTTTGTAGTTTTTGAATTTTGAATTTTTGTAGTTAATTTTTCATAATATGAATAAAACACAAATAACAAAAACATATTTTTGTATTTTTTTTTTTGAATTTTGAACTTTTGTAGTTGATTTTTCATAATATGAATAAAACACAGATAACAAAAAACATATTTTTGTATTTTTTTTTTTTTTTTGAATTTTGAACTTTTGTAGTTGATTTTTCATAAGATGAATAAAACAAAATTAACAAATGTCAGAAATACAAACACAAAGTAGTACATATAGACTAAAATATTTTTAGTGAATTTTAGAAATTTTGAAAATCAGAAAATTTCAACACCCATGCTAGCGCCGGCGCTCACTACAACAAACTGCACCTGTTGTAAGGACTGAAATGTAACTGAAACACAGTTTGTTACTAATAGTTATATTTAGTAACAAAATTTTTTTGTTGTTACAAAAAGGAACTTTTTTGTAACGAATATTTTAAATTTTATTACAATAATAATTAATTCGTTATTATAACCGTAAGTATTTGTAACAACACTAATGTTACGTTACAAATAGAAAACTTTTCTCACAATAAGTATCAATTGTAATCACATCATGAAAGTTTTTTGTGACAAAGACATTGTCCTTACTAATAGTAATATTTTATTATTAAAGTTTTGTTACAAAAATATATCATATTTTATTTTCAATTTTTGTACAATTTTATTATCAAAGTTTTGAATTATTATTTTTTTTTTTTGAATTTTTTTTTTGTATGCGCGCGACAGTACCCCGCCTCGATAGTGCTCTAACGCGACGACAGTACTCCTACAACTCGCAAACATCCGTGTGCGGCTGTCGCAGATATGTGGTACTATTGCGACATGTATTTTTGCGCGTACGGGGGTTTTATAAATCTTTAACTTTTGATAAAAGTTTTTCTGTCTCTCTCTCATGCAGCTCTATCTCTCTCACACATGAATGAATAAAATATACGGATGAAAATTTCCCTCCATAAAATTTTGAACAAAATAAAACTAAAAATTAAAAATATATTAAATGTAAAAATGAATGCAAATTAAAATGACATTAATTTTTAATATAATTTTGGAATTAAAATAATATCACGCACGAACCCGCGTGCACGTAAATGCACTCTCGCGCGCACGCAAATGCACTCTCGTGCGCACGCAAAAGCACTCTCGCGCGCACGCAAATGCACTCTCGCGCGCACGCAAATGCACTCTCGCGCGCACGCAAATGCACTCTCATGCGTGTAGTTTTCCTTTTTTTGCTTGAGAGCTAGCGCGTATTGCATGTGTCGCGCGTGGCTCAAACACAGACACATGCACAGACACGGACAACCAAACACACAAACATCCATTTGCGAGTTGTAGCAATGTCTTTCACGTACGACCGCCGCGCCGATGTCTCCCCTCTCTTCGACGGTCGCCGTCGCCGTCACCTCTCTCTTCCACGGCCGCCGCCATCGTCGTTCTCTTTCTCGACCGTCGCCGCGCGCCGTTCACTTCCTCTAGTTTATTAAGTTTTGTCTATTTCTTTCCCTCTCACATTAATGAAATATATGGAGGGAAATTTCCCTCCATAATATTTTGCATAAAACAAATAAAAAAATTTAATACATATTAATATAATTTTTGAATAAAAATAACGATCGCACGTTTTTTCAGTCGCGCGCATTGCATTAGCTAGCTCTATCTTTTTTGCTCGGGAGCATAAATAAATTTGTCAGCGCACACATTTTTTGCTCGAGAGCAATCGTTTTAATGAAAATATATGTCATATGTATATATGCAATTGTTAACCGCACCCCAGTTTTGGCTATCTGCAACCTTTTTATATGAATTATTACGTGTTTTTTTAGAAATACGCCTTGTACAAGCATTTTTAGGAAAAGTGTTCAAAACAAAAGTAGTAGATATCGTCGCGTTCTACAACTTTTGTGTTGAACACTTTTGCTAAAAATGCACGCACAAGACGTATTGCCCCCGAATTGAAACATGGGCGTAACTATAACGATTTTTTGGAAATACGCATTGTGCATGCTTTTTTAGGAAAAATGTTCAACACGAAAGTTGTAGATCTCGAC
Organism: Dactylorhiza incarnata; assembly: GCA_033032865.1. Lineage (NCBI taxonomy): Eukaryota > Viridiplantae > Streptophyta > Magnoliopsida > Asparagales > Orchidaceae > Dactylorhiza > Dactylorhiza incarnata. The sequence continues at coordinate 2,717,187 of JAWHQI010000222.1, forward strand.
GATATCTACAACTTTCCTGTTGAACACTTTTCCTAAAAATGCTTGTACAAGGCGTATATAAAAAAAACGCATAATAAATCATATAAATGAGTTGCGGATAGCCAAAACTAGGGTGCGGTTAACAATTATCTTTTTGATTGATGGATGACACGTGCTTTAATTTAATGAAAATAAATGTGTAATGAAATTCATAAATACATGTCAAATCAATTCATAAATACAACACGTTGTTCAATAAAATTTAGTTTTTACATAAGATTTATGTTTTGTTTTAAATTAGAATTACCCCGCTCAATTTTGTCCACTCTCAGGAGCTCGATCAACTGACAGTGCACATGAGGCCCATGTTCCCCGCTCAACAATACCCCCGCCTCGACATTGCCCGACAGTGCACATGAGCTTTAAATAAGATTTATGTATTTTTAAATAAGGTTTATCCGTTTATGTATTTTTTAAAAGTAAGAATTACCCCGCTCAATTTCATCCGCTCTCAGAAGCTCGATCAACTGAATAAAAAATAATTGAATATTAATTTAATTTTCTCACCGGACACAAACACACACACACACACACAGACGCATACAAACACAGACACGCAAACACAAACACAGTCACAGACATAGATACAGACTGACATAGACACGGACATAGTCAAACACAAACACGCATAGACACGCAAGCAAAGACACAAACACGCACAAACACACAGACACAGACTGGGGTGTAACACACATAGATACGCAAACACAGACACACACAAGCACAGACAAACATGCATAGACAGACAAACACTCACACACAACCCAAATACACAGACACAGACAAGCACGTGTACATATAGACATAGATACATAGACACAAACACATGGACACAGACACAGACTTGTATAGATACATGGACACATACATAGACACATGGAACGACGCACATACGTATGTACACAGACACATACAGACACAAACACATGGACACAAACACAGACACATGGACCAACACATATACGTACACAGACATTCAAATACACAGACACAGACCCAAACACAGACAGTCACAGTCACAGACACACACACACACACACACAATAATGCCACGACAGACACACACACACATAAACACCAAAGACAGACACGCACAGACATTTGTGTACACACACACACACACAAACACACACAAACACACACAAACACACACAAACAAAGACACACACAGATACAGACACATGCAGATACGCGTAAACACTCAGACACACATACATACAGATACAGACACACACATGCACAAGCAAATATAGATTACGCACAGACACAGACACAGACCCCAGGCAACATGCACACACACACACACACACATATGCACAATCTCGATTTTGAGATGAGCTCGAGTTCAATGAGCTCAATCTCGCACTCGAGTTCAATGAGCTCAATCTCGAACTCGAGTTCAATGAGCTCAATCTCGATTTTGAGTCGAGCTCGAGTTCGTTGAGCTGGAGCTCGATTATAATTCAAAAAATTTAAAAATAAAATACAATGATTTTTTTATAAATATAACTCGGTGCGTGTCGGGGGCGGGCAGGCTATTATCGCATGGGGCATGGGGGGCGAGCAAGGTACTGTCGCGCGAGTATGGCGAGCAAGGGGTGAGCAAGGGGCGAGCATGGCGCGCAAGAGGCGAGCTTGGGCGAGCAATGAGCGAGTATGACGAGCAGAGGCGAGTATGGGAGAGTATGGTCAGGTAACTACCCCCCCCCCCCCCCCCAGGATTTGTCTATAAATAGACCCCCAGAGGTACAAGAAAGAGGAACTTTTGGACGAGGTTGACCCCCTCAGACGAGATACTCATCAGGTCCCTGCCTTCCTTGTACCAAGCTCGAGCATTTTTGGTTTTGGAGGGGAAGACTCCCTTGAGCTTCCGGGTACACATTCGCCACGATCGGGCGTGCGGGCGGAGACCCCCGTGTACTAAAACAAAAACATTAAATATAAAAACATAGACTATTGTCATGCCAAACAACATTTTATGGCGATAACATTTTAGTCCAACCATTTTATTGCTTATTCATGATTTTTGTTGTGTTGAACTTCAATGCATTTCATGATCTCCTACATAGTTTCTTATCACGCCATTGTGAACTTGTTATAATTATATGTTGGAATGAGGTTCGGAAGAGGAACTTTGACTTGGAGGAAGGAGTTCAAAAATAATTCAAAATGGTAGAATAATTTACACTTTCTGTTTCCAGCATCAGCAAGCTCACCCGGCTCCGCAGGCTGTAAGGGTTGCTAATCTAAGGAGAAATTGCGATAATGACAGCAAAATCTCCTTTTTTTACTGTTCTTGTGTTTTTTTCAGGGCCCTGCATCAAAACAGCCTGCGTGAACCAATTCCTTCAGAGATTATGAACTGCACTGAACTAAGAGCTTTGTGTGTGATCATTTCCTTCTATATTCTGATAGTTATATATATTTTATTTAATTGTGAATTAGTATCATTATTGATATGTACCAATGAAGGTACTTCAGAGCCAACTATCTCCAAGGGAGCATTCCTGTTGAGCTGGGAGAACTTAAACATCTCACAATTCTGCAAAAATTTGGGGCAATTCCTTGACTTTGATGCACACACCATTTACTTTTTGGTGCACTTTTTTGTTGTCAAATGGTTTATGACTGTTAGTTTTTTAGTTTGCTGCTTTGTGACTATTTCATTCCTTTTGCTTGGTTTATGACTGTTAGTATTTTGGTTCCAAGCTTGGGAATCTGCTTGGTTTGTTGGCTTGGATGATTCTGTTTTGCCGATTATGTACTGATTAGTAGGTTTTGTTAGTGGGGTGTTAGACTATTTGGCATTTTGCTGCTGGGTATGTATTGCAGGTCTTGCTTTGGCCAGAACAGTTTCTCCAGGTATGCATATTGTATTTGTTTTCATTTGAGGCCTTTGGTAGATCTCACTAGTAGAGCTCTTGCCCGGATAATAGAAGGAAGAACACCGGAAGAGATTCGTGAAATATTCCATTTACCTGATGATCTTACTGAGGTATTTCTCCTCTTTATCTTTTATTGGTATGCTGATATCTTTCCACACTGATTGTTTTTTTTTTGCTTCACAAGGAGGAAAAGTTGGAGCCTTTGAGAAATTCTACCAATGATCCTCGAAACCGATTACTAAATCGATTGTATGCAAAAAAGAGAAAAGAACTGAAGGAACGACAAAGAGTGAAGGTATGTCAGTTTGGTCACCCTTGTTGTCTTGGGAGAATTTAAACTTCTTATCTCTACGGGGATTATCAGATGTGTGAAGATGCATATTCTGATACTTTACGCATATGACCTTAGTAGAGATAATTAACATAGAATGATCAAGTTAGTTGCATGATGGCCTGGTAATTGCACTTGTAAGTCCATATTGTTACTTTGCCTCCAACTGCATGTTTGCAATCTTGTTTAAAGCTTTAGTTTTAGTAAGCTTAAAGAAAATACATGTGCTTTGACATTTAGATTGTAACGTTTGTTATAGGATGAGGAGGCTGAAGATTACCATGTGGATGAGCGTTCAGTTGATGAGCTCTTATCTTTTATAAATGGAGGAGTTGAAGGTAGGATTTGGAAACTTAATAAACTATTTATTAGTGCTAACTTAGAAGCATTTGCGTCTTGGTTTAATATCTTGTGATTTACTTGTAGTTTTGTTCCAGGGTCACTCTTACTTAATTTGGTATACTGCAGAAAAAAAAACCTTTTTCATGTATCTTTGTGATCTTATTGACATCTTAAACTTCATCTTATGTTGAAGTTGTACCAAAATTTTCAGACAGCAATGGTTGTATCCTGCTTTACTTCTTTTGATACTTATGCTCATGTTAATTATACATTTTGCATGAGCATGTGCATGCTTATGAGGAGTGAATGAATGAATGCCTGAGTGGTTGATGCATATTGAATAATAAGTGATACACACAAAACTGCATTATTTTTGCATGAGCATGTGCAGTTTTGTGAAGTATGAACTGCAGCAGCGGGATCGCTGCAGCTGCAGCGAACTGCAGCAGCGGGTTCACTGCAGCTGCAGCGAACTGCAGCAGCGGGTTCGCTGCAGTAGCAGCAAACTACAGCAGCGGGTGTAACATCCCGACTTTTATTGGGCCACTAGGCCCTAGTGAGCCCAATAAAAGTGGGCCCGAGCAATAGAAAACTACCATTTTAAGTGGTGTTGCGCTCCGCAACTAAGTCGTTGGGGTACAGTGACCAAATGAACCCCGAATTGACTTCTGTCAGTTCCGTTAAACTCGTATGAACAATACGAGCGCAACGGAATTCGTTGCACTTCGATCCGAGGTCGTTTGGAGAAAACGACCATTTCGGGTGTCGTAACGCGCCACTACCTCATTATTATGAATAGTGACCGTACGAACCCCGAATTGACTTCTGTCAGTTCCGTTAAACTCGTATGAACGATACGAGCGCAACGGAATTCGTTGAACTTTGATCCGAGGTCGTTTGGAGAAAATGACTATTTCGGGTGTCGTAGCGCGCCACTACCTCATTATTATGAATAGTGACCGTGCGAACCCCGAATTGACTTCTGTCAGTTCCTTTAAACTCGTATGAACAATATGAGCGCAACGGAATTCGTTGCACTTCGATCCGAGGTCGTTTGGAGAAAACGACCATTTCGGGTGTTGTAGCGCGCCACTACCTCAATATTATGAATAGTGACCGTACGAACCCCGAATTGACTTCTGTCAGTTCCGTTAAACTCGTATGAACAATACGAGCGCAACGGAATTCGTTGCACTTTGATCCGAGGTCGTTTGGAGAAAACGACCATTTCGGGTGTCGTAGCGCGCCACTACCTCATTATTATGAATAGTGACCGTACGAACCCCGAATTGACTTCTGTCAGTGCCGTTAGACTCGTATGAGCATAACGAGCGCAACAGAATTCGTTGCGCCTCGATTCAAGGTCGTATGGAGAGTATGCCATTTTAGGGCTATGCAGACCACCTTAGTGCAACGCACGAAATATAAAGCGCACGAACCCGGCATCAGCCCCGGCAAAACATAATGGACCCCGGGACTATGGAAGACCCCGTCCTAGGTTGACCTCGGTCAAACTCCCCCCCCCCCCCCCCCAGCTGGAAATTATTGGAAAATGAAAAGAAAAGGGGGGAGGAGAGAGAAGCCCCTCCCCCAAAGGAGGGGGCAGCCCATGAATAGGCAGCCCCTATTGGGTCAAGGGGGCAGGTGAGAGGGAAGGGAGTGGAGGGGGAGAAAATATCTCCCCCCACTCACCCTCCCTTAACCCCACGTGGGGAAAGGAGGAGAGGGGGGGGGGAGGTCTCCCCCTTCCTATAAAAGGAGGGCCAAGCCCCTCCTTTCAGAGACCCAACCCCTCCTCCTTCTCCCCTGCCAGCAAGCTCAGGCACCCCCTCCTCCTCCTCCTCCACCCTGCCGGAGCCAGCCCAGCCAGCCCAAGCCGCCACCTCCTCCTCCATGGCCAGCCACCGCCCCTCTACCTCTCGAGCCCAACCTCCACCACAGGTAGAGACTCGCCCCCTCCTCCTTCTTACCTCCCGGAGGCAAGCCGCCCCCTCCCCGTCGCCGGAGCGCCACCAGCGCCACCCCGAGCTTGCTCGGGTGGAGGCGCTGGCCGTGGAAGCCAACCCCCCCCCCCAGCGCCGGTGGTGGCGCTGGGGGAGCAGGTCCCCACTCGAGGACCTCGGCGCCGATGAAGGGGAGGCGGCCGGGCCGCCGGAGGACGCAGCCCTGGCGGCGCCCGAGTCCTCCTCCCCCTCCTCTTTTTCATGTAAGGAGAATCCCGCCAACCCCGGCGGCTTCAGGCCGCCGGACCCCCGCCGGAGGTCTGCCCACTCCCCGACGCCCCGACCAGAGGCGGCAGGGAGGGCTCTCCCCGAGGAGGCGGTGGCGCAGCAAGCTGCATGGCCAATGCAGGTTGTGCCGCGCCTCCCCGCCCCCTTCTGCTCAGGTTTCCGGTGGGGTCCGGCGGCGCCAGGCCGCCGGACCACCACCGGAGTGGTCGCCAACCCCCGGCGCACTGACCGGGGGCGGCACCGGCGCTTCCCCTGCGGAGGTGGCGGCGTGGCAAGCATGCATGGTGCATGCAGGCCACGCCATCGCCTCCCGTCCCCTTCATCGAGCACTCCCAGCGGTGGTCGGCGGCACCAGGCCGCCGGACCACCACCGGAATGGTCTCCGGCCCCCGGCGCACCGACCGGGGGCGGCGCCGGCCCCATCCGGTCGCTGCCCGGTGGCGGCACCGGCCGCCTCCCGTTAGGGTTAACGGGAGCCGCCCGATCTCCCCCAGGAAATCGGGCGGCTCCCCTAACCTTAACTCCCGCCCTCCGCCTCAAATTGAGTGCTCCCACAGCGGATCCGCCGCAGATCCGCTGTGGGAGCCGCGGGAGGGCGCAGGGTGCAAAACCCCTGCGCCTCTTCCCTGCGTCTCACCGCACCCCAAACACCTTCCTCCCTTCCCCATTTTTCTGAGGAAAATGGGGCCCTTTCAGCCAAAACCTCCAAGATGAAAAATGTGCCCCACCCTGAGGGGCACCTCCTGTAATTTTTTGGGAATTTTTGGAATCCATTTACTATTTTTAAACCTATTTATAAGGTTCATTTTAAGGAAATAAAAGCCCAAATGAGTTGGGAAAATCCCCAAAAATTATGGACTCTAATTAAAGGTATTTTACAACTAATATTAAAGTTGGGAGGTGTGACATCTTATTTTGGTTCTCCAAAAGCATTTTACAAGCAAAATAAACGCCCGAAAAGGAGTGAAATCCATCGGAAAAAGTCGGCGTCCGTGCGACGTAAAATTCTTAAACGTTTAATAAAGATTACGCGTATCGATCTAAGGAATCGACTAAGTTAAGAATATCGGTGCAAAACTCTGGACGAAATCGCGGTGCGACGCCGCAACCCAATAACGTCGGGATAATTATAAGAGAATAAATCCACGACAAAGGGGGAATTACTAAAAATACCATGAAATGTAAATAAACTCCCGAGACGGAGTAGAACCCCTATGAACGGGGAGAAAGCAGAACCTCCTCCTATGAACGGAGTCGACGTTGAAGCCTCCTCTTATGGAGTGATTGGATTACTAACCATTTAATTATTTACTGCTTTCTGTATTTCTATTTAAATCCAGTCTCGTACTGGTCCCCCGCACTTACTTTCTGTACTTTTCGTTAAATCAAGTCTCGTACTGGTCCCCCGCATTTACTTTCTTTACTTTTTGTTAAATCCAGTCTCGTACTGGTCCCCCGCATTTACTTTCTGTACTTTTCTGTAAATCCAGTCTCGTACTGGTCCCCTGCCTTTACTTTCGGTACTTTCAATTCTCCAGTCTCGCACTGGTCTTAATATTGCATCTGCTTTCGGCCTAATTTCCTGCTTGATAATATGGCCTCTGCTTTCGGCCTACTTTTCTGCTTAATATGGCCTCTGCTTTCGGCCTAATTTCCTGCTTGATAATATGGCCTCTGCTTTCGGCCTACTTTTCTGCTTAATATGGCCTCTGCTTTCGGCCTAATTTCCTGCTTGATATTATGGTCTCTGCTTTCGGCCTATTTTGCTGCTGCACTTATTCATATTGGGGTACTAACTGCAGCCCTGCGCTGGCAAGCGGTGCTTATCCTCCCTCCTGCGAGGCCTTAGTTGGGGTAAACCCGGAGTCGAGTTTCTCCTCCTAAGTTAGCCCCAAATAAGGAGCCCTCATACCGCCGAGCCTCCCGGTCAAAAGTTGCGTGACCGGTCGAGTAAGAGTGCAGCGTCAAGTTTTTAAAGCGCTCGCTTTAAGTTTTGAAGATTGTTTGAAAGTGGCGGGTCGGTCACGCCCACAAACCGTTCGTACCGGTGTGGGAGGGTTGACGACTCATGGCGACAGGGAGATGTGCGCAGCGGGTTTCCTCCACTCCGAACCCGCTATTTTGCCTCCGCTGGTCGGCCTAAAAATTGGTTCGCCGGATGTCACTCACATCCAATTAGTACACCAGGTTGTACAGGAGGGCCTGAGTGATACGGTACGACTACACTCAGAAGTGGCAAGACTGGCCACTGTCACCGACGGCCACATCGGTGAGGCCCGCGGGGTTAGCTCCCCTGCTTGAAATAAAGCGGTCTAAACTGTGTCAACACAGCGTTTTTGTGTGTGTACAGGTTTGAATACCTGGGTGCGTATACGCGCGAGATAGTGTTATGTATTTACTATTCGGCGCGGTTATGGATAATAGGGCGGAGCCCTTGTATATATATATATGCATACCTGTTGCTAACTCTCTTCCTTGCTTCGGCTATTTATTTATGTCCCTTAGCCGCCCCCTGGATATGAATCCGGGGAGGGGATGTATTTTCTACTTAGCTCTGTGACTAACGGTTATTTCTTATAACCAATCACAGGAGATAGGACAGCGCGGAGCCCTCGCACCATAGGATGAGATACCAGCCTTGGAGATGGCCCGTTCGATTACCCCAGCCTCGCCCCCTATCTTCCGCGACGTGAGTCCTAGAGTATAGGACTAAGACTAGAATCTTTTGTTTCGCCGATGTAGCCCCCGGGGCAGTAGTTGTAAACATTAGGCTTCGGCCCTGTTTAATTATGTAAATATAAGCTGTGTGCTTGACTTTATGTCTTTCGATTGCTTCCGCTATGCGTTCTGATGTGATGTTGTGATTCTTGTGCCTGACAAGGAGACCGCTCGGTGCTTATGAGGGTGTGATGTTGCCACCCGGGAAGCGCTAAGTGGTCATCCTTGGGCAGTAAGATCCCCCCTCCCTGAACCCGGTTCAGTTTGGGGAGGGGGGTCTTACAAATGGATCAGAGCTACCACGATCCGACCACATGGGGCAGTCTTTCGATCCTCCCGTTCCTGGTTCCATTTCTTGGTTCGGGATGAACCACGCAGCAGAAGCCTGGTGGACCCTTTAGGTTTAAAGTTAAGGATTCGAGACTGCACGGTAGTACACCCGCACGCTTTCCGCTTCCTTGTCGTGTCAGTTCTGCAAAATCCCCTTATTTTTGCAAGTACTGATGTTCATTTTGTTACTTCTCCAGATACCGGAGTCGAGTAACGGCAGATCCTCCTCCAGGGATCGGTACCACCCTACCACTCCACCACCAGCCTCGGCCACTCCAGCCGCAGTTTCGTTTGGGGATACAGAGCTGGGACGGACCCTGATAGCATTGTTAGACGCTTTCCAGACAGCTACCCTACGGCCACCCCAGCAGGCCACCGTACCCACCGACCTTCTGACGACATTCTGGGGGCTAAGGCCCCCCAGCATACGAGGTACCGAGTCAGCCATTCAGGCGGAAGAGTGGGTGGAGAGGGTAGAGGAGCTCTTAGTCGGGATGATGTGCCCCGCCATAGCCGCAGTGTCCTTGGTGGTGACCATGCTAGAGGGCTATGCCCGAGATTGGTGGAGGGCCGCCAGCCGCTCTACATTCAGAGGGTGACCACTCAGCACGATCCTCTGGGGGGAGTTCTCAGAGGCCTTTTTAGAGTACTTCATTTCAGAGGCGGACCGGATGGCACTCCAGGAGTGGTTCCTGTAGATCCGGCAGGGAGATAGGACGGTTCCAGACTACCAGAGAGAGTTTATCCATTTGGCCCGCTTCGCCGGGACCTTAGCAGGTATGGATAGTGACAGGGGGGCCAGATTTTACCGGGGATTACGAAACGATCTCTGTCAGGCCCTGATCATGATTTCCCAGGCATCCTTCCACACGATTGCCTCACATGCCACCGCTCTAGAGATGGATCAGCGGATGGTGGCCCAGCGGCGGAGGGGAAACGTGGGTGTCCCCCTGACTCAGGGTCGAGAGAGAGGAGTAGGCCCACGCAGACAGGACCAGGCCAGGAGACAGCGTCAGCGTCACCAGCCGTATAGGCAGGCACCCCCGCCTCGACCAGCACCACCAGCCTCAGCACCTCAGCCTGCCCCAACCGCACGATGAGATGTTCCCTTTGCAGGGAACTGCTACCTCTGTCAGCAGCCCGAGCACATACGAGCCTTTTGCCCTCAGGCAGTAGGTAGGCCCGGCCTAGGAGCCGTGCAGGGAGCCGCAGAGAGAGGACGAGGACGAGGTAGGCGCAGAGGACAGCCTGCAGGCAGGAGAGGCCAGGCCAGGCAGGGCAGAGTAGCACCCCTCGAGGCATACGCTTTAGACCTCCAGCACGGTCCTGCACCCGATGTAGTGATAGGTATCTACTTTCAGTAGTTACGATATCCTAGGAAGATGTGATAGATATATATATATATATATATGATGTGACCTTTTGTGTAGCATGCATAATCTCGACTCCTGTATATTTGTAAAAAACTCATAATCATGGTATATATATTATCAGGTTTACTTTTGGTAGAAGGTCATCCCGCTAAAACGTTATTCGATACCGGTGCCACGCATTCATTCGTCGCACAGAACTTCATCGCTGACAAGAGAAACACTGTACGATCATCCGGGATGTCAATACGAATACGACTCCCTGATGGATCAGATATGATGTCCACAGAAAAGTGTTCCTTCCAAGCAATGCTAGGAGGAATGGAATTCGAAGTCAACGCGACTGTTTTGGCGATAACCGGATTCGACATCATTCTTGGGATGGACTGGTTGGCCGAGCACAGCGCCCAAATTAACTGTTCGACTCGGGAGATCCACCTCCAAAACCCAAATGGGATGTCCGTCACACTAACAGGTGTACCTTCTGTAACTCGCGTTATCTTAACATCCGCATAGACAATGAAAGCAGTCCGATGGAAGGACGAGGTATACCTAATATACTTTGAGATGGAGGACAAGACACAGGTGCTCTCTAGAGTACCAATAATTCGGGACTTCCCGGACATCTTTCCAGAATCCCTTCCCGGGTTGCCCCCGCAACGGGAAGTGGACTTCCAAATTGAACTTACACATGGGGCCCGACCCGTGTCCCGAGCTCCATACCGAATGGCCCCGACAGAACTGGCCGAGCTCAAGATTCAACTACAAGAGCTAGTTGACGCCGGTTTCGTTCGCCCAAGTACTTCGCCCTGAGGAGCCCCAGTGCTATTTGTTAAAAAGAAAGGCGGATCCCTGCGTCTCTGTGTGGATTACAGGGAACTGAATAAGCTCACTGTCCGGAATACTTATCCCCTGCCCCGAATAGATGAATTGTTCGACCAACTACAAGGCGCGTCAGTCTTTTCTAAGATGGATTTAAGATCTGGCTACTATCAACTCAGAGTACGAGAAGAAGACATCCCCAAGACCGCTTTCAGCTCCCGCTATGGACTGTACGAATTCATGGTAATGTCGTTCGGATTGACTAATGCTCCATCCGCCTTCATGGCTTTAATGAATACGATGTTTAAACCCTTCCTAGATCACTTCGTGATAGTCTTTATAGATGACATACTCATCTACTCGAAGAGCAAAGCTGATCATTCCAGGCATCTCCAAATGGTACTGCTCAAGCTAAGGGAGCATTCGCTCTTCGCAAAGTTCAGCAAATGTGAGTTCTGGATGGAAGAAATCGGCTTCCTTGGACACACAGTTAACAAGAACGGGGTAGCGGTGGACCAAGCTAAGGTACGAGCAGTATGAGACTGGCCGCCACTTAAATCGGCAGCAGACATCAGGAGTTTCCTTGGCCTCGCCGGATACTACCGGAAGTTTGTGGAAGGATTCTCTAAGATTGCGCTACCACTTACCGCCCTGACCAAAAAGGACGTGTCGTTCCAGTGGTCTCCTGAATGCGAAGCAGCGTTCATAGAGCTAAAGAGCCGACTGATATCAGCCCCGATTCTGACACTCCCCTCAGGTACAGAGGGCTTCCAGATCTACGCTGATGCCTCACTCAAAGGATTGGGAGCCGTTTTGATGCAACACGGCAAAGTGATCGCCTACGCCTCCCGGCAGCTAAAGCCTCACGAACTAAACTACGCCACCCATGATCTAGAACTGGGTGCAGTAGTTTTTGCATTAAAAGTTTGGAGGCACTATCTCTACGGAGTGCGAAGCGAGATCTTCTCTGATCATAAAAGCCTCAAATACATCTTCACCCAGAAAGAGCTAAATCTCCGAAAGCGCCGATGGCTGGAGTTCCTATGCGATTACGACTTCGCTCTCCAATATCACCCCGGCAAAGCCAATAAGGTTGCAGACGCCTTAAGTCGGAAACCTCCGATGGCCGGCAATTGGCTAGAGATGATACCAAGTGAATTAATCAAATCCTTGGCAGACTTGGATATCATCCTCATTTCCCGCAGGAACCCGATGGAATATCAGGCCCAGCTTTACTGGATGGAGATACAGTGTGACATCAGGGACAGAATACGAGAGGCCCAGAAGATCGACGTTGAAGCAGCCCCGGTCATTCAGGCCTTGCAACACGGTACGCAAGAAGACTACAACTTGTATGATGGCATCCTGCAGTACAGACACCGCATATTCATCCCCGCTGTAGAGGGAATCCGGGAGGAGATACTCCGTGAAGCACACCAAACGAGGTATTCAATACACCCGGGGGTAGTAAAAATGTATACGGACCTGCGAAGGACATTATACTGGCCAGGAATGAAGAAGGACGTCACCGATTATGTAGCCCACTGCCAGACCTGTCAAATGGTCAAGGAAGAGTGTCGTAGCCCAGGAGGTTTGCTACAACCCCTGCCAATACCAGAATGGAAATTCGAGGATATCTCCATGGACTTCGTCCATGGCTTACCCCAATCTCGTGCAGGGAACGACTCAATATGGGTCGTAGTAGATCGCCTCACCAAATTGGCTCGCTTCATCCCTAACAGACAAGGAGACAGTGTCGACATATTAGCCCGCCTATTTATAGAGCAGGTGGTCCGATTTCATGGGATACCCAAGTCAATCGTGTCTGACCGCGATGGACGCTTTACATCAAAGGAATGGAGGAGAGTGCAAGCTTATCTGGGAACCAGATTAGCTTTTAGCACCGTCTTCCATCCCCAGACCGACGGGCAAACAGAAAGGACGAACCGGACGATGGAAGACCTCCTCCGATTATGCATAGTGGAGCACAATGAGCCTTGGGAGCAGTTACTGCCCTTAGTGAAGTTCTCGTACAAATAACAGCTTCCAGGCGAGCATCAAAATGGCATCTTACGAAGCCCTTTACGGAAGACGTTGTCGAACACCAGTATCATGGGCACAGGACGAGGACCCCGAAGCTTTAGGACTCACCTATATCTATGATACCACGGCAGCTATAAGGTTGATTCAAGAACGTATGCTGGAGGCACAGAGTCGTCAAGCCAAATATTATGATGCGCGTCATCGGATGGTAGAATTCAACGTGGGAGACATGGTATTCTTAAAAATTAAACCAATGCACGGGGTATCTCGAATAAAGAAGCAGAAAAAGCTAGATCCACGTTATCTAGGCCCATATCAAGTCACTGAAAGGATTGGCCCCGTCGCTTATAGGTTAGCTCTGCCAGCTGAACTGGGAAACCTTCACGACGTATTTCATGTCTCCTCGCTAAGACGTGTTCTACGCCAACCGGAGCAGCATCTACCCACACCACCAACATCAGTACAATCCGACCGATCCGTCCAACTCGAACCAGTGAAGATAGTGGACTCCAAGATCAAAGAACTGCGAAACAAAACCATCACGATGGTCAAGATCTTGTGGTCAAACTGTGGACGCGAAGAGTTTACTTGGGAACCAGAGACGCTCGTTCGAGAAAAATACCCGGCACTCTTTCACCAGGTATATCCTTTAAACCCCCTACTTTAGCCAATTTTCGGGGATGAAAATCTCTTTATTTTTATTGGATTGTAACATCCCGACTTTTATTGGGCCACTAGGCCCTAGTGAGCCCAATAAAAGTGGGTCCGAGCAATAGAAAACTACCATTTTAAGTGGTGTTGCGCGCCGCAACTAAGTCGTTGGGGTACAATGACCAAATGAACACCGAATTGACTTCTGTCAGTTCCGTTAAACTCGTATGAACAATACGAGCGCAACGGAATTCGTTGCACTTCGATCCGAGGTCGTTTGGAGAAAACGACCATTTCGGGTGTCGTAGCGCGCCACTACCTCATTATTATGAATAGAGACCGTACGAACCCCGAATTGACTTCTGTCAGTTTCGTTAAACTCGTATGAACAATACAAGCGCAACGGAATTCGTTGCACTTCGATCTGAGGTCGTTTGGAGAAAACGACCATTTCGGGTGTCGTAGCGCGTCACTACCTCATTATTATGAATAGTAATCGTACGAACCCCGAATTGACTTCTGTCAGTTCCGTTAAACTCGTATGAACAATACGAGCGCAACGGAATTCGTTGCACTTCGATCCGAGGTCGTTTGGAGAAAACGACCATTTCGGGTGTCGTAGCGCGCCACTACCTCATTATTATGAATAGTGATCGTACGAACCCCGAATTGACTTCTGTCAGTTCCGTTAAACTTGTATGAACAATACGAGCGCAACGGAATTCGTTGCACTTCGATCCGAGGTCGTTTGGAGAAAATGACCATTTCGGGTGTCGTAGCGCGCCACAACCTCATTATTATGAATAGTGACCGTACGAACCCCGAATTGACTTCTGTCAGTGCCGTTAGACTCGTATGAGCAATACGAGCGCAACAGAATTCGTTGTGCCTCGATTCAAGGTCGTGTGGAGAGTATGCCATTTTAGGGCTATGCAGACCACCTCAGTGCAACACACGAAATATAAAGCGCACGAACCCGGCATCAGCCCCGGCAAAACATAATGGACCCCGGGACTATGGAAGACCCCGTCCTAGGTTGACCTCGGCCAAACTCCCCCCCCCCCCCCCCCCAGCTGGAAATTATTGGAAAATGAAAAGAAAAGGGGGGAGGAGAGAGAAGCCCCTCCCCCAAAGGAGGGGGCTGCCCATGAATAGGCAGCCCATATTGGGTTAAGGGGGCAGGTGAGAGGGAAGGGAGGGGAGGGGGAGAAAATATCTCCCCCCACTCACCCTCCCTTAACCCCACGTGGGGAAAGGAGGAGAGGGGGGGAGGTCTCCCCCTTCCTATAAAAGGAGGGCAAATCCCCTCCTTTCAGAGACTCAACCCCTCCTCCTTCTCCCCTGCCAGCAAGCTCAGCCACCCCCTCCTCCTCCTCCTCCACCCTGTCGGAGCCAGCCCAGCCAGCCCAAGACGCCACCTCCTCCTCCATGGCCAGCCACCGCCCCTCTACCTCTTGAGCCTAACCTCCACCACAGGTAGATACTCGCCCCCTCCTCCTTCTTACCTCCCGGAGGCAAGCCGCCCCCTCCCCGTCGCTGGAGCGCCACCAGCGCCACCCCGAGCTTGCTCGGGTGGAGACGCTGGCCGTGGAAGCCAAACCCCCCCCCCCCCCCCCCCCCGCTCAGCGCCGGTGGTGGCGCTGGGGGAGCAGGTCCCCACTCGGGGACCTCGGCGCCAACGAAGGGGAGGCGCCCGGGCCGCCGGAGGACGCAGCCCCGGCGGCGCCCGAGTCCTCCTCCCCCTCCTCTTTTTCCTGTAAGGAGAATCCCGCCAACCCCGGCGGCGGCCGGCGGCTCCAGGCTGTCGGACCCCCGCCGGAGGTCTGCCCCCTCCCCGACGCCCCGACCAGAGGCGGCATGGAGGGCTCTCCCTGAGGAGGCGGCGGCGCAGCAAGCTGCATGGCCCATGCAGGCTGTGCCGCGCCTCCCCGCCCCCTTCTGCTCAGGTTTCCGGTGGGGTCCGGCGGTGCCAGACCGCCGGACCACCACCGGAGTGGTCGCCGACCCCCGGCGCACTGACCGGGGGCGGCACCGGCGCTTCCCCTGCGGAGGTGGCGGCGTGGCAAGCATGCATGGTGCATACAGGCTACGCCACCGCCTCCCGTCCCCTTCATCGAGCACTCCCAGCGGTGGTCGGCGGCACCAGGCCGCCGGACCACCACCGGAATGGTCGCCGGCCCCCGACGCACCGACTGGGGGCGGCACCGGCCCCATCCGGCCGCTGCCCGGCGGCGGCAGCGACCACCTCCCGTTAGGGTTAACGGGAGCCGCCCGATCTCCCCCAGGAAATCGGGCGGCTCCCCTAACCTTAACTCCCGCCCTCCGCCACAAATTGAGTGCTCCCATGGCGGATTCGCCGCAGATCCGCTGTGGGAGCCGCAGGAGGGCGCAGGGTGCAAAACCCCTGCGCCTTTTCCCTGCCTCTAACCGCACCCCAAACACCTTCCTCCCTTCCCCATTTTTCTGAGGAAAAATGGGGCCCTTTCAGCCAAAACCTCCAAGATGAAAAATGTGCCCCACCCTGAGGGGCACCTCCTGTAATTTTTTGGGAATTTTTGGAATCCATTTACTATTTTTAAACCAATTTATAAGATTCATTTTAAGGAAATAAAAGCCCAAATGAGTTGGGAAAAATCCCCAAAAATTATGGACTCTAATTAAAGGTAGTTTACAACTACTATTAAAGTTGGGAGGTGTGACATCTTATTTTGGTCCTCCAAAAGCATTTTATAAGCAAAATAAACGCCCGAAAAGGAGTGAAATCCATCGGAAAAAGTCGGCGTCCGTGCGACGTAAAATTCTTAAACGTTTAATAAAGATTACGTGTATCGATCTAAGGAATCGACTAAGTTAAGAATATCGGTGCAAAACTCGGGACGAAATCGCGGTGCGACGCCGCAACCCAATAACGCCGGGATAATTATAAAAGAATAAATCCACGACAAAGGGGGAATTACTAAAAATACCATGAAATGTAAATAAACTCCCGAGACGGAGTAGAACCCCTATGAACGGGGAGAAAGCAGAACCTCCTCCTATGAACGGAGTCGACGTTGAAGCCTCCTCTTATGGAGTGATTGGACTACTAACCATTTAATTATTTATTGATTTCTGTATTTCTATTTAAATCCAGTCTCGTACTGGTCCCCCGCACTTACTTTCTGTACTTTTTGTTAAATCCAGTCTCGTACTGGTCCCCCGCATTTACTTTCTGTACTTTTCGTTAAATCCAGTCTCGTACTGGTCCCCCGCATTTACTTTCTGTACTTTTCTTTAAATCCAGTCTCGTACTGGTCCCCTGCCTTTACTTTCGGTACTTTCAATTCTCCAGTCTCGCACTGGTCTTAATATGGCCTCTGCTTTCGGCCTAATTTCCTGCTTGATAATATGGCCTCTGCTTTCGGCCTACTTTTCTGCTTAATATGGCATCTGCTTTCGGCCTAATTTCCTGCTTGATAATATGGCCTCTGCTTTCGGCCTACTTTTCTGCTTAATATGGCCTCTGCTTTCGGCCTAATTTCCTGCTTGATATTATGGCCTCTGCTTTCGGCCTATTTTGCTGATGCACTTATTCGTATTGGGGTACTAACTGCAGCCCTGCGCTGGCAAGCGGTGCTTATCCTCCCTCCTGCGAGGCCTTAGTTGGGGGAAACCCGGAGTTGAGTTTCTCCTCCTAAGTTAGCCCCAAATAAGGAGCCCTCATACCGCCGAGCCTCCCGGTCAAAAGTTGCGTGACCGGTCGAGTAAGAGTGCCGCGTCAAGTTTTTAAAGCGCTTGCTTTAAGTTTTGAAGATTGTTTGAAAGTGGCGGGCCGGTCACGCCCACAGACCGTTCGTACCGGTGTGGGAGGGTTGACGACTCATGGCGACAGGGAGATGTGCGCAGCGGGTTTCCACCACTCCGAACCCGCAATTTTGCCTCCGCTGGTCAGCTTAAAAATCGGTTCGCGGGATGTTGCTCACATCCAATTAGTACACCATGTTGTACAGGAGGGCCTGAGTGATACGGTACGACTACACTCAGAAGTGGCAAGACTGGCCACTGTCACTGACGGCCACATCGGTGAGGCCCGCGAGGTTAGCTCCCCTGCTTGAAATAAAGTGGTCTAAACTGTGTCGACACATAGTTTTTGTGTGTGTACAGGTTTGAATACCTGGGTGCGTATACGCGCGAGATAGTGTTGTGTATTTACTATTCGGCGCGGTTATGGATAATAGGGCGGAGCCCTTGTATATATATGCATACATGTTGCTAACTCTCTTCCTTGCTTCGGCTATTTATTTATGTCCATTAGCCGCCCCCTGGATATGGATCCGGGGAGGGGATGTATTTTCTACTTAGCTCTGTGACTAACGGTTATTTCTTATAACCAATCACAGGAGATGGGACAGCGCAGAGCCCTCGCACCACAGGATGAGATACCAGTCTTGGAGATGGCCCGTTCGATTACCCCAGCCTCGCCCCCTATCTTCCGCGACGTGAGTCCTAGAGTATAGGACTAAGACTAGAATCTTTTGTTTCGTCGATGTAGCCCCCGGGGCAGTAGTTGTAAACATTAGGCTTCGGCCCTGTTTAATTATGTAAATATAAGCTGTGTGCTTGACTTTATGTCTTTCGATTGCTTCCGCTATGCGTTCTGATGTGATGTTGTGATTCTTGTGCTTGACAGGAGACCGTTCGGTGCTTATGAGGGTGGGACGTTGCCACCCGGGAAGCGCTAAGTGGTCATCCTTGGGCAGTAAGATCCCCCCTCCCTGAACTCGGTTCAGTTTGGGGAGGGGGGATCTTACAGCGGGTTCGTTGCAGCTGCAGTTCGCTGCAGTTGCAGCGAACTGCAGCAGCGGGATCGCTGCAGCTGCAGCGAACTGCAGCAGTGGGTTCGCTGCAGCTGCAGCGAACTGCAGCAGCGAGTTTGCTGCAGCAGCAGCGAACTGCAGCAGTGGGTTCGCTGCAGCTGCAGCAAACTACAGCAGCAGGTTCGCTGCAGCTGCAGCGAACTGCAGCAGCGGGTTCGTTGCAGCTGCAGCGAACTGCAGTTTGCTGCAGGTGCAGCAAACTATTCGGTGTGAGCGTTGTGTGTGCAGTTGCGCTGAGTGTTGTGTGTGCATTTGTGTTGTGTGTGCAACTGTGAGTAATGTGTGTGCAGCTGCGTTGAGTGCTGTGTTGTGAAGTGCGTGTTATTTTTTGTCCAGTGAGTGTGTTGTGTTGTGAACTGGCAGAAGATTGAGTGAGTAACGGAAAAGGAGTAACTACTATTTCATCAGACCTTCATGGGGTAATATAGCTCAGGAGAGAACAATGATAATTACTAGCATTCACTACTGGCACTTTTGTTGGTTAATTACTCCGGTTTTGTGCTGAATAATGTTTTGCTTCATGTAGTATAGGAATTAATCACTTGATTTGCTTCATGTTGTTTGTTGCAACTGCAGCTATCATTGTATTACTCAAATGAACTTGCATGTTTAGGGTTCTTCAACTACTTATTCAGCTACTTTATTCAATGCTTATGTATTGTAATGATCAAATGAACTATTTTTGTATTAAATTTCATCTAAGTTTTAGTTTTAAACCTTTATGTCTTGTAAAGCTTACACATTGTCACATCACACCCATGAATCCTCTTTATATTATCTTTTTGCTCCTTTAAAGTGTTGCTGCCCCCCTTTAATAATTGCTCTTTTTTTTCTAGGGAGTTGGAGCTTGGAGCGAAAAGTGATGGAAGAAGATGCATTAGTCAGAAAGTGTAGAAGTTGATGTGTTTTGTAAAACATCTTGATCTTATTGTTGTTATGTAATATTATTTTGTTATAGATGAGATGACACTTGTACTCTATCTAGCTACTGCAAGTATTTCAAATTTAATATTTGTAATGCATTTTCTTTTTATTAATTTGGCATATTTTTCCCTTCCCGTACTTGATTCAAATTTTATATATGAAAAGTATATTAGTTCTTTAAACCTATAATGATTTCTATTTTTAAATATTTTAATTACAAATTATATATCAATGAGTATAAAATATTATTACATAATATAAAACTATATTATACTTTAAATAATATTTTATATTTATAATAAAATCATTCGTACCCATCTAAATTATGAATTGGTTGTAGTAAGAAGAATGGAAAACAAATGTAACGATTTTTTCATTACTATTGTTTAATCTATTGTAACGAAATAATGTTTATTATACGTTATTGTAACGAAGTTATTTTATTTTTAGTGAGGAAAAAAACATTTGTAACGTAATAGTTTTAATCATAACTATTTTTTTGTGAGGAAAAAATAGCATTCGTAACGAAATAATATTTATTGTGACCAATTTATTGTGAGGAAGAATCTCTTTTTGGTGAGAAAGTATCATTTGTTACAATTACTTTATTTGTAACGAAATGCATACATTCGTTACAATAACCTTTAGTGTCGAGCTTTAGAAGAGGACCGTTACTTAAAGTTTTTTTCGTTACTAAAGAGTTTTTGTAACGAATTTTGGTACTTATTGTAACGAATTATGTCCTTACTATAAGTGCAGTTTGTTGTAGTGGCTAGTGATAGCGCGGCAAACAGTACACGATTTTTTAGGAATTTAAAATTTTTTATTTTTGATATTGATTAGGGGTCTTAAGTGTAGTCTTATGCAGAAATTGTATAATATTCAGAGATGTTTTGATTGCTCAAATTGCATAAAACATTAGCATTTTACATGTTATTCATCCTAAGATGTCTAAGACTCCTAATTCCAATCTTAACATTTGAAACCTTGCATCGGGAAGAAGTTTAGTAAATATATCAGCAAGTTGAGAGTCCGTGCCAATGAAACTAATCCTTACATTTTCCTTTTTAATGTGATCCCTTATGAAATGATGACGCACATCTATATGTTTGGATCTAGATTGGTGTACCGGATTGTTTGTGAGATCAATGACACTTTTGTTGTCACGTTTCAGTTCAATATTTTTTAGATGAAAACCAAAGTCCTCTAAAGTTTGGCTCATCCATAATGCTTGTGCACAACAACTCCCTAATGCAATGTATTCGGCCTCCGTGGTGGAGAGTGCAACCGAATTTTGTTTCCTACTAGACCATGCAACTAATGAAGGTCCTAGAAAATGACAAGTACCAATAGTGCTTTTTCTATCAAGTGAACAACCGGCATAATCCGAATTGGAATAGCCATGCAATATAAATGAATCATTATGTGGGTACCATAATCCTAAGCTAGATGACCCAATGAGATATCTAAAAATTCGTTTTACCGCTTTTAAATGATATTATTTTGGATTGGCTTGAAATCGAGCATATAAGCATACGACAAACATAATATCGGGTCTAGTTGCACTAAGATAAAGTAGGGATCCTATCATACCTCTATATAAGGTTTGATCAATTGAAATTCCCGATTCATCTTTTCCTAATTTAAGTGACGCACTCATTGGTGTAGAAGCATGTTTAAGGTTTTCAAATCCAAAACGTTTAAGCATATCATGGACATATTTTGTTTGACATACAAAGATACCATCAATTCTTTGAGATATTTGAAAACCAAGGAAATAAGAAAGTTCTCCTACAAGACTCATTTCGAATTCATTTTTCATCACTAAAATAACTTCTTTACACATCTCTTCATTAGTAGATCCAAAAATAATATCATCAACATATATTTGTAAAATAATTATGGCATCATTGTTGTGCTTAATGAAGAGAGTATTATCTGCACTTCCCATAATATAACCGTGCTTTAATAAAAATGATGTAAGTCTTTCATACCATGCACGGGGCGCTTGTTTTAAACCATAAAGCGCTTTTTCTAGTTTATAAACATGATTTGGAAAATTTTCATTAATAAAGCCGGTGGGTTGTTCAACATATACTTCTTCTTTTACAAACCCCTTTAGAAACGCACTTTTCACATCCATTTGAAATAGTTTTATTCTTTTAAAGCTTGCAAATGCTAGAAAAATTATTATAGACTCCAATCTAGCAACAGGTGCAAAAGATTCATCAAAATATATCCCCTCGATTTGTGAATATCCTTGTGCTACTAAGCGTGCTTTATTTCTAGATATTCTAGACTCACCATCTAATTTATTTTTGAAAATCCATTTTACGCCTACAACCGGGTGATTAGATGGTCTTTCTACTAATTTCCAAACATTATGTCGCTCAAATTGTTCTAACTCTTCATTCATAGCCAAAAACCAAAATTCATCGTTTAAAGCAGTAGAAATGTTTTTTGGTTCTATTTCGTAAACAAAACAAACATTTGAATAAGATTCATGAAGAGAAGAGCGAGTTCTTACCCCGATGGATGGTTCACCAATTATAAGTTCCCGTGAATGATCCTTTGTGAATTTTAAGACGCTTGGAGGTACATATTCATCTTTCTTGGCCTCCTCTTCTTCTTCTTTGGAAGGTTCTTCATCACCATGCTCCAAAGGAGGTAATAGATCATCCTCTTTGCCTGCGGAAAGTCTTTCTATACAAGGAACAAGCTCATCAAATTTCACATTAATTGACTCTTCAACTTTTCTAGTTCTTTTATTAAAAACTCTATAAGCTTTACTAGTTGAAGAGTATCCAAGAAATGTTCCTTCATCACATTTTTCATCAAACTTTCCCAAGCTATCTTTTGTATTTAAAATAAAGCATTTACAACCGAAAACTTTGAAGTAAGAAATATTAGGCTTCTTTTGAAAATAAAGTTCATATGGTGTGAGATTCAAAGATGGGCGAAGCATGATTCTATT
Source organism: Dactylorhiza incarnata (assembly GCA_033032865.1). Lineage (NCBI taxonomy): Eukaryota > Viridiplantae > Streptophyta > Magnoliopsida > Asparagales > Orchidaceae > Dactylorhiza > Dactylorhiza incarnata. Next base: position 2,739,703 of record JAWHQI010000222.1, read on the forward strand.
TATAACATAACATGATGTGTTTACGGCTTCGGCCCAAAAGGACTTAGGTAATTTATATTCACATAACATACTGCGTGCTAGCTCTTGAAGTGTCTTATTCTTTCTTTCTACAACACCATTTTGTTGTGGTGTGCGTGGTGCAGAGAACTCATGTTTTATGCCTAACATATCACAATAAGATGTAAATTTTTCATTTTCAAATTCTCCTCCATGATCCGAGTGAATGCATTTAATTTTTAAATCACTTTCATTTTGAATACGAGTACATAATTTTGAAAATTCACAGAACACTTCGGATTTGGATGATAGAAATATTGTCCAACAATATCTAGAGAAATCATCTATTAAAACATATGTATATAATCTACCACCAAGACTTGCAGTGCTAACGGGACCAAAAAGATCCATATGAATTAATTGCAAAGGTCTTGTAGTAAAAATAACATTTTTACTTTTGAAAGAGGATCTAGTAATTTTACCTTTTTGACATGGTGAACAAAGTGAAGGTAAATTTCCATTTAATCTAGGCAATCCTCTAATTAAATCTCTTTTGGCAAGTTTTACAATAAGCTTTGTGCTAGCATGTCCTAGCCTTCTATGTCAAAGTTCAAGTTCATCATTTTTGGTAATAAAACATTTTAAAGATGATTTTGAAAGATCATGAAATGAAATTATATAAACATTGTGTATTCTTGGTGCAGTTAGTAAAATATTGTTTTTAATAGGATTAGATATTTTGCATAGATTAGTAGAAAATTCAAATAAAACATCTAATCCTTTATCACATAATTGGCTAATTGAAATAAGATTATGTTTTAGCCCTTTTACATAAAGAACATTTGATATAGTGAAGGATTCGTTACCAACTGTACCAATTCCCATGATCCTTCCTTTTCCATTGTCACCAAACGTCATGATCCCTCCCTTCTTCTTTTCTAGGCTAAGGAACTTAGCTTTATTGCCCGTCATGTGCTTGGAGCATCCTGAATCCAAGTACCACACGTCTTCATTGTCCTTAGCCTGCCTGCACATCTAGAAAGAAGATGAGAGTAAAGATCTGGATACCCAAGTAGAACCTCCCATAGAATAAGTGGAAGCCTTAGGTACCCAGATTTGCTTTAAAGTATTTTGTTTTATTTTCCTGCAAGAACTAGTTGTGTGACCCAACCTATAACAGTTTGCACACGAAATAAAGGGGGTTGAGACCCTTTTCTGGAAAATTTTCTTGCTGGAATAAATTTGATTTACAGAAGGAAAGCATTTTTGAAAAAGAAGTTTTAGGTTTCTGATATGAGGTACTAGCGCCGACGTTAGTGGCTAGCGCCGGGCGGTAGCCCTCTCCTCGATATCCGAGCCTAAACTTTCCAGAACCATGGCACTGGTTCCCTAAAATCATGTCCAGTGATTTTTGGCCTATTCCAAATTTTTTAATGGCCATGGTGAGATCATGAACTTGTGCTTTAAGTAAAGAATTTTCTTTCACAAGCATGACACACCTATTTTCAAAACCTTTTTTATTATTTTTGATTTGCAAAAGAGAGGCTTCTAATTTCCTTTCTAATTCCCCCTTCTCTTTTGTAAGTGTTTTGGCATGAGAGAGGGCTTTAGAAAGTGACACTTCTATTTCTTTTGCCAATTTAGTGGAGTGATCACACTCTTGGCAAGAAACCTTTCTCTTTTCTAAAACAACTAATATTTTGGAAAGCTTTTGATTTTCTTTAATAAGAGATTCATTTTCACGATTCAATAAAATACTATCCTTCATATTTTTATCAAAAGCTTTGCAAGTTTCAAGAAATTCATTAAAGAGTTCATCATAGGTGGGAGGAGTTACCTCAGTGTCGCTATGAACACTGGTGTCATCGCCGTCATTTCCATGTCACATGAGGCACATGTTTGCTTCCTCATCTTCGCTTGATGAAGACCCGCTTGATTCTTTGGAGGAGGAGGAAGAGGAGTCATCCCATGTCTTTGCCTTTAGCACCTTCCTCTTTTCATTCCCTTTGTGTTGTTTCTCCTTTTTCTCCTTCAAGAATTTTGGGCATTGGCTCCTTATGTGCCCCGTCTTCCTACAATGATAGCATTCCGGTGGATGTCTCTCTTCTTCATTGTCGCTCTCTTTTTCCTTCTTTGAAGATGACCCTTTCCATCTTTCACCTTTTTGGATAAATTTTCGGAAAGTGTTTCGCCTTTCCGGATTTCGCATGAACTTTCGGAAGCTCTTCACCAAAAGACTTTCTTCATCTTCATCCTCATCCTCTTGGCACTCCTTCTTTGACTTTAATGCCAACGCCTTCTTCTTTGGCTCCTTGTTGTATTCATCATGTTGGATTTTGAGTTCTACCTCATGGGTTTTGAGATTCCCAATGAGGCTCTCAACTTGGAGCGTCCTTAAGTTGTGTGACTCTGAAATGGCCGTCACCTTCGGGTTGAATTTTGGAGGAAGAGAACAAAGGATCTTACGGACCAAGTCACCATTTGAGAAAGTCTTTCCAAGAGCTTTTGAGGCATTGACGATCTTGGTGAAATGCGTGTACATACCATCAACATCTTCGCTTTCATCCATTCGGAATTTTTCATATTCCGACTCCAGTTGAAAAAGCTTGGAATCTTTAACCTGCGATGTACCTTCATGAGTAACTTCAAAATGATTCCAAATTTCATAAGCAGTAGTACATGCATAAATTCTATTAAATTCATTTCTATCTAACGCACAAAATAGAGCATTCATGGCTTTTGCGTTATTTTTACATTTGAGTTTATCCGGATCATCTCATTTATCTTTGGGTTTTTCTAACATTACCTCTCCAACTACAAATGTAGGAGGAGTGTATTCTTCTTCTACCATGTTCCAAACCTCAATATCTAGGGTCAGTAGAAAACAACGCATCCTATTTTTCCAATAATTATAATCTGACCCAGTAAATAGTGGAGGTCTACTAATTCTCTGACCCTCGGAAAAAGCGATATCATAAGACGTTATTATTCCTGGTTTTTAAACCGTTTGGAATAACCTGCGCTCTGATACCACTTGATGGATCTTACGGCGCCCTTAGAGGGGGGGTGAATAAAGGAATAAAATTCTTTTTATAATTTCCAAGATAATTACTAAGTTGTTTTTGACTAATAGGAAATAAGATGACAATTTAGTAATAATAATTTTGCAATAATGAAATTTTACGCCAATTGAGAGAAATCAAATAAACACAAATACAATCATGATTCCATTATATAAAAAGGGTGTTTACAAAATTTGATTTCAATATCGCTAGAAATCGGAGGCGTACAAAAGTGAATTTCTTTTCCTTTTCTATACCGACTTGTATCCCCACAAACCGGTTGGCTTTAGCCTATCCTTCCCCGGATAAAGCCTCAAGCCGCTCTAGCCAACCCAAACTCGGATATGGCCTCGAGCACCCCCTAGATCTAATCCCCAAGACCTAGTCGCCAACTCACGCGGCGAATTCCCCCTAAGCCGCGCAAGGACGTAGTCGCCAAAAACAAGGCGATTTCACTATAAGTTACAAATAAAGAAGTGAAGTAAATAACAAGCAAACTCCCTCTTGAGATTTCTGGAGATGAGTATGAAGGATCGCTGAAGCACAAGCGAGGTCGAAGCGATCGTTCTTCGGATGCAGCGTGATGGCTTCCTTCGACAGAATTTCTTCTTTGGCTTTGAGTGGGAGATGATGTTTTAGCAGAGTAGCAGCACGAGAGTTTGGACACAAGTAATGTCTCTGGAAGTTCCAACACAAAACAAGAGAGAACACATCGTTTTATAGATATTAGCGCTAGCGCCTGCGGTAGCTGATAGCGCCTGCGGTAGCGGTCGTGTTGAGCGGTTGCAGAACCGTCGGCTGCGTGGCTCTGTGCACGAACTTGAGATAGCGCCTGCGGTATCGCTAGCGCTGGCGGTAGCGTTAAGGAACCGATGAGACGGAACCGCTGAGACAAAACCGCTGAGATGATCTTGAGCTAGCGCCTGGCGTTAGCGCTAGCGCTGGCGGTAGCGCTAGCGCCTGCGTTAACCTTTAGCGCTGGCGGTAGTGCTCCATTTAGAAATTTTGATTCCATGATGCCTTCTACTTGTGGAGTATTGCACCTATAGTTCCTGCACACTATAAAAAGCAATATCAAATACAATATGGGATTTATTATTCTCAAACAAAGGGATGTGACACACATGTCCAACATCAATCCTTAGCCTAAAACGCTTAGTATATCCATAATCATTAACTCATGACTTGTGTCTCACAATAGCGAGAGCGTAGGATTGTGTGCATTAGAGACCTAACCTCTAAGTCATGTCTTGTCCTTAACCGGGGAGGGTTCCAGTAGGGCCTTGCGAGGCACTGGGGGGAAAGAGTGCTAGGTTGAGTGTCGTCTTTTGTATGCATATGTGATTAACACCCTACGGCATGTGTGTAGCTCCTCATGCCCATCCGTCACTTAGTACGGGGCTAGAGTGTTGTCATATAGTTAAGGTATGTTGATCTTAGATATACTTATATTATATTCATTGCATGACATCATCTCACTCTTTATACTTAAATCATGCATATTATTTTTGTTCTTTCTTTGCATCTTGTGTTTGCATATTTTATTATTTTGAGCTTTAATGATACAACACAAGTATTTGAAAAAGCATCGAAAACATGCTTAAAAGAGCATTCAAATCATCTCTAAAAAGTCTGAAATTTCAACTGAAGGAAGGCTTCTTTATAATACAAATGAATTTTGAAAAATATTTTTCAAAAATCAAGAAATGCAGTTCTGTTTTGGCGTTAAGAAGCTAACGCCTGGCGTTAGTCCCTTTGCTATAAAAATTTTTCTTTTTGGAAAATTTTCTGTTTTGTTTATGCATAATTTTGGGTTTATTTCTCTAGCATAGAATATCATTTACTGATAGAGCTAAAAAGACTTCAATGTTTTCAGAAAATATTTAAATTTGAATATTTTAATACAAATACAAAATTACAAAAAAATTTCAAAGAACAAAAATATGTTTTTCTCTTTTTGTGTGATTATTGTTTTGAACTTATATAAAAGTTAAAAAATATTTAAATATTGATTGTTATTCATTGACATTGTCAAGGATGATTAATTATATCAATTAAAGATTAAATACAATGTTTAATTTAACTTTCAAGTTTCTTAAAAAAACATTGTTTTGTATTTGTCATGCCTTGAAAATTATCTTGTTATGTGCAATGAAATTGATGGTAGATAAACATGTATAGAAATGCTTAGCATGCCTCTAAGTATGAGTAATGTATTATGTTTGATAATGATTTATTCACTCACTTATTTTTGATAATCTACATGTGTTTACAATCTTATACTTGCATGATTGTATAGTGTAATAACATAAATAATTAAAATGCATAAATAGATTACCTACACAACATTGAATTGGTTATTACAATTCTTTGTCTTTCATGCACTTATTCTTTAGAGAAATGTGGTTGAAAATGCGATGTTTGCAAAATAAGTGAATTCGGAGTCCTTAGTCACTAAACTAAAAAACAAATAATAAATGACAAGGAAAACTCCACCAAGTACTGCTCACCCTCCTGATAAGTCTTAATGAGCATTGTGAGTTTGGGCACCTTTGCTAAGAATTGTAAAGTGTCTTGTAGCAAACAATTTATACAGTATAAAAGTGATCCTCAAGCACTATTTTGCACCCTGATAAGTCTTAATAAGCATTGTGTGTGCAGAGCACCTTGGTAGTTGTACTCTTTATTCATGTGCATTGAAATATTGTGGAAGTAATAGTATTTGTGTATTTTAATGTTGTGTTAATTCATTATATATGTCATCTGTTTTTGATTGATTCACTTGTATACTTTATCAAAACACTATTTTGTACACATTATTATCTTTCATAAAACTTCTACTCATGAGAATTGGATCTTAATGCTCATATACATTATTCTCTACAAACTTAAGTAAATGCACTAGATAACAAAGCATGAACGCTATAATGTTTATGTTTACTTGAAATGCAAATTTTATTACATTGTAGTTTATGTATCTTTTCTTGATAATATAAAATCATGCTTGCAATTTTATCTTAATGGAATAGCATCTCTTGAATCTATAACTCAAACATCAACTTTTCAAATTTAAAACTCATTATCCTTTATATGATTTTATCTTCTAAAATGATGTTTATGTTTAAGAGTGCTTATTATATTCTTCTGCTAAGTTTACCATTTATGCTCATTCATGTCTATTATTCTTAACACCGTGGTATTCTTTTCAACAAGTGGTATCTTAAAATAGAATGCTTACTTTATCATGTCCGCTATGTTGCTTACTACTATATGTTCCATCATGCTTATATTTTTCTTAACAAGTAGTATTTAACAAGCTTTTGATTGCAACCTATTTTTCTTCTCGACATAGAACATATTACTCCTTATTGCACACTCTCACCTAAAGCTTCTTTTGATACTACCAAAAGGGGAGAATAAATTACATAAATCTAATCTTTAGGGGGAGTAATCATATAGGAGGTGCATTCTTTATCCTGTGCTCGATTATGACAATCCTTCAATAAGTGATTCCTAACCACTTAGTATATATACACTCATCCCTACCCGCTTTTACTAATAACAAAGGGGGAGAAGAAATTGAGAAATCTAGTAAAATAGAGTAGTTTATAAGAGAACACTTATGTAGGGGGAGGCATGATATAGAAAGAGTAGGCATTATCACTTTCAATTCTATCACGCTCTTAATATGTTATTCATGCATATCTTATTACCGCACTTATCTATAAACACAAATTGTCTTAATCTCACTAATTTCTCATACGAGTATTTGTTATTATCAAAATGGGGAGATTGTTGGAGCTTGCGTTCCGCATCTCTTGGTTTGAGAATAACAAATACCATGATATATTTGATCTAGTCTTTTGTGTGTTTATAGTGTCCAGGTTGTACAGGTTGAATGAGGAGACAAGTCCTCGTTCATGGGCATGATCCAAGAGTGTGTACACTTCAGAAAAAAGCAAAAGGATGAGTTGTGTGTGTTGATCTTAAAATGGCCATAACTTTCAATCCAGGAAGAGTTACGGAATGGTCCACCGCATTTCGGAGATGAGAACGACTCCATCTATAGTCTGGAGAAGTTTCGGAAGACAAAAATGAAGAGGAGCTATCGGATTCCGACTTCTAGATGTCGGAATACGACAGCGAAAATGACGCAGCATGACAACGGGCATGTTCCGCACGATTTGCACGAAGAACAGTTATATCCACTGTCGGAATTCCGACATCGATGTCGTCGACGACAGCTCCATGACCATCAAATCTCGCAGAAACGTCGCATTTATGGGACACGTGGCAGCTGGAGGAGATAACGTCGGAGGACGACAGCTAGATGTAGTCGACGACATCGACAAATTATATATTGACTCGTTTTTCATGGAGGAGAAGTTACACACAATTCTGGAGTACCTATACCAAAGTGCATTCCGTCTAGAGAGCTCCAGAACTCCAAGGACTCCCATTTTGGCAAGAACGTTCAAGAGCGAAGAAGAGACGGTCCGTGCGCAGTATCTCAGGCAATCTTTGCAAGGATTCGACGTCGCCTTCAGAGCTTCATATTTAGGGAGTTCTCATATCTTAATCTCTATTTTGTAATTTATTTTATTATCTTGTAATTCGTAGAAGAAATCGCCGCCTTGTGCGTGGCGTCTAAGTCTGTGTGTGGCTTAGGAGGAAATCGCCGCCTTGCGCGTGGCGTATAGGTCCTTGTGAGGCTTAGGAGTAAATCGTCATCTTGTGTGCAGCGTATAGATCATGGAGAGATCTAGGGGGGGCTAGTAGTAAGATCTAGGAAGAGATACGCTATAGCCGGCCGGTCCTTGGTTGAAGGACCGGTAAATTAAAAAGAAGTTTATTTTTATCATAGCCTTGATCTTAAGCTTTATTAAGATCAATAGTTCTTTGTATTCATCACTTGTGAAAATAAAATTTGATTTCCAATTTCCTCATGATTTCTAAGTGATTATTTTGGTTGTGTAAAAATCTACTTGTTTATCATTGCAAAATTATCTTAATATTATATAAAATTTCAAAGTAAATATTAACCCTTATTCACCCCCCCCCCCCCCCCTCTAAGGGCGCCGCAAGATCCAACACTACCTACCCAGTGAAGGACTCGCAGCGGTACCAGGGAATACAATAGGCTGAAACTCAAATCCCCCTTTCTAGGATATTTACTCTTATTGGTAACTACTCATTCTTACATACCCACTTCCTCTCTAGTTACTCTAGTTTCGTAAGGTGGTTTACAATTAACGGGATAGAGAAGCGATGACGATCAATTGAACATCAAATCTTGCCCTCCTTTAGTGACTAATTACACCTTCACGTCATCACTCAATCCCTAACTAATGGTTTCATATTTAGATGTTAATCATAACTTCTAATTACTGCTGGATCACCCCTCATATCTCTTAACATATCGTTATCAAAATTCCATATTGATATATTTTACTAAACACACCCCAATCCCAACCACTAAGTGTTGACACTAGTTGATTAGTCTACTAATCAAACTATGATGTACACACTGTTCCAGGGATTAATAATTCTGTGTGTAAAGATCAAATGGGGTCTAATTCAAATATTTCACTTTTGATATCCGCGGACCAAATTGTCCTCAAGTATGTTACATGACCTAAAGGGAGCTACATGGTCACCTAGCTAAATGTATTCAAATAAAGTTCCATAAGTTGTACAAATGATAAGCTGCTAGTTTTCACCTCTCTTTTCTTTTTGTTTACTTGAATATGATTATGTTTTGGATCTAATAAAATTTGTTGAGTTTAGTTATGATCCAAAATAGTGTTCAACAAAGGTTCATAATTTTCTCCCTAATAAAGTTCCAAAAAATTAATTAAATGACCAAGGGTACTATTTATAACATTGTGATGGATCTACTACAAATATTCATCCAAATGTTATAAATAAATTTTCTAGGTATTGTATAACTCTAAAATGAACATCAACAAGGATTGACATTTTACTAACAGTATTTGCTCATCAATACAAAATAAATCATATCAGCTCATTATTTCCACTTTATGAAGGAGCTAGTGTAAATCATCATAAAATAATTACAACAAAATTATTAGGGCATTATGGTCATATAGCAAGCCTTATGGCTAAGTCTCATAATTTTCTAGTTCTACTTGACCAACAATAATAATTACTCAAGAAAAATCATAAAATTCCACTTGATGAGAGAACCATTGTGAATCATCAGAGATTAAATATGACAAAATTATCAAGACATTATTATGGTCTAACAAGTCTACTGACCAAGTTTTATAATTTTCTAGTTTCGTTTAACCAGCAACATTAATTATTCTAAGTAAACAATCAAATCCCACTTTGTGAAGGAACCACTGTAAATCATCAGATAATAATTATAACAAAATTATTATGGCAATATTGTGCTCTAAAAAGCCTACTGGCCAAATATCATAATTTTTTAATTTCATTTGACTAGCCTCATTAATTATTCTAAAATGACAATCAAATTCCACTTTGTGAAGGAACCACTGTAAAATTTCAACAAATAAATATGATAAAATTCTCAGAGCATCATATTGGTCTCAAAAGTTCAACTACCCAGGTTCATGCAACTCAAAATTCATTTGCTCACAAAGAGGTGGGGTAAAGTAATTAGGGGTAATTTGGATAAGTGCAATTTAGTGGACTAAAGTAGCTCTAAAAATTTCAATTAAAATTTCCAGGGTGTAATTACACCCTCTAAAGTAAATTACAGAGTTTCATCATGATCTAGGGAAATTTGACCCAAGATTTCTCAATTGTGTTTAATGTGACTAAAGCTCATAAACCCTAATTTCCTAGGGAATTCAACCCCAATGTGTTTGATTCTTTCATAGATGAAAGATCTCGTGATAACAAGTGCATGTTCAAATTTTTAAGAGAATTTACCAAGGGAATATTTTATTATCCACAAAACACCATGAGTATAACATAATATTATGTGGGTTTCATCCACATGCACGAGTTCAAATGGGCTGAAAATTTGATCATGCTCATAATATGGCTACACAAATCCCCCACCAAAATATTGAGGTGTTTTGAAGGCATTTACACATCTAATTAACACATGTATTGTTATTTAAATGTTTCCTAAAACTTTAGGAAAATATTCTCTAAAAATCCCCAATTTTGGGCACAGGGTGTATTAGGGCATGACTCATGCATGCCCCAAAATTCATATCATTTGGACTTATATAACTCCTTAAAACAATTTTCAAATGATTGTGTCACCTTGTGTACATGCTCCACTAGAAATTCATTTCTGGAGGCTGTGGTGCTCCAAAATGTGTCAAACAAATTTCTAAAATTAGTTAAGACCTAGTTACATTTTGTATGCAGAGCACATTTCCTGATTCCTCACCTATAATTTCTTATAATTAATTTAATCTACTGCCAATCCTAGGTTTCAATAGCTAAAATAGGATTAAATAAATTCAAGGATTTAAAGTTAATGAATGGCTATGATTATCTCTCCTCTAGCCGACAACCATGATCTCTCCTTCATGGGCCGACTTTGGCTCCAAATTCCGGCCATCTCCAGCAAAACCCCTAAGCCACCACCTCCGGTCGAGGTTTGGCTATCGACCGGCGGTGAGAACTCCGTCGGAGGTGGCCGGAGTAGCTCTCCCGCTATTTTCATTTTCGGGCTCGAACACAACAAAAGTGAAATGGTGATCCACCATTTTTTCACTGATTTTGAAAAGGGAAGAAAGAAGAGGCTAGCACAGGTGGAGGAGAGAAGGAAATCGACCTGTGATCGGGTGTTAGATCGAGTGTTCCTCTTGGGGGCCATTTTTGGTTTTTCTGCGAGCACCTTGTGATTCCCCTCTAGCTGAGCTCGAAATCTCCAATTGAATGAGGGCTTCTTCTGCTTAGGAGATTCTAAGAGTGATGGTGAGGTGTTATCAGGTTGGGGGAGGCTATTTCTTCAGCTGCCATTAAGGGAGTGATTTCGGCAAGGTTGCCACCTCCCAATCCGGCCAATGCCAGAGCTCCACCTTATAGGGAATTAATTCCCTGAGCTAAGGGGAGGAAATTGGGTTTCAATTTGGCTTGTTCCAAGGCTTGCCATTAATGGTTGACCGACAAGCTATTTGAGCTTCTCCTCCCTCCTTTCACCAGCTACCACCTCGGCATTCTTGTTGGGGTTTCAATGTAGGGGCTGAGAGTAGCTTAGGAGAGGGGAATTGGGTGCCAAGTGGCACCCATTCCCAATCTCCTCTTCTTAGTCTCCTCTTGGTGGTGCCCCCCCCCCCCCCTAATTTGGGTCTTCTTTGGTTCAATTTGTCATGGGGTAAGTGGGATTCCTTTGGGCTTAACATTTGAGTTTGAACTTAATTTAGTTGAGCCTTGGGCTCACTTGAATCAAGGTAGCCTAATTTGGCTATTTGGGTCAAGGTTGACCCTTGGTCAACCATGGTGTTGTGGTGGAGTCACATTGGTGACTTTGGGCCCATGAGTGTCTATTATGGTGAACTTAGGCTTGGTGAGACCATTTGGGGCCCTTTTGACCCATTTAGGTCAAATTGGGTCAAGTGAGTCAAGGGGTGACTTGACCGAAACCATAGCCTTGACTTGACCCCTTTGTGTTGTTTGTGACTCATTGGGTTCTTTAATGGGTTAGGGGTGTCATGGTGGGATCATTTATCACCTTGGGGTCCATTTGACCAAGCTTAGGCTAGGTGACTAAAGGTATCTAAATGCACACCAATGTACAATTTCACCTACTCACCTAGGTTTCTATAGTTCCTTTGGCTAGCCTAACCTTTTATAATGACAAAATTCAACTGTATGGGTCTAGTGGTTTGTGGGATGTTACAAGAGCTCTCCCCTGGTGGCCCTAGAAGCAGAACCACCGCCTAAATTTTGATATTCAGGCGGCAATGACTTATTGTTCTCTATTCCAGTTTTCTAGCGAGCTCCGACGACGGTCAGCCGCCGGACCACCGCCAGTGGGTGTGTCGCCCTCTGATGACCTCACTGGCTGAGGTGTTGTGGCACTCTTGTAACGCCCCGGGTTTTTGCTAATTATTTTAAATTTAATTATTATTTATTTTAAATATAATTAGATTGTGAAATGGCGGTGTGAGGGCGTTACCATTTTGGGAGCGTCGTCTTTCGTTAGTTTGGGTGCGTAAATAATTAATAATGAGCGAAAACCAAAATAAAATGATGAGAATAATAATAAGATATATACATAACATACTATATATATGTAAAATATGTGTATATATGATAAAATAGCTTATAAAAGATGTTATTATTCTTATTTTTATATATTCTCGTTATTTTGATTAATCACAATGATTATAATGATAAGATAATATAAAACATTTAAAAGCATATAATATTTACAAAAGATTTCATATATAAGCACTATATATATATACATATGAAATAAGAAGTGTATATCCTAAGTCTAAAATTTGTACATGGGGTTTCATATAAAAACATATAAAAGCACTATATGTATATATAAAATAATAAGTATAATCTTATATATAAAAGCACTATCTAATTAATTAAAGTTAAGAAGAATCGAGAAGTAATAAAAGTGGATTTCCAAATTTTCACTTGTGTTTTTATATTATAAGCCTTGTCCTTTCTTCTTCTTCCCCAAGTCATTCCAGACTTTCTTATTTTCGGGTGAGTGCTTTTTGGTTTCGGGAGAGGGAGTTCCGGAAGAGGTCAGAGAAGGGATTTTGGTGTAGTCGGAGCTCGGAATCGTCGTCAGAGCATAGTTTTGGAAAGCTCTTGCCGAGATATTTGTGTGAGCGCCTCTCTTCTCGCCGAGGAGTGCTTTTTGGCTAGTCGGCTCTCAAGTTTAAGGCAAGTGGCAGTTATTTCTTCTTTTTTTGCTTTGAGTTGGTTTCTTGGTTGAAGTATAAGCAAAACCTTCTTCAATGGTATGCAAGTTGCAGCTATTTGATCTTCTCTTTGTTGACTTTGAGTTGGTTTCCTGGTTAATTTTTGTTGGCCTTGAGTTTGGTTTCCTAGTTAAGGTTTGGATTCCTGGTTATAGTGTATTCACATGAAAAGACCCAAGATAATGTTCCTTTATATGTTTATTCCTAGTCAAATATTTCTGTCTATTCCTCACTGGATTTAAAATCTGGTTATATGAAGGCAATCCTTGTTCTCATAGGTTTGGTTTGGGTTGCTGTGTGGTGAAAAGTTCTTCTTCATTGGAGATTTCTCTTCTTCTTTGTATACAAAGAGAAATCTGTTGATCTTAATTAGGTTAATAACAGTTGTTTTCTCTTGTTTGTCTTGTGTCTTTTTCCTTGTCAAGATGATCTTCTTGGTTTCTTGATTTCTGTTGTCATCTCCTCTTTCTCTTTTTAAGTTGTTTAAGTATTTCACTGAAATCTGATGGCTCAAAGTATACTTTTGTTGAACTCTGGTTATGCTAGGTTGTATAGAGTAATCTGTATATCAATTAGTCCTTTAAACTTAGTGTATTTTCTCTCCAATCATAAAAGTCCTGCTGCTGGAGTAGTCAAGTAGCAGTTGCCTTTTCCTTGTTAGTGTTGTTGGGTTCTCCATGTTAAGATTTTCCCTGCTATTTGGTTGTTGTTGTTATCTTCCCTTCCTCTAGAAAAAATTCTATATGCATATAATTTCAGATTTATATTTACTTCAATGGAATCTGGTAGTTAAATCTATATAAACAGAAAGAAATTAAGAATATTGTATAATAAATTTGTATTTTCTTCACCTGTTGGTCTTGGATTAAGAATCTCCTTGCTTGGCAAACTATGTATCTCCTGCTATTGCTGTTAGATTCAAGTATTTTATTTACAATCACTAAAATCCTGTTGTTGGAAAGGTTAAGTAGTATTCGTCGTGAAGCCCCGTCGATTTTATTAATTCTTCCAGTCGAATTCGTCAAGTCTCCTCATCAAATTAGTCGTGTATTCTGGGTTGGTTCATCAAATATTGTAAGTCAATTTGCAGTGTGTTCTCGAGTATTTTAAATTATGTTGTCAACCGTTTTGAGTTCATTTGTTGAGACTTTCAATGAAGTTAAGTCTTATTCGTCGAGATGTCCTGTGATGTTAAGTCTATTTGTCGAGATATCATGTGATGTTAAGTCTTATTCGTCGAGATGTCCTGTGATTTTAAGTCTTATTCATCGAGATGTCCTGTGATGTTAAGTCTTATTCGTCTAGATGTCCTGTGATGTTAAGTCTTATTCATTGAGATGTCTTGTGATGTTAAGTCTATTCGTCGAGATGTCCTGTGATGTTAAGTCTTCTTCGTCGAGATGTCCTGTAATGTTAAGTCTTATTCGTCGAGATGTCCTGTGATGTTAAGTCTATTCATCGAGATGTCTTGTGATGTTCAGTCTTATTCGTCGAGATGTCCTGTGATGTTAAGTCTTATTCGTCGAGATGTCCTGTGATGTTAAGTTTATTCGTCGAGATATCTTGTGATGTTAAGTGTATTCGTCGAGATGTCTTGTGATGTTAAGTCTTATTCATCGAGATGTCCTGTGATGTTAAGTCTTATTCCTCGAGATGACATGTGATCTTAAGTCTTATTCGTCGAGATGTCCTGTGATGTTAAGTCTTATTTGTCGAGATGTCCTGTGATGTTAAGTCAATTCATCGAGATGTCATGTGATGTTAAGTCTATTCGTCGAGATGTCCAGTGATGTTAAGTCTTATTCGTCGAGATGTCCCGTGTTGTTAAGTGATCATTCATCATATTATTTCAAGACTTTCGTCGTGTTGTTATGAGAATCGTCGAGATGTCCTGTAATGTTAAGTCTTATTCGTCGAGATGTCCTGTGATGTTAAGTCTATTCGTCGAGATGTCCTGTGATGTTAAGTGTATTCGTCGAGATGTCCTGTGATGTTAAGTCTTATTCGTCGAGATGCCATGTGATGTTAAGTCTTATTCCTCTAAATGACATGTGATGTTAAGTCTTATTCGTCGAGATGTCCTGTGATGTTAAGTCTTATTCGTCGAGATTTCCTGTGATGTTAAGTCTATTCATCGAGATGTCATGTGATGTTAAGTCTATTCATCGAGATGTTTGGTGATGTTAAGTCTTATTCGTCGAGATGTCCCGTGTTGTTAAGTGATCATTCATCATATTATTTCATGACTTTCGTCGTGTTGTTATGAGAAGTTTGTTAGGAATCAAGTTTGGATTCACCTAGTGTTTTCTGATGATTCGAAGACTGTTCTTGAGTGTTTCATCGTGAAGTTGTCGGTATCAGGTTTTTTTCTATAGTTTTGTTTCTTCATGGATGTTGTGGTGGCACTTTGCAAATGCTAAAGCTGGTATGATATGATAAGTTGATTTTGATGATGATTTTGGACTGTTGGTGGGTTGGAACAAGGGTCCAACACCACAGTGGCTTTTGATGGGTTTGTTTTGGACTGATGGGTGGGTAGGAACAAGGGTCCTCCATCACAGTTCTCTTTAATAATGAGTGGCTTGGATTGGTAAGTCCACCACCACGACGCCTCTTTATAGCTTTGGATTGTTAAGTCCCTTTATGTGGGTGGATTAGTGACTAGTGGGTCCGCCACCACATTCTTCTTTCAACTTATCATGCAGCAAATTTTTATGGTTATTTATTGCACTTGGTGCTAGATTTCTTTTACTCACTTATTGAGTTGATCCTACTGAATCTATTTACTTCATTGTCCATCCTTATTGATGTCTAGTTGCTCATATTTTTATGCTAACGTAAATCCTTCATGATTATTATGCTGCTTTCTTGCACCCTTCTTGGGCTGAGACATTCTTTTATTTGAATGTCTTAGGTTCAGGTCAGTAGCTGTTGCAGGTTGTTAAGCTAAGTCATCTAGGATTTGTGGTGAATTTCTTTCTTCCCTCTTGGGTGAGGAGTTGTCCTTTGGTTGTTGACTCTTCTTATTTGCACATGGGTTCATGTCAGTTGTTGACGCCCATAACGTAATTCTTGTTGTAAACTGCTTACTTGTTATTACGCTATTACATCTTTCAGTTGATGAACTGTTGCTCTCTGGGAAGTATTATGTTAGGATGCATAAGTTATTTTATGTATAGAAAATGACATTCTTGCATAGCATGATTTTAAGTAAATATCATCTACTTTGAAGATCGTAGAAAATCTTTTCTTACTTATACTAAATTTAGAGTTGCGCATACCATTGATGAAATGTTTGATATTTATGCTCATGTAGGATAAAATGAACCTATTTTTCCGCTGCGTATGTATAGATTTCTACTCATGGACTAGTTGATCCCCTGAACCGAGGGACACGATTTTAAGCTAAAAATGTAAATTCTATTTTTAACTCAAACATATTTATGTCTTTTATAAATATTCATAATGAGTGGTTGTCTGGGCATCTGTAGTTATCTTTTGCATGACGTGGCATCATAACGTGTATTTTCCCCTTACTCTGGTAATATTTATTAATTATTGGGAAAGTGCGGGTTGTGACAGTGGTATCAGGGGGAGGTTTGGACAGGTTGGTTGGTCGGTTGTTGAGCAGCCACCTGTTTAGAATTGTTTTTCATTGCATACACACATCAATGGGTCATCCGTAGATCTTGGCTGAAGCATGAACATTACACTCATAAGCATGATAAGAAGTATACAGAACATATTATGTAGTATGTGATGCATAATATGTGTTCGTATATGGATCCTCATAGGTGGCAACATGTGACTGTGATGTAGTATGTGATGCATAACACAAGTCCCATGGATGTCCATTAGATTTTTATTTTTCATTACATGTAATTATTATGTAGTATAAGATGCATAATATTACATGTGTACGTCGCTCATAACATGCATTAAGACTTTTATTTAGAATGTATAGCACGACATGCATTACATAACATAGTATTAGCACACGTGTCAAGTTAAAGATCTACATGATGACACAGGTACACACATGATTTAAAAGGAAATTGTTAAGCATTCATGCATTCATATTATATGCACGAGAGTCGGCAATGATGGATGTAACGCCCCTAAATTTTCGACTAGTATCTAGGAAATATATTGATGGCGTCATTTTTGACGAAGGGCGTTGCGTTAGTGCGGAGTTAGCGGTGCACCGTCGTTTGCGCGTTTCCGCGTCCGTTCGGTCAAGACGACCAAATTTTGGAGTTACCCGGAATTGAAAAATTTTACGTTAGGAAATTCGATTATTTAATTTTAGAAAAAAAATTGTTAAAGTTTCGTGGCGTTCCGAGCAAAATTGAAGTCTCGGTGAATTTTCAAAGATTTGAACATCTTAACGTCTCCGTAAACTTCAGAAATTTATATCACGAGAACGGTACGTCGGATTTTGATTCCGACTTCGCCGTTCGATTCGTAGCGCCGCCGTTCACCTTTCATGTGAATTTCGTCAATTTCGGCATTCGTTTAATTTTGGTAATAATATACCATTATTATATTTATTATTATTATTACTACTGTACACTCATCGAATATGCATAATCAATCAACGAATCGTGAATGTTGGAATATTATTATTATTATGAGTTGGATGTTATACTCATTCGACGATTCATGGGGTGTGATCAGATGGTTCGACGAAGTAGTATAGCAAAAATGCTATTATTATTATTGTTGCGGGTCGCTTAGGGCTCTTGGTAGACCGGTTTACTTGAACCACCTTAGCTCGGGAGCGAACCAAGCGCGCAAACAGTCAATTTGAGATTCGTTGAGTACACTGAGACTTTTTAACGTGGAAAACCCGAAAAGGGTAAAAAACCACGCGGTCGGAGCTGTGCCGACCAAACTTCACTATCTTCTGGGGGTTACAATCTGGTACTTAGAACTCGAGCGCGATAGGTCGCTGCTCGTTACAATAATAGAGAGAGAGAGAGCTCCGAGGGTGACAGGTCACCTCTCGGAAAACTAAGTATTTTTCCTTCTGAGAATGTTGGAGAACAAAAGTGAGAAGGCTCCGGAGAACAAAAGTGAGAAGGCTCTGGAGAACAAAAGTGAGAAGCGGTGTCGCCTTTCAGGACGAAGGAAACTTTCAAGTCCGCGAAGGAGATCTTCAAGCGCCGAAGGAGAATTCCGCAAAAGTCTGCAAGGAGCTCTCCCGAGTGCAGAAGGCAAGGTCCTCTCAAATGAAGCCCTGGGGCTCCTTTTATAGCTTTGGCTGGGGGTAGTCCGGTAATTTCACCGTTGTAACTTCCATAAATACCTGGCGGACGAATCATCTTTTCTAGTTCGGGGCACACGGATCGCCATTTTTCGTAAATGACCATCTTGCCCTTCGGGCAGTTCGGGCAGTTTTGTTTGAGGCGAAAAAGGCGACAAGCTGTTCCTGAAATCTAAGAAGCTGGAAAGACAAAAAGCGAGCATGCTAGAAAGACAAAATGTGAGAAGTCAGAAAGTCAAAAAGTGAGCGTGCCCAAAATGCGAAAGTGCTCTGAGCGCGCTCAGAAGTGTTCTGAGCGCGCAACGAACGGGGAATTGCTCCGAACAGAGTCCGGAGCCTGAAAAGCGGGCGGCGAGACGGAAGAGGGGTGACTCACCCCAACCTTGCTATGGGGGAGAGCGGCTCGACCGCACCCCGAAGGGGGGGTGCCCGGGCCGTACCCCAAGAGGGATGCGTCCTGGCCGCACCCTAAGAGGGGGGTGCGGCCTGGCTGCAGCCCGCACCCCAAAAAGGGGGTGCGGCCTGGCCGCACCCCAAGGGGGGTGCGGCCTGGCCGCACCCCAAGGGGGGTGCGGGCTAGCCGCACCCCAAGGGGGGGTTCGGCCTGGCCGCACCCCAAGGGGGGTGCGGGCTGGCCGCACCCCAAGGGGGTGCGGGCTGGCCGCACCCCAAGGGGGGTGCGGGTGCGGGCTGGCCGCACCCCCTGAGGGGTGCGGGCTGGCCGCACCCCAAGAGGGGGGTGCGGCCTAGCCGCACCCCATGAGGGGTGCGGGCTGGCCGCACCCCAAGAGGGGGTGCGGCCTAGCCGCACCCCAAGAGGGGTGCGGACTGGCCGCACCCCAAGAGGGGGGTGCGGCCTGGCCGCACCCCTCAAGGGAGGCTCGGCGCTACCGCGCGGTAGCGCCGCGCTTGCCGCGGGCGCTACCGCGCGCGGTCCTGCTTTGCGCGGTGCTGTAGCGTTCGGATGCGGCGATTGCACGCGGTCTTGCACGGACGGTTGGTGGCGGAGATAGTGGGCTTGCCCACTCTACCACTTCCCTCTTATCATCTTAGTGGGCCTTTGAAATAACCACCTCCTTGACTTGTATGAATGAGAATCTTCTATGAGTACGGATCAATTATTATTCTTATTATTATAAACGAACCAACATTTTTTTCCTTCTCTCCTTTCAACTATTATTATTATTAATAGTACTATTAACTATTATTATTATTATTATAACTATAATTTTTATATAAATAGTCTTCCTCCTTCTCCGTAAGAAATCAAGCCATATTCATCTTCTCCCTTTCCCGACCTGAACCAGAGCGGAGGCGTTGTTTACTGTGAACCTTCAGATCGCCGCCACAGGAGCTCCAGAGTACGAAATCTTCGCCGGAGCATAGATCTGGAAAGCTCTCGCCGAGCTCTTCGCGTGTGCGGTATGTATTTTGAGTTTCGTAGATTATTGAGGTTAGAGCTGGTAGCCCTAACCCTCCTTTTCGTTCCAAAAGTTTCAGAGATTCTTCCTCGAGGTTTTCTAGCGGCCGATCTGCGACGAGGAGTTGTTCGGAAAACATTTCTGGTGAAAACTAGGCAAGTGGTGGGCTAAACCCCTCTTGCGCAATTTTTCTTTCCCTTTATTGTTTATTTCTGTTCCTCTTAGAGAGATGTTATGTAAAGCGTTCAGTTATTCGGGCAAAATTTCTGTAGTATTGTAGAGCAAGTCGATTTGGCTAACGTAGAATTCGTCCAGGAGTTAAGATAATCCGTTGAGTATAGATTCGTCGAATAGTTACGAGCAATTTCACCGAGAACTCGAAGTAAATTCGTCGATTCATTTCGACAAATTCGTCGACTCATTTCGACGAATTCGTCGACTCATTTCGACGAATTCGTCGACGTAGATTTAGACTTCCGTGAGAGAGGTAAGTCGATTCGCCGAAATTCGTCGAATGAGTTTCGACGAATTCGTCGAGAGTCCTGAGGGTTCGTCGAGTCTTTTCGACGAATTCGTCGAGTACGCCTTGGTTTCGTCGAGTGTTTTCGTCGAGCTTGTTGTGAAGGTGGTTTTCCTGGGAGTTCTTCTCCAGGTTTTTCTGTGGTGTCTATCTTGATTATGATAATGTGAAACCCTATCCCCAGCCGATTGATTTTGGACTATTAGTGTAGTTGGACAATGAGACCACTACCACAGTGCCTATTTTTCTCTTCCGTGGACGTGTTGGTTGTTGGTTGTGTGGGCTGTAACCGCCGCCACAGTGCTTTTGTGTCATGGATGTTTTGGTCTGATGGTTGGTTGGAAAGAATGCCTCCGCCTCAGTACTGTTTTGTTTTGGCGGGGATAGTGATTCATTTCTTGGGTAACACTTTACCCTTTCCTTTTGATTGTTGTTGCAAATACAACTTTGACCGCACCGTGTGTCAGTCTTTCTTTACTGTTGGATACTAACACTTCTTTATTTGATTTGATGATGTTCACAGCTATTCGTGATTGGGTTGGTAACCCTCTTTTGTTGAGTTTTCTCTCACTCTTTGTTTATGATGTTTTTCATGCTTTTGTGCTGAGGCATTCTTTTCTTTTGAATGTCTCAGGTACGGATCAGTAGTAGGTGGAGCTAACCTAGATCTGTCTTCTTCAGATTTGCTAGTTGTCTTCTTACTCTCGCTTGATAGGTAGACTTTTGGTTTCTTGTGAGAACTTGTTAAGGTGATGGGTTCGTGTCAGTTTGTTGACGTCCATAGCCTAAATTCTTTTTGTGTTAGACTTTGGCTTGCTATTTATATGCTACTACTGTTGTCTTGCTATTAGTGCAAATGCTCTTGGGAAGATTTTATGTTAGGATGCATAGTAGATATTTTACATACAAAACTTCATAATTCTTACTACGTGACATCTCTTTCTAAGCTAATATTATTCTATTTTGAAGCCCGTAAAAGAAACCTTTTGTATTTATACTAAATCTAGAAGTGCATATCATCAAAACGTTGGTTAGTTCATCATGCTCATATAGGGTAAGGTAAAGTAAATTATGTATTTTCCGCTGCGTAAATTTATACATTCCTATTTATGGACTAGTTGATCAATTAAACCGAGTGACACGGTGTTTGAAAACTTTAACTTAAATTATATTTTAAACATAAAGTTCATGACTTTCTAAAGAAAAGTGAAGGTAGAGCTGTCTGAGCGTCTGCAGTTGTCCCCTACAGGACGTGACATCATGATGCGTATTTTCTCTTACTCTGGCGTATTATTTAAATACGGAGAAAATACAGGTTGTGACAATGGATCTCATCTGTTGAGCATAACATCGTTCAAAAACAAATCCCAGAGCAATGCAGTAGCAAGAGCAAGTATTTGTGTTTCCCTTTCTTCCTTTGGGGCCTGAGTCAAGTCTTGATAGACTGTTTGTTGGTATTCTTTAGTGACAACTCCTAAGCGTCAATCATTGAAATCTGCTCCCAAGTCTGAGGGCGAGTCTTCTGGTGCGCATAGTGAGGCGTTGATCGAGGAGTTGCATCCGAGCAATGAGGCTCTGTCGAGGTAGTTAGTTGCGATGCAAGAGCAGTTGCAGTGTGGTTGGTTGCCACCTTAAGGCAGCAACCTGCTGTGCGGGATCCTGCGGTGGTTCAGGTTGTTCCTGTCCTCCCTGCTCCTTTAGTGCCCCATGTTGTGTTGCCGCCTGAGATGAATTTCATCTCGCATTTTCAGCGTTTAGTCCCCCCCCCCCCCCCCCCTCCACCTTTAATGGGAGAGCTGATTTCGTGGCATTAGATGATTGGCTTGTAGCGATCGAGAAATTATTCTCTTATATAGGGATTTCAGCAGACCAAAAGGTAATGGTCGCTGCTTTTCATCTAAAGGGCCTTGCTAAAAGGCTGATGGATCAGAGAGAAGGAGAGTCTTGTGGATGGGTGCTCGTGGGAGCAGTTCAAGGAGATATTGCTGAGGAAGTTTCTGCTGTCAGTTGAGCGGGATAGGCTGCTGAATGACTTTCTGCATCTGAAGCAAAGGCAACCCTTTCGAAAAAAGAGGCAAGGAGGTGTGTAGCTTTTGTGGTCGTGCGGGCCACCCTTTCGAAAAGTGTTCTAATAAGTTAGATGCTCAAGAGCAGCTGCAAGTGTTTGCGATGCGGAATGCATATAAGGGAAATCACACTTGTTCTCTATGTCAGAAGATTGGGCATGATGCAGCCCACTGTTGGGCAAGAGATAAGTTATGCTTTCGGTGCGGACAGAAGGGGGCACCAGGTTGCACGATGTTGGTCAGAGAAGCTGTGCTTTCTGTGTGGGCAGAATGGTCATGAGAAAGCTGTGTGTTCACAGTCTCCGTTTGATCCAGTTGATTCCTCTTCAGGCTTTGTCGCCGTCGTCGCAGCTACAGTAGTTGGATTGGAGAAAAGGTGAGCTTACTGCAGTAGCCAAGGAAGCAGTGCAATGTTCTTCCCCGGAGTTATCGGGTCAGATTTTGACTTAGTTGTTATCTCGTAGTTGTGCGGTTAATAATTATGTATCGATGTGATTGCATAAGCGAGTTTGCAGTAAAGAACCGTTGGGCGCACGTTCTTTCCGAGTCGGCATTCCGTTTTGCGTTGTAAAGTGTCGAGGCGAAACTTTCTTTTAGGAGGGGTGATTGTAACGCCCCGGATTTTTGCTAATTATTTTAAATCTAATTCTTATTTATTTTAAATATAATTAGATTGCGAAATGGCGGTGTGAGGGCGTTACCGTTTTGGGAGCGCCGTCTTTCGTTAGTTTGGGTGCGTAAATAGTTAATAAAGAGCGAGAACCAAAATAAAATGATGAGAATAATAATGAGATTTATATATATAACATACTAAATATATGTAAAATATGTGTATATATGATAAAATAGCTTATAAAGGGTGTTATTATTCTTATTTTTTATATAATCTCATTATTTTGATTAATCATAATTATTAGAATGATAAGATAATATAAAATATTTAAAAGCATATAATATGTACAAAAGATTTCATATATAAGCACTATATATATATGCATATGAAATAATAAGTTTATATCCTAAGTCTAAAATCTGTACACATGGGGTTTCATATAAAAGTATGTAAAAGTAATATATGTATATATAAAATAATAAGTATAATCTTATATATAAAAGCACTATCTAATTAATTAAAGTTAAGAAGAATCGAGAAGTGATTAAAGTGGATTTCCAAATTTCCACTTGTGTTTTTATATTATAAGTCTTGTCCTTTCTTCTTCTTCCTCAATTCATTCTAGACTTTCTTATTTTCGGGTGAGTGCTTTTTGGTTTCGGGAGAGGAAGTTCCGGAAGAGGTCGGAGAATGGATTTTGGTGTAGTCGGAGCTCGGAATCGTCGTCAGAGTGTAGTTTTGGAAAGCTCTCGTCGAGATCTTCGTGTGTGCGCTTCTCTTCTTGTCGAGGAGTGCTTTTCGGCTAGTCGGCTCTCAAGTTTGAGGCAAGTGGCGGTTTTTCTTCTTTGTTTGCTTTGAGTTGGTTTCCTGGTTGAAGTATAAGCAAAACCTTCTTCAATGGTATGCAAGTTGCAGCTATTTGTTCTTCTCTTCGTTGACTTTGAGTTGGTTTCCTCGTTAATTTTTGTTGGCCTTGAGTTTGGTTTCCTAGTTAAGGTTTGGCTTTCTGGTTATGGTGTATTCACATGAAAAGACCCAAGATAATGTTCTTTTATATGTCTATTCCTAGTCAAGTATTTCTGTCTATTCCTCACTGAATTTAAAATCTGGTTATATGAAGGCAATCCTTGTTCTCATAGGTTTGGTTTGGGTTGATATGTGGTGAAAAGTTCTTTTTCTTTAGAGATTTCTCTTCTTCTTTATATACAAAGAGAAATTTGTTGATCTTAGGTTAGTAGCAGTTGTTTTCTCATATTTGTCTTGTGTCTTTTGTCTTGTCAAGATGGTCTTCTTGGTTTCTTGATTTCTGCTGTCATCTCATCTTTCTCTTTTTAACTTGTGTAAGTATTTTACTGAAATCTAATGACTCAAAGTACACTTTTGCTGAACTCTGATTATGCTAGGTTGTATAGAGTAATCTTTATATCAATTAGTTCTTTAAACTTAGTGTATTTTCTCTCCAATAAGAAAAGTCCTGCTGCTGGAGTAGTCAAGTAGCAATTGTCTTTCCTTGTTAGTGTTATTGGGTTCTCCATGTTTAGATTTTCCCTGCTATTTGGTTGTTGTTGTTGTTATCTTCTCTTCCTCTAGAAAATTGTTCTATTTTCATATAATTTCAGATTTGTATTTACTTCAATGGAAACTGATAGTTAAATCTATATAAACAGAAAGAAACTAAGAATATTGTATAATAAATATGTAGTTTCTTCCCCTGTTGGTCTTGGGTTAAGAATCTCCTTGTTTGGCAAACTATGTATCTCCTGCTATTGCTGTTAGATTCAAGTATTTTATTTACAATTACTAAAATTATGTTGTTTGGAAGGTTAAGTAGTATTCGTCGTGAAGTCCCGTCAATTTTGTTGAGTCTTCCAGTCGAATTCGTCGAGTCTCCTCGTCGAATTAGTCGTGTATTCTGGGTTGGTTCATCAAATATTTGAAGTCAATTTGCAGTGTGTTTTCGAGTATTTTAAATTATGTTGTCAAACATTTTGAGTTCATTTGTTGAGACTTTAAGTGAAGTTAAGTCTTATTCATCGAGATGTCTTGTGATGTTAAGTCTATTCGTCGAGATGTCTTGTGATATTAAGTCGATCTTATTCGTTGAGATGTCCTGTGATGTTAAGTCTTATTCGTCGAGATGTCCTGTGATGTTAAGTCTTATTCGTCGAGATGTCTTGTGATGTTAAGTCTTATTCGTCGAGATGTCCTGTGATGTTAAGCCTATTCGTCGAGATGTCCTGTGATGTTAAGCCTATTCGTCGAGATGTCCTGCGATGTTACGTCTTATTCGCGGAGATGTCCTGTGATGTTAAGTCTTATTCGTCGAGATGTCCTGTGATGTTAAGTCTATTCATCGAGATGTCCTGTAATGTTAAGTCTTATTCGTCGAGATGTCCTGTGATGTTAAGTCTTATTCGTCGAGATGTTCGGTGATGTTAAGTCTATTCTTCGAGATGTCCTGTGATGTTAAGTCTATTCATCGAGATGTCGTGTGATGTTAAGTCTTATTCGTCGAGATGTCCCGTGATGTTAAGTCTTATTCGTCGAGATGTCCTGTGATGTTAAGTCTTATTCGTCGAGATGTTCTGTGATGTTAAGTCTTATTCGTCGAGATGTCCTGTGATGTTAAGTCTATTCGTCGAGATGTCCTGTGATGTTAAGTCTATTCGTTGAGTTGTCCTGTGATGTTAAGTCCTATTCGTCGAGATGTCACGTGTTGTTAAGTGATCATTCATCGTGTTATTTCGTGATTTTCATCGTGTTGTTATGAGAAGTTCGTTAGGAGTCATGTTTGGATTCACCTAGTGTTTTTTGATGATTCGGAAAGTGTTCTTGAGTGTTTTGTCGTGAGGTTGTCGGTATCAGGTTTTTTTCTACAGTTTTGTTTCTTCATGGATGTTGTGGTGACACTTTGCAAATGCTAAAGCTGGTATGATATGATAAGTTGATTTTGATGATGATTTTGGACTGTTGGTGGGTTGGAACAAGGGTCCACCACCACAGTGACTTTTGATGGGTTTGTTTTGGACTGATGAGTGGGTAAGAACAAGGGTCCTCCATCACAGTTCCCTTTAATAGTGAGTGGCTTGGATTGGTAAGTCCACCACCACGGCGCCTATTTATAGCTTTGAACTGTTAAGTCCCTTTATGTGGGTGGATTAGTGACTAGTGGGTCCGCCACTACATTCTTTTTTCAACTTATCATGCAACAAATTTTCATGGTTATTTATTGCACTTGGTGCTAGATTTCTTTTACTCACTTATTGAGTTGATCCTATTGAATCTATTTACTTCATTGTCCATACTTATTTATGTTTAGTTGCTCATAACGTAAATCCTTCATGATTATTATGCTGCTTTCTTGCACGTTTCTTGGGCTGAGGCATTTTTTTCTTTGAATGCCTGAAGTTCAGGTCCGTAGCTGTTGCAACTGGCTGAGCTGAGTTATCCAGCCTTTGTGGTGGATTTCCTCCTTCCCTCTTGGGTGAGGAGTTGTCCTTTGGTTGTTGACTCTTCTTGTTTGCCTATGGATCTGTGTCAGTTGTTGATGCCCATAGCATAATTCTTATTGTAAACTGCTTACTTGTTATTACGCTATTACATCTTTCAGTTGATGAATTGTTGCTCTCTGGGAAGTTTTATGTTAGGATGCATGAGTTATTTTATGTATAGAAAATGACATTCTTGCATAACATGATTTTAAGTAAATGTCACATACTTTGAAGATCATAGAAAATCCTTCATTACTTATACTAAATTTAGAGTTGCGCATACCATTGATGAAATGTTTGATCTTCATGCTAATGTAAGATAAAATGAACCTATTTTTTTGCTACGTATGTATAGATTTCTACTCGTGGAATAGTTGATCCCCTGAACCGAGGGACACAGTCTTAAGCTAAGAATATAAATTCTATTTTTAACTCAAACATATTTATGTCTTTTATATATATACATAATGAGTGGTTGCCTGAGCGTCTGTAGTTGTCTCTTGCATGACGTGACATCATAACATATATTTTTCGCTTACTCTGATAATATTTATTAATTATTGGGAAAGTGCGGGTTGTGACAACTCTGGCCACATGATTGTTGCCGTCGAGATTAAATAGGAGGAGGTCGACATTTATAATGGGATTGATCCTCCAAAGTTGGATCTGCATGGGGAGGATTGATCCCGACCGTCAGATTCCTCTGAATGATTGCCAATCATTGTCTGAGGTAGTAAAGGAGGAAACAACTCCTTCCAACGCATCCCCGGCCGTCAGATCAGATTCAGAAATGCGCGAGACGTTATCGGTATTCCAGACATGATTCAGATGGTTTAAATGAGTCAAAACTATAGCTAGTTATTTTAATATATGTCACAGATCCTGATTAATTATATTTGAAGGCCTTACATGACATACTAGAGGGGACCCCCAACATGAACGTTGTGGACGGTCCTCTGACCTTTCCAAATTATGTCGGCCCTCATGGTGTGGTTTGTGTATCAAGATATTAATTTCCCAAAATTAATGGATTTAATTTAAGTGTTATATGTTAAGAAATTCATATCTTCATGCTTACTCAATATATTGACCTGAAATTTATATGGAGGTCAGAAACATTATTATTTAGATTCCCATAGAGTTTCATGTTTTTTGAATAATTATTTCTTAATGTACTATTGATTATTTTAGAATAATTAAAGTGATTAAATTAAGTAAATAATGTACACTTAAAAATGAAATTTGGAGCCCAAATTAAGCCCAAAATTTTTTGGCATGGATAGGTGATGACATTACTAACACATGAACAAAATTTAAAGTCATTTGAGAAAGACTTGCTCATAATTTTATATTAATGAAGAATAGATCTAATTTGTCACACCAAACCATAAGGCCATTTAATTATGTGAATATTTCCCTTGTTCCAAATCCTTTTGAGTTAAATTCTTTACAAAGCCTTATTTATGTCATAACTCATCTATGGTAAAATCTTGGGGGTTGATTTGAGGACATATGAATAAGTTTCGAACTTAGGGCGTATGTGAATAAATGGTGTCAAATTTGTTCAGATCCAAAATGATATCCGCATTGAGGAGGAACATAAGAGTAAAAACTCTAAAGTTTCCAAAGACCTTGCTCCAAGAGTAAACCTCACTGAATCGCAAGGCAATCCTTCTCCCCACCATCACTCCAAAGCCAAAGGAAAGAATCATAAGAAACCTTTCCGTCCAGGTTCCCGCCATCAGAAACCAAATCATCCCAAGCCTGGTCCTTCAAACCAAAATCTAGGTAAAGGGAAATGGTGCTTCATCTGCGGCCGCACAAACCATCTGTCCACCAACTGCTTCTACAAGGAGACAGAACCCATGATTGGCAAGTCTTGTGGAGACAAGCCTCAGGCCAACATGATCCAAGCACCGGTTCAACCTATCTTCAGGTTAGATTATACTCCTAGTCTTCTTCTCACTTGTTCATCAGATTGGTGGCTTGATTCCGGAGCAAATGTTCATACTTGTTTTGATTGTTCTTGCTTTGCCACCTTTCAGGACATCAGTGGAGGAAGCGTGATCTTAGGAGATGCTTCTTCGGCACAAATACTTGGACGCGGGCGAGTGGATCTTAGGTTGACATGCAGGAAGACACTAGCCTTGCATGATGTGTTTTATGTGCCGAGAGTTAGGAAGAATCTTGTTAGCAGATCTTTGCTAGTAAAGAAAGGCTACAAGATTGTCTTAGAGTCAAATAAAGTTGTAATAACATTAAATGATGTCTTTATTGGCAAAGGATATATTTGTGATGGTTTATTCAAATTAAATGTTGCTGATTTAGAAATTAATCAGATTTCATCTTCTTCTATTTCATGTTCAAATACAGATTTTTGGCATGCTAGATTAGGACATGTGAATTCAGATTCAATGAAAAGAATGTTGACTTTAAATTTAATTCTGAAATTTAATATTGCACCAAGTTCTAGATGTGAAATTTGTGTACAATCTAAATTTTCTAGGAAGCCTTTTAAATCAGTTGATAGAACTTCAAAACCTTTAGAGTTAATTCACTCGGATGTATGTGATTCAAACTGCCAACCCACTAGAGGTGGAAATAAATATTTTGTAACTTTTATTGACGATTTCACTTAATATTGTTACATATATTTATTAAAAACTAAAGATAAAGTCTTTTCATATTTTAAGATTTTCAAAGCAGAAGTAGAAAATCAATTAGGAACCTCTATCAAAATTCCTAGGTCCGATCGAGGTGGAGAATACACTTCGAATGAACTAACCCAATTTTGCCAAGAACATGGGATTATTCATCAAGTGACTGCTCCATATTCTCCTCAATCGAATGGTGTAGCTGAACGTAAAAATCGGACCTTGATGAACAT
This sequence comes from Dactylorhiza incarnata, assembly GCA_033032865.1. Lineage (NCBI taxonomy): Eukaryota > Viridiplantae > Streptophyta > Magnoliopsida > Asparagales > Orchidaceae > Dactylorhiza > Dactylorhiza incarnata. The sequence continues at coordinate 2,768,925 of JAWHQI010000222.1, forward strand.
GGTCAATGCCATGTTAGCCGAGTCCGGTGCCCCGGAAAAACTCTGGGGAGAAGCGTTGCTCACTTCCTCCTTCATCCTTAATAAGATTCCATCTAAACAAAGCGATAAGACACCTTTTGAATTATTCAAATTAAAAAAACCTAACCTCCAAATTCTTCGAGTGTGGGGGTGTTTAACTAAGGTAGCAATTCCTGAACCTAAGAGAAAGAAAATAGGACCAAAAACATTAGACTCTATTTTCATAGGATATGCATCCGATAGTAGTGCTAATAGATTTCTCATCACTAATTCCCTAACTAGTGAAATATCTAACAACACCATTATAGAAGCTAGAGATGCAGCTTATTTTGAAGATAAATTTCCATATAAACCAAATAACTCATCTCAACCTTCAAACCAACCATCCATTTCTTCTATAGAACCATTAGAAAATGATGAACCTAGAAGAAGCAAAAGAGTTAGAACCGAAATATCCTATGGGGAGGACTACTTCACTTATCTAGTTGAAGGAGATCCTAATACATATGAGGAAACAATGACCTCATCTGATTATCCCTTTTGGAAAGAAGCAATTAATTTAGAAATTAATTCTATCTTAGAAAATAAAACTTGGATCCTAACCGACTTAACTCCCGGTGCCAAAGCCATAGGATGTAAATGGATCTTTAGAAAGAAATTAAATTCGGTTGGATCCATAGATAAATATAAGGCTCGCCTTGTAGCTAAAGGTTATGCCCAAAAACAAGAAATAGATTATCTAGACACATATGCTCTCGTAGCTAGAATAACCTCTCTTCGTATTCTAGTCGCATTGGCTTCGATCCATAGGATGATCATTCATCAAATGGATGTCAAGACCGCATTCTTGCATGGAGACTTAGATGAAGAAGTCTACATGTCTCAACCCGAAGGTTTTGTGGTCAAAGGCCAAGAAACCAAAGTTTGTAAATTAATTAAATCTCTTTACGGTTTAAAACAAGCACCTAAACAATCACATCAAAAGTTTGACTCCGTAGTCTTAACTTTTGGTTTCAAATCTAATGAATTTGATAAATGTATTTATGCCAAACAAGACGAAAATGAAATTGTCTTGTTATGTCTCTATGTAGATGACATTTTAATCTTTGGAAACTCAATTAAAATTATTAATGAAACCAAAAATAATTTATCATCCAATTTTGATATGAAAGATTTGGGGGAAGCAAACATTATATTAGGAATGAAACTAGTTAAAAATGATTCTAGCGTATCATTATCTCTTTCACACTCGATTGAGAAAATGTTGATTAAATTCAACTTATATGACTCCGTTCCCGCTTCTACTCCATATGACGCTAGTGTAAAACTTTGTAAAAATACTAATGAACCCGTTGATCAACATAGGTATGCATAAATGATAGGATCACTCCTATACATAGCTAACCGCACTAGGCCCGACATTTCCTATATCGTAGGCCGCCTTAGTAGATATACTAGTAATCCAAGTGATGAACATTGGATAGCTCTAAATAGAATATTTAAATATCTTCGTGGAACTATGGATTATAGTTTAGTGTACACAGGATTTCCCGGAGTACTAGAAGGATATTCAGATGCCAATTGGGTAACTGATTCGTTAGACGTTAAGTCAATAACGGGCTTTGTATTCCTCCTTGGAGGTGCTGCCATTTCATGGGCTTCTACAAAACAAACAGTTATTTCTAGAAGCACCATGGAATCGGAGTTTATAGCTTTGGACACTACATGTGCCGAAGCAGAATGGATTAAAAATTTACTTAGTGAAATTCCATTAATTGAAAATCTCATGCCTGCTATCTCTTTACATTGTGATAATAAAAGTGTTATTGATTTAACTGCTTCTAACAGTACTAATTCCAAAATGAATAAGTTCATGAGAATCAGGTACAAGTCCGTGAAGCAAAGAAGAAAAGAAGTGATATCACTCAACTATGTAAAGTCAGAATTGAATCTGGCTGATAATCTTACCAAGGGATTGTCCCGAAGGGAGATATTGTTGTCATCGAGGGGAATGAGGCTTAAGCCCACATGATTTGCTGCCAACGGTGGATACCCAACCCATGTGATTGGAGATCCCATGAAGTGGGTTTAATGTGGTAGAAACGAAGTCGTTGATGTAGCGTAGTTGGGAGCACAAAATATAAGGTTGAGAAAACCTTCTCCCCATTCCTATGATGTTGTGTTCTACGTAACAAGTTAGGATGAACTTAATTAAGTTCTTAATGGTTGCCAAATGCATATTTCTTTGCGAGATATTGGTTACGAATATCTCTTGAGGCACCACCTATGTGGGGGTTGTTGTGAGGCCGCAACTTTGGGATCCGGGCTGAACCCAAAAATACCTCTCATGAAAAATCAAGGAATGCGCATGGCCATTAACGCGCCCACTGCCATAACCCAAGAACAACCAATCTTTTGTGTGCTTATCTAATTTACCGGTCAAAAGTTTATAATTCAAAGCCTCTGGCACATTATACTCTTCGGTAGAGGAAGTAAGTACTAAGTATAGATTCAAGGTAACCATTCCATCTATACCCATTGCATTAGATACAACTTGATGAAGCAAATTTGTATTTGATTTTATTTATTATTAATAATATCATATTTATGAAGTTCGCTTTTGGTTTTCTCTTTTGTGGGGGATTGTTAGAAATTTTGTAAATAAACATTTATTTATAATGTTTTATTATAGCCTTTTGGTGTTTGGTGTATGGCTGTTCATATATGATGAAAAGCTCCAAAACCAAAATTGGAGAGAATCCAAATATTTGGAGGGAAGCCTTTCATGATGAAAGGGTATTCTTTAGTCCCACCTTGCCATTCTACTTCTTCCCTTAAGTGTATATAAAGAAATTCACACATTCTTATTTGTTCAAAAGAACATAAGGAGAAACTATGAACCACACGCGCGCGCGCGCGCACGCACCGCACCGGATTTCGGATTTGGGGAATAATTGAATTGAATTGTATTTTTTGTTCCAAATAGTTTCATAGCGTTTTACTCGGAGTTGCGTCGATTAGAATTCGGAGCTGCGTCGAATAGATTTCGACGTAGCGTTGTTTTGCCCGCTGGAGTTGCATGGCGTCGAATTGAACTTGACGCATGCGTCGATTGAACTCGACGTAGCGTCGATAAGGCTTGCGTCGATAAGTCCTGCGTCGATAGAACTCGACGTAGCGTCGATATGATGTCGACGCAACGTCGAGTTCTCTTCACACACGTTCTGCCATTTTTACGCGTTTTCTCAACCGCTCTTTTGCGCGTCTTTCTCGCCAATATTTACGTTGGAAATTTTCAGCGTATATCTTCCCGATTATGTGCCTTCCATTTGTAACCATTAATCTTTATTATGCTCTTAAATATTGCCGTTTTGAAGATCCTCCTTTTCCGGCTATATTCTGTCTATATATATTGATGTTCTTCTCAGAGAGAAATGACTCTCTTACACGCTCTGATTCGCTCTTCTGTTCTCTCTATTCTGTGACGATCTTCTACGTGATTTCATTTTCTTTATATTTGCTTCATCAAGTGGGGGTTCGGGTGCTCTGTGCTTCTTCGGTGTCCGCGCACATCGGAGTTTTGGGATCTAGCCGGGTGTTGTACCTTGGAGGAGTGAGCATCGGTTGAAAGCCTTGTCGGAGGGTGGTGCAACTTCTTTAGGGCAGTGATCACACGCCTTACCCAGGCTCGATTCTAAACTATATATTTCTCTTTTTTATTTCTCATCCCTTCATGCAATTTATTTTATTATTGCTGATCATATATATTTGTATAGATCTACTGTTTTCAGTAAAAGTTTTAAAACAAAAATATATCATATTGTATATTAAAATTAGGAATATAGAAGAAAATATTCCAACAATCTAAAAAGTTGTAATTCCACATCAATAGAATAAATAAAATCAAATAGTCAAAATGATAATATCTGTTTTCATTCTCATATGTACAGCAATTTATTGTATCTATTTTAAATTTCAGAAAACGAAAATGGCATCCAGATCTGAGGACTCCGCCGGGATCAAACTCGAGAAATTTAATGGAAATGGTTTTCGTCGTTAGCATGCTCAGATAGAATATTGACTTAATACGTTAGGCCTTTTGTCTGCCATCTTCGATGCCCCCGCTGTAGAAACTGAAATCTCTAGCGCTGCAAATGCAGTCGCTTCAACTCTACCTTCATCCTCATCCTCAACTACAAACACCACTAGAACTTACGTAAGGCGTGTTCCTTATAGAGATCCGATAGATATTGAATATCATTGCCGTAACCGAATTCTAAGTGCTTTGTCTGATAGTCTTTACGATGTCTTCCTTCAATATCGTACGGCCAAGGATATGTGGTAAGCTCTTGAAGCACGTTATAACCTAGACAATGCGGGTATAGAACGTTACAATGTTTCTAACCTCCATAAATTCAAGATTGATGCTTCCAAGCCCATCAATCCTCAACTCCATCAACTAGATGAGATGTTGTCCAAGATCCGAGCCGATGGCTCAATCCTTTCCGAAAATTATCTTGTGGCATGTCTTATTGATTCTCTTCCCGATTCATGGTCCGGCTTTAGCACTAGACTAAGGCATGACCAATCAAACCTTAATTATGTTCAGATCCAAAATGCTATCCGCATTGAGGAGGAACATAAGAGTAAAAACTCTAAAGTTCCCAAAGACCTTGCTCCAAGAGTAAACCTCACCGAATCGCAAGGCAATCCTTCTCCCCACCATCACTCCAAAGCCAAAGGAAAGAATCATAAGAAACCTTTCCGTCCAGGTTCCCGCCATCAGAAACCAAATCATCCCAAGCCTGGTCCTTCAAACCAAAATCTAGGTAAAGGGAAATGGTGCTTCATCTGCGGCCGCACAAACCATCTGTCCACCAACTGCTTCTACAAGAAGACAGAACCCGTGATTGGCAAGTCTCGTGGAGATAAACCTCAGGCCAACATGATCCAAGCACCGGTTCAACCTATCTTCAGGTTAGATTATACTCCTAGTCTTCTTCTCACTTGTTCATCAGATTGGTGGCTTGATTCCGGAGCAAATGTTCATACTTGTTTTGATCGTTCTTGTTTTGCCACCTTTCAGGACATCAGTGGAGGAAGCGTGATCTTAGGAGATGCTTCTTCGGCACAAATACTTGGACGCGGGCGAGTGGATCTTAGGTTGACATCCGGGAAGACACTAGCCTTGCATGATGTGTTTTTTGTGCCGAGAGTTAGGAAGAATCTTGTTAGCGGATCTTTGCTAGTAAAGAAAGGCTACAAGATTATCTTAGAGTCAAATAAAGTTGTAATAACATTAAATGATGTCTTTATTGGCAAAGGATATATTTGTGATGGTTTATTCAAATTAAATGTTGCTGATTTAGAAATAAATCAGATTTCATCTTCTTCTATTTCATGTTCAAATTCAGATTTTTGACATGCTAGATTAGGACATGTGAATTCAGATTCAATGAAAAGAATGATGACTTTAAATTTAATTCCGAAATTTAATATTGCACCAAGTTCTAGATTTGAAATTTGTGTACAATCTAAATTTTCTAGGAAGCCTTTTAAATCAGTTGATAAAACTTCAAAACCTTTAGAGTTAATTCACTCGGATGTATGTGATTCAAACCGCCAACCCACTAGAGGTGGAAATAAATATTTTGTAACTTTTATTGACGATTTCACTAAATATTGTTACATATATTTATTAAAAACTAAAGATGAAGTCTTTTCATATTTTAAGATTTTCAAAGCGGAAGTAGAAAATCAATTAGGAAACTCTATCAAAATTCTTAGATCCGATCGAGGTGGAGAATACACTTCGAATGAACTAACCCAATTTTGCCAAGAACATGGGATTATTCATCAAGTGACTGCTCCATATTCTCCTCAATCGAATGGTGTAGGTGAACGTAAAAATTGGACCTTGATGAACATGGTCAATGCCATGTTAGCCGAGTCCGGTGCCCCGGAAAACTCTGGGGAGAAGCGTTGCTCACTTCCTCCTTCATCCTTAATAGGATTCCATCTAAACAAAACGATAAGACACCTTTTGAATTATTCAAATTAAGAAAACCTAACCTCCAAATTCTTCGAGTGTGGGGGTGTTTAGCTAAGGTAGCAATTCCTGAACCTAAGAGAAAGAAAATATGACCAAAAACATTAGACTCTATTTTCATAGGATATGCATCCGATAGTAGCGCTAATAGATTTCTCATCACTAATTCCCTAATTAGTGAAATATCTAACAACACCATTATAGAAGCTAGAGATGCAGCTTATTTTGAAGATAAATTTCCATATAAACCAAATAACTCATCTCAACTTTCAAACCAACCTTCCACTTCTTCTATAGAACCATTAGAAAATGATGAACCTAGAAGAAGCAAAAGAGTTAGAAGCGAAAGATCCTATGGGGAGGACTACTTCACTTATCTAGTTGAAGGAGATCCTAATACATATGAGGAAGCAATGACCTCATCTTATTATCCCTTTTGGAAAGAAGCAATTAATTTAGAAATTAATTCTATCTTAGAAAATAAAACTTGGATCCTAACCGACTTACCTCCCGGTGCCAAAGTCATAGGATGTAAATGGATCTTTAGAAAGAAATTAAATCCGGTTGGATCCATAGATAAATATAAGGCTCACCTTGTAGCTAAAGGCTATGCCCAAAAACAAGGAATAGATTATTTAGACACATATGCTCCCATAGCTAGAATAACCTCTCTTCGTATTCTAGTCGCATTGGCTTCGATCCATAGGATGATCATTCATCAAATGGATGTCAAGACCGCTTTCTTGCATGAAGACTTAGATGAAGAAGTCTACATGTCTCAACCCGAAGGTTTTGTGGTCAAAGGCCAAGAAACCAAAGTTTGTAAATTAATTAAATCTCTTTACGGTTTAAAACAAGCACATAAACAATGGCATCAAAAGTTTGACTCCGTAGTCTTAACTTTTGGTTTCAAATCTAATGAATTTGATAAATGTATTTATGCCAAACAAGACGAAAATGAAATTGTCTTGTTATGTCTCTATGTAGATGACATTTTAATCTTTGGAAACTCAATTAAAATTATTAATGAAACCAAAAATAATTTATCATCCAATTTTGATATGAAAGATTTGGGGGAAGCAAACATTATATTAGGAATGAAACTAGTTAAAAATGATTCTAGCGTATCATTATCTCTTTCACACTCGATTGAGAAAATGTTGATTAAATTCAACTTATATGACTCCATTCCCGCTTCTACTCCATATGACGCTAGTGTAAAACTTTGTAAAAATACTAATGAACCCGTTGATCAACATAGGTATGCACAAATGATAGGATCACTCCTATACATAGCTAACCGCACTAGGCCCGACATTTCCTATGTCGTAGGCCGCCTTAGTAGATATACTAGTAATCCAAGTGATGAACATTGGATAGCTCTAAATAGAATATTTAAATATCTTAGTGGAACTATGGATTATAGTTTAGTGTACACAGGATTTCCCGGAGTACTAGAAGGATATTCAGATGCCAATTGGGTAACTAATTCGTTAGACGTTAAGTCAACGACGGGCTTTGTATTCCTCATTGGAGGTGCTGCCATTTCATGGGCTTCTACAAAACAAACAGTTATTTCTAGAAGCACCATGGAATCAGAGCTTATAGCTTTGGACACTACATGTGCCGAAGCAGAATGGATTAAAAATTTACTTAGTGAAATTCCATTAATTGAAAATCTCATGCCTGCTATCTCTTTACATTGTGATAATAAAAGTGTTATTGATTTAACTGCTTCTAATAGTACTAATTCCAAAATGAATAAGTTCATGAGAATCAGGTACAAGTCCGTGAAGCAAAGAAGAAAAGAAGTGATATCACTCAACTATGTAAAGTCAGAATTGAATCTGGCTGATAATCTTACCAAGGGATTGTCCCGAAGGGAGATATTGTTGTCATCGAGGGGAATGAGGCTTAAGCCCACATGATTTGCTGCCAACGGTGGATACCCAACCCATGTGATTGGAGATCCCATGAAGTGAGTTTAATGTGGTAGAAACGAAGTCGTTGATGTAGCGTAGTTGGGAGCACAAAATATAAGGTTGAGAAAACCTTCTCCCCATTCCTATGATGTTGTGTTCTACGTAACAAGTTAGGATGAACTTAATTAAGTTCTTAATGATTGCCAAATGCATATTTCTTTGCGAGATATTGGTTACGAATATCTCTTGAGGCACCACCTATGTGGGGGTTGTTGTGAGGCCGCAACTTTGGGATCCGGGCTGAACCCAAAAATACCTCTCATGAAAAATCAAGGAATGCGCATGACCATTAACTTGCCCACTGCCATAACCCAAGAACAACCAATCTTTTGTGTGCTTATCTAATTTACCGGTCAAAAGTTTATAATTCAAAGCCTCTGGCACATTATACTCTTCGGTAGAGGAAGTAAGTACTAAGTATAGATTCAAGGTAACCATTCCATCTATACCCATTGCATTAGATACAACTTGATGAAGCAAATTTGTATTTGATTTTATTTATTATTAATAATATCATATTTATGAAGTTCGCTTTTGGTTTTCGCTTTTGTGGGGGATTGTTAGAAATTTTGTAAATAAACATTTATTTATAATGTTTTATTATAGCCTTTTGGTGTTTGGTGTATGGCTATTCATATATGATGAAAAGCTCCAAAACCAAAATTGGAGGGAATCCAAATATTTGGAGGGAAGCCTTTCATGATGAAAGGGTATTCTTTAGTCTCACCTTGCCATTCTACTTCTTCCCTTAAGTGTATATAAAGAAATTCACACATTCTTATTTGTTCAAAAGAACACAAGGAGAAACTATGAACCACACGCGCGCGCGCGCACGCACCGCACCGGACCGGATCCGGATTGCGGATTTGGGGAATAATTGAATTGAATTATATTTTTTGTTCCAAATAGTTTCATAGCGTTTTACTCGGAGTTGCGTCGATTAGAATTCAGAGCTGCGTCGAATAGATTTCGATGTAGCGTCGTTTTGCCCGCTGGAGTTGCGTGGTGTCGAATTGAACTCGACGCATGCGTCGATTGAACTCGATGTAGCGTCGATAAGGCTTGCGTCGATAAGTCCTGAGTCGATAGAACTCGACGTAGCGTCGATAAGGCTTGCGTCGATAAGTCCTGCGTCGATAGAACTCGACGTAGCGTCGATATGATGTCGACGCAACGTCGAGTTCTCTTCACACGTTCTGCCGTTTTTACGCGTTTTCTCAACCGCTCTTTTGCGCGTATTTCTCGCCAATATTTACGTTGGAAATTTTCAGCGTATATCTTCCCGATTATGTGCCTTCCATTTGTAACCATTAATTTTTATTATGCTCTTAAATATTGCCGTTTTGAAGATCCTCCTTTTCCGGCTATATTCTGTCTATATATATTGATGTTCTTCTCAGAGAGAAAGGACTCTCTTACACGCTCTGATTCGCTCTTCTGTTCTCTCTATTCTGTGACGATATTCTACGTGATTTTATTTTCTTTACATTTGCTTCATCAAGTGGGGGTTCGGGTGCTCTGTGCTTCTTCGGTGTCCGCGCACATCGGAGTTTCGGGATCTAGCCGGGTGTTGTACCTTGGAGGAGTGAGCATCGGTTGAAAGCCTTGTCGGAGGGTGGTGCAACTTCTTTAGGGCAGTGATCACACGCCTTACCCAGGCTCGATTCTAAACTATATATTTCTCTCTTTTATTTCTCATCCCTTCATACAATTTATTTTATTATTGCTGATCATATATATTTGTATAGATCTACTGTTTTCAGTAAAAGTTTTAAAACAAAAATATATCATATTGTATATTAAAATTAGGAATATAGAAGAAAATATTCCAACAATCTAAAAAGTTGTAATTCCACATCAATAGATCTAATTTGTCACACCAAACCATAAGGCCATTTAATTATGTGAATATTTCCCTTGTTCCAAATCCTTTTGAGTTAAATTCTTTACAAAGCCTTATTTATGTCATAACTCATCTATGGTAAAATCTTGGGGGTTGATTTGAGGACATATGAATTAGTTTCGAACTTAGGGCGTATGTGAATAAATGGTGTCACATTAAACTTGTAGGCTTTGTTAATATTGAGTATTTCTCTTACACGCTCTGATTCGCTCTTCTGTTCTCTCTATTCTGTGACGATCTTCTACGTGATTTCATTTTCTTTACATTTGCTTCATCAAGTGGGGGTTCGGGTGCTCTGTGCTTCTTCGGTGTCCGCGCACATCGGAGTTTCGGGATCTAGCCGAGTGTTGTACCTTGGAGGAGTGAGCATCGGTTGAAAGCCCTGCCGGAGGGTGGTGCAACTTCTTTAGGGCAGTGATCACACGCCTTACCCAGACTCGATTCTAAACTATATATTTCTCTCCTTTATTTTTCATCCCTTCATGCAATTTATTTTATTATTGCTGATCATATATATTTGTATAGATCTACTGTTTTCAGTAAAAGTTTTAAAACAAAAATATATCATATTGTATATTAAAATTAGGAATATAGAAGAAAATATTCCAACAGAACATACCTGTGTAGGAAAGAGGTGAGATTAAGGCTTCGTTTGGTTGGACGTTTCGCTTCTTCCGTTTGGAGCAAATGCCGCTGGACGGCGGGTAAACAAATGAGTGTCGGCGGCGTTTGCTCCGTTTGCACCCGCCGGACAAAGAAAAAAGCGCCTAAATGGAGCGTTTCCAGCCCCGCCTCCCCCCTCCGTTCCCAATACTCCGTTTGGACCCGCCGACTGCATCTACAACCGTCAAACCAAATGAAGCCTAAAAGTGATATTTTCACCTAAGTGTGTAACTCATCAAGCTAGGTCATAGCTAGAGAATTATGAGGGTGAATAACATGTTAGTTTGGTGGTATTAACCTAGGTAGAACCATATAAGACTTGCTTAGACTTGCCTAGTGGAACCCAAGATGTTTAGTCATGGTTTGAGACTTTTAAGTCAAGCCCACTTTTTTGTACATGGTTGTGATTAGTAAGAAAAATATTGGCAACTTTAAAATTAATTCATGAAGAAAAAAGTAATGATTGATTTCAAATAATTTAAATTGGGCGATGATATTCGCACCGCAATATTGGCTATTCACACTCAAAATAGTCTTTTTAGGGTTTTTTTCTCCTATTAGCAAGCAAACCGCCCCCCTTATTCGCACTTCCTCTTGCCGATCGCAAGCCACCCGCGAGTCTTCCGCGTCGCCCTCCTCCATCCGGCGATTGCACCGCCAGTTCTCCATTTTTTCCGGCGAATCCCACCACCCGTCGGCACGTATGCTAGGCGCCTTCTCTCCTCCTCTGCGCGGTATCCTTTTTTAGGTGACATTTTCTCCTCCTTTGGTGCGGATTTTCTTCAAGTTTTCTTCCCACATTTATTATTTTATATATAGCAACTGCAAATTTTGTTCACATTTTTATTTACAAATTTCTTTTAATTATGTAGGTATTATCAACGAGATGAAGACAAAAGTGAATATTCAACAAGTTGAATGAGAATTTAAGATTTTTGACACATGGTGTTGGCTATGTCTATCATTTTGATGTGTTTTTATGTTTAGAAATGTGGACATTTATGTTTATTTTTTCTTTTAAAAATATTGTGTGCAAATAGTATATTACTTGCGGATAGCCGTATCACTAAAAGAATGCTTGCTAATATCATATCGCTTGGGGATAGCCGACTTCTAAAAACACTGCTTGCGGTTAACCAAAAATACGGCTAGCCAACAAAATTGTGTTCCTAATATGACCCTTTAAATTTTAGGATTAATTTCAAAAAGTCACTAAAATTTAGAGACTATTTACTATTTTTTTGGGCAATGTTATAAGAGAGAAACTTAGGTGCGCAACTCTCACCTAGAACTAGGTGGGAGAGAAATACAACCGTATGATCTCAGATCGGACGATATATAAAATACTGACATTATTATTACTTATAAATACAAGAGTATTTAGGAAAAATACAACCGTATGATCTGTGATCAACGGCTTAGATGAGCTCCTCTCACCATGATCTTGGGTGAGAGTTTCTCACCTACAAATTTTTCATGTTATAAGCACACCAGTTTTGACTATTCGCACACCAATTTCTATGAGTTATTACGCGCCTTTTGAAAATACGCCTTGTACATGCATATTTAGGAAAAGTGTTCAACACGAAAATTGTAGATCTCGTCAAGCGAGATCTACAACTTTCGTGTTGAACACTTTTCCTAAAAATGCATGTACAAAACGTATTTTCAAAAATTCGCTATAGTTACGATCAGGGTGACAATACGCCTTGTGCGTGCATTTTTAGGAAAAATATTCGACACGAAAGTTGTAGATCTCACAACTTTTGTGTTGAACACTTTTCCTAAAAATGCATGAACATGACGTATTTTCAAAAGACGCGTAATAACTCATAGAAATTGGCGTGCGGATAACCAAAACTGGTGTGCTTATAACATTGCCCTTTTTTTACAAATTTATTTGGTTCGGCGGAGAAAATCACGGCAAGATCAAAGAGTAGCAACTAGCAAGCATCGGGGGAAAGGAAGAATGGCGGCGTGAATATTTTGCAAGCATCTCTCTTCCGAATATTTTGCGGACACGAAATAATTCGTCGGGTAGAATTAAAATAGAGAGATCGGTCGTCTCCGTCAACATTTCCTGCTGCGCTTCTGGTGCTCTTGAATCCGCTGGCAAGCGAATCTCACTAAGCTCTACCGTCTGTTCTTCAAGAATTACGCTTTCTAGTGCACTGTTAGAAGCACCCTTTATTAACCTTGCAATTTTGGTAGTGTATGGCCATGGAATCCGGAAAAATAGAAGACGGCGTGGTGCTGGAGGTGAAGCCGTTGAGATCCCTTGCACCGATGTTTCCCGCTCCTTATGGATTCAGCACCACTTTTAGCTCCTCCGGGGCAGCTCCCTTTGTCTGCGTCAGTCCGTTTGGTGCTCCATCTTCTTCGGATGGCGGGCTCCCTCCATTTTACGCTTCTTCAGGCGTGTCCGCTCAACCTGGCAGCGCTGGAGTTCCAGCTGAGAATGGATCCCGCCGTGCTGCATCTGTCTCCCCTTTCTTTCAGTCACCAGCAGACATCAACCTCGATAAAGAACCCGATCATACCTCTGGGTATGGACGGAAAAGTAAGCGCCGGCCGGCGAACACGAGTCTCGTCCGCGCAGGAGATGGTTTCGAGGTGGAAGGCCGTGAAATCAATAGATCGCGGCAGAGGAGAAGACACCGAAAGTTAACCGACTTATCCTTGATCCGTCCCTCTTCTCTCGATCCGAGGGAGTTAGTGGAGGGGGTTCTCATGACCTTCGATGCGCTCAGGAGGCGGCTTCTGCAGTTGGACGAGACGACGGATTCAGGGAAACGCGCCGACCTGAAGGCCGGAACCATAATGATGGCCAACGATCTCCGAGCCAACATGGGTAAAAGGATGGGATCGGTTCCCGGTATTGATGTTGGAGATACCTTCTACTTCAGAATAGAGCTGTGCTTGGTCGGAATGCATGCTCAAAGCATGGCCGGCATCGACTACATGATCACTAAATTCAACGGCATCGACGAACCGGCAGCAATCAGCATCGTCTCTGCCGGGGGTTACGAGAACGATGAAGGGGACGTCAACACCTTGATCTACACCGGGCAAGGCGGCGGGATCGGCAACAGGCATGCCGAGAAAAGGCAGCTCGATGATCAGAAGCTCGAGAGGGGTAATCTCGCTCTCGAAAAAAGCATGCATAGAGGCAATCTCGTCCGCGTGATTCGCAGCGCAAAAGATATGAACTGCCTCTCCGGCAAGATTTACATCTACGACGGGCTCTATAAGATTCAGGAATCATGGATTGATAAAGGAAAATCTGGTTTCAATATTTTCAAGTACAGGCTGGTGAGGGAACCCAGTCAACCCGAAGGAATTGCCGTGTGGAAGCGCGCCGAGGCGTGGAGGATTAATCCATCATCCAGAGGAAGAGTTATCCTCCCTGACATATCCTCTGGTGTTGAAAGCATACCTGTTTGCCTTGTGAATGAGGTTGATGATGCCAAAGGACCCAGCCATTTCTCATATGCCACTAGGGTAAAGTATCTCAGGCCCTTCAGCTCCACAAGACCTTTGCAAAGTTGCCGGTGCCTTAGCGTGTGCCTCCCGGGCGATGTCAATTGCTCTTGCTTACAACAGAATGAGGGCACCCTGCCCTACAGTTCTAGCGGGTTGCTCGTGAGTCGGAAGGCGGTTTTATACGAGTGCAACAGCTCGTGCTCTTGCTCCATTAATTGCCGAAATCGAGTAAGCCAAAAGGGCGTCAAGCTTCATTTTGAAGTTTTTAGGACCATGGGTCGGGGTTGGGGGCTTCGTTCTTGGGACCCTATACGTGCAGGGACCTTCATATGCGAGTACACGGGTGAAGTCTGCGATAAGTTGGATGCGGATGATTATGGTGAAGAGAATCAGTATAATTTCCGAGCAACCTATCTTGATGAGAAGACACAAAAGTGGAATCATGGGCCCGAGTTAATAGGCGAACCAAGCATAAACCAGAGCGAGATATTTAAGCCGCTGCCTATAATCATCAATTCGTTGAATGTGGGTAACGTTGCTCGGTTTATAAACCATAGCTGTTCGCCGAATGTGCTCTGGCAGCCGGTTATGCATGACCATAGTGAGGAAGGATATCCACATATCATGTTCTTCGCTATCAAACACATTCCTCCAATGACAGAGCTTACAATTGACTATGGTGTGAGTGGAGGCAATGATTTGGGCTCTCTTTCTGGGATTCTGGGACCAAAGAAATGCTTATGTGGATCGCCCAACTGTAGGGGTCATTTTGGTTAATCTTTTGCAGAATATGCATCTAATGTCGGAGGTTGGGATTCATCATGATTATTCGTCTATATCTCTTTCTCATTTTGCAGTTAGTTCATATCATGTAAATTTCTATCTCTTATGTGTATTCACAAGCAAATGGTGCATAAAGTGCATATGCATTTCAAACTATGCTATTTAATTATAATTTTTTTGTCTTCTGATATTACCTATGCTACTGATAACTATCCACACACGCACTCTTTCTCTACATATAGGGAATATGGTTTAGAGATAGTGCTGATACCACAAAATGTTGCTGCATATAGGAAAAATAGGCGACACAAGAGCATGAAAGGAATTAATAAAACAATAAAAGAACCAACCAATGTAAGTTGTGAATGTTCTTTCTGGTGACCGCGAAGCGATCCTTTGCTTGAAGTAATATTCGCCATCAACGTAGTTCACGAAGATTTTACCCCTAAGATCACGACAAGTTGGCACATCGCTCTGTCACTGAAAATATAGGAACGGAGCTACAACTCCACTACAAGATCAACTCAACTGTCTAAGGTAAACTGCAATCCTCTAAGACATCTCAAATGTAAAGCAAGATCAGTGCTACACAACCCATTCTCAAAACACCGACACAACTGAGAGCACAGAACTTAGCTGACAAGTCAAATTACTCAACCTTGACAATAAGGCCGACTTTCGAGGATTGTGGACTGATACAACTTCAGCCACAACACCCAGGTCCATGCAACCACTTCCCTAGTAGAACACTTACAAAACTCTACTCCTACGTTCACTCTAACTACCAAGCAACCCCATTTCCAAGGCTGCAACTCCTACGTCCAAAGCTTCAAGTCAGCTACCTCATCATAATTGCTAAAGGATTGAATGAATACTAGTGCGTCAGTGAGATTACATGTACTAGTTATTTTAAAGTCTTCTCTACTCGAACAAGAGATCCCACATCAAGCCTCCTGTAACTTATGAGTTCTGATTACTCCATTGAAGAAGATAAATGGCGAAAGTGCAAATCTCCAAGTAAAAGTGAAAAAATATAAGCTACTGTGGCAACGATCATTACTCAACAAAAGATTCAATATCAGCTCATAGAAACAACAAGAATGACCACAAATCAAAATGGCCCGCATCTTGAGAATGTTCAAAAAGATTAAAACAAAAATCTGGATTCACCATGTCGGATGTGAAGCTCGACGAATGGACAACATGGTTGATTAGGGTACAATCCGAGTAAGAGAAGGCATGCCCAAGGTATTTACCTCTCTCCAAAACCCCAAAGCTGCCTCCTCTCCTCCCATTTCCCAGCTCTCCAGAGACCTTCTCTACTTGGAGAGCCGAATGGAAACATTGATCGGAGAACCTGGATGCCTCTAGCTCTTCTGACTTAAGTAGGAAAATAAAATTGAGTGAACCCAAAAAATGTCCTAGCTCCAGAGTTAAGACCAACTCAAAATATCGGGAAAACTCTAGAGGTCCTAGGAGGATTGCGATCCCCAAAGGCCTAGTTCCAAATAACTAGACCAACAGATCCAAACACCATAAAATGATTCTAAAGATCTTGTTACACTATGAAACTAGCGGGCAAAATCAATATAAAAGACGATTAAAATAATTTTTAAAACACAGTTGTGTTATTCTACTCGAACACATCAAGTAAACAATCGAGTTAGAATTTACACCAACACAATGTATGATCTGATCAAATCAAATGGGGGTGACTGATAAGTCTAAGTGTGGGCAGCGGGCGGTTCGTCCACACACACACACATTTAATATATGTGTTTAGCTTTACCTTCTATGCCATTTTTTTTCTGGGTACTTTGTCATAATGGCATGTTATATTTCATAAACTAAGAATATGTAAAAAAGTTCTCTTATAAAATCTGTTATTCTTCATACTTCTAATATATGGGTTTTTCCTTTACTTGCTATGGGCATTTTGCTTACATTTCTCTCTTTTCTTTCCAGTACTGTTCAAACTCTGAAAGTCTGAAGGGATTTAAAGTTAAGGGATAGACTGGTGGTCAAATGTTTAACCAAAATCTTTTGAAGTTCCCTCCTTTAAGCTTGCATTTATAAGGTGAAGATTAAGCTCAATGGATTAGTTAATATGCAGCATTTTGCTTTTTGAGTGAATTTCTACTTGTAGACTTCTTCACCATGTTAGAACTGGTCATGGATTATGAATTTTGAATCTGTAACCTCTTTTTTGTTTTCTGTTTCTTATTACTTTATTGTGAGATATGATGGACAATTGCAACATATGATAACCGTCGGCACCTTAATAGAAGGTTTTCATTTTTTGTTAGTGGAATAAAACTAACAAAATTAGCGTATAATCAACAACTCTATGTACTCTACTGTGCTTGCTCAATTTCAAGGACTTATGTATTTATACTCATAAGCATCTCCATGCTTCTTAGTGAATAGGCACCTCATTTTCGAACCTTTTGATATTAGAAGTTTTTTTCTTATGCACATATGAGGTGTCTAATGAGTTTTTTCAATTATGCATGCATAAGTCCATTTATCTAGGTTCTAAAGCCTATTATGGGCTTGGGCTAGTCTAGATTTACTTGTATACAAAATCTAAGCATAGAAATCGGTGGATCAGGTGGAGTCAATGGAATGCTCATGCGTTATCTTCAGAAAGGACACCTGGTAGAAATAAAGAGAAATTGGCATGGGGCTTTCGTTGACTGTTGGTTTCTTGACATAAGCAAGTACAACGAGGTGTTGAAGCATGGTTCAATGCTCACCGTATTTGATAGTAACAAGCACTGGAGTGCTCTAATTAACATTTGGAGTTTCCATGATGTGCAAGTATAAACAAGATGCATACGGAACCGTGGGAAGCAAAGAAGGGATGCTGAACGTTCCAAGGTTATTGCCTATGCGATAGCTTTCTATTGCCCAGGGCGATAGCTCAATAGAGGCTATTGGACCCGGGGAATATAGGTCAACCTGCTACTCTAGTTTCTACCTAGGCTGAATCCTTCTCTGTCAACCTGGGTCATAATGGCTATGACCCTTCCTGATAGCTCACTTCAGTACTGGACCGACAAATTTTCTTCTCCATCACCCGGGCGATAACTTTCGGGATTTGTCTTCTATAAAAAGATTTATATTTTTGCCTTGAATGCGCTGAACGGACGAACTAAATGGTAGGGGTGAAGAAAGAGGTCGTTTTGGCGCAAGGAGATTCTTTCAAAGGTGTGATGAAATTCATTCAATGTCAAGACGAAGGAAATGGGGTTGATGCGCATTTCTTGAATGGAGTATGAAGTTGCTCATTCTTAATCCGCCTTTCTCCAATCAAGGACATGAACTTCTCCCCAAGCAAGGGAGCTCAGTTTTTAAATCGATGATATCCTCAAAAGCTCAGATTAGAAGTTTGAAGAATCTCCCACTCTACAAGCAAACATAAAGGGGTTAATAGACTACTAAGTTTAAATCAATGACATCCTCAATCTCAAACTAGAAATTTGAGTAATTTCCCTCTCTACAAACAAACTTAAAGGGGTTAATATGCTACTAAGTTTATTGAATACTTCCTCTTTAGGGGAGTTTCTTCATGAAACCCGTTTCTATCCTCTCTTTATTGTATTTGTACTCTTTAATACTTCTTATGCATGCTGTGAAATGCGTTAGGTGTGGATGTCTAGTACTACGATTTGTCTAGGGTTAAAATCGCCTTGGCGAAGGCATCAAGACGTGGGTGTCTCCAAGTATTGGAGATCGGCTATCAAGGGAACCTCTACTATTTTAAACGAGTGTAGAGCGAGGTAGAAGAGAAGCTGATCGGATTACCGTCTGTTATCCTGGTTAAACAGATATTGTCATCACAAACTTTTCCAGTCTCGAAGTTACGAGACTATTGATCTTTAATAGTAACTGTTTATTGCATTACATCGTATTATTTGATTTTTTATCAATTGTCTTTCGCTGTTATTTTCACTAATTGCTTCGCAAAAGTTTTCACAATACTTATTCACCTTCTCTAAGGTTACCCACCGATCCAAGTAGTTGTATTTGAGCGAGGTTCTCTATACATCGACTTCACAGTCTTGGAGTATGACAACCTATGAGTTTGTATTCACCGAAGGGAATACTAAAAATCACCCATTTTTTCACTAACACTGACTACACTTATTGGAAAACATACATGAAATTTTGACGCAGGACAAATATATAGGTTGTCTAGTGAAGGCCTATGAACTAGTGGATAGTGGAGTTCCCAACTCGATGATTCTTACACTAAGTATGATGCGACCATGCATGGACAACGAAAATATTAAAGACTAGCAAGAATATTTACGTGGATGTGCGACTAGCATGCAATCCTAGGTGAGGTGCGGGAGATAAATTTTATTACACATATGAACTCTATATGAACGCATTTGCATGGACCGGTGGCAAAATCAAACCTATCAATAAAGGATTAAATTGCATGCATATAATTTAAGTAAAAACATATTATTTCTTTTGGCAAAGCAAGCTTAGAATTTCCTCCGCGCGGAGGGCCAAAGCAAAGTGGGTGACGATTGGATTCTTCCTGCAAATCACAATCATATATAGGGCAAACTTCCACAATACTAAATATCCCAACAAATAAGAGTTCACACTACTATGTTTAATTTAGAAAAACAAGATCCATACAACAAATAACAACTCACAAAGCATGAGGGTTGCCGTAGGAGGGTAGATTCGACAAGGTTCGACGATGCGGTGGCTGAAATCTGAGTATACGGGCTGGATCTGAAGGTAGGGGGCTGGATCTGAGTGGAGGTGGCTGAAATCTGAATATTTGGGGCTGGATCTGGAGGTAGGGGGGCTGGATCTGGAGGTAGGGGGGCTGGATCTGAGTATAGATGGCTTGATTTGGAAAGGGGGCGGCGGGTTGTAGAGTAGGGGTGGCGGCGGGCTGTAGAGTAGGGGTGGCGACGACGTTTTTAGGGCAGCAATAGGGCGACAACAAGGTAACAGTGGGGGTTTGGCGGCACAGAAGTAGATGAACAGTAGCTGGGTGGGAATATGAGGGGCGGTGGCTTGGCAGAAGGGTGATTGGGCGGCGATTTTGGGTGGGTTGTAGGGTGGGTGGCGGTTTTGGGTGGGCTGTAGGGTGGGTGGCGGTTTGATGAAAGGCTACAATTTTTGGAGGGGATTGGAGGGGTGGCTAGGGCTGTGGAGAGGGGAAAATGAAGTAATAGGGATACCAAGGGGAAGCAAGAACGTGCCTAGGAGTCGTCACCTAGGGCCTCACGGAATCGTCACCGTGAGGGGATCGCCAGATTCCGAGAATAGTCTTCTCCAAAATCTGCAATAGCCATGATGGTTGCCCATACCTTCTTATTTATTATAAAAATGACTTAGGACAACAATCTTGGACGGCTATGATTGGCCGTACACGATGGTTGTCCGATCTCACTAAATGAAACACAAAAAAAAGAAAACAAATTCATGAAAAGTATTGAAATGTCGATCTGGTGAGACCCTGAATAAATGGTCCAGTAATTTTTGAGTAGCTAGGACAAAAAATGCAAGCTTAATTAAAGTTAGGATAGGAAACCTGTTTGGAAAATTTGTTAGGAAAACCATTCTTGGAAAATCTCTTTGGAAAGAATAATTTGGAAATAAATAACTTGGTAAGTTTTTCGAAAGAAAAAAAATCAAAGCTGCCCTATTTAAAACCTTCCCGTGATGGAGAAGGGAGACCGGATAGAAGCAGGGAACGAAACCTCTGCTTCGTTTCCCTTTATTGCCGGAAGGACTTCCCTGCACCGCTCGACACCAGAAGGTCTCGTCGCTATCTAGGACGTGGAGTGAAGCCGTCGATTCCCGTGGCCATCCTCACCTTCATCTTCCTCGATCGAAGTTCCAGCGAACAAGCCTCTTCCAACGCCGACAATTCCGACGGGATTTCGAACGACAGGTCATCGTTGACTTCGACACCGCACTCCGACGACCTGGAGTACATCTCTTGTCGCCGACCTCGCCTCCCCACTTTGGCTTCCTGTTCGAAATCAGTTCAGCCCCCAGGAGGTTGTTTATTGCGATCCAGACTCGGACGGACTACATCCTCTGCTATATCCTTGACATATCCTCTGCTCCATTTTAATAGCTTAAATTTATGCCGTCTACTTAAATAACTTTGAGCTTGCCTTTACGTTCTCGCTATTTTTATTACCGCTTATTCATAAATTATTACTTGTGATCTTGCATGTGGATGTATGGATCTCACAACGGTTCAATTCGTTAAACACTAAAGAGTGCAACCTCAAATAAAATTAATGGTTTAATCAAAGTTCAACGGTCGACTGTGATTTTACGCGCGAAAGTTCGACTTGGCCCTCCAGACCTACATCAGAAATTCATCTTTTCTTCTCAATTTTTTCCTTACAAACCTCCCAAATTTGATTTTCCATTAACCCATGCTTATGATTTGCTTTCTTCTTAGGTTATAGGGCTCTTCAACAAATTTTTTTCTTTCTTTTCAAAGATTTTTCTTTTATAATACACCAAGCCTCATTTAAGGCATTTCTTCTCCAAATTCATCATCAAAATCTTGTAGAAAGTCGGTTTTCTTTTTAGCTCAAACTACAAGTGTCCCAAGGTGTGTGATAATATGATGGAAATTTTGGCCCTGGGGAGAAAAATTTGTCCCCGGAGAATTAGGCTCAAAGGGAAAACTAGGAATTTGATTATGTAAGAGTAGGTTATATAGGCTTAAGAAAGTTAAGCAAAGATGACCTAAATCATTTCCAAAGTTGAGTTTATCCTACTATTTTGCCTTCACAACTTCAAATAAGTTCTAGATGTTTGAGAAAGGTACTAAAGTTAAACATGCACACATAGTCCTCTAGTGTTCTAATGCAAAACTACTACAAACCTACAAGTTCATGTTTTTTAAAAAGGGAGATGAATTAAAGGTGTTTAACATGAGTAATGAACAGAGGACGAATCTATAAGTGGCAGATAGACGATGCCCTAACTTTAGATGCAATGCAAGCGAGCACGCGATGAATGCAATGGACTGACGACAACCCTAAAATGAAGATGCAGATGAATACACACACGCACTACGATGAACTAACGAAGGCTAACCCTAATGTGACGCACATGCAAAGATTCTATCATGCACGTATTTTTTTTCGATGCACAATTAATTAAACAATATTAATTCTAAAATCCCGAGCAGGCATCACAAATGATCACAAATTTAAGTAAACAGATAATAATTGCAATTAAGAGAGAGTGCGGGAAATTAGGGAATTAGGTTCAAAGGGAAAACTAGGGATTTGATTATGTAAGAGTAGGTTATATATGCTTAAGAAAGTTAAGCAAACATGACCTAAATCATTTCCAAAGTTGAGTTTATCCTACTATTTTGTCTTCACAACATCAAATAAGTTCTAAATGTTTGAGAAAGGTACTGAAGTTAAACATGCACACATAGTCCTCTAGTGTTCTAGTGCAAAACTACTACAAACCTACAAGTTCATGTTTTTTAAAAAGGGAGATGAATTAAAGGTGTTTAACATTAGTAATGAACACAGGATGAATCTATAAGTGGCAGATGGACGATGCCCTAACTTTAGATGCAATGCAAGCGAGCACGCGATGAATGCAATGGACTGACGACAACCCTAAAATGAAGATGCAGATGAATACACACACACACACTATGATGAACTAACAAAGGCTAACCCTAATGTGACGCACATGCAATGATTCAATCATGCAAGTATTTTTTTTCGATGCACAATTAATTAAACAATATTAATTCTAAAATCTCGAGCAAGCATCACAAATGATCACAAATTTAAGTAAGCAGATAATAATTGCAATTAAGAGAGAGTGCGGGAAATTAGGGAATTAGGCTCAAAGGGAAAACTAGTGATTTGATTATGTAAGAGTAGGTTATATAGGCTTAAGAAAGTTAAGCAAAGATGACCTAAATCATTTCCAAAGTTGAGTTTATCGTACTATTTTGCCTTCACAACATCAAATAAGTTCTAGATGTTTGAGAAAGGTACTGAAGTTAAACATGCACACATAGTCCTCTAGTGTTCTAGTGCAAAACTACTACAAACCTACAAGTTCATGTTTTTTAAAAGGGAGTTTAATTAAAGGTGTTTAACATGAGTAATGAACACATGACGAATCTATAAGTGGCAGATGGACGATGCCCTAACTTTAGATGCAATGCAAGCGAGCACGCGATGAATGCAATGGACTGACGACAACCCTAAAATGAAGATGCAGATGAATACACACACGCACTACAATGAACTAACGAAGGCTAACCTTAATGTGACGCACATGCAATGATTCAATCATGCAAGTATTTTTTTTTTCGACGCACAATTAATTAAACAATATTAATTCTAAAATCTCGAGCAGGCATCACAAATGATCACAAATTTAACTAAGCAGATAATAATTGCAATTAAGAGAGAGTGCGAGAAATTAAATGCAAGCAAATAAGTGTTGCACGTCTATAGAGAAATCTAATAGTCAAATCAATTTGCTCAAAATATTACTAACAATAATTGAGAGTACTCATACAATGTAAGACAAATGAAACTAAAAGTAAACTCACTGAGTAATCAATGACGGTGGAGAAGGGGAAGGTCCGGTGACGGCGGTGGTTGTTTGTGAGGGGGAATGCCGATGTGTAGGGGCTGTCGGAGGGGAGAACAGGCCTTGGTGGGTTGGTGTTGGTTGAAAAGGGGCTTGGGTAGGCTGGGAAGTGTGGTTAACTGTATGAAGGAGTTAGAATCAGAGCTGCAAGGGAGGGGGTGGTCGGCAAGGTGCAAGGAAAGGGTGGAAGGAGTGCTGGGTGGGTCGGCCGAGGGTGGAGGAGGGCTTGAGGAGGGCCGGCGGCGGGTGTAGGCCGTAGGGGGTGCAGGAAGTAGGTGTGTAGGCAGAAGGGGACTGTGGGAGGGATGGCTTCGACAAGAAGAGATCTCGAGGACTCGGAAGGTGGCCGGGGCGAATCCGGAGAAGAAATCGTCGGCTGGAAAGAATTCCATGGACGGGAATGGGCCAGTCGGCGTCGAGGAGGTCAGGGAAGGCGGTGCGAGCTTGGACCTGGTCGATGGATGCAGAGGATGCGACAAAAGGGGGAGTCGGCACCCCCGGAGGTAGGATCATGCGACGTCGCACCGCAGGGAACTCTCGCCGTCACACCGAGAGTCAAGACCGAGCGGTTTCGTCTTTCAATGCCTCATTTCTCCTTAACTTCCATTCAGTCGATGCACACATAATATAAAGGGATGGGGGATTAGGTTAAGTGATATGATGTCCCAAATTGGCCGATCACATTACTTGACTTATTTCCCTAAATATGTGGCTGAAAAATAAAAACAAATATAGGAAAAAATGCAGGAAAATGAGCCTAACGTGATCACGGACTCCGTCATCCATCTGATGATCCAAAAATGTCAATCTCATCATCATCTGTAATATTGCGCGTAATTGATCTCCATTAGTAACTAATTTCAAAACTATGATCACAATCATTCATTATCCAACCAGAAGCGGTAAAATTTCCACAAATGTTTGATTGAAAAACATGTATATTGAAACACTCAATAGTGATACCAAAACAAAACTCTATGTAGACAAACTCATGAGTGGGAGTAGATGTCACCATCAAAAGCTGACATAATCAAAATCATCATTAACATCAAAATCACAAGCTCAAGTGTTCCCCCAACTTAAATATTGTGTTGTCGTAATTATGACAAGAAATGAAAGCAAAGAGGCGGATGATGAGACTACCGGGGGTTTGTTGAGATGACGCCCATTGACAATCCGTTTGTTGCCTAGAATGCGAGTACTGAAAAGATTTTTCATTAAAACACATTGCAAAAGATAAATATGAGATGATCATGAAATATATAACATAAAATCACAAAAGAGTGCACAAAATATTACAGCATCAGAAAAGAAAGTGCTGCCATAGTTAACAATGCAGAAAATAAAATAAACTACGAATAATTGTTCTTTGAAAATAAATTGCAAACAACAAAAGGTAAATTAAGCTGATGGAGATGGAAGATCCCCTAGGGTCTTCGTGGGGTCTACGCTGCGGGTTACGATCCGGGGGAGAAGATACTTCAACGTAGAAATGATTGCCAATGTGGAAGTGTGTGTCCTTTATCCAAGTGTGCAGGACCTTCAGCCTCTGAAAATGTGCATCAAGAACAGAACAACTGGGATAGGTCCCTTTCAACTCTGTCTCTCTATGTATATATGACTCCTCAACCTGTGCAGTCTAACAATGTTCCTCTACGGCATGCCCCTTTGCTCGGGCTCAATCAAAATATGTCTCAAGTCTCCACCAACCTAACTCTGTGGACCAAATTGATGGCTCTCAAACAAGTGTAGCCCATTGGAACCATCACTCCCATCATTCCTATCTGAGGTAAAGAATTCTAGATGGCCAACTCTTTTGCCAATCAAGTGACATAGTGTTACCGATATTCACGACGACGAACAACCATGGCAGGTATACAAGCGACGGGAAGGCGCCAGGCGAGTACGGACGAGACCGGGCCCGTCGGAGATGGACCGGAGATGGGTATGGACGAGACACGGGCTTGGGCGGGGCCGACCAATGTGGAAACTTAATATTCAGTTCCTATTTGGGTCATTATATGTTGTTGTTTTAATATTCAGTTATTTTGGTATGTTGCTATTTTAATATTCTGTTGTTTTGGTATGTTGTTGTTGCTATTTTATGTCTGGACCCCCCCCCCCCCCCCCCCCCCCCCCCCCCCCCCTCTATATAAAGGGCGGAAATTGTACTTGTAAGTTTATCCCGGAAGTAATATCAAGGGCTGTTCCCTGGTTTTCTCCTCCAACCTTAGCCTCCCTCTTCTCTCCCTCTCACCACCGACCCTCCCCTAGTCCGGATTCGTCTCGAAGCGTAATATTTGGTCCGACCTGCCGTGCCGCCTGCTTGGAAGCCGCCGACCGTTCGTTCTCCAAAACGCAACTCCTTGCCGCGATTTTCGCATCGTCGGGTCGTCCGCGTCATCTGCAGGCCGCTTCCACCACCGGTCCCCAGCAGAACGATCCCCTGTGTCGACAGCAGTCGCGACCGATTTCCTCGACTCCGCAGCTTGCCACCCCCTTGCCGCGGCCCCGCCTCGCGTTTCCGTCGCGACCCGCTTGCACGCCGCACGGTTTCTCTGCCCGGATCGCATCACGCCGCTGGTTCCACAACCATTCCGCCGTGAGTTCCCCTCCGTCGTGCGTCCTCTCTTCCCCATGGTACCCAACACCCGTGCACACTCGGACATCCCGGCCACCGAGGTCCCCGACGACAGTTTTCAGCGCCGCCTCGACAACCATGATTCTCAGTTCACCTCCATCCAGGCCACGCCGCAGGCCATCCTCGTGCTCCTGGGCGGACGACTCGCATCTCCGGCGTTTGCCACCAACGGCGGCTGCACCTCTCCGGATGGGGGCTCTCTCCTTGGCCCACCACCCCCGACCGCCGCAGCCATCCCTCTCTCGGGTCGCTCGTCCCTCGGCCACGATGTCCCGCATTTCTCTGGCACCGACCCCATGGGGTGGATCGCCAAGGCGAAACAATACATCGACCTCCACCTCACACCCTAGGCGGACAAGGTCGGCACCGCCGTGGTCGGCCTTGACAGATCCACTATGAATTGGGCGCGGTGGTTACGCCAATCCCAGTCCCACATCTCTTGGGGCGAACTGAAACAGGAAATGGTCCAACGGTATGAGCCTCGCTACGCCGGTTCGGCGGTTGAGTGTCTCTGCAGCATCCGCCAGTCGGCCGGACTCGACGCCTACATCGACGAATTCGTTGCCCTAGCGACACACGTCCCGGGTCTTCCGCCGGATCACTATTTAGGTTTCTTCATGCAAGGCCTCCTTCCGTCGATTCGCTCCCGTCTCCGCACCCACCATCCGCGGACGGTCTCCGAAGCACTCGATCTAGCGCGTGCAGTAGAAGCGGACCTCTTTGCCCGACTGTCGACCGCCACCGGGCCTCCTCCCCCTTGGCCACCACCACCGCGGGACTTCGGTCCGCAGCCACCTCCCTCGGGCGGGCCCCGTCCAGGCCGCACCCCAAACACCCATCGCCTTTCTAACGGGGATTACAATGAGCCGAGGAAAAAGGGGTTATGCTTCAGATGCCGACAACCTTATTCTCCCAATCACGAGTGCACCATGAAAGAGTTTCGTGCAATTATTGGGGCCCCGACCCCAAAATCACATTGGAGGACTTTGAGGCGCTCGAGATATCCAACGAGCCGCCACCTCCGGAGGTCGGCGGAGCCACCTTCCACCGCTTGGATCTTCCATGCTTCTCGGTGGGCGGCATCACCGGGCCTCGGACGATGAAGTTAGCGGGCTTCGTCCAGGGCCACCCAGTCCTCATTCTGATTGATAGCGTCGCAAGCCACAACTTTATTTCTCAGCACTTGGTCCGACGTCTATCCATTCCATGCACCCCGTCGCTGGATTTCATCGTCTGTTTAGGCGAGAACCGTCGACGTCCGACCGCAGGTTCGTGCACCGACGTGCAGGTGGCCTTGGGACCGTGTTCGGTGACGACCGATTTTTATGCCTTCGAATTGGGCAGCGTCGACATCATCCTGGGCGTCGCATGGCTAGCAACGTTGGGCAATGTCCAGGTCAATTGGGCCGAGCTGTCTATGTAGTTTTCCTGGAAAGAGTCCCCTTGCTACCTCGTGGGCGACTCCAGTCTTCTCCGCACACCGATCTCCTTTCAGTCCATCTGCCGCACTTCCGACGTGGAGTTCTCGGCTTGGCTCTGGCAGCTGCAGGCTGCACTAACGGGCACTGCGGGGCTCCTCTCCGACCTTTCTCGACTCCTTGACGAGTTCACTGATGTCTTCACCACCCCCACAGGCTTGCCGCCGGCGCGGTCCACTGACCATGCCATTCCGCTGGTACCTTACACCGCAACCGTCTCCGTTCGGCCCTATTGCTACATGCATGTTCAGAAGGACGAGATCGAACGCCTCATGCAGGAGATGCTCATGGGTGGCCTCATCCAGCCTAGCGCCAACCCCTTTTCCAGCCCGGTCCTGCTCGTGCAAAAGAAGGACGGAAATTGGCGCTTCTGCGTCGACTACAGGGAATTGAACAAAGCCACGATTCCAGACAAGTACCCCCATCCCAGTCATTCAGGAGCTTTGAATGAACTCCACGGAGCCGCCTTCTTCACGAAGCTCGACCTCCGGGCAGGGTACCACTAGATCCGGGTGTGGCCGGAAGATGTTCCAAAGACAACATTTCGGACACATGACGGGCATTACGAGTTCCTGGTCATGCCTTTTGGGCTTACCAACGCCCCCGCCACCTTCCAGGCCACCATGAACAACATCTTCCGAGCGGTACTCCGACAACATGTCCTTGTTTTTTTGATGATATCTTGGTATACAACTCATCCTGGCAGGACCATTTTCTCCATGTGCGACGCACACTTGAGACGATTCGGCAACATCATCTGGTCATCCACCGCAAGAAGTGCTCGTTTGGTGTGACCACCGTCAGCTATTTGGGCCACACGATCTCGGCCAAAGGTGTGTCCATGGACGACGACAAGGTGGCGGCCGTTCTACACTGGCCGACCCCCACTTCCCAGCGGGATGTCTGGAGCTTCTTGGGTCTTATCGGGTACTATCAACGCTTCATTCGGGAGTACGGCGCCTTGGCCCGCCCCCTGACACAGCTGCTTAAATCTTCAGAGGAGGAACCCTTCACATGGACCCCAGCGGCCATGTCCGCTTTCACAGCTCTCAAGGCGACACTCGTAAATGGCCCCGTTTTGGCCATGCCGGACTTCACCCCGCCATTCATAGTGGAGTGCGATACCTCGGGCACCAGCGTGGGCGCGGTGCTTACGCAAGGCGGCCGCCCCATCGCCTACTACATCCCGGACTTTTCCAGCACCATTCGGCCTATGAGAATGAACTCATGGCCCTCGTCCTCGCAACCCAGCATTGGCGACCGTACCTCTTGGACCGCACCTTCATCGTCCGCACCGATCACCACAGCTTGCGGCACCTCCTCCAATAGAAGATCGACACGCCAGCGCAACAACTTTGGGTGGCCAAGCTCCTCGGATATGATTTCACTATCGAGTTCCAACCGAGCCGCACGAATCAGGCGGCGGATGCTCTCTCCCGGCAAGTGCAGTCCCCCGAACTCCGCGCCATCTCCCGCCCGGTTTGGGAGGATGCCGCCTCGATCCAACATGATGTGGAAAGGGATCCGCACCTGGCCTCCATTCGGACAACCCTCATTACCGATCCGGACAGCCACCCCCTACTCATTAGTGGGCTGCCGGCTCTTTTACCGTGGACGCCCAGTACTCTCCGCGGCCTCTCCACTCATCCCACGCTTGCTGGCCGAGTTCCATGCTACACCATCCGGAGGCCATGCCGGGGCTTACCGCACGTACCGACGCCTAGCGGCGTTCCTCTACTGGCCTCACATGTTCAAGCAGGTCAAAACCCATGTAGCCGCCTGCCTTCCATGCCAGAAAGCAAAGTACGGAACCATGTTCCCGGGAGGGTTACTGCAGCCCCTGCCCATTCCGGACCGCATTTAGGAGGGCATCTCCATGGACTTCATTACGCGTCTACCATGGTCCAACGGGTCCGATTGCATCCTAGTGGTAGTGGATCGACTCTCTAAGTACACGCATTTTCTTCCCCTCTGACACCCGTATACGGCGGCGGGAGTAGCCGGCAGCTTGATCTCCGGAGTCGTACGCCTCCATGGATTTCCACGCTCCATCGCGAGCGATCGCGACCCCCTCTTCCTGAGCAGTTTTTGGACATCACTATTTCGCCTTCAAGACATGCACCTCCGCATGAGCTCCGCCTACCATCCGCAAACGGATGGCCAATCAGAGGTTCTCAACCGTTGCTTGGAGACGTATTTACGCTGTTTCATCGGTGAGCTGCCGGGTACTTCGGCCAAGTGGTTGGGTTGCGCCGAGTATTCCTACAACACCGCCTACCACCTTGCCTATGGTACGACTCCATTCCAGTCCGTCTACGACCGCCCACCACCAGATGTCGTACGACATCTCCCCGGGGAGAGCCTCCCACAAAGTTTGGCGCATCATCTTCAAGATCGGGACATTATTTTGGACAGCCTCAAACACCACCTCCGCCGGGCCCAGGCCAAGATGACGTCTTTCTCCAACCAAAAACGTCGGGACCTATCATTTCAAGTAGGAGAAAAGGTCTTTATCAAGCTGCATCCGTGCCAACAACTCTCGGTCGCCAAACGACCGTGCCCGAAGCTCGCCCCGCGATTCTTTGGACCGTTCACCGTCCTAGCCCAGATTGGGTCTGTCTCTTACAAGATTCAACTTCCCGAAGGGAGCCGTATTCACCCGGTCTTCCACGTCTCTCAGCTACGCCGAGTCGTGGGTGATCACCCGACATTGGACCACATACCGAGCGATCTGGAGTACTCTGACACAACACCCACTTATCCGCACAGCATTCTGGACCGCCGACACCATTTACCCGGCGACGCGGGCCCGGAGGAGCTCCTCGTGGCGTGGCACCACCGCCCACCGTCCGCAGCCACGTGGCTACTGTAGGACGATTTTCGCCGTCAGTTTCCCGATTTTTGCCTTGAGAACAAGACAAATTTTCCAGACGGCGGTATTGTTACCGATATTCACGACGACGAACAACCATGGCGGGTATACAAGCGACGGGGAAGGTGCCAGGCAAGTACGGACGAGATCGGGCCCGTTGGAGATGGACCGGAGATATGTACGGACGAGACACGGGCTTGGGCGGGGCCGGCCAATGTGGAAACTTAATATTCAGTTCCTATTTTGGTCATTATATGTTGTTGTTTTAATATTCGGTTATTTTGGTATGTTGCTATTTTAATATTTTATTGTTTTGGTATGTTGTTGTTGCTATTTTATGTCTAGACCCCCCTCTATATATATAAAGGGCAGAAATTATACTCGTAAGTTTATCCCGGAAGTAATATCAAGGGTTGTTCCTTGGTTTTCTCCTCCAACCCTAGCCTCCCTCTTCTCTCCCTCTCACCACCGCCCTCCCCCCAGTCCGGATTCGTCTCGAAGCGTAATTCATAGGCACCGGTGCAAATCGAACCCGTCCTTAAACTCTCTGCTTGATGACAGAAAAACTGTGCTACGGCATAACCAAGGTGTATGTAGGGGGACATGCTTCATCAAACTGTAGAGATAGTACAAATCCGAGCGTTGAACAACACCCCTACTATCACCTCTCCCACACAATGGTAATGGCTTAGTAGACGATACATATAGTGTAGTGGGAAGTTGAACGACACCCATATAGTGTAGTGGGAAGCGGATGGTGGATACCTTAGAAATTCGGGCTTCATAAGTGAGTTTACTGCTCATCGGGGCCTAAAATTCCTGATGGCTCACATGTCTCAGAAACTTTGAAATTAAAACTGAATACTCCGGGATTCTGAAAAAATTCCCATCATATAAACCCATATATAAAGAGAACTGTGTGTATGCCATAGAATAGCAATGTCAGAACATTTTGAACTCAATGAAATTTGTTGTTTTCCATCCCTAAGCATTCTTACTCACTGTGAAGGTGCATAAAAGTTCCAATGTAAGCTCATGATATACTGATTCAATGATTTGAAAGAATCTGCCCCCAGCCATTCACATCAATCATATTGCTGATAGGCTCATGCAAATGAATTTCCCTTGGAACGTCCCAATCCATACTTCTAAACTCACCAATGGGTGTATCCTTATACTGATCAAAATGCACAAGGTGCACCGGAGCTTTAAGGCTTAGCATGCCCTCCTTAACTGTAAGGGGTCGTAGCGGAGGTTCAGTGGGCCCAACATCCATTGTATTCTTAGGTTTCTTTTTGGATAGGGGTTGGTGGCGAGGCCGATTTGACATGCTAAAGCTTGAAGAATGATAGAATGAGGAAGAAAAACAATGCTTCGGCCACACAAATACAACATAAACTAGTGTTGTAAAGCAGCACCAAAATCAGTGGATGATTGCTCGCCTGAACACCACACAGTTGAGAAATCCTTGAGTAGGGCTGTTCAGATGATGGTTTGTTGGTGCAATGTGATGATGGTCGGCTCAGTGCTTCTTCGTGATGTAGTGGTATGCAACGTGAGGGGAATATGGTCGGAATTTCACCAGAATTTAGTGGAGAATACACGAAAAGGTGGTGGTGAGGGTTTTGACGGCGTGAGCGGGACAGGTCGTGTGGGGTGAATGAAATTAGGGCGTAGTAAAATTTGTTTTTTTTCGCAAAACATATGGGTGTGTGAATATTACACACAGGCATGCATTTGTCATAAACTACAAATCTGATAGTGCATTTAATTGTTCAAACTCTACCTATAGCAAAAAAAATTCAATGTAACCGTGATTCGTGAGTGAGAATGATATTACACTTCATGTAATCATGGATGCACATTTTCCATTCTCACAGCTCTTATCTTCATTCCCCTTCACCTATACAAAACAACAAGTGTAAACAAAAGAAAAGCAATTTGATAAAATTAGATCTCAAGCCGAACTAAAATAACAAAAACTAAAGTACGCAACTCCAATAGGGCTTCAGTGTAGTGTTAAATATGCAAGAGCCCTCACATATTAGGCATCCTAAGAAAGTATATCGTAGGATTTGTGACCGACTTAGGTTTGGAAGTTGGAATATAGGTACGCTAATGGTAAAGCGATGGAAGTAGTGGCTACGATGATTACGAGAAGGATAAATATTTTATGACTGCAAGAGACTAAATGGGTGGGTGAGAAAGCTAAATTTCTAAATAATTCAGGTTTTAAATTATGGTACACAAGAAAAAAATAAAATATGTAATGAAGTAAGTATTATTGTGGATACTACTTGAGGAGATGAAGTTGTTGTGGTAAGTAGAAAATATGATAGAATCTTAGCTCTTAAATTGGTCATATGAAAGGAAACTATTAATGTGATTAATGCTTATGCGTCACAAGTAGGATTAAGCGAAACTATTAGAGGTCAATTTTGGGAAGACTTTGATGATTTGGTAAGAGAAATCCCATAAAGCGAGAAGATTTTCATGTGAGGAGACTTAAATGGACATATATGAAAGGAAAATACGAATTATACGGACTCTCATGGAGAATTTTGGTATGGAGAAAGTAATGAAGAAGGACGAACCATTTTAGACTGTCATAAAACATTAGCTAATTGTGACAAATACTTTCTTTATGAAGAGTGAAGAACATTTAATTACATTTAAGAGCGGACCAAATAAGTCAAAAATTAACTATTTTATGATTCGCAAAATGGAACAACCAGGATAACGTTTAACAACACAGCACGAGTTAGTGGTGTTGGATGTTCAAATTAAATATAGTAAATTTAAGAGAAGGACAAAAATGTTGGCAAAGACTGAAAAACAACTGTTATGGAACAACTAGTTGATGATTCTTATGTTGATCATAATGTCACATGAGAAGTTATGTCTTCACATTTAATGATAAGTGGAAAAAACGTACTTGGAAAGTCAAAAGGTCGTGCACCCCACATAAATAATCTTGGCGGTGGAAAGAAGAAGTGCAAGACAAAATTAGAGCAAAGAGGGCTAACTATAAAGCACTTTACAATTGTAGAATGATGAAAATTTGGCAAGGTATAAAGTCGCCAAGAAAGAAGCTAAAAAGTCAGTAAGTAAAGCAAGAAGTCAAACTTATGAAGAATTTTACAAGCGATTAGATACCAAAAATGAAGAGTGCGATATATATAAAATTGCTCGAGCTAGAGAGAGGAAGACAAAAGATTTAAGCTAGGTTAAATGCATAAATGATGAAATAGATACGATTTTGACGGATGATGCGACTATTAAAGAGTGATGGAAAAGATATTTTTATCAACTCTAGAATGAAGAAAAAAACAATGAACAGAGCTCAAAAGAGTTAAGTAAATCAGAGTAGTATAAAACATAACTTTTTATCGTAAAATTCAAGCATCAGAGGTAAATGATGCCCTGAAGACGATGAAAAATGGAAAAGGCGGTTGGGCCAGACGATATATCAATCGAAGTATGGAAATGCCTAGGGAAGAAAATAATTTTGTGGATTACATGTTTCTTCAATAAGATACTGAAGATAAAGAGGATGTCAGACCAATGAAGAGAGTATCTTGGTATCTTTGTATAAGAACAAAAGAGATATACAAAATTGTGTCAATTACAAATGAATTAAATTAATGAGTCATACCATGAAACTATGAGAACTAGTAATAGAGAGAAGAGTAAGACGAGAGACTAGCATCTCAGAGAATCAATTTGGATTTATGCCAGGGCGGTCGACCATGGAAGCTATGCACCTCGTGAGGAAACTCATTAACAACTATCGGGAAAAAAACAAGATTTGCATATGTTGTTTATCGATCTTGAAAAGGCCTATGATATGGTTCCAAGAGAGGTTTTATGGGGAGTCTTAGAAAAGAAGGATGTAAATGTATCAAACATTGACGTAATCAAAGATATGTATACAAATTCAGTGACGAGGGTGAGGACATCTGGAGGATTAACACAGGAATTTCCTATTACTATTGGCTTACATCAAGGGTCAGCTTTAAGCCATTATCTCTTTACCCTTGTCTTAGATGAGTTCACCGGACATATCCAACAAGCAATACCTTGGTGTTTATTTTTTGCATATGATATTGCTTTGGTCGATGAGACACACGAGGGTGTAAACGCGAAACTTGAATCTTGGCGAGAGACAAAACTGGAGTATATGAAGCTTATATTTAGTTGTGCTAGAAGGACGGATGACTCCGTCATTAAGTTGGGTGACCAAGATATTTCTGCAGTGAGTGCTTTAAATATTTGGGATCGATAGTTCAAAAAGTTTAAATATTATAGATAGTGCCGCAAGTTTTACCGTACTGTAATTAGACCAGCGATGCTCCACGGTTCTGAGTGTTGGGCAGTGAATTATGTACACCGGTACAAATAATGCCCTTTTCATATATCATTTATAGAACTAGAATTGGATAAATTATATGGCAAATTGAATTGCTCTGTTTGTTGTGTATTGCTTGCTGTCATTTCAAAACAGAGATTTATTATTATGCAAGAAATTTTGTTATTGATATTTTTTTCGGAAGTAGGATTAAGACAAAACTATTACGGAGATTCATAGGAGTCACAATCCTAGGATAGTAAAAGACATTAAGTTGAGTTTAAGCTTGAGGGCTTACCTTTGGATCCTAGTTTGAGGTAGCATATAAGCTTTTACGATGTAAATTTGCATGACTTAATAAGAAGATATTATCTATAGAATGAACCTTGTCAACCATTTTCGGAGAGTTTTCCCCAAACCGAAATTGGAAAAAAAGATCGTTGTTTCAATAAAAAATTGTTTGATGAATTTAAAGGTTAGTTATAATACAACACCTAAAAGGATGCAACCAGTTGTCAACCATTTTTAGAGAGTTTTCCCCAAGCTGAAATTGGAAAAAAGCTCGTCGTTTCAGTAAAAATTGGTTTAATAAATTTAAAGATTAGTTATAATACAACACCTAAAAGGATGCAACCATTTGTCTTTTTTGTTATGTCTTTCCTCAAAGAGGTTGTGATCCAACTTTTGTTAGTCGTGGATTTAGGTATTGGAAAGATAAGACTATACTTGAAAAACACGTCAGGAATCACACGACTGCGCACAATGTCGCTAAGAGGATGTGACACTTTAATGAATCAAAAACATGGTATTAAATTTGTGTTAGTAAGGTAAGAAGAAAGGCAAGTCATTGAATAATGTACTCATTGAAGCGTATCTATTGATTGTTTGTTTTCGTTTACGACAAGGAATGTCTTTCTGTGGGCACGATGAGTCCAATGAGTCAATCAACAAAGAGAATTTTCTTGAATTTTTAAAATTTTTAACTTCACATAACAATGACATTAAGACCGTAGTACTGAAAAATTCTCCAAGTAATTGTCAATTAACATCACAAAAATATAAAAAGCTGTTAGAATGAAATTAATTATGAGTTGTATTTTCCCCCTTATATATAAAGGGGCTCCACTATTGAATATTATGTTATTACTGTTCATTTCCACGATTAACATAGTATCAGAGCCCTAGCGCTCTCGTCTCCCGCTCGACGCCCCTCCCGCTCGCCGCTTGTCTCCCGCACATCGTTCCCTCGCCGCCACTCTCTCCCGCTCGCCTCTAGCCGTCCACCCTCTCTCTCTCTCTCGCCGCGTGCCCCTCTCTGCAGCGCCGATCGACGCTCGACAAATCCGTCAACCGATCGACACTGGGTGCACAGGATGATTTTTCCGGCGGCCTTCCGACGATCCTATTGACTCCATACTTTAGAAAAAGTTTCACTTCGGCCCTCTAATCCTCCATCTCACTTTTGTCGCGATTCCAACGGTTGGGTGCTTCCCGATCCCAGTTCTCGTGCTTCCTTTGTTCAAGAGGAGGATGTCTCCTAACTCTACAGTGATGCTCTATCTCTATTCCGTTCTTTGAAGGGGTGTTCTTCTCTACTCCTCACCATCTTATTGGCGGAGTTTGGCTGACATTTGTTCTTATGTCAAATGTTGTTGATTCCGGTAGCTCCATGACCCCCGCTGGATCTACCCGGGCTGGTCAAGATCACCACTACTCTCAGATTACAACAATCCGACTTGATGACACCAACTATTTGTCTTGTTCCCGCTCCATTACTCTAGCCTCAAAGAGTCGGCGTCTCTTTGCCTATATCAGTGGCACCACCGCCGCTCCTGCCACGACCTCTACTGCTTGGCCTCAATGGGAGCCGGAAAACTCCCTTGTCATGTCATGACTCACTAATTCCATGCAGGAATCTATTGCTCAGAATTATCTTTTCCTGGATACTGGTGCGGAGATATGGAAGCGTGCTGAGTGTACTTATTCCCGCAAGGGGAATGCGGCGCAGATGTACCAACTTCGCCGCAAGATTTTTCTTCTCCGACAGGGCGATCGTCCTCCTTCTGCCTACTACCTTGAGTTTACCCAGCTATATCAGGAGTACGATCATTTTAACTCCCTTGTTATGGTTTGTAATGAGGATGCACTCTTGCTGAGGAGCCACGAGGATTGCAATCGAGTCTTTGAGTTTCTGCATGGGCTGCACAGAGATTTTGATCAGATTATTGTCCAAATCTTGGGACGCATTCTTATTCCCTCGCTTCCTGAAGTTTACAACATTGTCCAACAGGAGTTTGACCGCAGACAGTCCTAGAGCACCACCATCCTGAAGGATCCGCTTTAGTGGCTCATTAGCCAAACTTTGGAGGCCGTGTTCCTCATGATTTCAAGTCTAAACCTACAGATAAGGATCACCTCACTTGTGATTTTTGTGGCAAGCCTCGTCGTACTCGGGATACATGCTTCAACCTACATGGCTTTCCTCCTCCCAGGGGTGGTCTGTCTTCGTGTGGTGGTCACGGTCGTGGTAGAACTCCAGGGAGACCCTATCACTCTGCTCATCTGACTGAGGTTCCAGAGGGTTGTCCCCCTCAGTCATCCTCCTTCTCTGATGAAGAGATGCAAGCTCTTCATCGCTTGATGCACGACCTTGCTACTAATCCTACTACTGCCTCTATGTCATCCTCTGCCTTGCCCACACAGGTACTCCGGGTGTCCACTCTGCTACTACTACTACTACTACTACTACAACTACTACTCAGTGGATTATCGATTCTGGCGCCACTGATCACTGACCGGTTCAGCATCAGGTTTTTTGTCCTATACTCCTCTTTCAGGCAGAGATAAAGCGAGCATTGTTGATGGCTCTTTCTCCTCCATTGTTGGGAAAGGCTCCATCCCTTATTCTTCTCTCACTTTATCTTATGTGCTTCATGTTTCGAATTTTTCCCGTAGTCTATTTTCTGTTAGTCATTTGACCACTTCTCTTCAATGCTCAGTTACCTTTTTTCCTTCTCATTGTGTTTTTCAGGATCTGAAGACGGGGAAGGTGATTGGCTCTGGTAGTATGCAGAATGGCCTGTACATGTTTGACTCCTCTGGTGTGGCTACCTCTCCGCAAGTTCTCCACTCTTCGCAGACCTCCACCTTGCTTACCTGGCACCGTCGGCTTGACCATCCCTCTGTTGCGACCATGCAACATTTATTTCCTGTTTTTTCTTCTATATGTTTTAAAAACCTTGGTTGTGGTGTGTGTATTGTTGTCAAACATCATCGTATTCATGTTCATCATGTCTCTTTACCTGCTACAACTCCTTTTCACATTGTCCATACTGATGTATGGGGACCTTGCCCCGTTGCTTCTATTTCTGGATGTTATTGGTTTATTATTTTTATTTACTATTTTTCTCGGAACACCTGAGTTTATTTAATAAAAAATAAGCATGAAGTGTTTTCTGTCTTTCAAAAATTTCATAAAATAGTTTCGACTCAATTCTCTACTACTATAAAAATTCTTCGTAATGATAATGGTCGGGAGTATGTCAACGCTCCCTTTGCTCACTACCCTACTGATCATTGCATCCTCCACCAAACATCTTGTGTTCACTCCCCATCTCAAAACGGAGTTGATGAACGAAAAAACCGCCACCTCTTGGAGGTTGCTCGTTGTTTACTCTTCACTATGAACCTCTCTAAATTTTATTGGGGTGATGCGGTTCTGACGGCTGTATACCTCATTAACCGCCTGCCATGTCCAGTCTTGGGTCATCAGACCCCTCTAACTACCTTAGGGGTTACACCGACCTCTATCCACCCAAAGACTTTTGGTTGTGTTTGCTTCTCTCACATACACTCTCCGGGCCGGTCTAAACTTGACCATCGTGCTCTTAAGTGTGTATTCATTGGCTATTCTCCCACTCAGAAAGGATATAAATGTCATCATCCTCCGACAAAGCGGATTTTTGTCACGATGGATATCACGTTTCGTGAATCCGACCCTTATTATGCGACCTCACTTCAGGGGGAGTCCACACATATGGAAGAAGTGAGCTCCCCTACTCTATCCTTACCGATTCCTCCACCATACTCCATTCCTCCACATACTCCGCCTCATGAAGAGACTCCCATTCAGGGGGAGCTTTCTCAAGGCGAGCTTCCTCGTAAAGAACTGGAATTACAGGTGTACACCAGACAGAGTAAAAATCCTAACACACAAGCTCATCCCACGCTACCAGCGCCCGTGCCAACTCCATCAACATAGTCCTCTGAACCTCCCATTGCCCTTCGTAAAGATATCAGATCTTGCACCCAACATCCTCTGTCTCATTATATTTCTTATGACACTCTAACTCCTTCACATAGAGCCTTTGTCTCTATTCCATCCACATGGTAAGAGGCTCTTGGGCATCAAAAGTGGAAAGAGGAAATGATTGAGGAAATGACTGTCTTGGAAAAAATTGTACATGGAATCTAACACACCTTCCACCTGGAAAGAAGACCGTTGGTTGTAAATGAGTGTTTACTGTGAAATAGAACTTTGAAGGCTTGGTTGAACGGTTTAAAGCGAGGTTGGTGGAAGTGGATATACTCAAACCCTTGAGATTGATTATCAAGACACTTTTGCCCCTGTTGCAAAAATGAACTCTATACGAGTTTTGTTATCATGTGTTGCGTGCAAGGGTTGGGGTCTTACCCAATTGGATGTGAAAAATGCATTCTTTCATGGGAATTTAGAAGAGGAAGTATATATGTCGCTCCCCCCAGGTTTTTCCCCTTCCCGCTCTGAAGGGAAAGAAGCGCGCAGGTTAAAGAAGGCCCTCTACGACTTGAAGCAATCTTCGAGGGATTGGTCTTGTCGGTTTCACAAAGTCATGATCACTCTTGGATACAGATAAAGTCATGCTGACCATACCTTGTTTATAAAACGGAGGGACAATATGTTAATAACTCTCATTGTCTATGTTGACGGCATTGTCATAACAGGAGATGATGCCGAAGAAGTGAAAGAGTTAAAAGTGAATTTGGCAAAATTGTTTAAAGTAAAGGATTTAGGGAAACTTAAGTATTTTTTGGGGATTGAAGTAGCTAGTAGATCTAAACGAGGTATTTTCATCTCTCAGAGAAAATACATCCTTGATTTGCTGGCACCATCAGGTATGAGTGGGTGTAGACTTGTTGCGGTATGGACGTCAACCACAACCTTGGAAGAAGTGATTGTAACATCCATAATTTAATACGCCAAACAAAATTTGATCGCAGGGCCCGATCTCGAGCAAGAGTGATCAAGCCAACGTCGGGTCGAGGTACAATTTTACTACGATCAATGGATATGCATCGTTAAATTTACTATCGAAAGTATTTAGAATTATATTCGACGTATTTTAACGATTGTGCGATGGTTTGAAGAATTAAGTTCAAGTGTTGAAGCGAAATGAAAATCTTGTAAAAATTTGGAAACGTTTAATTCGCCTAATTATTAAGCGATAGTAACGTTTTATTTTATTTCTTCCTTCCCCGGTGGTTTCCGTAACTGCCCATGAATCCACACCTTTCCATTTATTTCCCCCGCAACCCTTCTCGCCCCTTAAATGCTCCCGTAAGCATTTTGCCGTAAGAAACTGCTGCACCCTCTCCTTCTTCCGTCCAGGAGTTCACAACCATGCAGTCCAGGGAGGATCGGAAGCTCCTCCTTCGTCGAACAAGGGAGCAGACTCCTCTTCCAGCCTCTGAGTCGTTCGACGACCTTTCCTCGTCAGCCTTGAGGACCGACGACAGTCCCCACCCATCTCGCCTGGGGTTTCCCCTGTTTCTGAGAGGTATGCTTCATCGTTGGACCTAACCGACTCCCCCCTTTTAATCGTAGTAGGACTTCTCCCTGTTGCAGGCGGCACCAACAGTCCTTAGGAGTTTTTCGTCTGTGCCCTAGCCACCGTTCGAATCCAGGTGAAGGGTTGGCCGGCTCCAGCGTATGTTCTTAGTTTAGCAGAGACTTTGTAAACAAAATTCTCCTCCTGGAATTTGGGGCAGCCCTATCCGATAGTGGGTTCTAGCCCTTTAATCCTCCCTCGTAGGATTACCCTACCCACGTTTTGTTAACACTGGAAAACGTCGTAGTGTTGTCATCTAAACCTATGAAGATTGTTACTAAATTAACTAGGGTTATTGTCACATTTCAGATTTTAGGTGCGGGTGGACGTAACTTGGAGAAGGTTTTGTTTTACCAGAATATTTTTGAAGGAGTCATGACTCCGCGCCTTGTGTACGAACGTCACAATACTACGGTAAGAAATTCTATTATTTTTAGTTAGACATACCAACTAGTTATATGCACAGATTGTATCCTCGAATAGTAGGAGGAAAATTTGTAATGTTATACAACCATGTTTATCTAGACATCAACATTCAACCTGTTAATGAAATGCGACATATAACTAGTCAGTTGAATCAATTTAAAATCTAATAGGTAACGGAAATTTTATTAGGAGGCATGATTGATACTTTTTCCTTCGTGATAGATAGAGACGCACTATCTTACTCATGAGGCATAGTAGACCTTATGAGCCTCAATGACAGAGAGCGTTTTCTCCAATTAGAAATTCAGAAGATTCAAGTCTATGTCCGTGGACACTAGAACCTCGACGTTCGATAGTTGGGACTCGAATCGATAGAATGCGCATAAACAGATTCTCAGCATACGACAAAAGATTAGAAGTGGGAATATGGTTAACCATGCCTTTCGGATTTGAATAATTATGCATAAGGTGTTTAGAAATTAGAACGGACATTTATAAATTAGAACAGACATTCATCTTAAGCATACTATTTTTGAAAAGTATGTATAATATAACAGTAAATATTTTTCCATAGCATGAACATATTATTTAAAAAAGTATGCACACATCTTTCTTCCAAATGTTTTTAGTGTCACTAAGAAAAATGGTCTTTCTTACTCTCCAGTTGGGCTGACCCATTTTTAGGCTTATTGTTACAGGGGTCACAGGTGGGGTGTTGCGCCTAGGATGAGCGCGTTTGTCGAAGTTCCCCTTATAGTTTGTGTCAAATCAGTAGTTTTTTCCTCAGTACTGTTTTATGATTTGGGCTTGTATCCGGATTCTCTAATGTTTCTTGTATCAAACTATGTATAAGTTTTTAGTATTTCAAGCATTTTGACTCTTTCATTTTTAGTGGCTCTGTGAATTCAAAATATGAGGTACACTTTTACCCCTTAGCTTCTTTTACTGCTTCCGCTGTAAGTACTACTTTAACATTTTTCATTTATCATTCGGTAAGAACTCTTGGCCACTGTCGTAGCTCCAGGTACTTCACCTTGGAGTGCCCCCTTACTGTTTGTCAAGAAGAAAGATGGTAGCCTGAGATTGTGCATAGACTACCGCGAGCTGAACAAACTAACAGTTAAAAATAAGTACCCCATTCCCAGGATAGACGATTTGTTTGATCAGCTTGAGGGATCTAGCACGTTCTCCAAGTTAGATTTGAGGTCGGGTTACCACCAATTGAGAATTCGAGATGTGGACATTCAGAAGACGGCGTTCAGCACTAGGTATGAACACTATGAGTTCGTGGTCATGCTGTTCGGGTTAACTTATGCCCCATCCGCGTTTATGGATCTGATGAATAGGGTGTTTCGAGAATTACTAGACCGATTTGTTATCGTCTTCATAGACGACATTTTGGTGTATTCAAAGAGTCAAGAAGATCACGCTGAACACCTCCGGACAGTGTTGAGCACCCTCAGGAAGAATCAGCTGTATGCCAAATTTTCAAAATGCGAGTTTCGCTTTCAGAAGTTGCATTTTTGGGACATGTTATCAGTCAGAAGGGTCTCGCGGTGGATCCGAAAAAGATAGAAGCAATAAAGAATTGGCCAAGGCTGAAGACAGTTACTGAAGTTCGCAGTTTTCTCGGGTTAGCAGGTTACTACAAGAGATTCATTAGGGACTTCTCGAAAATAGTTTTACCAATGACTACGCTTACCAGGAAAGGGAAAGCTTTCACGTGGACAGTTGAGTGTGAACTTGCTTTTGAGGAGTTGAAATCTAAGTTGATGACCGCCCCGATTTTGAGTTTACCTTCAGGTTCAGACGACTTTCAGATTTATAGCGATGCCTCAGGTCAAGGTTTGGGATGT
Source organism: Dactylorhiza incarnata (assembly GCA_033032865.1). Lineage (NCBI taxonomy): Eukaryota > Viridiplantae > Streptophyta > Magnoliopsida > Asparagales > Orchidaceae > Dactylorhiza > Dactylorhiza incarnata. The sequence goes on from JAWHQI010000222.1 coordinate 2,811,934, forward strand.
GTACTTATGCAACACGGTAAGGTCATAGCTTATGCCTCCAGGCAGTTAAAGGTTCACGAGAAAAATTATTCTGTACACGATTTGGAACTTGCAGCTGTCATCCACGCTTTGAAGATTTGGAGACACTACCTCTACGGAGTTCGTTGTGAGGTCTTTACAGATCATAAAAGTCTTAGGTATATATATGATCAGCAAGAGCTTAATATGAGGCAACGCAGGTGGGTGGAATTCCTCTCAGATTATGATATTGGTATCCAGTACCACCTGGGAAAAGCAAACGTGGTAGCTGATGCGCTTAGTAGAAGAGGTTCGAGTTATACCCTCATTACTCAGCTGGAGGAGCTTGTGCGAGCTCTGGAGAGATTGGAGATCAGTATCATGCCACGCTCCAGTCTAGGTTCTGCAAGGTTAAATTGGATGGAAATCACTTGTGATATTAAAGACAGGATAAGAACAGCTTTGTCCCTAGATCCGAAGATGGTAGAGTTATGGGATTTGACCCAGGTTGGTCAGAAGGAGAAGTTCAGCATTCAGGAGGGTTTACTTCTGCACGATAGTAGGGTGTGCATTCCAGATGTTAGTCACCTCCGAGAGGACATACTTTTTGAAGCTCATAACTCCAGATATTCGATACATCTGGGTAGCACAAAGATGTATGCAGATCTTAAGAAGTTAGTGTGGTGGCCAGGATTGAAGAATGATGTGGCAGAATATGTGGGTAAGTGCGAAACTTGCAAGTTAGTTAAAGTCGAGTGTCAGAGGCCAGGAGGCAAGTTGAAGCCGCTACCTATTCCAGAATGGGATTTCGAAGATATATCGATGGATTTTGTTCATGACCTTCCCTGATCGCAGAGTGGGAATGATTCGCTATGGGTTATAGTTGATCGTCTCTCTAAGGTTGCCCACTTCATTCCTAATAAGAGAACGAATCATGGTCCAAGATTGGCTCAGTTATATGTGGATGGGATAGTTCGACTGCACGGTGTTCCAAAGACTATAATTTCAGACAGAGACAGCAGGTTTACCTCCAAGGAATGGAAGTATGTTCATGAGCGTTTGGGGACTAAGTTGCTCTTCAGTACGGCTTTCCACCCTCAGACAGATGTGCAGACAGAGCGCACAAATAGAACCATGGAAGATATGCTCCGAATGTGCATTCTAGATTTTGGAGGTAAGTGAGAGAAGTATGTCACCTTAGTAGAGTTCTTCTACAATAATAGTTTTCAGGCAAGCATTGGGATGACGCCATTTGAGGCTCTTTATGGCAGACGTTGTCTTACACCGTTGTGTTGGGCTGAAAGTGAAAAGAGATCTTCCAGTAAAGGATCGTGGGTTGATAAGACCACAACACGAATCAAACTTATCCAAGAGCGCATGAAAACAGCCCAGGATCGTCAGGCCAAGTACTACGATCAGAGGCACAGATCAGTGGAATTCAGCGTGGGAGATTTTGTTTATCTGAAGGTCAGGCCAGTCAAAGGGGTCCCTCGAATCAAACGGATGAAGAAATTGAGTCCAAAGTTCGTTGGGCCGTTTGAGGTACTAGAGCGCATTGGTGAGGTTGCTTATAGGTTGGCCTTGCCCGAGAAAACGAGTGGTTTGCATGATGTTTTCCACGTCTCCTATCTGAGGAAAGCAGTCAGAAATCCTAATCAGATCATCAGCACTGAGGAGGCACCAATCGAACCAAATCTGAGTATCAACATAAAGCCAGTCAAGATAGTGGACTCAAGGCTCCAGAAGCTCAGGAATAGAGAGATTCGTTTTGTAAAGGTCCTTTGGATGAACTGCGGTCGGCCAGAATATACTTGGGAAAGAGAAGATGAGCTCCGGAGAAATGAAGATTATGCTTTCCTGTTTGACTCAGGTATGTTTGTAATTTTCGAGGACGAAAATTTTACTAGGAGGGGAGATTTGTAACATCCATAATTTAATACGCCAAACAAAATTTGATCGCAGAGCCCGATCTCGAGCAAGAGTGATCAAGCCAACGTCGGGTCGAGGTACAATTTTACTACGATCAATGGATATGCATCATTAAATTTACTATCGAAAGTATTTGGAATTATATTCGACGTATTTTAACGATTGTGCGATGGTTTGAAGAATTAAGTTTAAGTGTTGAAGCGAAATGACAATCTTGTAAAAATTCGGAAACGTTTAATTCGCCTAATTATTAAGCGATAGTACGTTTTATTTTATTTCTTCCTTCCCCGGTGGTTTCCGTAACCGCCCATGAATCCACACCTTTCCATTTATTTCCCCCGCAACCCTTCTCGCCCCTTAAATGCTCTCGTAAGCATTTTGTCGTAAGAAATCGCTGCACCCTCTCCTTCTTCCGTCCAAGAGTTCGCAGTCGTGCAGTCTAGGGAGGATCGGAAGCTCCTCCTTCGTCGAACAAGGGCGCAGACTCCTCTTCCAGCGTCTGAGTCGTTCGACGACCTTTCCTCGTCAGCCCTGAGGACCGACGGCAGCCCCGACCCTTCTCGCCCGGGGTTTCCCCTGTTTCTGAGAGGTAAGCTTCGTCGTTGGCCCTAACCGACTCCCTCCTTTTAATCATAGTAGGCCTTCTCCCTGTTGCAGTCGGCACCAACAGTCCTTAGGAGTTTTTCGTCTGTTCCCTAGCCACCGTTCGAATCCAGGTGAAGGGTTGGCCGGCTCCAGTGTATGTTCTTAGTTTAGCAGAGACTTTGTAAACAAAATTCTCCTCCTGGAATTTGGGGCAGCCCTCTCCGGTAGTGGGTTCTAGCCCTTTAATCCTCCCTCGTAGGATTACCCTACCCACGTTTTGTTAACACTGGAAAACGTCGTAGTGTTGTCATCTAAACCTATGAAGATTGTTACTAAATTAACTAGGTTATTGTCACTTTTCAGATTTTAGGTGCAGGTGGACATAACTTGGAGAAGGTTTTGTTTTACTAGAATATTTTTGAAGGAGTCATGCCGCCGCGCCTTGTGTACGAACGCCGAAATACTACGGTAAGAAATTCTATTCTTTTTAGTTAGACATACCAACTAGTTATATGCACTGATTGTATCCTCGAATAGTAGGAGGAAAATTTGTAATGTTATACAACCATGTTTACCTAGACATCAACATTCAACCTGTTAATGAAATGCGACATATAACTAGTCAGTTGAACCAATTTAAAATCCAATAGGTAACTGAAAATTTTATTAGGAGGCATGATTGAGACTTTCTCCTTCGTGTTTGATAGAGGCGCATTATCTTACTCATGGGGCATAGTAGACCTTATGAGCCTCAATGGCAGGGAGACGTTTTCTCCAATTAGAAATTCAGAAGATGCGAGTCTATGTCCGTGGGACACTAGAACCTCGGCGTTCGATAGTTGGGACTCGGATCGATAAAATGCGCATAAACAGATTCTCAGCATACGACAAAAGATTAGAAGTGGGAATATGGTTAACCATGCCTTCCGAACTTGAATAATTATGCATAAGGTGTTTAGAAATTAGAACAAACATTTATAAATTAGAACAGACATTCATCTTAAGCATAATACTTTTGAAAAGTATGCATAGTATAACAGTAAATATTTTTCCATAGAATGAACATATTATTTTAAAAAGTATGCACACATCTTTCTTCCAAATGTTTTTAGTGCCACTAAGAAGAATGGTCTTTCTTACTCTCCAGTTGGGCTGACCCATTTTGGGGCTTATTGTTACAGGGGTCACAGGTGGGGTGTTGCGCCTAGGATGAGCGCGTTTGCCGAAGTTCCCCTTATAGTTTGTGTCAAATCAGTAGTTTTTTTTTTCCTCAGTACTGTTTTATGATTTGGGCTTGTATCCGGATTCTCTAATGTTTCTTGTATTAGACTATGTATAAGTTTTCAGTATTTCAAGCATTTTGACTCTTTCACTTTTAGTGGCTCTGTGAATTCAAAATATGAGGTACACTTTTACCCCTTAGTTTCTTTTACTGCTTCCGCTGTAAGTACTATTTTAGCATTTTTCATTTATCCTGCTATGTACCATTTTTATTACCGCTACTTGGTTTGCTTTTTATCACGGGGCCCTGCCGGACTGCTGATTTGTGGTAAAACTAAGTTGGGGTGATGGTGATCATATTGAAGACGTTATTGGTTACCAACGTCTTGTCAGACGATTAATCTATCTATCCCATATTCTCCCCAACATTACATATGTTGTGGGGGGTCGTTAGCCAATATATGCACTCCCCGTTGACGAGACATTTGGATGCAACTCATATAATTTTGAGGTACTTGAAGACCTCACCAGGAAGGGGAATCCTCTTCACTCCCAATACAAATTTGAAGATTGATGTTTATACTGAGGCATATTGGGCTGGCTCCATTGAAGATAGACGCTCTACATCTGGGTATTGCTCATTTGTTGGTGGGAACCTAGTCACTTGGAGAAGTAAAAAGCAATATGTCATCTCAAGGTCTGGCGCAGAAGCAGAATTCAAAGCTATGACTCATGGCACATGTGAGGGGTTGTGGATACGCTCCCTTATGTGTTATCTGGGTTTAAGTGAGTCTAACCATATCCAGTTGTACTCTGACAACAAAGCCGCTATCAGTATTGCCAACAACCCTGTTCAGCATGATCGCACCAAACATATTGAAGTGGATAGATACTTCATCAAGGAGAATATCGAGAAGAAGATTATCTGTATTCCATTTGTTCCCTCAGAGAGACAACTAGCTGATATTCTTACTAAGAGTCTTGGGGGGACTGCTTTATGTGTTTGTATCGACAAGTTAGGTATGAGAAATATAACATGCCCAACTTGAGGGAGAGTGTTAGAATGAAATTAATTATGAGTTTTATTTTCCCCCTTATATATAAGGGGGCTCCACTATTTAATATTATGTTATTACTGTTTATTTCCACGATTAACAAAAAACAGATTGTTTCTGCAATAACAAGTTCGACAACATACGCAATCATTAAGGACAATGGACATGATTGTTTTTAATATTAGTGGATGAGTCTCGTGATATAGCAACTAAAGAGCAGATGACTATTGTTCTATTGTCCATGTTTTTGAAATTATTAGAGTTGATGGAGTTTATGAAAACTAAAGTGGAAATGCAAGTTGTATTTTAATAAGTATAACTATTTTTGATTTCATCTTTCTCCTTCATTTGATAAAAATATTCTGTCGAAGACACATGAGTTATCACAAACAGTACAAAAAAATTTCAAGACATAATCAATGCAATGAATTTCATAAATTTATCCAAACGGTTATTATGAGAAATGTTGATCTACAGTGGCAAACTTTCATGATTGAAGTTTCAGTCTTTTGTGATAAACACAATATAAGTGTTCCAAATTTGGACGATAAATTTATTCAAGCAGGAAGATCAAGACGCAATGCGAGAGATATTACACATTATCATCATTTTCGGGTTGAGATTTTAATACTGTGATTGATTAGATGCTAAATGAGTTAAATGATTAATTTATTGAAGTAAATACCTAATTACTTCTTTGCGTTTCATGTCTTGATCTAAGTGACAATTTCATTTCCTTTGATAAGGAGAAGTTAATTCGCATTGCAGAGTTTTACCCATGCGATTTTACTCAATTAGACTTGCAGTTACTAGATGGTCAACTAGATGTATATATTTTTGATGTGCGTTCTAATGAGGCATTCTCATAAGTTAATAGCATAAGTGGACTTGCTGCAAAATTAGTGGAGTTGAAAAAAATATGATCATTTTCCGTTGGTTTATCGACTTTTGAAATTAGCTCGTCTTCTAGCAGTTGCAACTGCTACTGTGGAAAGATTGTTTTCTGCTATGAAAATCGTAAAAAGTCGTCTGAGAAATAGAATGGGGGATGAATGAATGACTATCTGATAATATATATTGAGAAATATATTGTAGACAAAATTACAAATAAAGAAATTATAAAGTGTTTTCAAAAGATGCGTCCGAGAAAAATTGCTTGCTAAATTGTAATTTTTTTGAGCACTTTACTATTATAAGTTTTCATTCTGTAATGTTTAATTCTACTGACTTATTACACATTGTTTTTGTAATGTTTAATGCTACTAGTCTACCAATATGCATTGTTTTATAATGTTTATCTATTTTGACATATTTAATGAAAAAATTATCTTTAATTAACTTCTAATTAGTGTCCAGGTTAGACAAAAAATTTAGTTCCTCCACTACCTAGATATGACATTATTTTTTCGAAGTTATCACAGAACTTGAAAAATGGGAGTTGCGGAGATGAGAATGCTTAGGTGGATGCGTGGACACACACGAGGCTGGATAAAATTAGGAATGATTGTATCAAGGATAAGACAGAAGTGACACCAATTGCAAAGAAGATGCGAGAAGATCGACTAAGATTGTTTGGACACGTACACAGGAGACCATTAGAGGCACCTATTAAGCGTTGTGAGAGTTTAGTCACTGGGCATGTTAGGGGGGGGGGGGGGGGGGGGGGGGGGGGTTGACCAATAAAGACTTTGAATGAAACTATAAGGAAAGCCATGAGATGTACTTAGGCATTAGTGAGATTATGACTAAAGATAGGGCACAATGCCGACAAAGGATCCATATAGCCGACCCCACTATAGTGGGATAAAGGCTTGAGTGTTGTGTTGTATCACAGAACTTGAGAAAACAGTGAGTACGTATGCCCAAAAATTGCAAGCCAAGGGGTAATTTGTGGAATGTCCATGCATCATCCTCAGGAAAGTACGCCTGGTAGAAATAAATAGAAATCCGCATGGGGCTTCCGCAGGTTTCTTGACATAGACTACGACAGCGTTCCTTTCTTCGCAAGTCTTCACACCCTCGGGGAAAGACCGTCCATATGAAGGTTTGGGCAAGAACCTCAGTAGACCTCATCAGGCTTCACTAGAACTCATCGGAGCGCCCTTTTTGCCGAACATGTACGTAAGATATATAGGCGTCGTCTCCTGATTTCTTTGTTTATAAGATCCTTTGTAAGCACTTGATAAAGTGTACACAGACCATCTCCACCCCAAACCAAAAAATACCCAACGCACACACACCCCTCATAGGAAACTTGCACTTGGTTTTCAAACTTGTGAAATTTGTACTTGGTTTTCAAAGGGAGAATGATTTGTACACTTCGTTTAGTGAGGGGCACTGGCATGACTAATTCCATGGTCGACCCGAAAGTGAATATTGATTTTTAGCTTCAGTGCAAAAGTATCCTTTACCTTTTTCTTGGTAAAAAATGTTTTTTTTTATTATAATGCTTTATTGGCTTTCTTCAACGAAATTAGGCTCATTTATGACACCTGACGAGGCTGTAAGGGAAGACGAATCTAACTCTAATTGAGAAATGTGGGCAACACGAATTCTAACTGAGAAATGCGGGTAGACAAATAATCCATGAGCATGCTCAACAATTAACTAATTCCAATGCAAACAACCCAAATGCATCAATCATGCACAACAAATATTCGACACCCAATGGCATTAATTAATTAGCTTTAAGCTTACAACGAAATAATGGATGATCACTAGATTCAACATTAAGCAGACCCCAAGACGTGTACTCCGAGTGCACCGGTTGGTCCTCGTCAACTTACATCCGTTTTACTAAACACAAGGGCAGTTATTCATTTTAGAGCTAGTTTGTTTTGCATATGAAGCTTTTTCCCTTAGTAATATGTTTTGCATTTTAGAGGTAGTTGTTTACTCCCTAAAATATCTTCATGAAAGCATTAATTTTAAAGCAGATTTATTTAAAGTTTCATACAAACTTTCTTGAATCTGTAAGAATGGCAACATAAGGAGCGGCCTGAGCAAGTCTTCTCTAGATTTTACTGGGCAAAAAACATTGAATCATTAATATTATCACCACAAAAATCCCTAAGATTATGTCCCGCGATGCCCTTCATTTCATTTCTCCATGCTTATTATGCCTGTGGGTGGGTTGACAGGGAAGTGTAATGTTCAGAATCTGTCATATTCTACCGAGTTTCCTGAAGGGGTATGAGATTGTTGCCAGTGTTTTAATTATCTATTAAATTCTACTCCTATGATCGTTCAAACTCAGATTCTATTGGAACCAATTCAGATTATATTTGGCCAGTAAGTCCCCTTTGGCCAAAATTGGCCTCATCTGATCAAGGCAATCTTAATTAAATGTAATTAGGCCCCCACTTAACCCAATTCCGCTCTCAACGAACCAAAATTGTAACAGACTTAGAGCTTGATCCGTGCTCCAACATGCCCGTGCGACCTTTTCAATCCGCTTTTTGTGGTTAGCTAAGTCAGTCTTTACACTCACTCGCCTGTAACAGTACCAAGGTTGCAGATGTTGGATGTCGGGGACATGTCGGATTGAATTTTTAGATGCCGGAGACATGTCGGGGACATTTTAAAATGTCGGATTCCTAAAAATATTTATATTATAAGTTATAACAACTTTGGATGTATGTTTCTATGCATCTGCTCTTTCCACCACCAGTAAACATTAAGACAAAATGCTAGCTGCATCATTTTATACTTGAACTGGGTGCAATTACCTAGTATTCTAACTATTATGGTATCTATATCCTCACAAGTATATGTAAAATGAATGAATAGCAAAACATATGAAACATTGAATAGATTAATCCAGAAAATAAGTATTTTTTCTTCAACCACAAAAGATTCTAAGACCGACATAGCGGATTTGATCCGAAATGTGGGGCGACATAGCGGATTTGATCCGAAATGTGGGGCGACAGAGGATTTGATCTGAAATGTCGGGTGACATTACAAAACGCCATAACTTTTATATTTTCATTATGCAAGTCGTTTTCTGTTCAAACATGACATGTCGGCCGACATTTAAAACAATCATTTTCATTCTAAGAGGAGAATGATTACACATGAGAGCTAGACTCAAAAGGCCTAATTTGATAAAGATCTTGGTTAATCAAATTGCTCTGTTTTTATGACCAAATTATGATTACTGTCTTCTGTAGTGGACTCCATAGTGGAAATATTGAACAAATATTGTGAGGGCTCCTGAGAATTAGGAGGGGCAAATCATAAAAGACGAATTGTGAGGGTTTCAAGAGAGGTCTTGTGGAGAGTCGTAGAAAAAAGGGTGTAAATGTATCATACATTGACGTAATCAAAGATATGTATACAAATTCAGTGACCAGGGTGAGGGCATCTGGAGGATTAACACAAGAATTCTCTATCGTTGTTGGCTTACATCAAAGGTCAGCTTTAAGCCCTTATCTCTTTACCCTTATCTTAGGTAAGCTCACCAGACATATCCAACAAGCAATACCTTGGTGTTTATTATTTACAAATGTTATTATTTTGGTCGATGAGACGCGCGTGGGTGTAAACGCGAAACTTGAATCTTGGCGAGACACTTTAGAAAAGAAGAGTTTTATGTTGAGCACGGGACAAAGACAGAGTATTTAGAGCTTAAATTTAGAAGTGCAAGAAGGTCGGATGACTCCGTCATTAAATTTGATGACCAAGATATTTCCTGAAGTGAGTGCTTTAAATATCTGGGATCGATAATTCAAAAAGATGGAGGTATAGATAAAGATGTGATACATAAAATCCTAGCAGGTTGGTTGAAGTGGAGAGGCGCGTCTGGGATCTTATGTGATCGTAAAGTACCATTAAAACTTAAAGGCAAGTTTTATCATACTGCAATTAGGCCAGCAATGCTCTACGGTTCTGAGTGTTGGGTAGCGAATAGTGTACATGAGCAAAAAATGGGAGTTACGGAGATGAGAATGCTTAGGTGGATGTGTGGTCACACGAGACTTGATCAAATTAGAAATGAATGTATCGGGGATAAGATAGGAGTGGCGCCAATTGTAGAGAAGATGTGAGAAGCTCGTTTAAGATGGTTCCGACATGTACATAGGAGACCTTTAGAGGCACCTGTTAGGCGTTGTGAGAGTTTAGTCACTAGGCATGTTAAACGGGGGAAGGATAGACCAAAAAAGTCTTGGAATGAAACTATAAGGAAAGACATGATGTACTTAGGCATTAGTGAGACTATGATTACAGATAGGGCGCAATCGCGACAAAGGATCCATATAGCCGACCCCACTATGGTGGGATAAAGGCTCGAGTGTTGTTGTTGTGTTTATTATAAGACCATCCGCCGTGCACGAAGGTTTCCCTCTAGTATTACTGCTGCGAAATCTTTAGCGCAACGTGCCGTGCAAGCTACTTGTACAGAACACAACACTAACACTAGCACGCAACATTTGGGCCACCCACTGTTAGCTGGTACGAACACACCCGTTCACCGTACGATTGTCACAATGTGCCGCGCCGTGCCTAGTATTGGACGCGAGAGGTGCTGCGCCGCGCCTTGTGTTGGACGCGAGAGGTGCTGATGTGGTTTGCATGGGTTGTCCATGCCGCACATTGTGCGAAAAGGTTCCACAACCGTCGTCCGTCGCGCTGGGGAGACGGGATTGCTCTTATCCATACAGGAAGCCTCATCTTTAATGTAACGTTGTATTTTCCCATTTTAGCCATATCTATACAAGAACACTAACACTCCTGGATAGCAAAAAAACTATGATTTCCAGTTGTGATTTCGAACGACGACTGCGTCACGCGTTTTCTCTGCCCACGCGACTGCCTCGAGCTGATTTCACTTGCTATCTTCCTCGTTTCACCGATTTCATGAAGCTGTGATCCTCGACATGGTTGTTCCGACGATCTCTCCGCCTCGACGAGCAGTTCTGGTCTCCACGCTCCATCTTCCTCGTTTCAACAATCTCTGGTTTCTCAACTGTTGAAGGCATTTTCACGTCTTGGCATGAAATCATCTTCACATCTTCGCCAGACTGCTTCACGATCTTGACAGCGGAAGGGAGTGAGGGCCGTTCTCGCTGGAGAGGATGCAGGAGTAGATTCCTTCTTGCCTCATTATTTGTATGCACGCGGTGGCGGATTTGTTTGAGTAGAGATGAGAATATTGTTGAGAGTATGCAATATTAAACTCATGGTAAAGTTTACTAGGTCCGATACAGCTGTTTAATCCACTCATGGTAAAGTTTAACTGTTGAAGGCAATTTCATTGGTATAGTTTTCTTTTCTGTGGCGGATGGGTTTTTTGTCCAAACTCACCGGAGCAAAAAAGTTGCGTCAATCGCAGGGAAAATTGTTCATACGTCCATTTTTTTGGCTCTTTCTGTCTTCTATTCGCGCCAGCCGAAAAGAAAAACCCTCGCCATTGCCAAGCTGCAGTTGTTCTCCCTCGTCATTGCCAACCTGGGAAGCCCCACACTCTATGCTTCTACTTGTCCATTCCATCGGTCTCAAACCGAAAACCTCGAGCTCTGGAACCAGCAAGAATCACTCCCGTCGAAGCTCCACCCTCTCCGACCTCTTAAATCTCTTCTGCGTGAATGTCCGCTGCCTAAAACTTCGATAGAAACAGAGGAAAAATATGAAATCAGACTGCATAAAAATTGGCAGAAATTTGACTGTAAATCAGACTGTCATGCCAAACATACTGGCATACATTATATGATGTGACGTTTTTGTCCAAACAGAGCTCATGAAGTTGATTGGTTGACAAGGATTTTCTGTTCATGGATGTGAGTTTGGTTGTCTTTTTTTTTTGATTTTGAGATCATGCAATCTGGGTCAGACAATATATGCATTGTAGGGTAAAATTTGGGGGGTGCAGTGCAGAGCTCGCACTGCACCGTGCAGTGCGATCGGACGGTGCGAGCGCGAGAAGCAGTGCGCCGAGATTCGTGCACATCACAGCGCACTCATCTAAAAGCGTGCACGAATCTCGGCGCACTCGCATCTCGCGCTCGCACCGTTGGATGCGCTGCACTGCACCGTGCAGTGCATTCGCTGCACTGCACCCCCCCTTTAATTTATGAAAATGCAGGTAAATACGCAAAAGATTTACTATAAAAGAAAAAAGAAGTAAAAACTAAAAAGTAAAAAATAATTATTAAATAAATTTGCATGAAGTTGTATGAGTGACAGTGCAAGCCCCCCACCCCTACCCTACGTGTCAGTACTTTGACCACGGTATTGCCCCTGCGTGACGGCGCTTCCGCCGCTCCCAAACCCCTATATACATAAAATATATAATTGAATTCTAGAATTATTCTAATTTAAGTATCCTACCAAAAAAAAGTTTAGCTATAAAATTATATTACCTCAAAAGTCAAATTTTTGAAAATTATTTAAATGTACATTTTTTTTAACTTTTATAATAAGCCAATGTTTCACGAAAATGTGATTTTTCTTTTTAATATAGTATAGCAAACATAAAAGAAATTGAATGTAATTACGAAAAAAAATTGAATTTTTGTATAAAAATTTAGGAAGCTGGTAAAAGTGATTTGAAAAATCTGATGAGTTAAAAAAGAAATGATGTAAAATTTTGAAAAATAATCCTAGTGCATGCTTTAATATTACCCTAGATGAGTAGAGCGTGTGCTAAAATATTGCTGTAGAATTGGGTTAAACAAATTTGGAAACGACAAAAATTGGAAGTTACCAAGTAATTAAAATTTGTAATGAACATCTAAAAAGAGCAGCTTGGTGCATAAAAAACATCCCCGCGCTGCAAGGGTCCGGGGAAGGGTCCTACCATAAGGGTGAATTGTAGTCTAACCGAAGCTAGTTTCACGGCTCGAACCCTACATTGTAATGTTTGGCGCAGCGGAATCCGCAAGGAAGTGACCGCGGTCGCCTCCGTGCGGTAAATTTCCGCGGGAAATCCGCGGAAAATTCTTGGCGGGCGGATCCCCACTGCCCGACTGCGGCCCTACCAAACGCCGGGCAGTCGCAACCGGGCAGTGCCGTTCGTTTGACCGGCGCGGATCTGCCCCGCCAAACGAGGCAAATAACTACATCTATTTTCCTTTTAGAAGATCAAAATCCGCATAGATACGCTATAAAAAGTGACCCTGAAAAAATATATTAAAATACTATATATACCAAAGCTTCCCCTAGAAGTTAGCATAATTAGAGAATGCACCCCTCTTATTATTGAAATTACAAAAACCTTCCTTGAAAAATATAACATTTATCCCTCCTGAAAATGTACTCCGGAGGGGGTATTTTTGTGCACGGATGCTATGAATGTGTACTTCAGGGGAGGTAAATGTTATGTTTTGTAACATTCAGGGGAGGTTTTTTAAGAAACGTGGAAACTGGCGGGTAGCGTTTGCATTTTCGCGCGACAAACAGCTAGCGCTCTGCTTAAACCGCCGCGCAAAACGGAGCCTAAAGTTAAAAATATATTTGTATCATCATCATCATCATCATCATCTTCACAGTGCTTCCTAATGTATTATTATGTCTGCATAATGTTTAGTTTTTCCTCTTAATTGATGAAGAGAAATTTGATGGAATTGAGAGACATGAAATTGGGCATGATTTTGCAAGGAAATACCACACTTTGTTTGTCCAGAATAGATGGGAAATATGATCAATGTCATTAGATTGCAAAGTGGCTACAACTTCTTGTTGTTTGAAGAAACTCTTTTTCGGAATTGAATTGATTTAATTTTTCACAAAATATAGACATGAGATGATAATTCAAGGCGCTTTGTGTATCGCGCAGCGTAGCAATCTAGCTAACAAACAACTTGAGGATATATTTCACATGAATGAAACTTCAAAGAAATTGATGGGGATGCACAAGCACTACAGTGCGTGGTTAACTCGAAAAAATGAAGTGCCTTACTAAGGCATGATATACTTGATAGAAAGGAGTGACTTGGGGACTGGGAGCACAGGTGTTGCATGACGGTCACCTTCTCGTGTCGTTAAGTGTTGAGTTAAGCTGAATTTGAAGTTAATAGATCTTTGATTTAGTAATAACCATGTTGAAACTACCCACGCCCCGAAGTCAATCTCAAAACTCAGGTATCGAGATGAAGGGGTGGGGGTACATAAGCACATAGAAGGTACCAGCGGGGTGGGGGGGGGGGGGGGGGGTGACGTGGGACTAATCCAACCACGAGACCACAGGGATAATCTGATATAGGGAATAATTCAAAGACATCAAGTCAAGTTGGTCCCACGCAACACGGATCCTGCTGAAGTAGATCCACTAACATCCCCCTGTAGCGTGGTTGGGGGGGGGGGGGGGGGGGGGGGGGGGGCACATCAGCACACCTCGAAGTCAATCTCAAAACATAGGCATTGAGATGAAGGGGGTGGGGGTACAATGCACGGGAGGGGCCGTCTGGAGGCGATGTAGGACTAATCCAACCACGAGACCGCGAAGATAATTCGAGTCGGGGAATAATCTGAGGACATCAAGTAAAATCAGTCCCACTGAAGTTGGTCCTACATAAGACGGATTCCACTAACACCTATGCTAAAAATAAGCCTCATGAAGTGTCTCATTTCCCTTTATCTTGTACTTCATTTCGATATTGTTCTGGCCTGAGTGCCGAGGTAGACTAGGAAGTATATTTGTTTCATTTTGTGGACTCATGATGCATAGTCTGTAAGGCCATGAACTTGTTGCTTGGATAGTTGTGGACACTCTTTATTATTTTAGTATTTTTCGCTGTGATATAGATCTGATGATGAGAATCTAGATGGGAGTACTCTTTTATACAGTGTTTTAATTTTCTTTTTGTGATGGTTGTATGTCGTTGGGATCTGACCGGACCTATATTATATAGTTATTGCAGGTATGTTGTTATAATTTTGCATCAGAGATAAGTTTAGGGATTCTATATCGTTTGGAAGAATTATCCATGTAGGATTGTTTGTTGGAACCTTGTGTGTTCCTATGCTTGATGTTTGATTGTTGTTTATAATTTGAGGTGTGTTCTTTACTCTAGGGTACTAGTGGCGAAGCAGGGATTTCAACTCAGGAGGACCCTATGGATAGCAGCAATACTATCCAGGTGCTTCCAAATATGAGCAAGTCTCTCGCAGATTTGTATAGGATGCTAGCATATGCAGTGGTGGTACAAGCCACAAAAGTGGTAGTCGGTGGGACACCCATCATTAGTGGTGTGTGTCAAAAATCGAAACCGGCTGAACCAGGACGAACCAAATCGATTTTTGGGATGAACAAGTCAGTTCTGTTCGATTTCGGTGGGAGGGGGCTAAGAACTGACCCCCATTCGGTTCGGTTTCCCCATGGGAAAACAGGTGGAACCGAACTGAGCCTTTAATTTTCTAGGTATGGCCTGTTCGACGGACGGCTGCGTGAAATTGCGTGATCTAGTTAAGGACACAGAAACCTATTCAACCCCAGAAACCCCAGAGGCAGTGAGAAGTTGTGAAGAGAAAGAGAATAAGAGTGTCTACGTTGTCGCCTTCCGGTCTGTCGTCGTCTCCTCTCTTAAGGTCGGGCGCACATGGGAGCTCAAAGAGGAGGCAACAAACAAAATATTTCTTATGTACTTTTCGGCTGAAACTTGACCCACGTACACCACCTCCTCCTCGACACCTCCTTTCTCTCTTTGCCTGGTCAGAACTTTGCTTTCTCTTCTCTACTTTTTTTATTCCTCTTCACCTAGACTCATTTGTTTTCATCTTAATGTGTAGCATATCTCTCACATTTACTCCATTTCCTTGAGAACTTCAAAGCAGCTAGTAACTCTGGCGATGGGTAAAGTCTAGGCAATCCATAAGCTTGACAACAATCACTGTTGTAAGTCGTAGGGACCTGACCCCTATTATATAGTTATTGCGGGTATGGTGTTACAATTTGGTATCAGAGATAAGTTTATGGGTTCTAGATCGTTTGGAAGAGTTATCCATGTAGGAATATTTGTTGGAACCTTGTGTGTTCCTATGCTTGATGTTTGATTGTTGTTTATAATTTGAGGTGTGGTGTTCTTTACTCTAGGGTACTAGTGGTGAAGCAAAGACTTCAAGGGCTCGGGAGGACCCTATGGATAGTTGCAATACTATCCAGGTGCTTCCAAATATGAACATGTCTCTCACAAATTTTTATAGGATGCTGGCATATGTAGTGGTGGTACAAGACACATAAGTGGTAGCCGATGGGACACCCATCATGAGTGGTGTGCGTCAAAAAACTGAACCCGGATGAACCAAATCGATTTTTGGGATGAACAGATTGATTCTGTTCGATTTCGGTTAGGGGGGGGGGGGTGCTAAAAACTGACCCCCATTCGGTTCGGTTCCCCATGGGAAAACAGGTGGAACCGAACTGAGCCTTTTATTTTCTAGGTATGGCATGTTCGGCGGCAGTGAGAAGTTGCGTGATTGAGTTAAGGACATAGAAACCTATTCAACCCTAGAAAGTCGCTGAGAAGTTGTGAAGAGAAAGAGAATAAAAGTGTCTGCGTTGTTGCCTATCGGTTGTCATCTCCTCTCTTAAGGTCGGCCGCACATGGGAGCTCGAAGAGGAGGCAACAAGCATAAGCTTTCTTTTGTACTTTTTGGCTGAAACTTGACCCACGTCCACCACCTCCTCCTCGACACCTCCTTTCTCTCTTCCCCCAGTGAGAACTTTGCTTTCACTTCTCTACTTTTTTTATTCCTCTTCACCTTGACTCATTGTTTTCCAACTTAATGTGTAGCCTATCTCTCACCTTTACTCCATTTCCTTGAGACCTTCAAAGCAGCTAGTAACTCTGGCGATGGGTAAAGTCTAGGCAATCCCTAAGCTTGACAACAATCACCGTCGTAGCTGAACCGACGGGTAAAAAACGGAACCGATTAGTTTCGGTTTGGTTTCGATTTTGGGTGTGTAAAAATCAAGGCTATGCGGTTCGGATTTAGTTTTACATAAAATCGAATAGAGCCGACCCGCTTGTAGGCCTACCCATCACACTGGATGGAGAGGTAGAGCGAGTGGAGCCAGTTGTGATACAGACAGTTGGTCAGAGGGACCAACAGTTAAAGTACTTTATGGGCATTCATCCTCCCATGTCCAAGGGTGTCGTCACTCCGACAGACATAGAGGATTGGCTAGCAAGGATCAAGGAGTTGTTAGAAGCCAATGAGGCTTCAGAAAAGCGGAAGGTCCAACTTGCCACCGTCATGCTAGAATGAGATGCTAAGTTATGGTGGTTGAAGGAATGTGATATGAGCTTTATCAGGTGCCTTCCTGAACAAATTTCTATGGGAGAGTTTGGGACTACTTTTCTGAAATGTTATCTCCCCATAGTGAAGAGGATGGCTCCTTCGGGAGCAGTTTCTGAGATTGTTGCATATGGAGGAGCAGTTTCTTAGATTGTTGCATATGGACATGAGTGTGGAAGCATACCTACAAGAGTTTGCCTGATTGATCCAGTATGTAGGGCATATTATAGTTAATTATGTGGGAAATATGCATCCTTTCTATGAAGGATTGCATGACAACTTGAGGCAACAATTATGTGCTTTGAAGGCGGCAGGTTTTAGTGATTTGATGGAGGTCTCCAGGATTTTAAAATTGCATATAGAGAGGACACAGTGCAACAAGAGATTCACGACCATGTAGGGGGTTTCTTAAACCCATGGAAGGTCTAATGGAGGCAAAGGGAGAAAGAGGTACCACCCCATCATTCTGGCAGAGGGAGCGGAGTAGTGAATAGTGGAGGGCCCTCTAATGGACCTACATGTTTCAAGTTTGGCGGGGTGGGGCACATTTCTTGTAGTTACTGTGAAGTTTCCCCTACAAAAGAGTAGAGGCAAGAGCCCACTACATAGGTGGGGCCAAGTTATGCATAAAAGGTCCATATGCTTAAGTTATCCTATTTTATGACTTTGGACTGCAACCACCTGTGTGCCTTATGTATGTATTGTTGGGCGTCTTCCTAGTATTTTAGCATACCCACAAAGGTCTTGTTTGGCGCATGGATGCCACATTCATTCCTTAAAGATAGCTTTATCTGAATTATTAATATCGAGCCTTTATGCGAGAGTAAATCTAAGTGTGTGGATTCTGAATGGGTCTCGTAAGAGTACAAGCAGGAGGGCCACATTATCTTAATAATAGAATATCATGACTTTGATTTTGAAGCAGCGGTGATACCTTTAGTGTAGTTCGATGTGATATTCAATATGGATTGGATTGCGAAGCAACGTGTTAATATTGAGTACAAGTTGATGGCGGTGACCTTGAAGTGGGAGACAAGATGAAGTCTAATTCATAGGTTTGACCAGTGTCGCATATTCTCTATTTTTTGCCATGCAAATGATGCAAGTGGTAAAGCTAGGAGGCGAGGCATTTGTGGCATTACTGGAGACTCCTCCCCAAAGATAGCCATTGGTAACATGCCAGTGGTGGCTGAATTTGAGGTTGTGTTCCCTGATGAGTTTTCAAGATCACCACCCCAAAGGGAGATCACTTTCATGATAGAGTTGGTGTCGGATGCGAAACCAGTATTATGTGCTCTGTATCAAATGGTGCCATAGGAGTGGACCGAGCTAACAAATTAGTTGCAGGAACTATTGGAGCAAGGATACATTTGGACGAGCACTTCGTTGTGAAGTGTTACATTGCTGTTTGTGAAAAAGAATGATGGTAGTATGATGTTATGTATAGACTACCATGTGTTAAACAATCTAGCAATGAAGTACAAATACCTGATTCCAAATATTGATGACCTATTTAATCAGTTGGTTAGGTAGACAGTGTATTCTAAATTGGATTTGAAGTCGAGGTATTATGAATTGAGTATCCAGGAGGAGTACATCCTGAAGACTGATTTTAGTACATGGTATGGGCATTTTGAGTTCTAGGTTATGCCATTTGGATTGACGAATATGCCATCAGTGTTCATGGATCTCATGAACCGCATATTTCAGAGGTATTTGAATATGTCCAATATGGTCTTCATTGATGACATCCTAGTTTACTAGAGATAGGAGGCCGAATATAAAGCTCATTTGAGGCAGGTGTTGCAGACATCGAGGGAGAATCGATTGTATGTCAAGTTCTCCAAATGCAAGTTTTGGATTATAGGTTGCTTTTTTGGGCCACATGAATAGTGTTAAAGCGGTGATGGTGGATCAGACGAAGATTGAAGCCATTCAGTAGTGGCATGTATTTAAGAACATAGCAGAAGTCAGGAGATCCCTTATACTAGCAGGTTACTACAAAAGGTTTGTGGAGAACTTCTCTCGGGTTGCATTGCACATCACCTCTCTTACTTACAAGAAGCATAAGTTTGAGTGAACACTTGAGTGTGATCAAGATTTTGGGGCATTGAAGGAAAAATTGATGTCTACCCCAATCCTTAATCTCCCGAGTGGGACAAACAAATTTCAGATCTTTATTGATACATCGAGCTATGAGTTGGGATCCGGTTCATCACGGTAGGGTGATCATGTATGGATTGAGGTTGTTGAATTTGCATGAGAATAACTACCTCGTACACGACTAGGAGTTGGCGGTGGTGATTTTTGGCTTGAACCTTTGGAGTCACTATATTATGAGGTCAAGGTGGACATTTTTATAGGTCCTAAGAGCTTGAAGCACCTCCTAAACTAGAAGGAGTTGAATATGAGGCAACACAGGTGGATCGAGTTCCTTGGAGACTATGAGGCGGAGATTTAGTATACACATATGAAGGCGAATGTGGTAGCTGACACCTTGAGCAGGAAGTACTTGGGACAAGACAATTGTATCAAGGAATATTGAGATCAGCTAGTGTGAGACTTTGTGTCTTTGGCAACACGTGTGTTGCTCGTGGCTGCACTAATGTAGCTTGCATAATTTGTATTGAGCTACAGTATCATATTGCGGGTAGAGTACGATATGATACCAGGATTGATGAATAACTTCAACCTTTGGTATTGGAGGCTCAAGGCGACAAAAATGATGACTTGGAGATGGTCGACGAGATTTTGAAGGAGAAGGGGAGAGCATGTATTCCGAGATTTAACAAGCACCACGATGAGTTGATGTTTAAGGCGCACTTCACAAAGTATTCGATTCATCCGGGTAGCATAAATATGTACATAGACTTGAAGAAGTCTTTTTGGTGGCATGGCTTGAAGAAAGATACGACATTGTTTGTGAGCCAGTGCCAGACGTGTGCTTTGGTGAAGGTAGAATGTTAAAGGAATGACAGTTTTTAATGATCTCTTCCTATCCATGAGTGGAAGTTCAATGATATCTCCATTGATTTTGTACACAATGTGCTCAGATCCAAGTAGGGGCATGACGTCATTTGGGTGATCGTAGACTGCATAATTAATGTAGCTCACTTCTTCCTAAATTGAATGGATGATGATTTGGAGAGATTGGTTGAGCTTTACGTGCGGAACATTGTTCGTTTGCATGAGATTCTGAAGAGCATAATAAGTGATTGGGACGAGCACTTTACCTCCATGGATTGGAGGTTGGTTCAAAAGCACTTTGAGACAGCTCAAATATAGTATGGCGCTTCATCCATAGACGGGCAGTCAGAGGAGGAATAACCATACAATGGAGGATATGGTCAAAATGTACACACACAAATTTGGGGAAAATGGATCACCTATTCATGGTCGAGCTCGCGTGCAACATTAGTTTTCAAGCGAGTATCAAGATGGCGCCATACATAGTTTTTTATGACTGGTGGTACTGGACGCCAATGTCATGGGAGGAGACGGGTGATGTTGGACATGTGTGTCACATCCCTTTGTTTGAGAGTAACAAATCCCAAATTATATTTGATCTTGCTTGTCGTGTATTTAGAGTGTGCAGGAACTATATGTGCAATACTCCACAGGTAGAAAACAGATTGGAGATCTCTCTGGAAAGTATGCTAACGCTCGCATTAGTTGTTAACGCCCAACGTTAACAACCGCTGAGAAGGAAACCACTGAGATGGCGTTCGATGAAATCTGAAGGAAACTGCGCTCGACTTATTGCGTTCAACGAACTGAACTGCGCTCGACGAATTGGAGCGTTCA
Source organism: Dactylorhiza incarnata (assembly GCA_033032865.1). NCBI lineage: Eukaryota > Viridiplantae > Streptophyta > Magnoliopsida > Asparagales > Orchidaceae > Dactylorhiza > Dactylorhiza incarnata. Next base: position 2,832,762 of record JAWHQI010000222.1, read on the forward strand.
ACGAACTGAACTGCGCTCGACGAATTGAAGTTAACTGCGCTCGACGATAGCGCGTTCGACGAAATTGGTTTCTGCCACGATCCTGACGGTTGCGGTTGATGAAATGGGATTCCGTTCGACCAAGGCGCGTTCGACGAAATTAGTTTCGTTCGACAAAATTTGGTTCTGCCACGCTCCCGACGCTATGCACGATCTCAGCAACTGCCGTACACGTTCACTAATGCCGACGTTAACTCTTAATGCCACACGTTAGCTCCCATGGTTATTTAAAGACCTGATTTCGTTTTGCTAAAGTAGAGATTATTGAAGCCTTTATTCCTGAGATCTGAGAGAGCTTCTAGAGAGAATACTTGTGCCAAAACTCCATTGTTGTTATGCTGCCAAAGATGGATCTCCCACAAAAAGCTTAAGGAGAATTCTGGAGGAGGACTACGTCACGCTACATCCGAAGGACGATCGCTTCGACCTCGCTCATATTACATCGATCCTTCATCTCCAACTTCATAAGATCTCATATAGGGAGTTTTTATTATTATCTTTACTTTCATTCCATATATATTTTATAACCATTTAGAGAATTCACCTTGTGTTGGCGACTAGGTCTGGGTAGGACTTAGGGAGGAATTCGCCTTGTGTTGGTGACTAGGTCTAGGTGATTAGATCTAGGGGGTGCTCGAGGCCATATCCGGGGAAGGATTGACTAGAGCGGCTTGAGGCCATATCCGGGGAAGGATAGGCTAAAGCCAACCGGTTTGTGGGGATACAAGTCGGTATAGAAAAGGAAAAAATGTTTTACTTTGTACGCCTCCGATTTCTAGCGATATTGAAATCAAATTTATGTAAACACCTTTTTTTATATAATATATTCATGTCTCTTTTTGTGTTTACTTGATTTCGATCATTTGACATAAGTTATAAAATTGCAAATTACAATTGTTTCTTCCTTTAAGTTAAATTGTTATTTCATTCTAATTTACTCTAAACAATTTAGTAAATCATCTAAAAATTTACAAAGAATTTTATTCCCTTATTTACCCCCCCTCCCCTCTATGGGCGCCAATCGATCCAACAAGTGGTATCAGAGCCAGGTTATTCCAAACAGTTTAAAAACCAGGAATTATGGCGTCTTATGATCTCGCTTTTTCCGAGGGTCAGGGAATTAGTAGACCTCCACTATTTACCGGGTCAGATTATAATTACTGGAAAAATAGGATGAGATGTTTTCTTATGACCGTAGATATTGAGGTATGGAATATGGTAGAAGAAGAATACTCTCCTCCTACAATTGAAGTTGGAGAGATAGCTTTAGATAAACCAAAAGATAATTGGGATGATAGGGATAAGCTAAAATGCAAAAATAACGCCAAGGCCATGAATGCTTTATTTTGTGCGTTAGATAGAGATGAATTTAATAGAATTTCTGCATGTACTACTGCATATGAAATTTGGAATCATTTGGAAGTTACTCATGAAGGTACATCGCAGGTTAAAGATTCAAAGCTTTTCCAACTTGGGTCGGAATATGAAAAATTCCGGATGGATGAAAGTGAAGATGTTGATGCCATGTACACACGCTTCACCAAGATCGTCAATGCCTCCAAAGTTCTTGGAAAGACCTTCTCCAACGGCGACTTGGCCCGAAAGATTCTTCGTTCCCTTCCGCCAAAATTTAACTCGAAGGTGACGGCCATTTCAGAATCGCACAATCTAAGAACGCTCCAAGTTAAGAGCCTAATTGGGAATCTCAAAACCCATGAGGTAGAACTCAAAATCCAATATGATGAATAAAATAAGGAGCCAAAGAAGAAGGCGTTGGCACTAAAATCAAAGAAGGAGTGCCAAGAGGATGAGGATGAAGATGAAGAAAGCCTTTTGGTGAAGAACTTCCGAAAGTTCATGCGAAATCTGGAAAGGAGAAACACTTTCCGGAAATTTATCCAAAAGGATGCAAGATGGAAAAGGGTCATCCTCAAAGAAGGAAAAGGAGAGTGGCGATGAAGAAGAAATACCTCCACCAGAATGCTTTCATTGTAGGAAGACCGGGCACATTCGGAGCCAGTGCCCAAAGTTCTTGAAGGAGAAGAAGGAAAAGCGGTACAAAGGGAAGGAGAAGAGGAAGGTGCTAAAAGCTAGAATATGGGATGACTCCTCCTCCTCCTCCGAAGAATCAAGCGGGTCTTCATCAAGCGAAGATGAGGAAGCAAACATGTGCCTCATGGGACATGGAAACGACGGCGACGACACCAGTGTTCTTAGCGACACTGAGGAAACTCCTCCCACTTATGATGAACTCGTTAATGAATTTCTTGAAACTTGCAAAGCTTTTGATAAAAATATGAAAGAAAGTATTTTATTGAATCGTGAAAATGAATCTCTTATTAAAGAAAATCAAAAGCTTTCCAAAAAATTAATTGTTTTAGAAAAGAGAAAGGTTTCTTGCCAAGAGTGTGATCACTCCACTAAATTGGCAAAAAATATTGAAGAGTCACTTTCTAAAGCCCTCTCTCATGCCAAAACTCTTACAAAAGAGAAGGGGGAATTAGAAAGGAAATTAGAAGTCTATCTTTTGGAAATCAAAAATAACAAAAAATGTTTTGAAAATAAGTGTGTCATGCTTGTGAAAGAAAATTCTTCACTTAAAGCACAAGTTCATGATCTCACCATGGCCATTAAAAAATTTGGAATATGCCAAAAATCACTGGAAATGATTTTAGGGAACCAGTGCCATGGTTCTGGAAAAATTGGGCTCGGATATCGAGGAAAGGGCTACCGCCTGACGTTAGCCACTAACGTCGGCGCTAGCACCTCATACAAGAAGCCTGAATTATCTTTTTCAAAATGTTTTTCTTCTGTAAATCCAATTTCTTCCAGCAAGAAAATTTTCCAGAAAAGGGTCTCAACCCCTTTTATTTCGTGTGCAAACTGTTATAGGTTAGGTCACACATCTAGTTCTTGCAGGAAAATAAAACAAATACTTTAAAACAAATCTGGGTACCTAAGGCTTCCACGTATTCTACGGATCTTTAATCTCATCTTCTTTCTAGATGTGCAGGCAGGCTAAGGACAATCAAGACGTGTGGTACTTGGATTCAGGATGCTCCAAGCACATGACGGGAAATAAAGCAAAGTTCCTTAGCCTAGAAAAGAAGAAGGGAGGGATCGTGACGTTTGGTGACAACAGAAAAGGAAGGATCATGGGAATTGGTATAGTTGGTAACAAATCTTTTACTATATCTAATGTTCTTTATGTGAAAGGATTAAAACACAATTTAATTTCTATTAGCCAATTATGTGATAAAGGATTAGATGTGTTATTTGAATCTTCCACTAATCTATGCAAAATATCTAATCCTACTACAAAAGATATTTTACTAACTGCACCAAGAATACATAATGTTTATCTAGTTTCTTTTCATGATCTTTCTAAATCATCTATAAAATGTTTTATCACTAAAAATGATGAATTAGAACTTTGGCATAGAAGACTAGGGCATGCTAGCACAAAGCTCATTGTAAAACTTGCCAAAAATAATTTAATTAGAGGATTGCCTAAGTTAAATGGAACTTTACCTTCACTTTGTTCACCATGTCAAAAAGGCAAATTTTCTAGATCCACTTTAAAAAGTAAAAATTTCATTTATACTACAAGACCCTTGCAAATAATTCATATGAATCTTTTTGGTCCCGTTAGCACTGCAAGTGTTGGTGGTAGATTATATACATATGTTTTAATAGATGATTTTTCAAGATATTGTTGGACATTATTTCTCTCTTCCAAATCCGATGTGTTTTGTGAATTTGCAAAATTATGTACTCGTATTCAAAATGAAAGTGATTTAAAAATTAAATGCATTCGCTCGGATCATGGAGGAGAATCTGAAAATGAAAAATTTACATCCTTTTGTGATATGTTAGGCATTAAACATGAGTTCTCTGCACCATGCACATCACAACAAAATGGTGTTGTATAAAGAAAGAATAGGACACTTCAAGAACTAGCACGTACTATGTTATGTGAATATAAATTACCTAAGTCCTTTTGGGCCAAAGCCGCAAATACATCATGTTATGTTATGAATAGAATCATGCTTCATCCATCTCTTAATCTCACACCATATGAACTCTACTTTCAAAAGAAGCCTAATGTATCTTATTTCAAAGTTTTTGGTTGTAAATGTTTTATTATGAATACAAAAGATTGCTTGGGAAAGTTTGATGAAAAATGTGATGAAGGAACTTTTCTTGGGTACTCTTCAACTAGTAAAGCTTATAGAATTTTTAATAAAAGAACTAGTAGAGTTGAATATTCAATAAATGTAAAATTTGATGAGTTTGTTCCCTGTGTAGAAAAACTTTTCGCAGGCAATGAGGATGATCTCTTACAACCTTTAGAGCATGGTGATGAGGAATCTTCCAAAGAAGAAGAAGAGGAGGCCAAGGAAGATGAATATGTACCTCCAAGTGCCTTGAAATTCACAAAGGATCATCCACGGGAATTAATAATTGGTGAACCATCCATCGGGGTAAGAACCCGCTCTTCTTTTCATGAATCATATTCAAATATCTGTTTTGTTTTCGAAATTGAACCAAAAACCATTTCTACTGCTTTAAATGATGAATTTTGGTTTTTGGCTATGAATGAAGAGTTGGAACAATTTGAGCGACATAATGTTTGGAAATTAGTAGAAAGACCATATAATCACCCGGTTGTAGGTGTAAAATGGATTTTTAAAAATAAATTAGATGGTGAGTCTAGAATCACTAGGAATAAGGCACGCTTAGTAGCACAAGGATATTCACAAATCGAGGGGATAGATTTTGATGAAACTTTTGCACCCGTGGCTAGGTTGGAATCCATTAGAATTTTTCTAGCATTTGCAAGCTTTAAAAGAATAAAACTATTTCAAATGGATGTAAAAAGTGCTTTTCTCAACGGGTTTGTAAAAGAAGAAGTTTATGTTGAACAACCCCCCGGTTTTATTAATGAAAAATTTCCCAATCATGTTTATAAACTAGAAAAAGCGCTTTATGGTTTAAAACAAGCGCCACGTGGATGGTATGAAAGACTTACATCATTTTTATTAAAGCACGGTTATATTATGGGAAGTGCCGATAATACTCTCTTCATTAAACATAATAATGATGATTTAATTATTTTGCAAATATATGTTGATGATATAATCTTTGGATCTACTAATGAAGAGTTGTGTAATGAAGTTATTAAAGTGATGGAAAATGAATTTAAAATGAGTCTAGTAGGAGAACTTTCTTATTTTCTTGGTTTTCAAATATCACAAAGAAATGATGGTATTTTTATATGTCAAACCAAATATGTCTATGATATGCTTAAGCTTTTTGGTTTTGAAAACCTTAAACATGCTTCTACACCAATGAGTGCATCACTTAAATTAGGAAAAGATGAATCGAGAATTTCAATTGATCAAACCTTATATAGAGGTATGATCGGATCCCTACTTTATCTTAGTGCAACTAGACCCGATATTATGTTTGTCGTATGCTTATGTGCTCGATTTCATGCCAATCCAAAAGAATCTCATTTAAAAGCGGTAAAACAAATTTTTAGATATCTTATTGGGTCATCTAGATTAGGATTATGGTACCCACACAATAATTCATTTACACTTCACGGCTACTCCGATTCGGACTGCGCTGGTGGTTCACTTGATAGAAAAAGCACTAGTAGTACTTGTCATTTTCTAGGACCTTCATTAGTTGCATGGTCTAGTAGGAAACAAAATTCGGTTGCACTCTCCACCACGGAGGCCGAATACATTGCATTAGGGAGTTGTTGTGCACAAGCTCTATGGATGAGCCAAACTTTAGAGGACTTTGGTTTTCATCTAAAACTTATAGAATTAAAATGTGACAACAAAAGTGTCATTGATCTCACAAATAATCCGGTACACCACTCTAGATCCAAACATATAGATGTGCGTCATCATTTCATAAGAGATCACATTAAAAAGGAAAATGTTAGGATAAGTTTCATTGGCACAGATTCTCAACTTGCTGATATATTTACTAAACCTCTTCCCGATGCAAGGTTTCAAATGTTAAGGTTGGAATTAGGAGTCTTAGACATCTTAGGATGAATAACATGTAAAATTCTAATGTTTTATGCAATTTGAGCAATCAAGACATCTCCAAAAATTACAAAATTTCTGCATAAGACTACTCTATGGACACTTAATAAATATCAAAAATCAGATTTTTCAAGTTCTCAAAAAATTGTGTTTTGTTTCCAGCGTTAGCCCTAACGCCAACGTTAGCGTTGGTGTTGGAATTTTCTGATTTTTAAATATCTAAAAATCCTTACAAATATGTCAATTTATATTTACTAATTTGTTTTTTGAATTTCTGAGATTTATTATCTTTGATTTAATTTATATTTTAGAAAATTAACTACAAAAATTCAAAATTCAAAAATAAAAAAAATATACTTTTGTGATTTTTCTGTTTTTATTTCATTAAATTTTTTTTAAAACAACAAAAAAACTGAATGATCTTTATTGCTAATATCAAGCATGATCTTTATTCTATTAGTTAGAATTATTTACAATGTTAACATTTATTCCTTCAAATTACTATGAACATTGTTTTGTCTATCATGCTTTGATATATCTAGTTAAAGTGCATCAATTGTATTGAAAAATATGTATAGAACCAAGCTTAGCATGCCTCTAAGTATGAGTAAATATATTATGATTGATAATGATACATTTCACTCACTTATTTTGGTAATCAACATGTGTGTTTAAATCTAAAAATGCTTGATTGTGTATTGTATTTGTACAAAAAATTAAAACTTGCATAAGTTTATTACCTACACTACATTTGAATTGCACTTATGAAATTTTGAAAAGTGTTTAAGTTTCAAAAATTGTGGGTTTGCAAAATAAGTGTATTCGGAGAATGTTGTCGCACAAATGTGAACAAAAAAATTATATATGTAGACAACTATAACTCCACCAAGCACTACTTGAATCTCGTGATAAGTCTTCATAAGCATTGTGAGGTTGAGCACCTTGGAAAGAATGGTAAAGTGTCTTGTGCAACCCTTGATTAATACACCACTTTTTATAAAATAGTGTGCATTAAAGTGTATGAAAGTTAATTTACTTGTGTTTTATTGTGCACTTTACTTTACATATGTCTTGTATTTTGTGATTTAAATCAAATGTTTACATTACCAAAAATACACTTATGTGCACATCATTATCTTTCATAACACTTCTTCTCATGAGTATTGGACTCTAATGCTTTATCTATACTACTTTTTATATAACAAATGTACTAGATAACCTAGCATGAACTCTACAATGTTTTGGTATCTCTTGAACTTAAAATTAAGTAACATTGTAGTATATTCTTTTCTTTTGATATGTTCATTTTCATGCTTGATATCTTTATGTAAAACTATGAGATTTCAAAAAGGTTAAAACATCTTTACATTTTGAACTTAAAACTCATATTTTTTTACTTATGCTTTTCATGCTTAAAAAAAGATGTTTCTCATAATCTTCCGCTTGCTTACAACTCTTATCTTTTTATTTGAAATCTCTTATATATACTATGCTTAAAATCTTTTTATCATTATCTATATTACAAAAGCTCGATCATGCTTTATCATTTATATGAAATGCCTCCTAACTGCCATCACCCTACCTTCTTTTGATAATACCAAAAGGGGGAGATTAATTTGAAGAAATCTATATAGGAGAAATATAGAAGAATACGAGGAGACTAATTCATGTAATCAATCATTTAGGGGGAGTAAAATATAAATTGTATTTATGTAGGGGGAGCATTAAGATAGGGGGAGTATGTACATTCTCATGCTTATCAAATACTATAGTTGCACTATTATCTCGCTTATCATATTCTATAATTACCTTTAATGATTTCTTGCTAAGAGGATTTGTTATTATCAAAAGGGGGAGATTGTTGGACATGTGTGTCACATCCCTTTGTTTGAGAATAACAAATCACAAATTGTATTTGATCTTGCTTGTCGTGTATTTAGAGTGTGCAGGAACTATAGGTGCAATACTCCACAGGTAGAAAACAGGTTGGAGATCTCTCTGGAAAGTGTGCTAACACTCGCGTTAGTTGTTAACGCCCATCGTTAACAACCGCTGAGAAGGAAACCGCTGAGATGGCGTTCGACGAAATCTGAAGGAAACTGCGCTCGACGAACTGAACTGCGCTCGACGAATTGGAGCGTTCGACGAACTGAACTGTGCTCGATGAATTGAAGTTAACTGCGCTCGACTTATTGCATTCGACGAACTGAACTGCGCTCGATGAATTGGAGCGTTCGACGAACTGAACTGCGCTCGACGAATTGAAGTTAACTGCGCTCGACTTATTGCGTTCGACGAACTGAACCGCGCTCGACGAATTGGAGCGTTCGAGGAACTGAACTACGCTCGACGAATTGAAGTTAACTGTGCTTGACGATAGCGCGTTCGACGAAACAAGTTTCGTTCGACGAAATATGATTCTGCCACGATCCTGACGGTTGCGGTTGACGAAATGAGATTCCGTTCGACGAAGGCACGTTCGACGAAATTAGTTTCGTTCGACGAAATTTGGTTATGCCATGCTCCCGACGCTATGCACGATCTCAGCAACTGCCGTACACGTTCACTAACGCCGACGTTAACTCCTAACGCCACGCGTTAGCTCCCATGGTTATTTAAAGACCTGATTTCGTTTTACTAAAGTAGAGATTATTGAAGACTTTATTCCTGAGATCTGAGAGAGCTTCCAGAGAGAATACTTGTGCCAAAACTCCATTGTTGTTATGCTGCCGAAGATGGATCTCCCACAAAAAGCTTAAGGAGAATTCTGGAGGAGGACTACGTCACGCTACATCCGAAGGACGATCGCTTCGACCTCGCTCATATTACAACGATCCTTCATCTCCAACTTCAGAAGATCTCATATAGGGAGTTTTTATTATTATCTTTACTTTCATTCCATATATTTTTTGTAACCGTTTAGAGAATTCGCCTTGTGTTGGTGACTAGGTCTGGGTAGGACTTAGGGTGGAATTCGCCTTGTGTTGGCGACTAGGTCTAGGTGATTAGATCTAGGGGTGCTCGAGGCCATATCCAGTGAAGGATTGGCTAGAGCGGCTTGAGGCCATATCCGGGGAAGGATATGCTAAAGCCAACCGGTTTGTGGGGATACACGTCGGTATAGAAAAGGAAAAATTGTTTTACTTTGTACGCCTCCGATTTCTAGCGATATTGAAATCAAATTTATGTAAACACTTTTTTTATATAATATAATCATGTCACTTTTTGTGTTTACTTGATTTCGATCATTTGTCATAAGTTATAAAATTGAAAATTACAATTGTTTCTTCCTTTAAGTTAAATTGTTATTTCATTCTAATTTACTCTAAACAATTTAGTAAATCGTCTAAAAATTTATAAAGAATTTTATTCCCTTATTCACCCCCCCCTCTAAGGGCGCCAATCGATCCAACAGGTGACACCCAAACCTTGGAAAAGAAAGCAGAGGCGAATGCCATTGTTGTTATTGAGACTACTCAGGAGCGTATGAAGATTGCTCAAAATCGGCAAGTGAAGTACTACAATGCACACCACCTATGTGGAGTTCGTGGTTGGCGACAAAGTTTATTTGAATACCAAGCATTGTAAGGGCGCATCGCGGATTTGGAGACTAAAAATGTTGAGTCTGAGGTATTTGGGCCCTTTTTCAATCATTGAGCACATAAGCGAGTGTGTATATCGTCTTGCAATGTCAGCAGAGCTGAGCAAAAAAAACTTAGCAGAACCTAGTGCGGTGTTTATGTATCAGTGCTTAGGAAGACTTTAATGGAACCTAGTACGGTGGTTCAGCTGACCGTGGTGCCAGCAAAAGAAAACTTAGCAATTGATGTTCATCTCGTTTGCATAGAAGATGCGGAGATCTAAAAGTAATGGAATAAGGAAGTCAAGCTCATGAAAGTGCATTGGGACAATTGCGGCATGACAAGTTCTCTTGAGAAAGAGATTAAGCGATTGAGAGTGGTATCCAGAACTCTTCACTTCAGGTATGATATTTATTTAGTGAAGTATACAATTCAAGGACGAAGTTTCATTAGGGTATGTGGGGGGGGGGGGGGATATGTAACACCCTAATTTTTCAGTTAATCGTGGTCCTAATGAGCCTATGAAGCTTATCAAAGTCTCATGTAGTTTTGTGGCAATTTGAGGAGCTTAGGGCTCATTTAGAGGTATTTTTGGCCCTACTCGGCCATGTATACAACCATGTACCCATCCCTGAGGCAACATCTCTCAAGTTCCATCTTCCTAAGTTGTTCACGTCCCAGAACATGGCTTGGGTAAACCTGTGTAGATCATCGTGTCAGTGAACATGACCCAAAACACTGTCTAACCAAGCGGTGTGCAGGGGCATGCCTACACATAGGTAGGGATCTGTGTGAGGCAGATTTATTGTACAAACGAACATGACCCTATACACAGCCGTGTGGGAGACCGTGTACAAGATCATAAAATAGATTCTAGACCGATTTTTAGCCATTCCATTGATGTTTTAAGATTAAATGGCTAAGATTAATAGGTGATGTCCTTAGGTCATCCAAGAGGGTGTTTGAGCTTATTTCTTAGGTTTATTTATCTCATCTAGGTTATGAAATAGTGGAGGAAGAGGAGACCTTGGAGGAATAAGAAGTGGAAGTCGCAGGAGATTTGTGAATCCTAACGAAGAGTCATCGCTGGCAGTGGATAGGTAGTGCTTCCATAATATTTCTCCAACCATTTGTGGAAGGATTTCATGGCAGGGAGAAAAGTGAAGAAGGTAATGACTCTCTTTACCCGATTTTGGGTTATGTTTTTGGACTCCTTGCTTCTTTGTAAGCATTGTTTGTAATGGTCGCATTCGGCTCCTCTAATTAGAGGGCTTATGGTAGCAACGGTTCATTGCAAACCACCAGGGCATGAGATTGCAACCTGATATGCTTGCATTAGATTGTACGGTTTTGATTCTGATCTAGGCATTGTGAGTGAATCCTAATCGCGGTCGGTGGCCCGATTCAGTGATGTTGTTTGACATTGTATTTATAATTTTTGTTAGAAATGCGAATGCGGCCATAACGATGTTATAATTCCTATTTTTCATGGTAATTTGCCATGTATGGGTTAGGGCATGGAGTGCACGTGAAATACTTAAAAGATACTTAAAAGAATTGGAGTAATCGTCATAGGATTACTTATGTGAATTGATTTATGATTGTGGAGAATCTGAAGGCAGGTAGAAGGCGCTTGGGAAGGTATACCCGTCCACCTTCATAATTTAGGAACGGGTAGAAGGGCATGCATGAGAGGTATAACTGACCATTTCGCTATGGTTGATTAGGGAGTTGGTATAAGGGTCTGAGAATGGATATAACCAGCCTCCCCTAATGTTTGAATTGAAATTAAATTATTGCTAGGATATGGTAGAACTGCCTGAGAAAGGGTATAATCGGTCTCTTCGGACGTTAGGTTGTTGGTAGAAGGGCCCGAGAGAATGGGTATAACCGACCTTACCAACTTGAATTAGTATTCTAGTTGAAGGGCCCTAGATGTGGGTATAATCGACTAGATCCTAACTTGTATGTTTGTAATGCCTTTAGTGCGGTTGATACTTGTGGATTGATGGTGATGATGTGCTAGATTCATGCATGCTAAGGTGCCATAGTGGATCCGTAAGAGGATAACTGGTTGCACTCATGATGCATTATATGCCCCTTTTATTAATGATTCACATAAAGATGTGATTATTGCTTGTGTCACCTAGCTTAGCTCTCTTTTACAAGCGTTATTTATATTATTTATTTGTATTATACAAAGTGCTGAACTACAGGTTGATATGGTTCCCTAGGGTCCGCTAGGATGGCCGGGAGAAATGGTGTTGTTACACGGTTTTTGCTCAGCTCATAGCTGATCATCGTTCACTCTCTCATGGTATTTGATTGCATGGAATAGATCAGTTGCAAGTGTGCTCTAGCTTGCCTAAGCTAAAAGAAAATAATACATATGAAGTGTCTCCTTTCTCCTTCTCATGTACTTTTTTTCAATATTGTTCTGACATGCATGTCGAGGTAGACTAGGATGTATGTTTATTTCATGTCGTGGACTCATAATGTAAAGTCTATAAGGCCATGGATTTGTTGCCTGGGTAGTTGCAGATACTTTCTTTACTATTTTAGTATTTTTTTCGCTACGATATATATCTGATGATGAGATTTTAGATGGGAGTAATCTTTTATATCATATTTTAATATTCGGTTTGGCATGGTTGTATGCTGTGGAGGATCGACCAAACCCATATTATATAGTTATTACAGGTGTGATGTTACAACACGCGCTTTGACAAACCATAGCTCTCATTTTACACCCCCACCCACACACACACACAATGTAATTCTATTTTTCATACTACTATACTTTCATGCATATTAAGCATCTTTAATTAAAATTATTAAATTTATACGCCTCAAATCGCACCTAATTAAAGCGATTGAATTTTTGTACTCTTCATAATAAAAGACACGCATATCATTCTGGTATTTGAGTTCGATATATATATATCAAGGATGTATTTTATGAAGGTCGCCATTATATAATCTACTTTACTCTCTCTCTCTCTTGTTATATTTAGATTTAAAAGATAATAATTGATTATATTTGAAATGATAAACTAAATAATAAAAAGATAACTTATAAGATAAATAATATAATGAAAATACATTCCTAACTCCTAAGGCCTTCATGTAATCCTTAAAAAATTATGGTCTTACAATTGTGAAAAATACTTTAGAATGTAAATGCTTGAATAGATTTCTAATTTGTGAGGGTTTCATGTTACTCCGATTTCCTTGGGTGGGACAATTAGAGACTAAGTTTTTGTTGATCAACCTGAGATTTGCACTATGATAGAAACCTATAAAAACTACTTTATCAATTTGTACACCTTAATGCTTAGATTTGAGTCTAAGTCGGGAGATTTATGGTGTTTTATTATTTCAGGATTACATGCAACTTTCGTTATTCTGCATCGATCATATTCGTATAACAGTACAGTAAGTCAGATGAAAATGTGAATATCATCATACGATTATGATATGCTAGCACAACCATGTTGAAAGGGACGGTAATCACTTGAGATGTACTCTAAGAGGGGGAAGGTGAATAGAGTAATTAAAGTTTATGAGAATTAATTTAACTGTTTTGCACAGGTTCATAAAATTCCGGTTATACAATCACAACAATTTAATAGTTAATAAAAGAAGTGCAGAAAATGAAAGCACAAAGAAAAGACACACAACACAGACAACACAAGATTTTATAGTAGTTCCCCAATAAATCTGGGTACGTCTCTCCAAACCAAGTGAGATGTTGATAAGAAAGTTCAACCAGGAGTGTTGACATGGTCTCTCCAAAACCGAGTGAACTGTTGATATGGAAGCTCAACTAGGAGTTGTTGACAAGGTCTCTCCAAATCCAAGAGTCTTTTCTAAGGGAGTGTTGAGAACTTTGCCCACAATATTCCTAATTTGAAGAAGTCCTCAAGTCAAGGATAAAGACACTTTTTATTTGATGCATTTGTTTAGTTGTGTTGATTGCATGTATTAGATTGTGCAAGCCTAGCATATGGCTATACTTAGTATCATCAGACATAGTTTTGCCAATGTAATCCCTCATTGTCCAAAACATCGTGTCGACCTAAGATCTAGACTATGTTAGAATTGTCACTCATAAACATCAGGAAGAAAGATCTAGAAAGTTGGATAGACCAAATGATCAAAATTCAAGAAGATCACAATTTGTCTAAGTCAAATATCGTGTTGATGAGTTAGATATATCTGCTTGATAACCTTAAGCTTCAAGGAGTATCATCTTGAAGATATACAGCTAAAGTCAGATTATCGTCTTGATGAAGCTCAGATATACAAATATCATCTTGAAGAGGTTCAGCTAATTCAACAATTCAAGTAGAAGCTGTCAAGTGCTAAGTATAAATTGTGTTGAAGTTGTGGTTTCATCTTGAAGGCTTGGGTGAAGGTAAATCTGCTTAAGTCAATTATCGTTGAAACCAATTAAAATATCGTCGATAAGTCTAAACGATAATTCAAGAAGCATATTGAAATGATGAATGCTTGAGTTCATATTATTTAGACATGACCTCCCCATATTAGCCGAAAAGCTCAGATCTAAAGTCTAAGTCTTATCGACGTGACAAGTTGAAATGTCATCTTGATAAGCTTAACAATCGGCTTGAAGACAGTGGTCATGCTGAATTCATATATCATCTTGAAGACCACAAGTATCGTCGAGATAAGGTTTTATCGGCTTAATTGCTTTACATCATATTAGAAGTTAACTCAAAGTCTGAAAGAGTTATTATCGGCTTGAAGACTCAAATATTGTCGAGAAGAGTTAAAATATCGTCGAGACAATAAAAATGTCATCGAGACAGATCAAGCCACAGAAATTCAAAAGCTCGCCGCCACCGATTGAGCCAATCAGATGAGAGCTTTAAGGAAAGAGACTTCTGACATAAAGTCTGATGGATTCGACCGTTAGTGATCTCAGTCATATAAATACATATGAGATGTGAAGGGAAAACCCTAATCCTAGAATTTTGAATCAATCAAATAGTATTCTGAATAACAACTGCAAACTCTAAGTTCAGAAAAAATATTCAGAAGGAGACATTCACAAGATTAACTCAAGTGCTCCTAAGATTGTTCCAGGTTATTCATTCTTAAATCTCTCAAGAGCAAGTCATTTTCTCTGATTTCTAAGTTCAGATCAGATCATGCTTTCAAAGAAGATTATATCAAGATCTGTTGCTGATCCAGGAAGGTCGTTATCATCCAGCCCAAGAAGACTCTAAATATTTCAAGATCAATTCTATTGAGTCTAAGTAAAGTTGTAGCAAAACCTATTTTAGTTCTTCTGTTGGATCTCTCTGAGATCTGAGTGTAGGGCTCTGGATTGAACCTGAGGTAGGATTCTAGTTGTGAATCTGAGTGTAGGATCCTGAGCTAGGGGATCTGAAGTAGCGGATCAGCTAGTATTCCTGAGGTAGCAGTCTTAGACTATGAGTTGTAAGATTGGGAAGATCTGAGTCTTTGGTGGAGTTTGTCGAGGCTAGCACACTGCTAGATAGGCGAAGGGGGAAAGTGGACGTACCCTTCTTGGGGAACTACTATAGTTTTTTATGTTTGTGGTGCTTGTTGTGATTATCTTTTTAATGCTTTTATTATTCCGCAATTAGTTTTAAAAAATAGACATCACCTATTCACCCCCCCCCTAGGTGAAGTTAGACATCCCATAAATTTCAAGTGGTATCAGAGTCAGGTTGTTCAAAGAGAGCTTAACAACTTAAACAAGATCTTCGAAAGGGATTCAAAGTCTATCCACCATGACTACAAGAGAAAGTTACAAGGAACTAAGTTTTATGAAAAAAGAAAATTTTGGTATTTGGAAGGAGAGGGTCAAGCTCTTCCTGGAAGACTCTGACCCAAGGATATTCATCATAATAGAAAAGGGACCCTTTGTCCTTATAAAAGCTTCAACCATAGATCCAGCCAGACAAGTTCCTAAGAAATATAATGAAATGACTAAAGATGAAATCATCTTCGTCACCATGGACAATTGGGCTAAGAACATCCTGGTCAGCTATATTGATGAATCTATATTTCAGAATTTGATTCGCTGCAAGACAACAAAAGAGATGTGTGGTTCTCTTATTGTGTTCATGGAGGGGGCTGAAGAGGTAAAAGATGATAGAAAGTCTCTTCTTAATCAAGAGTATGAAGCCATTAGGAAAGACAAGAAGGACTTTATCTCAAGCTGTTATGAGATGTTCTTCAAGGTTGTAAATGACCTAAGAACATATGTGAGAGAGTTTTCAAACAATGATTTAAATGATAAGTTCCTAAGGACATTGAACAAGGAATGAGACATAAAGATATGTGTAAGAGAGATGGGGAACCTTGCAAGAATGGAGCCCCAAAACTTTTTTGGAAAGCTACTGTCCCATGAGCTGCAGCTAAATACAAGGAAGGCTAAAGAGGAAAACAACAAGTCTCGTTCCAAGGACAATTCAGTAGCTTTCAGAGCAGAAAGCACAAGAAGGAGCTTGGAGGACTCTCCAAGTCTTCAAGAGAGTTCTGCTGAAGATAAGAATTCAAAATCCAGCACTTCAAGCTCTGAATTTTTTGATGAAGAGATACATCTACTCTCCAAACATTTCAAGAAACTACTGTCAAAGAGGAGACATGACAAGTACATGCCCCTCTCTTCTAGTTCTAGAAAGTCTGGTAAAAGCTATGATAAACAGAAGCACAAATCCAAAGAGGACATGCATGAGCCTAAACATAATAAATATGTTTCTTCTAATATTGTTTGTTATGGTTGTCAAAAAGTAGGTCGTATTATCACCTACTTCCCACCAAAGAGAAACGAAAATGAAAGATCTGATGGGAGAAGATCAAACAAGGGAAAGAAGCAGGAGAAGAGCTTTATAGACAAGAAGGCTAATACCCCAAGTGATAGTGATACAAGTTCTTCCAGTTCAGATGAAGAAGCCTACATTGGCTTATGGCTCTACCAGAAGAAGAGAGTCATGATGAATCATCTCATCCTGCTCAGGTATGCATTAGAGCACCCATATCTACCATAAGCTCTGATACTGAAGCAAGTTCATCCTCTAATGATGAAGATGAACCTGATTTAGTAGAGCAGTTTGGTGCCCTTCTGAAGGCTTTAACAAAGAGCAAGAAGTTGGTCGAGGCTCAGACTAAAGAAATTGAATCTCTTAAGTCTCTTGAGTCGGAGATCTCTGAAGACTAAAAAGTTGACTCAGTTGAGCAATGAATTCAATGAGCTTCAAGAGAAGTTTGAAGTTCAATCCAATGCATTTAATCAGAAGAACAAGATCATCAAAGATCTTGAGAAGAAGCTCCTCATTGAGAGGAAACTTATGGCTAAATTCTCTAAGCCACGGACTGTACTGCCTATTATAGACAAATTTTCTGCACCATATAGAGGTGGTGTATGATATACTAAAGAGGCAGACAATGGCAAGACTCCTAAAAATTAGACTATATTCAAAAAGGTCATATTGTCAACCAACTCTTATGATCTTGATCTCTCTTATGGATATCTATCCAATGAGTGCTCTATATGTGAAACAAAAGCCACAAAATTTCTAAAAAAAATCATAAGAGTTATATCAAAGAAAAATCATGTGACTGTGAAGCCCCAATTCCATCATGCACACATCCACGAGATATATCTTGGAAATGCAAAGAATGTTGCACCCTGCTCTTCTAGTCATCAACATCCACGCTCCACTCAAAAGGTGACTCAGAAGAGAAGGTATAATAGATTTGAGTGTTGGTGTCGTGGTAAGATTGGTCATTTTGCCATAGACTGTTGGTTCAATCCAATAGTGCCCATGGCAATGAATATGAAGCTTGCCACTCATTTTTTTTAGAAATTATTCAGTTATCAGGATTAACAAGAACCTAGGACCCAAGATGGTTTGGGTTCCTAAGGTAAACTTATCTATTTTGCAGGATAGTTCAAAGGACAACAAAAATCATATCTGGCATTTGGATAGTGGATGTTCCAGGCACATGAATTGAATAAGAAACCAACTTAAAGATATTACTAAAGGCTATGAAAGGACTTTAGAAAAATGCAGGAGAAATCTCCAAGTATTGACTATGTCAGCGTGATATAGAGACAACATAAAGTCTGTATCGGCTAGATGTCAAGATGATATGGAGACTTTATCATCTAGATAGACTTCCGACACACAGCTGATCTCAACTATTGGATCTTAGATCACAGTATTCAACTAGCGCACCATGCCGTCTACAGGACTGATCACTGATCAAACCTCTGCACAAATTGAGAGGGTTGTGTGTGTGTGTGTGTGGGGGGGGGGGGGGGGGGGGGAGGGGAGCTTCCAATGTTGTTCCTGACCAAATGACAAAACCATTGGGAGAATCCATGGTTGTTGAAAATCCTAGTGTTGATGTTCCTCAAGAAGTAGAGTTTGTTGTTGTGGATGAGGTTGCACTATCAGAAATCATAAGTTCAATTGGACAAAATCTGTGTGGTAGGAAATGCTCCAGTTGAGGGGAGACTCATGATGAGCTCTCATCCCAAGACATTGTGAATAGTTTGGAAGGATTAGCTGATGTTGAGGGGGAAACTCATCTAGAGTTATCTGCCCTAGATGACCAATTGCAATGATATATTCTTCAATCAACTAATTAAGAAGTCAAAAAGGGAGAGAATATTACAAGAGACTCATATCCTCTAGAACATCATAAATTGAAAAGTCAGAAAAGGGAAGAAGATAAAAATGTGAGGTATTCTGAACCACCTTAGATGTTACACATGATTATTATTTTTGATATTTTTATTGTATGTAGTTTATCATTGTTTGAGGTTCTAACTTTTTCAAATAGGGGAAGATTGTTGGGAACTTTGCTCATAATGTTCCTGATTTGAAGAAGTCCTCAAGTCAAGGATAAACACACTTTGTATTTGATGCATATGTTTAGTTGTGTTGATTTCAGGTATTAGATAGTGTAAGCCTAACACAGAGCTAGACTTAGTGTCATCAGATATAGTTTTGCCAATGTAATCCCTCATTGTGCAAAACACTATGTCGACCTAAGTAAACTATGTTAGACTTGTCACTCACTCATAAACATCAAGAAGAAAGATCTAGAAAGTTGGATAAAGCAAATGATCAAAATTCAAGAAGATCAGAATTTGTCTAAGTCAAATATCATCTTGATGAGTTAGATTAATCGACTTGATAACCTTAAGCTTCAAAGAGTATCGTCTTGAAGATGCATAACTAAAGTCAAAATATCGTCTTGATGAAGCTCAAATAGACAAATATCATCTTGAAGAGGTTCAGTTAATTTAACAATTCAAGTAGAAGCTCTCAAGTGCTAAGTGGAAATTGTGTTGAAGCTGGGGTATCGTCTTGAAGGCATGGGTGGAGGTAAATTTGCTTAAGTCAATTATCGTCGAGACTAGTTAAAATATCATCGAGAAGTCTAAACGATAATTCAAGAAGCATATTGAAATGATGAATGTTTGAGTTCATATTATTTAAATATGACCTCCCTATATTATGTTGGAACATGGTCTTCCGCATCTCCTAGGTTTGAGAATAACAAATCCTATGTGTATTTGATCTTGTGTGTTTAAATGCGCAGGAAATAAAGCCATATGACTCAAGGATAACATATGAAGGTTGCCCCCAAATTTGAAGCCAGAATTCCAACATGTCCACTAGCGCTGGCGGTAGCACCTAGCGCAGGTGCTAGCTCGCAGGCGCTAGCTCTGATTAGAGCAATTTCAGGAGAATTTTTAGAAGGCGATAGTGCCAAGCGGTAGTAGATAGTGTAGGCGGTAGCGCAAAACACAAGAGGCAATGCGACAGAGTTTACCTGGAATAAAAGATACGCACGCGCAGAATAATTCTATACCAGGATAGCGCCGGCGGTAGTGATAGCGCAGGCGCTAGCTCCAAGGATATATAAAGGACTCCTTGGCTCCATCTTTCTCATCCTTTCCCACTCCCAAATTCTAGAGCTTCGTGCAACATCATACAGAGGAAGGTTTAGAGAGATACTCCCGTAAATCTATGAAGGCTTAAGGAGATCCGTGGAGAAGATTTCAACACGCTTCATCATCATGATGAAAGACCGCATCGACTATGATCATACTCTACGGGCTTTCGTCTACTTCTTCAGAGATCCACATAGAGGGAGTTTTTCATATTGTTATTATCTCTTTATTATTGTAATCATTTAGTGAATTCACCTCGTGTTGGCGACTAGGTCTGGGTAGGACTTAGGGCAGAAATTTGCCCCGTGTTGGCGACTAGGTCTAGGGTGTAGATCTAGGGGGTGCTCGTGGTCATATCCGGGGAAGGGTTTGCTAGAGCAGCTTGAGGTCGTATCCAGGGAAGGATAGGCTAAAGCCACCAGTTCGTGGGGATACGAGTCAGGATAGAAAACGAAAAAGTCATTTTACTATTCGCCTTCGATTTCTAGCGTTATAGAAATCTATTATTGTAATCAATTTTATTAATAGTAATCATGCCTCTCTTTGTGTAATAAAATTGATTTGTTCTTTATTTCTCTAAATTATTTATTATCCTCTCTTTCATTATAAATCAATTTAGATCTTTATTCAAAATCACTATTTTAATCTCTTAGCTTTTCAAATATTTCAAAATACACCAAAAGTTTTATAACCTTTATTCACCCCCCCCCCCCCCCCTCTAAGGGTGCCTACCGATCCAACAAGTGGTATCAGAGCGGTTTTATTACAAATGGTCTAACAACCAGGAATAATGGCGTCTCATGATCTCGCTTTTACTAGTGGGGAAAATTGTTATAATGAAGAAAAATCTCTTGCACCACCTTTATTTGAAGGGAGAAATTATAAAGGGTGGAAAATTTTAATAGAAAGGTTTATTAAAACTTTAGATATCGAAGCTTAGAATATTGCGATTGTAAGACCAGTGGATGAAACAAATTAAAAGGAACGTCAGCTAAATGCAAACGGCTTTGAATAATATTTTTGTGCTTTATCTCAAGAAATTTTCAAATTGATATATTGTTTTTCTAGTGCATACAATGTATGGAAATTTCTTGAAGAAATGTATGATTTTCCTCTCACAAGTATAGAACAAACGCAAGAAGTGGAGAACACACAAGCCTGTACAAATGGTCAAGAAAGCTCTTCTCAAGATGGATCAATGGAGTGCGCATCAAGTGGACAAGAAGAAATCATATCTTTGGAAGAGGAATGCCAAATAGATGAAGATAACAAAGGAACTTTATGCTCAAATCTCACAGCATCCAAAATCACTGTAAGAAAATCAAAACCTCTTATTGTTTGCAATTTTATTTCTACTTTACAATTGCTACAAATTACAAAGCGCAAAATTAAGAAATTGAAAAATGTGAATTGCAAATTGCGCTTAGAAAATAAAGGTTTAAAGCAAAAGTTAATGTAGAATCAAATTCTGATTTATCTAGTTTTCCCATGAAAATATAAAACCTTGTTTCGATTGTAATGATATTAACGTCAAATTCAAGGAACTTGAAAAATAACTTATTTTTGTAAGAGAACATAATGAAAAATTATCTTCAGAAAATTCATCTTTTAAAAATGATTGTGCTATGTGTAAAAGTTATAAAATTGAAATTAAAGAGATGGATGAAACATTTGAAGAATTTAGAAATAACTATCAAACTCATATTGATTCTATTGCTTCCACTCTTAAAAATAGCACAATTGCTTATAATAAAGCTAGACATAATCTTATGAGCAAAATGATGAATTAAAATAAAAAATCAACTTGCTTATGAAAATTATGAATAAAAATTCTCAACACACAAATTCACAATATCAAGCAATATCCAAAAGCAAGTTGAATATGAATATGAATATCATGACTAAACCTAATAATGCGAGTAAGAAACACAAAGTATTTATAAATCAAAATCAAAATCATTATGTATCTCCCAAATTAATTTCAAATATGCAAAAATTTCCTATGAAAAATAATTTCAAAAGTCATTATTATTTTAAGCCTAAGTTTAATGAATATGGAAATTTGATGCATAATTATAACACTAAACCTAAGTATGAATGGAGACCCAAAATTATAGATGAAACATTAACTCCGCTTGAAAGGGTTCATTCGTACTCATCCCCTCAAAAATCATCTCATTATATTTGGGTACCCAAATGAACCTCCACACTTGGTCCTCTTTGGATACTTAAATCTATTATTCATTAGGTATCATCAAATGCATGAAGTAGAATATTTTCAAAATGAAACATTCAAATTTCGACTTCATGATATGCTTCAATGTCTTTTTCTTTTTCTTTTTTAAGCTATCATGTCATGGTCATCCTATATATTATTGGAAATATTATTTTATCTCTTAAAGCTTAATAAGTTCATAAAATAAATTTGATCAAAATTCAAAGTAATATTTTATTTTGGTGACCTATCTATCTCACTTATATTCATTGCTTATAAATATCTTATATTATCCATATAAATCAAATTCTAAATATGTTAAGAGATATTTATCTAAATTAATAAAATCATGAACTTCCCTTTTTCTCTTTCAAACATTTTGAGTCTATAAATTTTAAATAATTAGTTTGGGTAGCAACCAATAATACTTAAATATCTTGAGAAAGGGAGATTTGGGATGTCACCCCATCTCATCTCCTAGTACCGGTTTGAACCCTTTACATGGTAGACCTCGGGAAGTCCAAAGTCCAATTTAAATTGCTAAGTCCAACTAAAAGTCCAGCAAAGATCAAATTAATTATAAACTAGTGTGTACTCTTGCAATAATCGAAAAAGAAAAACTATCATTATCTAAATATGTTAAGAGATATTTATCTAAATTAATAAAATCATGAACTTCCCTTTTTCTCTTTCAAAAATTTTGAGTCTATAAATTTTAAATAATTAGTTTGGGTAGCAACCAATAATACTTAAATATTTTGAGAAAGGGAGATTTGGGATGTCACCCCATCTCATCTCCTAGTACCGGTTTGAACCCTTTACAGGGTAGACCTCGGGAAGTCCAAGATCCAGTTTAAATTGCTAAGTCCAACTAAAAGTCTAACAAAGATCAAATTAATTATAAACTCGTGTGTACTCTTGCAATAATCGAAAAAGAAAAAAAAACTATCATTATCTTGCCTTTTAGAAAAAGTATATATACTCATATTTCATGCTTGAAAATAAAATCACAAAAGTCATATTGAACGAATATATTATCATTCTAAAAATTCAAATAAACTCATAGTTCATAAATCATTCTTAAACCTAAATCGCTTTGTATGTCCATGATCATATACCAATATTGAATGTCTCACAATAGCGGGGGCGTAGGGTTGGATGCATTAGAGACCTAACCTTTAAGTCATGTCTTGTCCTTAACCGGGGAGGGTTCTAATGGGGCCTTGCGAGGCACTGGGAGGAAAGAGTGCTAGGTTGAGCGTTATCTAATGTATGCATATGGGAGTAACATCACAACCTACGACATGTGTGCAACTCCTCATGTCCATCCATCACTTAGTACAGGGCTAGTGTGTAGACAAATAGTCTCGGTATTTTTATCTAAGGCATACCTACTTTTATTCTTTGCATGAATAACCATTTCACATTATAATCATTTAAATCATGCTTATTTGGCTTATTCGAACATGATATCTTGTGTTTTCATTTCAGGTTACATTATTTTGAGAAACTCAAGGCTTAGAAAAGTTAAAATAAAGATATATGAAAATTTATCTCATGCAAAGATTATGTGGTCAAGTCATATAAGAAATCGCTAACGTTTCATGCAATTTGCACTATCTAGACATTTCCAAAAATTTTGAAATTTCTGCATGAAACAACTCTTGGGACACTAAGATCAATAATCAGAATTATCAAAATCTTAAAAAATAGTGCACTGTTTGTTGCGCTGGCGCTAGCGCCAGCGCTAACTCGAGTGTCTGATTTTTTGTGTTTTTAAAATTTTGAAAAATCACTAAAAATATGTTAGTTTATATGTACTACTTAATTTTATCTTTATGCCATTGTGTGACTTTTAAAAAATAAAATATAAAATTTCAAAATACAAAGATACAAAAATATGTTTTTCTTATCTTTATTTGTTCTACAAGGCTTTAATAAAATAACAAGATTTATATGTTTCATCACTTTGACAAAAATGACAAAGCATATTCTTTTAGATTTGGCTACAAAAGTTTAATTTAAAATCTCAAGTTTTCTAAACATTGTTTTGGCTTATCATGCTTAGATGTTAATCTTGTTTTGTGCAATAAAAAAGTCTATAGTGAATTGTGTAGGATTGCATTTGTATGCCTCTAAGTATGAGTAAATGTTTTATGTTTGATAATGATCTCTTTACACTCACACTTTTGGTAGACTACATGTGGCTTTAATTCTTAACCCCACATGATTGTGTAGTATAGTAGATTACAATATTAAGATGTCTATCTCTATTACCTACACATTGTTCAAAACTTTGTTGCACATATAAAAGTGAAATTACAAAACTATAAGTGTTTGCAAAAACAAGTGAATTCAGAGATCTTTGTCTTGCTCAAAAAATCAATAATAAAATGACAAAGATAACTCCACCAAACACTACTTGAATCTCCTAATAAGTCTTCATAAGCATTGTGAGGTTGAGCACTTTGGAAAGAATTGTAAAGTGTTTTGTGCAAACGACTTTAATACACTTCTATTATGTACACCGGATCACAAAAAACACACTTATTGAAAATAAAATATGTGATCCCCCAAGCACTACTTCGCTCCTTGATAAGTCTTAATGAGCATTGTGTGGGCAAAATACCTTGGTTATTGTACTTCTTATGTGCTTTGTATCAAATCTAGAATTGATGTGTTTTGGATTATATCACTAGTTAAAAAGAAATGCAATAATTGAAATACTGAATTAAGAAGAACAGAATAAGAAGCAATTCAAATTCCAATAACTGCAATTCTTTCTCCATTGCAAGGAAGCAAGCTCAACTCTCCCCTCCATTCCGAGAAGGCATCTCCGTTCCAAGGAGGCATCTCAGCTCTCCTCTCCATTCCGAGAAGGCATCTCCGTTCCAAGGAGGCACATTTTATATTCGTCGTGGCTGAATTAACATTAAGATGAGTTTCGGGATCCGTCGGGTTTCATATCATTCGAACCCGATTACCATTTAAGTTTCTCTTTCCTTATCTTGAATTATCAAATTGTAATCCTCTTTAGAGTATGGTGGTTTGTCTGAGCCCTTATTTCTCTTAATTAGTCATGAAGGCTTTACGTTTAACAATTCATTAAAAAACATAACATGACCAAATGTCATGAAATTAAACCATATATTATGGTCACCGTGAGTAGCTCACCATAAACTTCTCACATCATATTGAGTTCAATATTATCTTTTAATAAATTGCTTAACCACATTTCACCCTCGATTAAACCCCTAAAGAAATACCACATTGAATCAAAAGTCTGTAAACCTTTACAGAGGGTTCAAATAACCTCCACTGATCCTTTCAAAAATTTTGCACAAATTTTTTATTAAACAAAAGATCCATTGGTAATTTAAAATCAGTGTTCTTGTCCTATTTTAAAAATCGTTAAAATAGCAAACTAATTCCAAAATTTCTTAAATTTTCATAGAGAACTTCAAATACCCTTAGGCTACTGGCATACAAATTTTAGAGTTGTTTGGGGTATTTAATAGCCTTGAGTACTTTATTTAGCCTCCTATAGCCATCAATTAAATTTCTAAATATATAAGAAATACTTTAAAAATTCCCAAACTTTTTCACAAGGTGTGCTTGATCTATATTAGTCATCCATAAATAATTCAGGAGTTTTTATTGAATGGATTTTCCTCTGTTAAATTTTAACAACCCTCTTGACCTATTTTTAAATTATTAAAAATAATTTTTGAGTTTCAAAAATCATTAATTATTTATAGTAAGTGTATATCAGCATTAGAGGTCTGCCAAAAATTTTACAAGTTTTTATCATAAATTTAAGGCCCTATAGTATTTTAAAAATTGAGAATTTACACCCTTTTTAATTATTAAAATACTTAATTAACTTTGAAAATTCTCCAATTTTTACCCATGATAGATATTGATGAGTTCTAAAACTTTGATGTTTAAAGTTTTTCATTTTGATCTATGCATAAACCCCCAAAAAATTCAAAACAAGCTTATTATATAAGAATCTAGCCTGCACTAATCTGGAAGCATTCAAGGGGTTGGGATCGCGCCAAACAGAGAGCATTTATGCCCACAGTGGATTTGTAGCCGATCCATTGTGGGGTGGCTAATCATTGCTTAGAAAGGATGTACCGTTGGAACTTAATCATAAGTTCCAACGGTACCTATAGGGTGTGGTGGCTGAGAGCTCACGGGCTCTCGCCACCGTCGGCCGGTCATCGGACCGGGGTGCCACCGCCTCCAGCCGACTCATCGGAGGCAGGCTCACCTCCGGGTGGTGTTCCAGTGGCCTAGAGCCGTCGCCGGCCATCGGGAGGAGATGTGTAGAGGAGAAATCACGGGGGCACCGCCGGAGCTTGGACTTCTGGCGGTGCTTCTACCTGGACACTCCCGGAGAGGGTCGCCTCTCCCTCTCCGACGAATTATCAAAATTTTGAAATAACTATGGGAAACTATTTTCCAAAAATTACCATTTTTGGACAGAGGGTGTAAATAGGCATGATGTGCCTATGGTTAAAATTCCAACCATATTCACCCATAGGTTTGAGAGATATTCACAAAATACTCTCTGAAATTATAAAGTAATAATTCCCTTACTGGATTATATTTGCATGATAAAAATATTAACATGCATGAGTCCAACTGATCCAAAATTTTGGCCAGGACTTTCATTGTCCTAATTGATCTTCCAAAGAAGATTTGGTGGATTTAGAGTTCATAAAACTCAAAAATCAACACATACATGGATTACAAAATATTTGCTACAACTATAAAAAACAATTTGTCCACAAATACTAATTTTTGGAAAGGAGGTGGATCTAGATTACATGCAAGCATGTCCCAAATTTCAGCCTCATAGATTTAACCATTTAAGAGATATTCAAATAATACAGATTGTCCCCTCCTAGGGATCAGTCCCACTAAAATTGCCCTACAAGTAGCTGTTGGGCACCAAATGGTTTGATTTTAATTCCTAACTAAAGTAGACCCTCCGATCTACAAAGGTTGTCTCTAGCTACTTTTCCCAATTTTGCTTCTAAGGGCACCTAATTTCTGTTTGAAGTTAAGGTAATATTAAATACAAATTAAATGAATTATGTGGTCTGCCAATAGCTGATCCATGATCAAAACCGACGGCATCTGGTCATCCCCTACCTCCAGCCGACGATCCTGATTAACCCGAGATGAGCTGCCTTTCAAGGCTATTTCCGGGTGATTGGGCCACCTCCCCGGCCGGCCACCGCCACCACCACCTCCGTTGAGGTGGTGGCTATCGATTGGCGGTTGTTTGGTCGCCGGAGGTGGCATTTTCGGCGAACCCGCCACCACTCATATATCTAAAAAATCACTTTTCTCACATTGGATCAGGCTCGATTGAGCCCGATTTCTCTCCTAATGGATCTAGGATGCTAGCACAAGGGGAGAGGAGGAGAAACTGAACTTTAATGGGGCTTAGCGGCGACTGTGGTGGTTGTTGGCCATGGATTTTCTCCTCTCCGGCGAGCTTGCCCTATTGAAACCGTCAACCGATCTCTAGAAGAGTTCAGACCCACAAGGGTTGTATCCTACACCTACTTATCCCTTACCGGCTCACTTGACTATTGATGAAGAAAAATGAATAGACCCAAAGCTGTAGCGAGGAGGTCCCGCCACACACCTGAAAGATCTTAGAGAGCTTCCCCTCCTAAACCAATGCTCAACTGGGCACCTTGGAGGGCACTAAGAGCCAACCAAAATTAACCAGAGGAGGAGAGAGACCAAAGATTGGATCTCCTCCAAGGTGCTATTAAGGGTCTATTTATAAATTTTCTAGTCTGGTCTGCAAATAGCTTCATTCCACATTTTTGTTTACTAAATACACCCCAAACTTGTCTGCTAACAACCAAACTCCACTATTCTGAAGGGCTATTGACAACCCACAAAGGGTATCTAGGTAAATTCACCTCTGGAACCCACTGGGCGAGTGGTCTGTGAAGGCACCACTTGCCAGACTTCCTGCGCACCGGGTTCTCTAGATCTTACTAGGCGAGTGGTCCATGAAGGCACCATTCGCCAGATTTCTGGCCTCCCGGGAAAGTGGGGTTCCCCCCCATTCACTTGGGGTCCCATGCATCCGAAATCCTAGGCGGGCGAGTGCTTGATGAATGAGGATTACACTCGCATCCTTCTACTATCCTGTGTGAATGCCCCTCTGACTTGGGCGAATGCCCCCATGATACTTTGTTCATTTTTTGAGTTCTGGGGCCTAGGGGGTCACTCGA
Organism: Dactylorhiza incarnata; assembly: GCA_033032865.1. Taxonomy (NCBI): domain Eukaryota; kingdom Viridiplantae; phylum Streptophyta; class Magnoliopsida; order Asparagales; family Orchidaceae; genus Dactylorhiza; species Dactylorhiza incarnata. The sequence continues at coordinate 2,860,898 of JAWHQI010000222.1, forward strand.
TGAATACAGGGTTGTACAGGCCCGGTCTCCCATTTCTCCACCAAAAACTTTGATCCAAGGCTTTATTTTCACTCCTCACAGGCTTCTAAAGTTGATGGTGAGGTCTAAATGAGGTGGCGTTGGCTGGTTGTGGAGATTTGAGATAACGGTGGTCTGCCATGAGCATTTGATGCTCCTCCTTGTTTCCAGTGGCCACCACCCCTAGAGAATGGCTAGCAATTACTGTTGGAGCTCAGTGGGAAGCTTGGGCAGAGGAATGGAGAGCCATGTGGCCTCCATTCCTCAAAATCCTCCTTGTCTCTACTTGAAACTGGGGGAAAACCCCAATTCATCCTCATACACGCCTTTGCATGCCAATTTCAAAGGGAAATTAAGGTCATTTGCTCTTGGGCTGGAGAATAGGCCTTGGGTCAAGGCCTTATCCCATGGAAATTGGTTTGGGCTTTTAATTTCCTCCTTTAGACCTAATGTTGACCAAGGTTGACTTTAGGGTTGACTTGGTCAAACTGATGGGTTTACTAGTCCAATGTGTTGGTATTGAGTCCCTTGATACCACCCAATGTTTATTGGGTCATGGTGATGCCCTAATTGGGCTAATTTAGCCAATGTGTGTGATTTTGACCAAAATTGGGGGAAAGTTAACTTTGGTCAAATTGGACCAATTGATGACCATTTGATGGGGCTTTTGGGTCCATTGGATCCCCTATGATGTTATAAGACTAGGGATGAGGTCAATTGCATATTTTGGGTGTTAATTGGACCTATTGGTGAAGGATTGACCTATGTTGACCTAAATGGTACTTTAGTCAATTTGGGCCAATTGGTGACCCCATGATGGGGCTTCTGGGTTCATCGCACTCCAATTAGGATTTGTAATACAATGGTGGGGTCAATTTGATCATATGAAGTCTAATTGACCCAATTTGAGTTGAATTGGCCTATGTTAACCTATTTTGACAAAGAGTTGATTTGGTCAATATTGGCCAAAATTGGTGACCCTAAGATGGGGCTTTTGGGTCACTTTGGTCTCTACTAGGGTTAGGGACCTATTGGTAAGCTCAATTTGAGTTGGTGAGTCCAATTTGAAGTAAATTGGCCTAGGTTGACTTGTGCACTTTTGGGGTGCCTATAATTATTTTCCTAAGTTCAAGGTAACCTAGGGTCATACCATGGCCTCTACTCACAACTCAAGTCCTAACCCTAACCCAAGGTGTCTAGAAGGAATATGGATGTTACATATTCACCCCCCCCCCTCTAAGGGCGCCTAAAGATCCAACAACGTCTAGAAGATGGCGATTATTTCTGTTGGGAACATTGCCCAGCAATATTCCTGATTTGAAGAAGTGCTCAGGTCAATGATAAAAGACTATGTATTTGATGTTATATATTATGTATGTATGCACTATATTGACAATATGTCCAGTACTTCTCATATATCTCTAAGTCCAAAACCGTTGAAAAAGACTGAACATATCATTGAAAATGGTATAGACTTGTCGTGGAATAAGTTCAAGAATCATCGTGACAATAAGAAGTACACGACGATATCATTGTGAGAATAAGAAGAAACGACTAGGTCAAGATATTGTCGTGACAACAAGTATAACAAGACGATATCATTGTGTTAACAAAGTACACACGATGATATCGTTGTGAAGACTCAAGAAGGGCTAGCTAAGTCAAATATCGTCATGAAGGAGCTATGTCATCGTGAACGCTATTAGATATCATGGAGACAGAGAATGCAGTTGAGAAAATTCGTATCGTCGAGATATCTATTCAATGGGAATATCTCAGAAGACTTGAAGAATTGTACAAGCTGGATCGTTGAGATGGCAAGGTCTATCATCGAGATGGTGTTCATATCGTCGAGACAGACTAAGATTTTTTGAAACACGTTGTTTGCATTTAATGCCATCGTCTAAGGGTCTAATCAGCAGATGATGTTTAGGAATGGGCTTCTGACATTTATGAGACCTAAAAATAGACCTTAGACATTCCTATCATATAAAAGGATAATTTGTTTGCGCTAAAATGCACGGAACGGAATATAGAAATTAGAAAGAGAAAAGAATCAATCGAACAATGTAATGACTTTTAGAAGAAGAAACATTCTCGAGAACATTGCTCTCAGTTCTCCAAGGCTTAGTAAGGCATCATCGACTGATAAGCTCATTCTAGATTAAAGAAGAGGATCAAAGAGAACCTTATGTGCATCAGTGAATAGATCTTCAAGGTTTTCTCTTCAGATCCAGAGGTCGTATGCTTTAGGCCTAAGAAGACTCTTCGGAATATTTCCGTTCTCTATTATATGAAGTGTTCTTAGATTTTGTAAACAAAATACTTTTCTGTAGGACTCCTTGAGTCTGAGATGTAGGGTTCTCTGTGAACCTGAGGTAGGATCTTTTGTTGATCTGAGTTGTAGGGTCTGGAGAGCCTGAGTTGTAGGGTTCCTGAAACCTGAGGTAGGATCCTAGAAGGATCTGAGTTGTAGGGCTTGTTGTGCCTGAGCTATAAGATCTGTGGAGGAGATATGAGTTTTTGGTGGTGATTGCTGACTCTAGCACACTGATAGATAGGCGCAGAGGGACAGTGGAATGCACCAGACACGTTGCCATGTGGAACCACTATAAATCTGGTGTCTTTGTGTGTTGTGTTTTGTGTCTGTGATCTGTGTTGTGATATACTTTATTTGCTCGTGTGCTTAAAATTTCAAAACAGTCACATCACCTACTCCCCCCAGGTAATTGTTCCATATATAACACTTTCTCCCAGCCACTCCATGTTGTTGAGAGGTGTAAGCACAACTAGTCTGATGTGTACAATACCATTATGCATACAAAAAGTTGAAAATTGGTTACTAAGATATTCTTTAGCATTATCAGTACGAAGAACTTTGATAGAAGCATCAAATTGCGTGCGAATTTCATTATAAGAAGTTGTGAATACAGAAAAGAGTTCAAAGCATTCTTTTAACAGATACACGCAAGTACATATTGAGAAATCATCAATAAAAGTAACAAAATACAGACTTCCCCTACCAATAAATTTGGTAGGAGAGGGACCCCAGATGTGAGAGTGAACAAGATCAAAAGGTCGAGATGAGCTATGCCCATGTTTAGCTGGATAAGAGGAGCGGTGATGTTTGCCAAACTGACAGGCTTCATAGTTGAGGGAGGAGCTGTCCTTTGGCAGGTCTGGCATGAGATGGTATATGAGGCGAGGAGAAGGATGACCGAAGCGAAGATGCCACTGAAGAAGAGAGTTGGAGATAGTGTTGGAACACGATTTTCCGCATCCCTTTGATTTGAGAATAACAAATCCTACTTGTATTTGATCTTGTTTGCCCTTGTGTTTTAGCATGCAGGTTTGAACCATATTGACACTAGGATGCAACATTGTTGGTATGGACTTGCCCACAAGATGAAAGTGGTCTAACGCAAGGTGTTATGTCTTAACACCGGCGTTGTCACTCGACGATATTGACACTCGATGATATGGTCTGGACTTGCCCACAAGCTGAAATGATGAAAGTGGTCTAACGTCGGGCGTTTGGACTTAACGTTGGTGTTGACACTCGACGATATGGCATGGAGGGAAGCTGTCGTGATTGCAGGAGCATTTCAGGAATGATTTGACTTAACGTCGGCGTTAGCTTTAACGCCAGCGTTAAGGTTGCCTAAAATGAATATTTCGAAAGATATAGTATTTCCTTTCTATTTTGAAGATCCGAGCCATCAAGTTCTTTCCATATTGGGTCAATGCTTGGCGTTAGCCTTAACGCCGACGTTAGCTTCTAGCCCTATAAATAGGTGGCATTCATTCTCTTCAACCACTGATTTGAGAGTGCCCTATTCCATCACTTCAAAAACTATGTGAGGGCCGTATTTTCAGACCACCATCTCCCACACAAATTCAAGAGAAGAATTCAAAGGAGGAACGGATTAACGCTCACTTGTATCTTTCAAAATCTTTTGTTCATTATTTTCTAACAAGTGGAAGAATGACTTGCTTAAGTACATGGAATATTATTACTCATGCTTATCATATTCATTTTCCGATGTGCTACTCTCTCTTTAGCTCGATCATGACCTACTTTATGCTTAAAAACAAAACTCTTATCATCTCTTAGTTTGTCCCAACTTTTGTCTTCTTTACTCTAGTTTTTGTTTTCACTCCACCCACTTTTGTTAATAACAAAAGGTTGGAATAAAATGATAAATCTTAATGATTAATGTAGTTGGATTCACTAGCTTAAGGGGGAGCATGAATCAAGTTTATGGGAGCATACACTAAGGGGGAGCACTTAAGTAGGGAGAGCACAACAATTTAACAAACTAAAATTATAACTCGTATTTATATGTTGCTTAGTGTTATACATCTTTTTAAAAACACATCTCTTATTTATGATTCTGATTTATCACTATTGGATTTGTTATTATCAAAAGGGGAAGGTTATTGGAACACGGTTTTCTGCATCCCTTTGATTTGATATTAACAAATTCTACTTGTATTTGATCTTGTTTGCCATTGTGTTTTTAACATGCACGGTTGAACCATATTGACACTAGGATGCTACATTGTTGGTCTGGACTTGCCCACAAGATGAAAGTGGTCTAACGCCAGGCGTTATGTCTTAACGCTGGTGTTGACACTCGACGATAATGACACACGACGATATGGTCTGGACTTGCCCACAAGCTGAAATGATGAAAGTGGTCTAACGCCAGATGTTAGGACTTAACGTCGGCGTTGACACTCGACGATATGGCATGGAGGGAAGCTGTCATGATTGCAGGAGCATTTCAGGAATGATTTGACTTTACGCCAGCTCTAAGGTTGCCTAAAATGAATGTTTCCAAAGATGCAGTATTTCCTTCCTGTTTTGAAGATCCGAGCCATCAAGTTCTTTCTATATTGGGTCAAAGCTTTGCGTTATCCTTAACGCCAACGTTAGCTTCCAGCCCTATAAATAGGTGGCATTCATTCTCTTCAACCACTAATTTGAGAGAGCCGTATTCCAACACTTCAGAAACTCTGTGAGGGCCGTATTTTCAGACTACCATCTCCCACATAAATTCAAGAGAAGAATTCAAAGGAGGATCAGATCAACGCTCACCCAAATGCGAAGAAAGAACGCTTCGACTTCGACGATATTCAGCGAGTCTTCGTGATATAAAAATTGTTGATTTAGGATTTATGAGAATTTAAGAGATTTGTTGTTGATGTTCTCTAATTCTATATCCGATGAAGGCAAGTGTACCTTATCGTCTATAGTATAGGATACTTAAGAAAAATATTAAGATCGTTTTAAACACGGGTCTGTCGAGTACTTCTACTTTGAGAAAACAAACTATTATTTTATTGGAAAGAGCGGAAAAGGGTTAATAATTAAAACTAATTAAAAAGATAACAAAAATAAAATAAAGAAAGTGAAACTTGATTTGAACTCACTTTGAAATGAAAATAAAAGAATAAATATTATCATTCTAAACTATGCCTTGACCGTGGAGATTCCTAGCTTATGAACACACCACTCTCGAGGAATTCGCCCACCTGAGATTAAGTTGATCAGACGGACTCTCGTCCTATAACCGAAACGCCTAATACTCGCTTTAATGAGGTGAATCCCACTATAGGATTTGACTCCTATCCAGAAGATTTACGTCATCCTCTCTCGAGGGGTGCATGCAACTCTTTTTATTCTCGAGTGATCAATTCGTATACACGAGCCTCTCAGCTAACTAGAATACAAAAACAAATTCTGAAATTCATACCCGACATATGAACTCGATATCGTTATTTTTTGAGAATAAATCGAAGGAGATGAGAAACGTAATAAGGAAAAAGATAATTTCAAAACAAAGCTTGTAAAAACCAAGAACAACTAAATATTAACTAAAGGAAAACTTAAGAAAGAGAGATTAGAAGGAAGAAAGAGATTTTGCAAAAATGAAAGGAAACTTAAAATTTCATTACCATGGAATGAAAAGATTACATGAAAGTAAAAACTAAGTTACATTGCATGGAATTATAATTAAGCTATCTTGCATGAAATAGAAAAGAACAAGACATGAAATTAAATTATGAAAAGAAATTACATTAATTAAAAAACTAAGCCTAAAAATTAAAATGCTGAAAAATTATACAAGAAGAGCCCAAATGGGCAGGGGGAAGGAGGAGCAATTGATGGAAATTGGCTCCTGAATTTATAGGAGAAAATTTGAGGTTACACGCCCTCGGTCATGGGTGTGACTTGGGTCAACTTCTCGAGGACAACTCCTCTTCTCGACGGCATTGCTGAGAGCATCTTTTTATGTTTATACGCATTTGGTCACGGGCGTGACCATTGAGTCACGGTCGTGACCGAGGGCGTGACTTGTTGTGGACGAGCTCAAACTGTGCAACAACACTCTGGACTAGCATTAAAGTTACACGCCCATGGTCACGGGCGTGACCTAGGGCGTGTACTGTCATTTTTGAGCAAAAATTTCCAGAAAATCTGCAAAACAAAAATACAACTATATTTAGAACAAAAACTATAAAAGAAGTTATTTTTAACTAAAATATAAATAATATTTACAATTTTATATTAAACAACCTAAATACAATAATTAAAATATGCATAAATCCTACTCATCAAATACCCTCATACGTAAGCTTTTGCTATTCCAGAGCAAAAGTATGAAAAATATTTATAAGTGATTTAATAAAAAATTTAATTTAAACTAAAAATTTATTGAATCACATGTAAGCTAAAAAGAAAATTTAGGGATTAACTAATTAAGTCCTAAATTATGAAATTAGAATAATATGAGAAAAATATTTAGCCAAGAATTCTCAAAAATAATAACTAGTAAACAAGATTGAGTAATTTGTAACAAAATTAGATTTAAAATTATAAAAACCATAACTTTGAAAAAAACTATTGGAAAAATACAATCTACTACTTATGCTTTCTTAATATTTTAATTTTAAACTAAAAATAATTAAATTGGCTAAAAGGGGGGTTTGGGTAAATATGAAGAGATCATCTTTTTCTTTTGATTGAAGGTGATGAATTTTATCCTCTCACCCCACATATTTTTTGTATATGTTTAGGAAAATGATGAATTTTGTTCTCTCATTTTCCATGACATATAATCTTTTCTTGATACTCTTCATATATAGGAAATGGTACATATGTTTAGGGAATGATGAATTTTATCCTCTCATTCCCATGACTATGATCTTTTAATAAACTTTTTTTTTGGGATTGGGTAAAGGCTAGAGGTAAATGGCTAAAACAAAATTTAGATTAAAATAAAATATTTTGAGAGCAACTATAGTAAATTAAATTTTCCTAAGATTCAAAAAACATGGTAGAAATAATTAAAATCTAAAGGTGTTAAACAAAATTACTACAAAATTGAAACTATTTAAAATAAAAGAGAAGAAGTGCTAAAGAACTTTCTGTAATCAAATTAAAATCATAAAATATTTCTTAAAACTACATCACCTAAACAAAAATAGATTTAGCAAACCATGATAAAATAAAAGATTAGCAAATTTAAAAAAAATGCTTATAAATAAACTCACAAAAATTGATTTTGGAATAACAAAAACCAAAATAAGCGCTTATTATATTTTTGGGATTTTTCTAAGTTTTCTTCAATTTTTTTTAAAGTTTTGATAGTCTTTTTTTGGATTTTTGATATTATCTTTTTTTGGATTTTTGATATTATCTTTTTTTGGATTTTTGATATGAAATAAAAAAAATGCTAAACGTAAACTAAAAAACCTAAAGTTTTTGTCAATTCTTGGACTTCCAGAGGTATACCCCATGAAGAATTCTCACCGGTACTAGGAGATGTGCTGGGATGATAGTTCAAACGTCCCTTTCCAAGAAATTAATTTTCTATTTTCTATTTTTTTCTATTTTGGGTTTTCTAAATTTTTTTGAAGAAGCTAATTTTTCTTTTGTAAAAGACAACAAAAAGAAAATAAACTATGTATAAAATATTTTTGGAATTTTGGGATTAATAATATTTTTTTTTGCGGAAATTTTCTAATTTTTCAAAAATTTAAAAGAAAAGGAAAAACACCCTCATACTTAAAATTCAACATTGTTCTCAATGTTGAAAGCTAAGTTTGAAGAAAAAAATGAAATAAAAATACAAGCACATGATCATGAAAGAAAAAGAACAAGGAGGGGAAAAAGAAGTACGTCCCTGATTTGGGGGCGAACGACGATCACCTGCAAAAACACTTTTAAAGCAATAAAACAAAACACAAAATAAGAAGAAAATTACTTATATATATATATTTTTTGCTTTGATTGGTTATATACATATATATTTTTGGGTTAAAAAATTTTTGTAATTTGTTTTTTTGAAACTTACTTAAAAGAAGAGAAGAAATATATATAATAATATTTTTTTATGGTTTAATTAGTCTTGGACTTCCCGAGGTATACCTCATGAAGGGTTCTAACCGGTACTAGGAGGTGTGCTGGGATGATAGCCCAACGTCCCTTTTCAAGAATTTAATTATAACATAAGAAAATTATTAAGGGGGGGGGGGGGGGGGGGGGGGGGGTAAAAAGAAAATAGAGAGAAAGAAGAAAGAAAAGAAAAGATAAAATTAATAGCGCTCTCTCTTTTCAAAATATCGACAAAATAATCTCCGGCAACGGCGCCAAAAACTTGATATAAAAATTATTGATTTTGGATTTATGAGAACTTGAGAGATTCGTTGTTGATATTCTCCAATTCTATATCCGATGAAGGCAAGCGTACCTTATCATCTATAGTATAGGATACTTAAGAAAAATATCAAGGTCGTATTAAACACGGGTCTGTCGAGTACTTCTACTTCGAGAAAATAAACTATTATTTTATCAGAAAGAGCAGAAAAAAGTTAATAATTAAAACTAATTAAAAAGAGAACAAAAATAAAATGAAGAAAGTGAAACTTGATTAGAACTCACTTTGAAATGAAAATAAAAAGATACATATTATCATTCTAAACTATGCCTTGACCGTGGAGATTCCTAGCTTATGAACGCACCTCTCTCGAAGAATACGCCCACCTGAGATTAAGTTGATCGATCGGACTCTCGTCCTATAATCGAAACGCCAAATACACGCTTTAACGAGGTGAATCCCACTATAGGATTTGACTCATATCCAGAAGATTTACGTCATCCTCTCTCGAGGGATGCGTACAACTCTTTTTATTCTCTAGCGATCGATTCGTATGCACGAGCCTCTCAGCTAACTAGAATACGAAAACAAATACCGAAATTCATAACCGACATATGAACTCGATATCGTTATTTTTCGAGAATAAATCGAAGGATAGGAGAAACTATAATAAGGAAAAAGATAATTTCAAAACAAAGCTTGTAGATACCAAGAACTACTAAATAATAACTAAAGGAAAACTTAAGAAAGAGAGATTAGAAGGAAGAAAGAGATTTTGCAAAAATGAAAGGAAACTTAAAATTTCATTATCATGGAAAGAAAAGATTACATGAAGTAAAAACTAAGTTACATTGCATGGAATTAAAACTAAGCTATCTTGCATGAAATAGAAAAGTACAAGACATGAAATTAAATTAAGAAAAGAAATTACATTAATTAAAAAACTAAACCTAAAAATTAAAATGCAGAAAAACTATACAAGAAGAGCCCAAATGGGTAGGGGAAGTAGGAGCAATTGCTGGAAATTGGCTCCTGAATTTATAGGAGAAAATTTGAGGTTACACGCCCTCAGTCACGGGTGTGTAATAATTGTTCTACAGCTGGGATAGCGGCGTCGGCGATTGCGTGACGGCACGGTGAAAGGAGGAAATGTCACGGCCGTGACATTTGGGTCACGGGCGTGTACTTGGACGGCTTCAATTAATGCAGCGTGGGTTAAACTACCGCGCGGCGGGGAGCAGAGATCACGCGCAAAATTCACGGGCGTGACCTATGGGTCGCGGGCGTGACCTATGGGTCAACTTCTCGACGGTACCTCCTCTTCTCGACGGCATTGCTGAGAGCATCTTTTTATGTTTACACGCCCATGGTCACGGGCGTGACCATCGAGTCACGGGTGTGACCGAGGGCGTGACTTGCTGTGGATGAGCTCAAATTGCGTAGCAACACTCTGGACTAGCATTAACGTTACACGCCCTTGGTCATGGGCGTGACATAGGGCGTGTACTGTCAATTTTAAGCAAAAATTCCAGAAAATCTACAAAACCAAAATACAACTATATTTAGAACAGAAATTATAACTAGATTTATGTTTGCCTAACAAGCTCTTAGTGGAGATCTCATTAAGGCTTCTGGCTTCCTTGATTGACCAAATCCTAGAGTCCCATGTGCCGGGGAAGCACATTAGGATCTTATCATTGACCTCAGTGATGGAGATCACTTTGTCCAAGGTCTTCAGCTCATTGATTATGAGGCTGAGCCTGTTGTACATATCAGTCATTGTCTCAGTTTCTCCTTTCTTGAAGTTTTCATACTGGGAGATTAGGTGAGATCTTCTATCTTTTATTTCATCTGTTGATCATTCAACCATGTTGTTGAGGGAGGTCCAAATTTCCCTGGCTGAAGTGCATTCCACAACTTTTTGGAAAATGTCATCATACATTGTTTGTGCCAATATGTTCATATCTTTGTCATCAACACTTCTCTGCTTCTTCTGTGCATCTGTCCACTCAGGTGGTGGAACAACATTATTTGTTGTTGTTGTTTCAGCACTTGTTGTTGTTGTTGTTGTAGGAGTAGGAGGTCCTGTCGAAATAACATTAAAAATTTCTTCGTCAATAGAATTCATGTATAACCTGATCCTTGCCTTCCATAATGCAAACTTATTTAGATTGCACATAGGAGGTCTTGTGCTTGAATATTCTTTGTTCTGTGCCATGAGTTTGTAAGCAAAACTAAAACTCTAAAATATATTTAAGATCTAATTAATCTTTTTGATTCAGGTGTTAGCCTGTAAAGAATCAACCTCCCTCTGATACCAATTGAAAGTCCTCTGATATCAGATGAATCCTCTAATACCAATTGAAAGTGAGGTTAGATCTTAGATTTACTCTAGAGGGGGGAGGGGGGGGGGGGGGGGGGGGGGGGTGAATAGAGTATTAAAAAGTTTTTCACTAAATTTTATAGCGAAATTAAAATAGTGATACTTATATGTGTATTGCAGAGTGAGTTATAAAACAGAATAAAAACAAAGCACGCAGCACAACATAACAAAATAAACACAACACAGAGGACACAAGGATCTATAGTAGTTCCCCAATAAACCTGGGTACGTCAACTCTTCTACCACCCTTGGTAGGAATCCACTAGGTTTTTGATCAGGTGCCCTATCACCAATGGATTTTTTGATCAGGTGTCCAAACACCAATGAGCTTTTGATCAGGTGCTCTAACCAAACTACAGGTTTTTGTTCAGGTGCCCTGCCACCAAGGAGTTAACTTTTGATGGGAGTTATAATCCTGTACAAGAGGGGATAAAGAGGGTTTAGATGTTCTTCTCTGTCAATAATCTGAGAGAAGACTCTAGTGGATTGATGATGTAAAGCTCCCCCTGTCTGATTGAAATGGTTAACAGTTGAGGATGGAGCTTTCTCTTGAAAGTAGATCTTCCTGATAGCTGATGAATCTGAGAGACAGAAGTTTTCTCAGATTTATTGTTGCTCTTTGAAGATCTGATCTAGCAACAGAAACGTGAGAGATGATTTGTATTGTTGTTCTCAGAGAATAAGATGGTGTTGCTGTAGAATATGATGATCTGAACATCTGATACTTATTCTTCGAACGCAGAGCTGAGTTCGTCGAACGTTGAGACTGGGAGGTTCGTCGAACGCTGAGACTTGGTCAACCGCTGATACTTGGTCAACCGCTGAGACTGAGGTTCATCAACCGCTGAGACGAGCTTTCGTCGACCGCTGAGAGCATTTCGTCGAACGCAGAGAGGAGTTCGTCGAACGCAGACTAGAGTTCGTTGAACGTAGAACTTTGGCAAGTTCGTCGAACACAGGAGCATGTCGTTCGTCGAACGCAGGATTGAGTTCATTGAACGCAGTATGGAGTTCGTCGAACACAGAAAACTTATCTTTTCCTTAGTTCTAACATCCTAAAACCTTGACCCTTTGGACTATACAATGGGGTCAACTTAGTCCTAATAAACAGATAGTGATCCTATCCCAAATCAGTAATAGGGTTGTTCCAACAATCTCCCCCCATTTGGGTTAGGACACTATTTGACAAAAATTGAATAATAAAACAAATAACAAAACAACAGAGCATATATATCTGATAGATTTTTAATATTTCAGCAGATATATAAAATATGATACTCTGAGTTTTGAAATTTTACATTTAAAACAAAAGTAATAAAAACAAATAAATGGAATCTTTTCTCTTTCTCTGAATTCTGACATTGCCTTTAGCTTTCTGAATTTGATTATCTGAGCTGCATCTGCTATATCATGAATCTGCATTTTTCAGCTTCAGCTTTTGTTGATCTGAATTGAATCTGCTCTAATAAAAATTATTTCTTAATCTGCTTTGCTACCAATCTGCATTTGAATCTACTATATCTGAATCTGAAACAAAACTAAAACTGCAAACTGCTGTGGGCTTTATCAAAAAGTAAAAACATGCTTCTTCATCAACTGAATGATTTTTCTTTTTCACACAGCATCTCCCCTTGAAACTTTGAGCATCTTCATAAAACATCTCCCCATATCATAAAAGAGTGTCTTCAAAACATCTCCCCCTGTCAAAAGGAAAGTATCTCCCCCTAACAAAAAGGAGCTTCTTCAAGACATCTCCCCCTGCCTAGTTTCAGGAAGGCCTGAAGCTAGGCCCCTAGAAGAAGGGACATTTGAAGAGGTAGGGAAGGATGCAATCTTTTTGAAAAAATATTGCTAATGTTCCTGCAAAATAAAATAGAGATCAAGTGCAAAGGAACTGGAAGATATGCAATTTCTGTAGGCATTCAATTAAAATAAAAGATTTGATTATAAGGAAAGATTCAGAAAAAAATAGACTTCATCAAAACTGCGTTCGACGAAAAATAGATTTTCGTCGATCTCAGTTCGACGATCTAGATGACTTCGTCGATCTCCGTTCGATGAACGACTAGATTTCGTCGATCTCAGTTCGATGAAGAGATGAGATAAGTAGAAAATTTAATTTTTTTCAATTGATTGAATCTCCATCTATCATACCTAGCTGATTTATACAGAAGATATGTTTCTTTTCATCCAATGGCTTGGTGAAAATATCAGCCCTTTACAAATCAGTAGAAATGAATTGTAGGCAAATTTTATTTTATCCACATTATCTCTGATAAAGTGGTGCCTAATTTCTATATGTTTAGTCCTACTATGGAGTGCTGGATTTTGTGATATAGATATTGCACTAGTATTGTCACAAAATATAATTGAATTATTTATATTGATAACATAGTTTAGGAGCTGATTTTGTATCCATGATATCTGTGAGCAGCAACTGCCTACAACTATGTATTCAGCTTCAGCTGTTGATGTAGACACAGATGTTTGTTTCTTACAAAACCAAGACACAAGCCTATCACCAAGAAACTGACAAGTTCCTGATGTGCTTTTCATGTCTACTCTGCATCCAACATAATCAGAATCCGAGAATCCAGTTAATTCAAATTCTGATGTTGTTGGATACCAGAGTCCTAGATTTGGATAACCCTTTATATATCTCAAAATTCTTTTTAACAAAATTAGGTGAGATTCTTTGGGGTTAACTTGGAACCTAGCACAAATATAGGTAGCAAACATTATATCAGGTCTACTTGCTATTAAATAAAGTAATGCGCCAACAATTGCTCTATATACTTTCTGATCAACAAATTTCCCTGATTCATCATTATCAACAACATCATTTGAGGGCATGGGTGTTTTCATGGTGGAAGCATCAGACATACCAAATCTTTTCACTAATTCCTTAGCATACTTGGATTGTGATATGAATATGTCATTTGGAGTTTGCTTCACTTGAAGACCAAGGAAGTAAGATAATTCACCCATACTACTCATTTCAAATTTAGATTGCATTAGGTTAGAGAACCTTTTGCATAGATTTGAATCAGTAGAGCCAAATATGATATCATCTACATATATTTGAACTAGTAAAGTTTGATTTTTATGTATCCTGAAAAATAAAGTTTTATCAACTATGCCTCTACAGAAATTGTTATCCAAAAGAAAATTAGCTAAGGTCTCATACCATGCTGTGGGAGCTTTTTTGAGACCATAGAGAGCTTTATTAAGCTTAAATACATAAGAGGAGTGAGTTGGAGAGATAAAACCTGGTGGTTGTTCCACATAGACTTCTTCTTTGATGTCTCTATTCAAGAATGCACTCTTCATATCCATCTGGTATACTTTGAATTTCTTGAATGCAGCAAAGGCCAGAAAAATCCTGATAGCTTCAAGTCTTACAATAGGAGCAAAGGTCTGATCATAGTCAATTCCTTCTTCCTGTGAATATTCTTGGGCTACCAATCTTGCTTTGTTTCTGACTATGTTGCCTTGATCATCCAGCTTGTTCCTGAATACCCACTTGGTGCCAATAACTGAATAGCCTTTTGATCTTGGAACCAAATCCCATACCTTGTTCCTTTCAAATTGATTGAGCTCCTCTTGCATTGCAAGAATCCAATTTGGATCTTGTTCTGCATCTTTTATGGATTGCGGTTCAATCTGGGATAGGAAACTGGTGTGCATCTGATTTTGGTGTAGTTGATGCCTTGTTTGAACACCTGCTGGAGATAATATCTCCAATGATTTGGGATATTGGATGATCTCTAACTGTGATGTGATCAACAGTTGGAGTGGGTTCAGCAATTGTTTCTTCTTGAGGGACTTGTTCAGCTGTCACTTGATTTGAACTGTCAGCAAGATCTAGATTATCCTCTTCTTCACTGTCTTCAATTATTTCATTTGATGGAGGTAGTGAATCTTTATTCTGTAGATCTAGTCCATCGAGCTCCTCACCTAGAGCTGGTACCTGCAAAGTATGTTTGGTATAGGTGGTATTCCTCTCCTCAATTAACATGTTAGTTTCATCAAAAGATACATGCATGGACTCTTCTATCTTAAGAGTAGATTTGTTGTAAACTCTATATGCTTTACTAGAAAGAGAATATCTAAGGAATATGCCTTTAGCAGCTTTTGCTTCAAACTTCCTTAGATACTTTTTGTCATTGTTATGCACATAGCATTTACAGCCAAATATCTTAAAATAGTTAACCTTAGGCTTTTTATTCTTAAGTAATTCATATGGAGTTTTACCCTTAAGCTTATGTATCAGGCTTCTGTTCAACACATAATTAGTTGTGTTCACTACCTCTGCCCAAAAAGAGAGTGGCAAGTTTGCATCAACAAGCAATGTAGTTGCTGATTCAATTAGGGTTCTATTTTTCATTTCAGCTACCACATTTTGTTGAGGAGTTCTAGGAGCAGAGAAACACTGCCTGATCCCTTCTTTTCCACAGAATTCTCTCATCAGAAGAGATTCAAACTCAGTGCCATGATCACTTCTGATCAATGCAACTAAAGTAGAGTACTCAATCTTGATGGACCTGAGAAAGTCTGTCAGAACACTGAAGGTGTCAGACTTGTTCCTAAGAAAGAACACCCAAGTGAATCTTGAGAAGTCATCTACAATAACTAAAGAATAATGCTTCCCTCCTAGACTTTGTATTGCAGTGGGTCCAAAAAGGTCCAAATGCAGTAAGTACAAAATCCTAGGTGAATCACTCTTGGATAAATATTTAAAACTACTTCTAGTTTGCTTACCTAATTGACAAGCCCTGCAGAGTCCTTCCTTCTTGTATGAACCAGAAGGAAGTACTCTAACAAGATTGTCCTTAGAAAGCTTAGATATAGTTCTTAGGTTAATGTGTCCTAGCCTTTTATGTCATAATTCATTTGTTTTACTTATGGAATTGAATAAGCAAATATCTGAGTTGGCAGAGTCAAATTTGACTAAATAAATATTTCCATGTCTAATACCAGATAACACATTTATGTTTTTATTATTGGTAATAAGACACAAGGAATGGTTAAAAGTTACCTGATAACCTTCATCACATAACTGGCTTATGTTGATGAGGTTGTGCTTTAGACCTTTGACATAAGCTACCTCTTTGAAGGTGACTGCTCCAACTTTGATCTGTCCATAGCCTTTGGTTTGTCCACAGTTGGAGTCTCCAAAGATCACTTTGGGTCCAAGCTTTACATTATAGTTTGTTAAATTGGCCTTGTTTCCTGTCATGTGCTTTGAACAGCCACTATCCAAATACCATTGTTCATTTTTGCTTGGATAGCCCTGTACCTGCACAACAGAAAAAATAAATTAGTTGTTTTTGACCCAGACTAACTTGGGTCCTTTTATTTTTCCACAAAACTCTGAAATGAAAGACATCTCAGGCTGATCCTTATAACCTTGTGGATGATATCTCCTTGGAGGAATTATCCATTCAGTGAAAGGATTCTTAGTATGTGAAGAATAAAAATTCTTTAGATTTTCTGTATAGTTTCCGTTCGATGAATTCAGGTGAGTTCGTCGATCGCCGTTCGACGAAGTGAAGTGCTTTGTCGAGCGTCATTCGAATAATAACTATACTGAAATTCTGGCTTCAGAGTTCGCCGATCTCCGTTCGACGAAATGAACTGCTTTCGTCGAGCTCCGTTCGACGAATTCTGCTGAATTTCTTTATTCTTAACAGCCTTGCTTGAAATGTTTTCATTTATTTCTACAGCCTCTTTGCCCTTGGCAGAAATGAATTTTACTGATGTAGATAAGATGTCTTTCTTAATCAGATGTGGCTCACTTGATGATGCACCCAAGCCCAGTTTGCCACTTAATCTGGCATTCACTGTGCTTGTGATGTCCATCAGTTTGATTCTTCTCCCATTTAGGGAATCTTCAAATTTCTTAGCTTCAGACAATTTGTTCTTAATGAGAACAATGTGTTCTCTGGAGGCAGCCAAATCTTTCTTAAGATTGACATTTTCTTCACTTAGTTGGTTCATTTCAGCCAACTGATTTCTGAGAGAGATTATCTCTTTCTTAGATTTGATTAAATCTAAGCAAAGAACTTTGAATTCATCTTTGAATTCAATTGAATTAAAATCAAAAGTAGATATTACCTGATCACTGTCAACTTCTGATTCTGATTCTTCTGAATTACTTCCCGAGGCATTGATAACCATCATGCAGAAGTTCATTTCTTCTTCATCATCACTGGAGCTGGATGATGATGCATATTTTGACTCACTATTTGAGTCATATATTGCCATCAAACATTGGTCCTTGTCATTTGATTTTTCTTCATCTTCAGATGAGCTGGATGAAGACTCTGATTCTATTTCACTCCATGTTTCAGCTACAAACTCTCTTCCCTTATGTTTGTGTTTGTGGGAGGAAGGCTTGCTGGAGTGCCTCTTTTCTTCTTTATCTTTTCTCTTTTCCTTCTTTTGATTCTCTGGACACTCTGGTAGAATGTGTCCAGGTTTCCTGCAGCCATAACAAATTATTTCTTTAGAATTAGATTTGTCATACCTTGGCTTTTCTCTTGATCTGTAATTCTTCTTTCTGAAGTCCTTCTTAGCCATTTTATAGAATCTCTTTGCTAGTAGGCTCATGAACTCCACATCTCTTGGAGCTTTTTCTTCCTCTTCGGTAGCTTAGAAAGCTATGCTTCTCTCCTTCTTGGATGTTGGAGATGAGGCAGATTGTTCAGCTTCTCTAGTTTTGATAAGCTGCTCATAGGATTTAAGTTTGCCTAACAGGCTCTTAGTGGAGATCTCATTAAGGCTTCTGGCTTCCTTAATTGGCCAGATCCTAGAGTCCCATGTGCTGGGGAAGCACATTAGGATCTTATCATTGACCTCAGTGATGGAGATCACTTTGTCCAAGGTCTTCAGCTCATTGATTATGAGGCTGAGCATGTTGTACATATCAGCCACTGTCTCAGTTTCTCCTTTCTTGAAGTTTTCATACTGGGAGATTAGGTGAGATCTTCTATATTTTCTTTCATCTGCTGATCCTTCAACCATGTTGTTGAGGGAGGTCCAGATTTCCCTGGCTGAAGTGCATTCCACAACTTTTGGAAAATGTCATCAGACATTGTTTGTGCCAATATGTTCATAGCTTTGGCATCAGCACTTCTCTGCTTCTTCTGTGCATCTGTCCACTCAGGTGGTGGAATGACATTATTTGTTGTTGCTGTTTCAGCACTTGTTGTTGTTGTAGGAGTAGGAGGTCCTGTCAAAATAACATTAAAATTTTCTTCGTCAATAGAATTCATGTATAACCTGATCATTGCCTTCCATAGTGCAAACTTATTTAGATTGCACATAGGAGGTCTTGTGCTTGAATATTCTTTGTTCTGTGCCATGAGTTTTTAAGCAAAAATAAAACTCTAAAATAAATTTATGATCTAATTAATCTTTTTGATTAAGGTATTAGCCTGTAAAGAATCAACCTCCCTCTGATACCAATTGAAAGTCCTCTGATATCAGATGAATCCTTTGATACCAATTGAAAGTGAGGTTAGATCTTAGATTTACTCTAGAGGGGGGGTGAATAGAGTATTAAAAAGTTTTTCACTTAATTTTATAGCGGAATTAAAATAGTGATACTTATGTGTGTATTGCAGAGTGAGTTATAAAATAGAATAAAAACAAAGCACACAGCACATCACAACAAAATAAACACAACACAGAAGACACAAGGATCTATAGTAGTTCCCCAATAAACCTGGGTACGTCTACTCTTCTACCACCCTTGGTAGGAATCCACAAGGTTTTTGATCAGGTTCCCTATCACCAATGGATTTTTTGATTAGGTGTCCAAACACCAATGAGGTTTTGATCAGGTGCTCTAACCAAACTACAGGTTTTTGTTCAGGTGCCCTGCCACCAAGGAGTTAACTTTTGAAGGGAGTTATAACACTGTACAAGAGGGGATAAAGAGGGTTTAGATGTTCTTCTCTGTCAATAATCTGAGAGAAGACTCTAGTGGATTGATGATGTAAAGCTCCCCTTGTCTGATTGAAATGGTTGACAGTTGAGGATGGAGCTTTCTCTTGAAAGTAGATCTTCCAGATAGCTGATGAATCCGAGAGACAGAAGTTTTCTCAGATTTGTTGTTGCTCTTTGAAGATTTGATCTAGCAGCAGAAACCTGAGAGATGATTTGTATTGTTGTTCTCAGAGAATAAGATGGTGTTGCTGTAGAATATGAAGATCTGCGAAGCTTTTTCTTTTCTTCTTTCTGTATATTTTCTCTCGACGGTATTCTTCTTCCTTTTCTTGCTATTGTCATGTTCTGTAATAATATATTTCTTCCTTATTTCTTTTTGAAATCTCTAACTGATTTGAAATTCAAATCCTCTGAAAATAAGGAATAAAATAATCTGGATGATTATTTCTTGGAACTGCAAGCAAGACTTTAATTCCTTTTCCTTTTTAATTAATGTATCCTTTTCCGCCAAATGGCTATTTTCTCGGGAAGAGAATGGAAAGGAATAAAATAAAAAGGAAAGATAATATCCTTGACTTATTTGGAATAAATAGAGTCATTGCTGATAAAAGATCTGAGTTCAGAGAATAATGTAACTGATCTTCTGAAATAAATCTGTTGAAGAGAATTTTCATCGATCTGAACAAATTTCGTCGAACACAATCTGGAGTTCGTCGATCTCAAGCTGGAGGTCGTCGAACTGAAAGATAATACCTGATAAGCTAGCTGGAATATTGAATTCGTTGAGCTGAGAAGAACTTTCGTCGATCTGAACATCTGATACTTATTCTTCGAACGCAGAGCTGAGTTCGTCGAACGCTGAGACTGGGAGGTTCGTCGAACGCTGAGATTGGTCAACCGTTGAGCTGAGGTTCATCAACCTCTAAGATGAGCTTTCGTCGACCGCTGAGAGCATTTCGTCGAACGCAGAGAGGAGTTCATCGAACGCAGACTAGAGTTCGTCGAACGCAGAACTTTGGCAAGTTGGTCGAACGCAGGAGCATGTCGTTCGTCGAACGCAGGATTGAGTTCGTCGAACGCAGTATGGAGTTCGTCGAACGCAAAAAACTTATCTTTTCCTTAGTTCTAACAGCCAAAAACCTTGATCCTTTGGACTATACAATGGGATCAACTTAGTCCTAATAAACAGATAGTGATCCTAGCCCAAATCAGTAATAGGGTTGTTCCAACAAGCGCCGCTTGCCAGCGTAGGACCACGGTTAGCAAAATATATAAAGTGCAACATAAGCAGTAAGGAAGGCCGAAAGCAGGGGCCGAAATATCAGGACCAGTATGAGACTGGGGAATTGAAAGTACAAAAAGCAGTAAATAAAGGACCAGTGCGAGACTGGATTACTGGAAATGAACGAACAGAAATATAAGTAAGGGGGACCGGTGCGTGACTGGATTACTAAAAGCATAAACAGAAAGCAAAAGTAGGGGGACCAGTGCGAGACTGGATTTAAGGAATAAATGCAGAAAGTAAATGCAGGACCAGTACGAGACTAGAGAGCATAATAAATAAAAGAGGTTAGTAGTCCAATCACTCCATAACATGAGGCTTCAAGGTCGACTCCGTTCTTGGGAGGAAGTTCCGTTCAATCCCCGTTCATAGGGGTCTTTTCTCTGTTCAAAAGGAGCTTACTTATATTTCATGAGATCCTTATTTTCGTGTGCCTTGGGTTCACATTTTTAAATATCATGACGTTATTGAATTGGCGGCGTCGCCTCGCGATTGCGACCCAAATTGCACTTCGATACTTTTAACTTAGTCGATTCCTTAGATTGATACGCATAATTTTACTACGTAACTAAAATACGCTTCGCGAGTCCGCCAATTTATCCCAATTAATTTCGCTCACTTTCGGGCGTTTAATTTGCTCGTAAAAGACTTTTAAAGGACCAAAAGAAAAGTTCACACCTTCCAACTTTGATAGTAACTACAAAATACCCTAAATTAGAGCCTATAATTTTTGGGGAATTTTCCAAATTCATTTGGGCTTTTAATTCTTATAAATAAACCTTGTATAGGGGTCTAAAAATAGCAAAACTCCACTTAAAAATCTCAAAAAATTACAGGAGGTGCCCCTCTGAGTGGGGAACATTTTTCAGGTTGGGAGTTTTTGCGAAAGGTTCCCCATTTACTCCCAGAAAATTAAATAAGGGGAAGGGGGCTTTGGGGTGCAAATATCGGAAAGGGGTGAGGCAGGGGGCGCTGCACCGTGCGCCCTCCTGGGGTCCCCACAGCGAATCTGCAGCGGATCCGTTGTGGGGCACATAAATGAAGGCAGGGGACGGGTGTTAAGGAAAGGGGAGCCGCCCAATCTCCTGGTGGAGATCGGACGGCCCCCGCTAACCCAGCGGGAGACGGCTGATGTCGCCACCGGGCAGCAGCCGACTAGGGCTAGCGCCGCCCCCGGCCGGTGCGCTAGGGGCCGGCGACCACTCTGGTGGTGGTCCAGCGGCCTGGCGCCGCCGGCCACCGCCGGAAACTGCAAAGAAAGGGTGGCGGGGGCGGGGGCGGGGGCGGGGGCGCAACCTGCATGCACCATGCAGGCTTGCTGCGCCACATCCCCTGCTGGGGGAGCCTCCCCTGCCGCCCTTGGATGGGGCTCCGGGGAGGGGGGCTAACCTCCGGCAGGGGTTCGGCGGCCTGGCTCCACCGGCCGCCACCGGGGGTGTGGCTTTTACCCCGTACAGGAAGCAGAGAGGGAGGGGAAGGGCACGGGTGCCGCCGGAGGCGCGTCCTCCGGCGGCCCTGCCGCCTCCTCCCATCAGAGCTAGGGTCCCCGGGTGGGGACCTGCTCCCCCAACGTCACCACCGGCGCTGGGGGTGCGAGGATCATGGCCAGCCCCCCCCCCCCCCCCCCCCCCCCCCCCCCCCCCCCCCGAACCTGGGCAGAGTTTGGGGTGGGGCTGGCGGCGCTCCCGCGACGGGGGGGGGGGGGGGAGGGGTTCTACCTGGGTCGGAGGGGCTCGGGAGGCTGAGGGGCAGCTGGACATGGTGGGGAGGTGGATGCTTGGCTAGGAGGAGCTCCGGCAGGGGAGGAGGGGGAGGGCTGGCCGACAGGGGCTGTGCTGGCCGGCATGGGAGGAGGAAGAGGGGGCTGGTGTGAGCTCGGGGAGGGGCTGGGGCCCCTTTTATAGGGGAGGATGGCGCCCTCCCTCCCTTTACCCACGATGTGGGACTAATGGGAGGGTGGGTGGGGGAGATATTTTCTCCCCTCCCCCCCCTCCTCCCCTCCACAACCCTAAGGGCTGCCACTTATGGGCAACCCTCCTCCCTTAGGGGAGGAGATTCTCTCCCCCCCCCCTTCTCCTCTTTTTTCCAAACTTTCAAGCTTGGGGGGGGGGGGGGGGGGGGGGGGTTTGACCAACGTCAACTTAGGGTGAGGTCCTCCATGGTCCCAGGGATCCATCAAGATTCACTGGGGCCGATTCCGAGTTCGTGCGCTCCGTATTTCGTGCGTTGTGCTGAGGCGGTCTACATAATCCAAAATAGACATATTTTCCGTATGACCTCGGATTGAAATGGAACGAGTTCCATTACACCTGTATAGATTACACGAGTCTTACGGAAGTCAAATCAGAGTACATTTGGTTACTGTACCCCAACGACTTAGTTGCGGCGCATAGTAATACCCAAAACGGTCATTTTCTCTAAACGACCTCAGATTGGAATGGAACGAGCTCCATTACACTCGTATCGATTATACGAGTCTAACGGAACTAGCGGGAGTCAAATCGGGGTACATTTGGTCACCGTACCCCAACGACTTAGTTGCGGCGCACAATGATACCCAAAACGGTCGTTTTCTCCAAACGACCTCGGATTGGAATGGAACGAGCTCCATTACACTCGTATCGATTATACGTGTCTAACGGAACTGACGGAAGTCAAATCAGGATACATTTGGTCACCGTACCCCAACGACTTAGTTGCGGCGCACAATAATTCCCAAAACGGCCGTTTTCTCCAAACGACCTCAGATTGGAATGGAACGAGCTCCATTACACTCGTATCGATTATACGAGTCTAACAGAACTGACGGAAGTCAGACCGTAGTCCCTTAGTACACAATCATATATCGGGTCATTTCTATCGCTCGGGCCTACTTTTATTGGGCTCACTAGGGTCTAGTGACCCAAAAAAAGTTGGGATCTCCCCCCCCCCCCCCCCCCCCCCCCCCCCCCGCCCCGCTCTAAGAGGGCCTGCAAATCTAACAGATAGTAGACGCAGAGAGAGGAGACATTATCAATAAAATAGAGGCCACCACATTCAGTCTAAGTAGCAATTGTCTCCTTAGAGCGAGGATCCTGAAAAGAACAAGTAGTAGATGTAAACATGACTGAACAATTTAATTTTCTGCAGAGAGATGTAATAGAGAGCAAATTGCATGGACAAGTCGACATGTAGAGAGTGTCCTCGAGTTGAAGATACATAGTGACCTTGACAATACCAGTCACGCACGCAGGGGATGTAGATCCATTCACAATCCAAACCAGTGGTGAACGATCATGTTTTTCCAAATGAGAGAAAATAAGAGGATTTCCCGTCATATGATTAGTAGCACTGGTGTCAATGAGCCACTTACCCTGGGTGACCACATGTGCACTACCTGAAGAGGTGGCAAGAGAGGCAGACTTATTTGAGGCAAAAATAGATGCTTCACCTGTTGCTGGACGAAGATGAGGATGCTTGACCCAGTAACGATCCACATGATGACTTGGTCGTCCACAATGAGGGCAAATGTACCGAAAAGGGCCTCTTCCACCAAAGTAGCCTCCACGACCACTATTGTTACCCATGTGAGTTGAATGAGCAAAGCTGTCATGGGGTGGGCACGTAAGCAGAGGATGTTGAAGAAGAGTCATGACAGCGGAGATGCGAGCAGCGGTTTCATCGAAGGCAGGAGAGTCAGCTTCACCCAGAATTTGTTGGTGGATCATGTCGTAGGATTTCGTGAAGTAAAGAAGATACCACACCACCAGAAGTTCCTAGAAGTGTTTGGGTTGCTCTACAAGAACTGCGGAGAAGAGGCGATGGTGAAGAAGTTCGGCACTAATAGTTTGCACCTCCTGGTATGCATCAACGGGAGTCATGGTGGGGCGGGCAAATAGATCGGCATATAACGTGTATACACGAGAAGTGTGAGCTCCCTTTGAGTAGAGTGCGGCAAGATGATTTCAGACAGCCTTAACAGTTTCATCATGTCGGATGATGGGCGGGCACTCTTCAGAAAGTTTGTTAATGAGCCATATTCGAACTAGAGCATCGCTGGCATCCGAGCCGTCATATGTAGCTGATTATTTTGTTGGATGGTCTTCAGTTAGATGTTGATGTTTGAGTTGGGACCTTAGCAGAAAGGTGAAGGAGACACTCCAGTCTGGATAGTTTAGTTCAGTCAACTTTGATGTAGTGCCAAGATTTCCAGAAGGACTTGAAGCAGAAGCAGTGGGATTGGAAGCTGAAGAAGGGGCATCTGGAGTCGACATAGAGAAGAGAAGAGAAGAGGGTGCAGTCAGAGAGATTTAGCCACACAAGCTAAAATAGAGATTGTGCAAGTCGCAAAGATCAAGCTGACTGCAGTCAGGAAGACAGAGATCACACAAACTGCTAGGGGTAAGGCGCAGAACAAAGCAGAGTAGAGGCGGGCGGTTAAGAACCGAAGTCCACGGTCAGTTAACAAAAGGAGCGAGTGGTTAAGGAAATTGAAATTCACACAGAGAAAGAGAGGTCGGGCAATTAGGAAATTGAAGGCCACATAAAATATGCAGAGGGCGGCCAGAGGGAGGTCGGTGGTTAGAAAACCGAAGTCCACACAGGAGGCGATCAGTGCAGACATAATTCACAACTAAAAGATCATTGTGAGCTCTGATACCATGTGAGAACTTGGAAATAACTTAACGGAAATTAACAATGATACGTGACAATTGAAAATAACTGAATATTTTATTTCTAAAAACTCTGAATATTACATGAGTATGACCTCCTTTATATAGAACAGAGGATGTGAGAGAGATTACAATTAGGCAGTGCGGGACTAAATTATATGAATCTACAGAGGGGCGACTAGCGCGATTAGTGTGGTCACCCCAAAGCTGACTGTATAGGATGTGGTTGTTCGCACAGGATGTGCGGTTACACCGGGTTAACCGCCCATCACAATCAGCATCCTTGAGTAGGCACCAAGGGTGAATTCGTCGGTCTTCATCATCAATGCTTGCGGTTAGCACATCTCCATCGTGATCATCACAAGGCACACATATTGCGGTTAGATCTACCTAACCGCGATGACCGCAAGGTGCAGTTAAAAATGGTTTAACCGCCAATATGCTTTTGTGTTCTAACAATATGTATGAATCTAACATATCATCAAGCGCAATCAAGCAACACATATAACATCGACTTGTGTGTACCAAGGTTCAATAATCACTATTGAGTATGATGATAATATACATAAATATAGTCTCAACAACTGATACCCTTTTTATCATTAATTCTAACCAAGTATGGTGGCAGTATATATAAAGACCAACAATCATCTTGGCGAAATTATACATACAGACTGAAGGCAGATATGCTTTTCAAGACAAGTGTAGTGGCAACACATAAAGACCCACAACCAGATTTGTGATAGCATTATATATAGACCCAAGGTTGATGCCCTATCCAACGAGACTAATCAATAACACAAACAATCGTATGGCAATCACATATGAAAGATAGGAATATCATGGCACCCCATGCCCTAAACCCAACATCGCGAGTTCTCACAAAAGCAGACATTATAACAGCGCTATGACCACATCCATGCCTCTAACAAAATCCCTAAACAAACATCATTAAATCGTGCCACTGACCATGATTTGACATCACACACAATGCTTAGACCGAAATCAAAATTGGAGCAATCTAATGCAACGATGTCGTGGCCATAATCTCATGTCCCAACGGTTCACAATGAACTGTGACTACCTCAAATCCTTTAATTAGAGACATCAGATGCAACCATTACCAACATTGCATAAAAGGAAGCAAGGAATCCAAAAAAGCAACCTAAAACCAGAAAGAGAAGGTCGTTACCTTCCTCGCTTTTCACCTTGTCATGGAATCTTGCACGAATGGATGGAGAACAATCGTAGAAAGCCCGATCTATCCTCTAACGGCGATCATGGAAAGCCTCCACTTATCGAGGCTTCCTCTAACTCCTCTTTTCTAGCCAAAGTGAGAGAAAGAAATGAAGCAAATGAGGGCTTTTCGTCCCCTATTCCCGACCTTAGGCCACCAACAAATAATCATAGCCATTAGATCTTTAAAACCACAATCACATGACTTAAAATCGGGCTGGAAATAGTTTTACGATTCCGTGTACTGCCTCCCACATGCCCTTGTACATGGACACGTATTGGTCAAGCCATGTTTTTCGTCATGTCCATTGGTACAGCCATGTACACGGCGTGACCCAGGACATGTTCAAGTCCATGTATGACTCATAAAAGAGGATCTTCAACAGGGTTGTGTATATGTTTTTGTACAAGGCTATGTACATGGCCATGTAGTGCTACCCCTCTAAAGGACCCCAAGTCCTCCTCAAGCTGCCACCAACCTACATAGTGCTTTTCTAAGATTAGTTAGAGTCATGATTAAATACAAATATGGGGTGTTACAATTGATTTCCCACTACTTTTTTCTCTACAACCACAACCGCCAAAAACAGAGCCCAAATGAACTAATCTTAAGCTCGATAACCTCAACAATACTCGACTGCCTCCTCGAAACTCCACTTCGAATGCTCTATGACAACCATCGACGAGGGGAGCGTTGGGTGTAACACCCCACTTTTCCCAAATAAGGGCTGAAGAGAAGTACTATCAGGATTCGTCGAAAGGACTCGAGAGGTCTCGACGAATTGGACTTATTCGACAAAATGTGACCGAGTACTCTCGACGAATCGTCGAATGATCTCGACGAATCATCGAATGGTTTCAGCTAGTATAAAAGAACTTTGGTTCTGGTTTGGTTTCAACAAATCGTCGAAATGTCTCGAGTGGTCTTGGTGAATCGTCGAAGTGTATCAATGAATTCGTCGAAACATCTCGACAAAAATTGTCTCGACGAATTATCAGAAGGACTCGACGAATGTAGACAAAGAGATGAATTTTACCTGTTTCAATTTTGACGGAAATGTAAGTGTCGATCCTTCATCGCAGCTATCCAAATCCACTAGAAATGTCGATCTGACGGCCATCATGATTTCGAAATCCTTTATAGAGGTTTGGGAGATAAATTTAGGTTTATTTCTACCTTTACATTCTCTCTCCAAACATGAGAAAATTGAGAGCTCAAGGAAGAAGAAAAAGACATCTTCCTCCATTGACGGAGCTCTGAAGCTCCGAATCGCGAAATGTTTCCAGATCCATGGAGAGCAGCCCGGTGCGGTTCTTTCCATCCGATTGAAATATCAGATTCATGGCGCCGAAGAGAGCAGGAAGGGTAACAATCCGTCCTCCTGGTCTTAATATGTGTTTGGTCCTTTCATTCTTTTTCTATGCATATTGAGGTTGTCTCTTTTACTAATTAGTGAAGTGTAGGACTTCCTATAGTTCTTCGGAACTCCGGGTAGATTGTGCCCGTCCGCGGCATTATTTGCATGTAGAAATCCGGTAGACGAACGAATTTAGTCATTTTGTGTGAATCCTACCCATGGTCGTTAGCCCGGATCGGTGATAATTGATTGTGACGTGCATTTTGGTTAAGCCTAGAATGCGTTCCGGAGAATGACTCTATGAGAAATGGCATCGTATTGCGGGACTTGAGATTTAGGTGTCTTTCGGAGAGCCTAACGGAAGCCCCATGCTTGGAATGTGGTTGAATGCGAACCTTCACCACGAGATTTGAAGTGGAGCAGTCTTGTACCTCCTTCATTGGATATTGTGTGCGAAGCCTAAGTCCTCTCGAAAGGATTGGGTGTGTAGCCATCATTTTGTGTAGCACTTGAAGGTTTTAAACCCTTACGGGCCGAGGCGAAGTTGTACCCGCGTCATGCAGTAAGACCACGATGACTAGAGCACGAGAAAAGCTGAACCGAACCCGTTTCCATGCAAATCGGTGTGAGGTGCCAACCTCTGGTACACTGTGTGATCATGGGAGAGGTCGTGGAAGGTGCTTACCTAGACTGGCCAAAAGCTCTTTTTCCCACCTAAGATCGTGTTGCTTAAGGTGGAGTGTTTGTGGATTTATGTTGTGTTAGCCTCATGCAGTTGCTTTGGCGGTTGTTGGGATCCTCTCGGTGAACCCAACCAACATCATGTGCATATTTAGGTTCCCCTTACTTTGATGATCAACCTAGAAGATTGATTATGCTTGAAACCTCACCCTGTGTAGTGTAGTTGCACTTTCTTTTTATGATTACATGTTGCATGTACGGCTTGCTTGCAAGATTAGCGGTGACACGTGTTAGATCTTACGGCGCGCTTAGAGGGGGGGTGAATAAGGGAATAAAATTCTTTCTATAATTTTCAAGATAATTACTAAATTGTTTTATAATGAAGGAGATTGAAATAAACAATTTAGATTTAGAATTGAAAACTTAGAACACAATATAATAGAGATTACGCCAAATGATAGAAATCAAGTAAACACAAAAGAGACATGATTATATTATATGAAAAAGTGTTTACATAAATTTGATTTCTATATCGCTAGAAATCGGAGGCGTACAACTGTAAATTTCTTTTTGTTTACCAATCCTTCTCCCAAGGATCGGAAGGCTATCACTTGTCTCTCCCTAGACCAAGCCCAAGCCTATCCTCTAGATCTTCCCAAGATCTAGACGTAGCACACAAGGCCACGATTTCCCACCAAGCCACGCAAGGACTTGGACGCTCCGCACAAGGAAGCGATTTTCCCTTAAGCCACGCAAGGACTTAGATGCTCCGCACAAGGAAGCGATTTTCCCTACCAATACAAAGTAAAATGTATATAAATGAAAATACAAGATAAAATAAGAACTCCCTAGAAATTCAGATCTCTGAAAGGAAGGTTGAAGCCTCGAGATGATCCTTGATGTAGAAGCGCGTCCGATCTCGTCTTCAATTTCAAACCTTCTCAGCATAAATGGGAGTTCATGAGGTTCTGGAGCTCTCTGGATGGAATGCACTCAGGAAGGGACTTGAAATTCTGAATGGTTGAAATGCACGAACACAAGGTGTCAATTTATAGAAAATCGCTGTCGGAAAATTCCGACAGTGACTGTCGGAATTTTCCGACAGCGTTAAACTGCTGATCATGGGTGGTGTCGTGGGCAGTTGTTGTAACCTCCGAGCTGTCGCCTGGGCGACATCGCTGTCGGAATTCCGACAGCTCAAAACTGCCTTTCGTCGTGCTGCTGTGGAGGGAAGTAGTTGTAACTTCTCTGCTGTCGCCTGAGCGATAGTTGCTGTCGGAATTTTCTGACAGTGCAATTTTCCCACATTCATATTTAGCTCCAGCCTGTAGATTGAGTCGTTCTCATCTCGAAATGGGGTGGCACGTTCTGTAACTCTTCCTGGATTGAAAGTTATGGCCATTTTAAGATCAGCACACAAAACTCATCCAACCTGAGACTTGTCGTTCTCGGATCATGCCCATGAACGAGGACTTGTCTCCTCATTGAACCTGTACAACCTGGCCACTATAAACACACAAAAGACTAGATCAAATACATCATGGTATTTGTTATTCTCAAACCAAGAGATGCGGAAAGCAAGCTCCAACAATCTCCCCCTTTTGATAATAACAAATACCCATATGAGAAATTAGTGAGTTTATAGATAAGTGCGATAAAAGATATGCATGAATAAAAGGTTTACTGCGTGATAGATTTTACTCCCCCTAAATATCTATGTCACTAGATTTCTCATTTTATTCTCCCCCTTTTGTTATTACCAAAAGTGGGTTGTCATGATCGAGCAATATCACTCCCTCTACATAGATGCTTTCCATGAAAACTTTTTAATATACTCCCCCCTAAATTGTATTCTCCCCCTAAATGTATGCTCCCCCTAAATGTTATAATTAATTGCAATGGTGCATTCTGAAAAATTGAGATTAGTAAGAGATTTCTTGAATTTATATTTCTCCCCTTTTTTGATATTATCAAAAGTTATTTTGAAATAAAGAATGAATAATTATGAAGAAATAATAAATATGGGAGTATATAAGAGTAATAGATTTTATGTCGAGAAGAAAAATAGGATGCAATCAAAAGCTTGTTAAATACTACTTGTTGAGAAAAATATAGGCATTATGTAACATAAAGTAGTAAACAACATAGCTAACATGATAAAGTAAGCATTCTATTTTAAGATACCACTTGCTTAAAGGAAAACACAGTGTTAAAAATAATAAGCACTCTTAAACATAAACATCATTTTAGAAGATAAAACCATATAAAGGATAATGAGTTTTAAATTTGAAAAGTTGATGTTTGAGTTAAAGATTGAAGAGATGCTATTCCATTAAGATAAAAAAAAATTGCAAGCATGATTTCATAATATCAAGAAAAGATACACAAACTACAATGTAATAAAATTTTCATTTCAAGTAAACATAAACATTGTAGCGGTCATGCTTTGTTATCTAGTGCATTTACTTAAGTTTGTAGAGATTTGAGTAGATGGGCATTAGGATCCAATTCTCATGAGTAGAAGTTTTATGAAAGATAATGATGTGTACAAAGTAGTGTTTTGATAAAGTATACAAGTGAATCAATCAAAAACACATGACATATATAATGAAATAACAAAACATTAAAATACACAAATAATATTACTTCCACACTATTTCAATGCACATGAATAAATAGTACAACTACCAAGGTGCTCTGCACACACAATGCTAATTAAGACTTATCAGGGTGCAAAGTAGTGCTTGGGGGATCACTTTTATACTTATTAGCTTTATTTTCAATTTTTTTATGATCCGGTGTACAAAAGAGAAGTGGTGTATAAATTGTTTGCTACAAGACACTTTACAATTCTTAGCCAAGGTGCTCAACCTCACAATGCTCATTAAGACTTATCAGGAGGGTGAGTAGTGCTTGGTGGAGTTTTCCTTGTCATTTATTATTTGATTTTTAGTTTAGTGACTAAGGACTCCGAATTCACTTGTTTTGCAAACATAGCATTTTAAACCACATTTCTCTAAAGAATAAGTGCATGAAAGACAAAGAATTGTAATAACCAATTCAATGTTGTGTAGGTAATCTATTCAGGCATTTTAATGATTTATGTTATTACACTACACAATCATGTAAGAATAAGATTGTAAACACATGTAGGTTATCAAAAATAAGTGAGTGAATGAATCATTATCAAACATAATACATTACTCATACTTAGAGGCATGCTAAACATTTCTACACATGTTTATCTACAATCAATTTCATTGCACATAACAAGATAATTTTCAAGGCATGACAAATACAAAACAATGTTTTTAAGAAACTTGAATGTTAAATTAAACATTGTATTTAATCTTTAATTGATATAATTAATCATCCATCCTTGACAATGACAATGAATAACAATCATTTTTGTTTTTATAAATTTTTGAATTTTTTTATATATGGACAAAACAATAAACACACATAAAGAAAAACATATTTTTGTTCTTTGAAATTGTTTTGTAATTTTGTATTTGTTTTTTTTTTATATTATTTGATTCTGATTTTTCTCGATTATGATTTTCAATATAGGGGCTATTATATGCATCAACAAAAAATAGACAAATATGCAATTAGTTGCGCATTTAATATTTTAGCCTAAGACCCCTAAAAATCCATTTAAATCCAATTTTGAAAGTAATTTCATTAGTCTTGATAATATCATTTAGAAAATTTAGCATTCAATTTATAATGATAATATAAGACATTTATAGGCAAAGGATTTAAAATGATAAAACAAAAAGAAAAGATAGATCACTTAAAAATTATGACTTTATGTTTAATTTAATTCAATTTTGATTTGATAAACATTAGGCTTAAAATGTAAAAGTCATATTTCATAATATATCTAAGTGATCTTAGCGTGTTGGCTCAAAAATAAGAAAACAAACAAAAGAAAAAAACAATTAAGCATATCATGAAGTAGAGAATTGATATTTCATTTTTAATTGTTTCTACTTCATGCAAATGATAGGATACTAATGAATAAGAGATTTAGGTATCCAAAGGGGACCATGAGGGATGGTTCCTTTGGGTACCCAAATACGACATGATGATTTTTTAGGAGACAAGGATAAATGAGCCCTTTCTATTAAAGTTGATGTGTCATTTTTCTTTAAGGGTCTCCATTCATACCTTGGTTGTTTATCTTTAAAATTCATATTATGATTATGTGACATCTTTATATGATTGTATTTGTTTGAAAAATAATTCACTTGAGATTTATGCTTATTCAAATTATTTTTCAAAATAGATTGATGTTGATAATCATAATGAATTTTATTATATGGATTCTTTGAAAATTTATAAGAGTGATTGTCTTTCTTTAGAATTGAATGTTGAAAGAGTGAGTTACAAAATGTTGTAAATGATTGGTCCTTATTTAGATGATTTTCATTTCCACTCTTTCTTATAGACCTACTCTTATAATATGAAGTTAAGCTTTTAGACTTTTGAAAATTTGATAAACTAGAAAAAAGAGATTTTTCATTATATGAAAATTTTTGAATAAACATTTTTAATGATTCTAGTTTATCCTTTAAATTATCATTTTCTTTTATCAATTTTTCATTATGTTCTTTTGAAATTAAAAGTCCTTTTTCTAAAACCTTGAGTTCTTCTATAAAAGAATTATAATCAAAACAAGGTTTAGCATTTTCAATTAAAGAGCATGAACAAGAATTTGAAACATCAATATAAGATTCTACTTTAGTGTTTGCTTTTAAAGTTTTATTTTCTAAACGTAATTTGGAATTAGCATGTTTCAACTTTGAAATTTTACGTTTAGCAAATTTAAGCACACGAAATGTAGAAATAGAATTAGTTACTAAAAGAGAAGATTTAGATTTTCTTACCTTGCTATAGTTTCCGTCTTCTCTTTTGCTTGATGTTTTGCCATCAACTGAGTCCAATATTGTGACGTTGTCTTCTTCATCTTCCTCTTCCAAACAAGAGTGTCCATCATCCTTTCCGCTTGATGAGCATTCTATGGATCCATCCTTTGTGTAGCTTTCTTGAATATTTGCATAGGCTTGCATATTCTCCGGTTCTTGTGAATGTTCCGTACCTGTAGAAGGAGAATCATAAGTTCTTTCAAGAAAACTCAAAATTTCATATGCGGTAGGTAAAGTATAAATAAGTTTGAAAATATTTTGGTCTAACGCACAAAATATACTATTCATAGATTTTGCATTTAAAATAATTTCGTTTCTAATTAGTACGCTAGATGGCTTTTTAATAGTAATATTCCAAACTTTTTCATCTAAGGCCTTAAGAAAATTTTTCATTAATATTTTCCACCCATTATAATTTTCACCCATAAATAATGGTGGTGATAATACTTTTTCATTTATATTAAAAATTTTCCCACTAGTATAAGCGAGATCATGATCAAGAGGCGCCATTATTCCTGGTTGTTAAGCCGATTTTGAATAACCTCCCTCTGATACCAATTGTTAGATCTTATGGCGCCCTTAGAGGGGGGGTGAATAAGGGAATAAAATTCTTTCTATAATTTTCAAGATAATTACTAAATTGTTTTATAATGAAGGAGATTGAAATAAACAATTTAGATTTAGAATTGAAAACTTAGAACACAATATAATAGAGATTACGCCAAATGATAGAAATCAAGTAAACACAAAAGAGACATGATTATATTATATGAAAAAGTGTTTACATAAATTTGATTTCTATATCGCTAGAAATCGGAGGCGTACAACTGTAAATTTCTTTTTGTTTACCAATCCTTCTCCCAAGGATCGGAAGGCTATCACTTGTCTCTCCCTAGACCAAGCCCAAGCCTATCCTCTAGATCTTCCCAAGATCTAGACGTAGCACACAAGGCCACGATTTCCCACCAAGCCACGCAAGGACTTGGACGCTCCGCACAAGGAAGCGATTTTCCCTTAAGCCACGCAAGGACTTAGACGCTCCGCACAAGGAAGCGATTTTTCCTACCAATACAAAGTTAAATGTATATAAATGAAAATACAAGATAAAATAAGAACTCCCTAGAAATTCAGATCTCTGAAAGGAAGGTTGAAGCCTCGAGATGATTCTTGATGCAGAAGCGCGTCCGATCTCGTCTTCAATTTCAAACCTTCTCAGCATAAATGGGAGTTCATGAGGTTCTGGAGCTCTCTGGATGGAATGCACTCAGGAAGGGACTTGAAATTCTGAATGGTTGAAATGCATGAACACAAGGTGTCAATTTATAGAAAATCGCTGTCGGAAAATTCAGACATTGACTGTCGGAATTTTCCGACAGCGTTAAACTGCTGATCGTGGGTGGTGTCGTGGGCAGTTGTTGTAACCTCCGAGCTGTCGCCTGGGCGACATCGCTGTCGGAATTCCGACAGCTCAAAACTGCCTTTCGTCGTGCTGCTGTGGAGGGAAGTAGTTGTAACTTCTCTGCTGTCGCCTGGGCGACAGTGGCTCTCGGAATTTTCCGACAGTGCAATTTTCCCACATTCATATTTAGCTCCAGCCTGTAGATTGAGTCGTTCTCATCTCGAAATGGGGTGGTACGTTCTGTAACTCTTCCTGGATTGAAAGTTATGGCCATTTTAAGATCAGCACACAAAACTCATCCAACCTGAGACTTGTCGTTCTCGGATCATGCCCATGAACGAGGACTTGTCTCCTCATTGAACCTGTACAACCTGGCCACTATAAACACACAAAAGACTAGATCAAATACATCATGGTATTTGTTATTCTCAAACCAAGAGATGCGGAAAGCAAGCTCCAACAACACGCCCCTGAGCCGGCTATATGGTCGGGGGATGAGATTGTTACGTGGTTTATGGTCAGCTCATAGCTGACCCTCGTTTACCTCTTATTGGATGCTGGTGCAGGTGTTGGTGAGCCAAGTGGAAAGTAGTGGGCTGAACCCATATGCTGAGTTGGCCCTTGAAGGCCAACCTCTCTTTTACTGCTTTCCTCATATTATCGGTCTGCGTGCCGATGTTTTTTGTAAGTTAAAGACATTGAATGAATGTAAGGCCTTAAGTTCGTAACTCTTTATTGTTTCATTCCTGGGATAGTGGACAATTCTGAAAGTGATGTATTTAATGCTTCCGCTTATGCTTGTGATACTCTCGTGTAGTTCTTTTCTGTTATCATCTTATTAATGTCTAGCTAGTGTGTTCGATATGGCGTGGGGTCCTGGCCGGACCTACTGTTATATTGTTTGTACTGACATGATGTTACAATTTGGTATCGGACCTTAGGAGTCGATCCGTAGCTTAACGAATTTGAGGCCGGTTTTCTTTTAAGGGGTGGTGTGCAGGTGATGTGCATTCACCCAAAATGATAAAAAAACTAATAAGTATGTCCACTTAGGAATGAAAAACATGCTTGTTTGCGGAACCTGGGCGTTCCTTGCTTGTTTGTTATTATGTTTTCAGTCACTAAATTGTGTATTGCACGATTATAGGTGACTAGGAGTGGTGCGGGGCAGTCTCGACCTCGTAACACTGCTGAAAGTAGTCCGTCCGCTGAGGTACCAACGACCACTCCTTCTGCTGAGATGATTAGATTATTCATTGAAGCAGTCTTCACGATGATTAATAATCAGCCAGGACGTGGTACAAAGCCTACTACTCCTACTCCTGATGTGGCCTCGGTGCCTGTTGCTGTTGTGGAACCGAGAGCGGAACCTGCGGTAGAGCCCATGCTGGAACATAGAGTCAAACATGTAGTTGTGGGATGAGCGTGTGACCAGCAATTGAAGCACTTTCTAAGCTTCAATCCTCCAACCTTCTCGGGTACCGAATCCCCAATAGAAGCAGAGGGTTGGCTGTCAAGAGTAAAGAAAACGCTGAGGGCGATAGCAACTGAAGAGGCGATAATGGTCACCTTAGCCACTTTCCTTCTGAATGGAGAGGCGGCGCTTTGGTGGGAAGAACTTGAAGCGCACAAGATGGTCGGTAGAGATATCACCGATGTCTCGATGACGGAGTTTTCAGAACTGTTCCTCTAGAGGTTTATCCCCTCTGCCCAGCGCATCGCATTGCAAAATCAGTTCTTGCGGTTAACTCAAGGTGACCGTTCAGTGGACGACTGTATGCATGAGTTTACCAGACTGAGTTGCTATGCGGGAGCTTTGGTGGAAGACGAGGAGGTGAAGATGACTAAGTTCTACGAAGGACTTTGAGATGAGTTAAGGGTGCTTCTAGCAGGCCCAATGACGTTTGTCTTTCATGTTCTGGTGCAAACAACCAGATCATTGGAATTGGATATGCAGAGGGTGCAACGTGGGAAAGGCCTCAACGCAAAGAAGCAAGAGTTTCACGTGCAGACCTCTCAATCAAAGCCTCAGTTTAGAAGAAATAAGAGGGAGTCAAGGTTCGCGGAACCAGCTCCCTCTAATGTATCAGGAGCAACTACTGCACGGGGCCCTATAACGTATTTCACTTGTGGAAAGGTGGGACACAAAGCCTGGGCGTGTCGAAGTGGTCCCCAGAAGGCAGAAAACCGAGCAGTGGACTATGCTCGTGTTGTGGGTCCATCTTTTGCGGAGAAAGGCAAAGTTGTGGAGTCTTTTGCTTCCCAGCAACCTCCGACCAAACCGAGAGTCTACTCGCTTGGCCAACAAGAAGCTATCAGGCAGAATGATGTCGTCACATGTATGAATTATAATTTAGCTTTTATAGCTTTACGTGATTTATACTTCGTGTGCGAATATACATTTGTTGTTATGCAATTGGGCTTCATCCTAATTTTCAATTATCAGGCGAGAGCTCTTTTTGATACTGGAGCGTCACACTCCTTCTTGTCTAAGAACTTCGTGGTGCGAATTGGATCACCGTCTACCCTATTGAAGGATAGATTGGAGATAGTGTTGCCCAATGGATCTAGCATGAGCGCGGATAGGTTGAGCCGTGTAAAGGTGAGGATAGGGAATCAAGATTTCGACTTAGAAGGGTCATTACTACCACTAGCTGAGTTTGACGTAATCTTTGGCATGGAGTGGCTCTCGAAGCAGTGAGCATGCATAGATTGCAATTGGAAGGAGATTACTCAGGGAAAGAACACCGAAGATGAAACCACGGGATAGTTTATAGGTATGTAGTCTAATTCACCTAGAGGGGGGTGAATAGGTCTCTTTGAGTTTTACTTAATTAT
The DNA here is from genome assembly GCA_033032865.1 of Dactylorhiza incarnata. Taxonomy (NCBI): domain Eukaryota; kingdom Viridiplantae; phylum Streptophyta; class Magnoliopsida; order Asparagales; family Orchidaceae; genus Dactylorhiza; species Dactylorhiza incarnata. Next base: position 2,898,295 of record JAWHQI010000222.1, read on the forward strand.
TGCTAGCAGATAAGGAGTAGTAAGTAAAAGTTCAAGCACACATAGAAAACACACAAGTGTTTATAGTGGTTCCCCAAGATAGTGTGTCTATGGGTAGTCCACTATCCCTCTACACCTTTCTAACAGTGTGTTTGACAAGGCAAACTCCTCCAATCTCAGCTCCTAGAGCTTACAACACATATCCCTCAGGATCTCTCAGGCTTGCTCCAAGCCCTACCTCAGGCTAACCATCCCTACCCACTCAGAGTGCTCCCACTCCTACAGCTCATAGATCACCTTGACCTCCTACCTCAGTCCTATCAAGAAGCCCTACTTATCAGGCAGAATGCCCTACAACTCATGCTCAACAGCCTTACCAAACTTAGGCTAAACAACCCTACAACTCAGGTTTACCAACCTTACAACTCAGGCAATATGCCTTACAAACTCAGAACTTCATAGTTCCTACGGTGAGTAAATGTTAAGCTTACAACAGTTGACATCAGTGGTATGATGTCTTCTGTTGTTCCTGCACAGCCGGTGCTTCTTTGAAGCTTGGCTGAATGTAAACTTCAGTCCTTGCTTCTTTTTGATCCTTCTCTTCAGTTGAGGAGTAAAGATCTTCTTGCTCTTCTAAATATAAGAGTTATCTTCTCTCCTTGTATCTTCTTGTTGGTTCAGTTAGCAGAAAGAGAGAAAGCTTGAAAGTCATCAAAGGAACAGTGGAAAACGGCTCTCTTCTTTTCAGCACAACAACTTTGTTTGAAAGTGCCCTAACTTGTTCTTGTATACTTCATTTCACTTCAACGGCTCTTGGAAAGGGGCCCTGACACTTTGGAAGTGGATAGAATACTTTATCCACCCTTTACAGCTATTTGCGCGAAATGCAAATCCCGCCAGTGTCGTCTTCCTAATTTGAATCTGTCTCAGCGGTTGGGCTGAGACAGTCTTCAGTCTCAGCGGATGAGTTGTCTTCGTCTCAGCGGAACCGCTGAGACAAATTATCTTCTCAGTGATTTTTGTCTATTTGCAGCTCAGCTGAGGCAGACCTCTTCTCAGCGGCTCCTGGCCTTGTCTCAGTGGTTCAGCTGAGACAAAGAGCTTGTCACAGCGGTTTTGTCAGCAAACCACTGAACTTATTCCAATTCTTGGAATATCTAAGCCCTGCATATTCCTGATGCAAAATAAGGTTTATCAAATACAATATGTACTTAGCATTGTGAGTGATGCTTCTTCAAATCAAGGGAACATTGAGAGCAATATTCCCATCAATCTCCCCATATTTGAAGAAGGCAGAACATTCGCATTGCTATGATACATAACAAACAAAAACTTATCATGTAAATGTATTACATAGCAACATGATATCATAACATATAAATGTTGACATTCATTTAGGATAAAAAAATGTCATGACGGTTTATTTTCATGACCACATAAGACCATTGTTTATCATCATAATAACATTGTTAACTATTTATGACAAGACATCACAGAATATATAATGCAATAACATTGAACATTATTAAGCTTTGACTGAGATTGGCCTATAACACAAATCAACAGATTCAACAGAAATTTCATTTTCATTGCTACTAAAATGTTTATACTTTGTTCAAATTGCAATTTGATTTCCTGAAAAACTAAATACATTAATTTAAGTCTTTCTTTTCTTGGAGCTTTCAGCTTTGTCATCAGCAACCTCCTTCCCCTTAGCAGCAACAGCAATCTCAGCTAGCTTCTTCTTATTCTCGTGTCTTTTGAAATATAGGTATGACTTCGAAATGTACCTGGAGGGCATCCTTTTTGGATTATTCTTTCTCACTAGATATTCCTTGAATATTCTATCCATGTGAGTGTTTCTCTCTAGATGTTTAATCCACTCTTCAGCTGGATAGATCTTGTCAATGTCTTTGCATATTTGACCATGGCTGAGCCAAGTATTCAGAATTATACTCTTGGAGTCCTCACTCCAATACTAAAAATCGGGATCTTTTCCTTGCTCTTCCCTTTGCTTAGCCATAAATTCTTCAACTGGCTTTACTTGTTCTCTTTTTCTTTTCTTTGCCAATTGAACATTTTGAGTAATTTTAGCCTGCCCATCAAAGTCAAAATCTTCTTTCCTATAGTTATCCAGTAGGGGCAGGTCGGGGCAATTCTGGTTCTTTGCAGCACTTGGAGAGCCAATTCATAATTGGTCTCAACATTGGCCACCTCCCCCTTTCTGGCTTCTTCAATTATTTTACATTATAGGGACTGGGAGGCAGCTGCTACAGAACCTGAGATGGTCTGGAAGGCATTTTCCAAGTCAGACTTCATCTCATCCTTCATTTTCTCAGCCTCACTTATCATTGTAGTGGTTGTATTCCAGACATAGACTTGTATATGGTTGGAGGCTTTTTCTATAACCTCATCTATCTTGCTTACATAGTTCTTTACATAGGACATATCTTGCTCAGACAGTTAGAGGTGTTTGTCCATTGACCTTAGGATTGTACTTTGAGCCACCACTGACTTTTCTGCCATGTCAAACCATTTAGTCATTTTCTTATTAAGGAAGGCAGTTTCTTCCTTAATTTCTTTCACTTCAGTCATGATTTCTTCCTTTACAGACATGATTGAACTGTCAATGTAATTCTTTATTGAAAGCATCTGATTTTCAATTACTGTATTGATGGAGCTGAGCAAGTTTTCATGGGATATTGCTGATGTGGAGGGGACATTAGTCACTATATTGAGCTCCCCCTTAGCCTGAGTAGGGATTTGCTCCCCCTTAGCTGGATCACTAGGCTGAGCAGCAACTTGAGAATCTGCAGCCTTTTTCTTTTCCTCTTCAACAATTCCTTCTGCCTCCCCCTCACTTGGAGCATCATCATTGTCCTTAGCAGGAGATTTCTTCTGCTGCTCCCCCTCAGATGAGGGATCATCATTGAGCATCTCCACAGTAGTCTGCTGGTTCAGGAGGAATTAGTTTAATTCTTTGCTCTAGATTGTATATAAATAAGTCAGTCTCACCTTGAAGATCAATAGAAGCAATGTCTTCATCATCCTCATTATCTTTTGAGGAGGAGTGGATAATCTGCACACTCTTATCAGCAGTGGCAGGATTGGAGGAAACTCTAGGAGAGTGATCTTCTTCATGTCCTTCTGACATGACCTTATCATCAGTAGCAGCAGCAACAACATCCTTCTGATGCTCTTTCTCAGCAACATCATATTTTTCCCATTCTACATGACCTTCAGTGTCATGTTCAGCTCCTTGATCCTTTAGATGACTGCTAGCTGGTTCCTGATTGTCCACAGCTTGGACATTTCCTCCTGCCTCTAACTCAGATTCAGAGCAGACAATCCTTGTTTTCCTTGGCACTTTAACTAAAGACTTCTTCTTAGTTTTGAGTTCAGTTGGTTGGCTCATAGGGAGGACCCTTGAGAATCTGTCTATGGTCTTTATGTCCATTCTTTTTAAGTAATGGAAGTTTGATCCTTTTTGATGCAACGACCCCTCCACCACTACTTGATGATGATCCGGTCGCCGAAGCGCAACGACATAAAGATTTTCGGTGCCATGTTGACGCTAACGGAAGACAGTGTTACAACCTCCGCCCGCGGCGTGCTAAGCCCACTTGAAGGCCTATTTTATTTAATTATTATGCTTTGCTATTTAATATTTATGAATATAAAATTATTCCATGTTTGGGTAATAATTTTATATTCATATAAGCATTTATCTATTTTATTTCCTGCACTTTAAAAATATTTGGTGTGTATTTAACCGCTCGGATGGTAGAGATTACATCTCCATCTTGGACGGTTATGTGTTGTTTGTAAATCCTATTTAAGGAGGCTTGTTTTGAGGATTATGATAAGAAAGAATTAAACCCTAATCTCCCCTTGAGAATTTCGGCCAAAGAGGAGTTCCCTCCTTGCCGCCGCCCCCTTGGTTGGAGTGACTCCAACAATTGCTTCCTCCACCCCTCTTCGGTGCGACTCCGGCGTGGATTCCTTCGGTGCGACTCCAAGGAAGAAGGTTGCAGCCCCATTCGGTGTGACGCCGGTGGATCCGTGGATAGAGTGATTCTCCCACATATCTTGTGCGATTGTAGATCTGGGGTTGGGTAACATCTCTCTTTCTTTGTGATTTCTTGCTTTAGATTTGTGGAGGTTGAGCATCCGTTTTATCCGCGATTTTTAAATACTCCGTTGCAAATTTCCGAAATCGATTTCATTGTTATCGAACTCTTTATTTCTGGATCGGGTAGGTCCAATTTGCTTGAGCGGATCTTGGCCTCTAGCCTTAGTTTTGCTCTCCAAAAGGATTGGCAACCTTTGTGTTAACTTTTGGGAATAATACGACTCCTTTCCGATCGTTATTTTAGAGTCGATCATTCCTCCTTTGTGATGTATGTGTTGCGTTAAATGTGAACGTATTGCGACGATAGATGCTTGTGTAGGTGAGGTAGATCTAAACGTGAAGGGCGTAGAGAGCATTATTTTCGTAGCGATCTCCATCTCGTGGACATCCCTACATCAATTTGGTATCAAAGCAGGTCGTGTCAATTTTTTTTAATTGATACAACCTTGATATTCATTTCCGTGGAGCAAACTAATCAAAAAAAAATATCAAATCAAATTTTTTTTTTCTGTGCCCTGCGAATAACACGCTAAAATCTTTATTTTTTTGTCAAAATTCAAAAAAAAATTCTGGAAGTTCTCACTGTTAGTCACATCCCGAAAATATTTTCTGCCAAAATATTTCTTTTTTATCTGCACTACAAAAATTCACTAATCATAATTTTGTCCAACCCTATATGCACACTAAGCTAGGAACGGAGTATAACACACCTTCATCGTCTAGGATGGCAGCGAATGAGCACGGGGATCATAATGCTGAGGCTATAGAGGGGTTACGTAACAAGATGACCGAACTTAGGACCATGTTAGCGCAAATCCTTCTGAATCAAGGAGGGCCGCCACCACCACCCGTTAATGCGGGGCAACCCAACCGGCGCCAACAGGCCCATGATTCGGATTCCGATGGGGACTCTCCTCGAGTGCCCCCTCGAGAACCCCGCCCCGAGCGTGGCTTCGACATTACTAGGGGCATTAAGATTAACGCCCCCACGTACGATGGCTTGGGAGATCCCCATATCTTCCTTACCTGGATTGTAGACATAGAGCGCTATTACGAATGGCACAACATTACGGATCCCCAGAAGGTCCAAGTTGCCAGGATAAAGTTAACGGGTCGTGCGAAAACTTTTTGGCTGAATGAGGATCGGAGATTAGGAGCCGGGCAGGGAGTCCCACCTATAGGTTGGCCGATGATGAAGAATTTGCTAACCGATCAGTACGTCCCTGCGTACCACCGAACACAGATGTTCGATGAGCTGGCCACCCTGCGGCAGGGCTCATACTCGGTAGCTGAGTATATGGGAGATCTGAAGGACCGTATGGTGCGTTGTGATCTTAGGGAAGTTCCTGAGGTTACCCTATATAGATTTCGTAAGGGGCTTCACCCCGATATTCAATGGAAGCTCATGCGCTATGGTCACACAGACCTGAACACGACTTTCAATGCCGCCCTCGACATTGAAAAGCATCTAGCCTCGAAGGCCCATTCCCGTTATTCCCACACGAAGAACAAGTCCACTGTTGGAGCGTCTTCCTCCACATATCCGGACAAGGGAAAGTTTAGGTCCACCGAGTCGAAATCTGTGGTGATCACTGCTAGAAACAATAGGAATCCTGCGAGTGAGCGTGTCCCTATAGGGAAGGTTAGCAAGGCCAATACTACATGTTATTCTTGCGGCATTCAAGGTCACTTTGCATTCGAATGCCCAACAAAGACTAAGGCCATAGCCCTTTTAGATTCGGCTACCGACCTCGGTGATTACGTTTATGAGGCTGAAGAGGAGAGTGACCCAGATGGGGTCTCAAGTGATTTAGAGGACGATCACCGCCTTATGGTGATGCGTTGTATCTTGACCACGCCTCGTCCGTTAGATGATTGGAAGAGGACGAGCATATTTTCTCTGATCTTTAAGAGTGGTGAGAAGCTTTGCAAGCTGATTATCGACAGTGGTAGCTGTGTGAATTTCATTTCTGAGAGCGCCGTCACACGTATGTCCCTGACTACAGAACCACACCCGAACCCCTATCAAGTATCCTGGATTAGCAAGGTCACCGTTCCGGTTACCAAGCAGTGCCTGGTTTCCCTCTCATTCAAATCTCATACTGATGAGGTTTGGTGTGATGTCCTATCGATGGATGCTTGTCACGTGTTACTAGGCCGCCCTTGGCTATATGACCGTGATGTGACGCATTTTGGTCGAGCCAACACGTACGAATTCAAATTCAATGGCAAAACCATCACATTAAGACCGACCATCCCGAAGGAGCCATTAGTTTTGGCTAAGAACACCACTGTCCCAATGGAGAGGAAAACGTTGAGTCTAGTTGGTAGGAAGGAGTTTGTGAAGGATCCGTTCCTTGATGGAGTGATGTATGTACTAGTACTTATGAGTGTGAAGCCTGATTCTAGCATTTTGGATGATCTGCCAAGTGAGTTACGGGTACTGTTGGATGAGTATAGGGATGTGTACCCTGAGGAGTTGCCGTCGTCATTACCCCCGCTTCGGGATATTCAGCATGCGATAGATTTGGTCCCGGGCTCCTCTTTGCCCAACCAACCCCATTATCGACTCCATCCTACTGCCCAGAAGGATTTACAGGCCCAAATTGAGGACCTGTTGATGAAGGGGTTCATTAGGACTAGCATGAGTCCATGTGCGGTGCCTGCCTTGCTTGCCCCCAAGAAGGATGATACCTGGCGGATGTGTGTTGATAGTCGTGCTATCAACAAGATTACCATCAAGTATAGGTTTCCTATTCCACGATTAGATGACCTCTTAGATGTCTTATCTGGCGCCACTATATTTTCGAAGTTAGACTTACGGAGTGGCTATCACCAGATTAGGATCCGCGAGGGAGACGAATGGAAGACTGCATTTAAGTCTAAGGATGGGTTGTACAAGTGGCTTGTGATGCCCTTTGGGCTGTCCAATGCCCCCAGTACCTTTTCGTGGATGATGACCCACGTCTTTCGGCCGTTCATGGGTAAGTTTGTGGTAGTCTACTTTGATGACATATTGATTTATAGCACCACCACTGCCGAGCAAACCTCCCACATGAGAGCGATTCTTTCCACCCTGCGGAAGGAAACATTATTTCATAATCTTAAGAAGTGCACTTTGTATGTCCCTGAAGTAGAGTTCTTAGGCTACATAGTCGGATCGGAGGGCATTAGAGTTGATCCTAGCAAGGTCCAAGTCATTAAGGACTGGCCCAAGCCGACCACTTTACTAGAGGTGCGTAGTTTCCACGGGTTAGTTACATTTTACCGCCGTTTTATACGGGACTTCAGTAGCATCATGGCCCCCATTACTGATTGCATGAAAAAGGGCGAGTTCACCTGGACAAAGTCCGCCACCTATGCTTTCCAACGCATTAAGAATCTTATGACTGAGGCAACTGTCTTACGTCTACCTGACTTCACCAAAGTCTTTGAGCTTACTTGTGACGCTTCTGGAGTAGGATTAGGAGGTGTTTTGAGTCAAGAAGGGCACCCCGTGAGTTATTTTAGTGAGAAGTTATCTGGCGCTAAGTTAAATTATTCGAATTACGATAGAGAGTTTTATGCGGTAGTTCGATGTTTGTACCATTGGAGGCACTATCTCCTCTCCAAGGAGTTTGTGATCCTCTCTGATCACGAGGCATTGCGGTTCATCAACGACCAGCATAAAATCAGCCCGCATCATGCTAAGTGGGTATCTTTCCTGCAAGGTTACACGTTTAATCTTAATCACCTTAAGGGAACTGATAACCGAGTCGCGGACGCTCTTAGTCGCCTTACAATTTTGCTTACTACTATGGAGGTTAATGTTGTAGGATTTGAGCGCATTAAGGATGAGTACGCTACTTGCCCAGATTTTCATGATTCATATTTATCTGCCCAGGATAGTTCCCCCACGACTATATCTGCGTTCGTTATTAAGGATGGCTATCTATTTAGGCATGGGAAGTTGTGCATCCCGCATTCATCTTTGTGTCTCCATATCATCTGGGAGCTGCATAGCGGAGGGTTGAGTGGCCATTTTGGTAGGGATAAGACCGTTACGTTAGTTGAGGAGAAGTTTTTTTGGCCTAAACTTAAGGCGATGGTGGAAAGCGTAGTGAGTAGTTGTCGCACCTGTCAGGTATCTAAGGGCACAAAAACCAACGTAGGATTATATACACCCTTTCCTATCCCTTCCACACCATGGGAGGACGTGAGCATGGACTTTGTTTTAGGCCTACCCACCACTTTACGCCGTCTCGATTCTATTCTCGTAGTAGTGGATAGGTTCTCCAAAATGACATTTTATTTTGTGCACTAGAACCAACGATACGTCTCACGTAGCAAAATTATATTTTAAAGAGGTCGTTAGCCATCGCGGAGTGCCGAAGACAATTGTCTTGGATAGGGATGTAAAATTCACTAGCTATTTTTGGAAGACTTTATGGATGTTGATGGGAACGAAGTTACTATTCTCCGCTTCTTATCACCCGCAAACCGATGGGAAAACGGAGGTGGTCAATCAGAGTTTGGGGAACCTCCTTCGGTGTCTTGTGAGTGATCACAAAGGCACGTGGGATCTACTGTTGTCCCATGCCCAATTGGCGTACAATAACTCTAAGAATAGGTCCACGGGTATGTCACCTAATGAGATTCTTCACGGGTATAAGGCTCCGGTGCCTCTTGACTTGGTTCCGTTACCACCAACATATAAAACAAGTCAATTTGCACAATCTTTCACCCAACACATTCATGATCTACATGCACATATATGGGCTACCATGATTTCTCAATACGAGTCCTATCAAGCGCACGCTAATCTACATAGGAGAGTGTCACACTTTAAAGTCGGCGATCTGGTTTTAGTCCGATTAGTTCCCGAACGACTGCCATCTGGCACCGTTAAAAAGTTAGCACCAAAGCGCGCCGGCCCTTTTCGAATTATAAAGAAACTAGGTGACAATGCTTTCGTTTTGGATTAGCCTGCGGATTGGGGTATCTCCCCCATTTTTAATGTTTCGGATTTGACGTTGTTTGTTTCGCCTCCACTTGAGTTGTCTTCTTTGTCGTCTTCTCCCTCCACTAAAATTTCTAATGGGTTGGGGAGTGGTAGTTTGGATGATCTCTCTCTTTCGGTCCTCACAGGTATATCATCGGATGGTGAGTTGCATTCTTTTATTCCTACTGCTAACATGTTTCCCAGGTTTCCCAAGACATTTCTCACTCCAGATACGATACTTTTTGTTGAGCCACTTGCGACTACTGATGGTGATACCTACTGCTTCCTCATCCGTTGGCGTGACCGCCCCCCTTCGGACGACTCATGGGTATTCGAGATGGAGCTTCGACGTTTGGATGCCGACCTTCTCCACCGCTATATCTCGGACCACGCATCGGAGATATGTGATTTTGAGCAGGGGAGGATTGATGCCGCAACCCCTCCACCACTACTTGATGATGATCCGGTCGCCGAAGCGCAACGACATAAAGATTTTCGGTGCCATGTTGACGCTAACGGAAGACAGCGTTACAACCTCCGCCCGCGGCGTGCTAAGCCCACTTGAAGGCCTATTTTATTTAATTATTATGCTTTGTTATTTAATATTTATGAATATAAAATTATTCCATGTTTGGGTAATAATTTTATATTCATATAAGCATTTATCTATAATATTTCTTGCACTTTAAAAATATTTGGTGTGCATTTAACCGCTCTGATAGTAGAGATTACATCTCCATCTTGGACGGTTATGTGTTGTTTGTAACTCCTATTTAAGGAGGCTTGTTTTTAGGATTATGATAAGAAAGAATTAAACCCTAATCTCCCCTTGAGAATTTCGGCCAAAGAGGAGTTCCCTCCTTGCCGCCGCCCCCTTGGTTGGAGTGACTCCAATGATTGCTTCCTCCACCCCTCTTCGGTGCGACTCCGGCGTGGATTCCTTCGGTGCGACTCCAAGGAAGAAGGTTGCAGCCCCATTCAGTGTGACATCGGTGGATCCGTGGAGAGAGTGATTCTCCCACATATCTTGTGCGATTGTAGATCCGGGTTGGTAACATCTCTCTTTCTTTGTGATTTCTTGCTTTAGATTTGTGGAGGTTGAGCATCCGTTTTATCCGCGATTTTTAAATACTCCGTTGCAAATTTCCGAAATCGATTTCATTGTTATCGAACACTTTATACTCTAGTGGCATTTTCAAAACAAGATGGCTCTCTCTCATCCAAGGGTCCAGCAAAGAAACATTAGACAAAGCTCACTAAGTTTCCCCCTGTATATCGAGCTGATGGAATGATAGTCCTCTTGGACCTCCGCAGGACTTTGCCTTGAACCACCTCTTTAACTGCAACTTCTGGACTTGCTCTCCTTCCAGACATACATGGAGCATCACTCCCCCTGCCTCCAGAACCTAAAGTACATGTCCCAAAGCTTGAAGTAACTAGAGCACCTGGTGAAACAGGTAACTCCACCAGAACTTCCTTTGCAGCTTCTCCTTGCCCTTCATCTAACCTGCTCTCTTGTAACTCCACAGAAGAGATACTGTGGAATGATGTTAGCTCGTCAAATACCAAATCCCTTGAGACCACATATCTTTGTGTCTCGGGATCCATGCATTTCTAACCCTTCTTCCGGTCATCATAACTGACGAAGAATAGCTTCCTTGCTTTTGCATCTAGCTTCGTTCTAAGAGCATCAGGAATATGCACATATTAGGTAGATCCGAACACTCGGAAGTGTTCTACACTTGGTTTTTCCTTAAACATCAGCTCATGTGGAGTCTTCATGTTGATAGGACTGAGAGGCGTCTGATTCATAACATAAGCGGCACAAGACATTCCTTCTTCCCAGAAGAACTTAAGAATGCTTTTGGCATGAAGCCAACACTTGCAAGTCTCCATCAGATGACGGATCTTCTGCTTAGCAACTCTATTCTATTGTGGAGTATATGCACAAGAGAGCTCTCTCCGGATGTCATGCTTCCTGCAGTAGTTGAAAAACTCATTTGAGGTGAACTCCCCTCCATTGTCAGTTCTGAACTTCTTGATCCACAAATTAAGCCGACCTTCCACAAGCTCCTTGAACTCGGCAAACTTCCTGAATGTCTCTGACTTCTCCTTCAGAAAATATACCCAAGTATATCTGGTGAAGTCATCAATCAAGAACATCATATACCTGCTACCTCCAAGACAGTTGCGGTAGGTCCAAATAGGTCACCATGAATACACTCCAATAGTGCTTTGCATCTGCTTTGTGATTTGTCAAATGGTTAGTGATGATCCTTACCATATTGACAACCTGCATAAACATGACCATCACCAAAAGATGACAGACTAGGCAAGCCTCTCACCAGGTGTAACATCCCCCAAACAGCTAGATCCCTAGAGTGGTTTTGTCATGACTAGGTCATGAAAAAACCCTAGGAAGCTTGAAGGGACCACTTGGCCTTAGCCAAGAAGAAGGAAACCATAGTGGTCTGCAAATAGCAATTTCCAGTTAACAAGCATAGGGTTGGACTTAAGGGCTCACCATGACCCTTTAGGGGTCTCCTTAGAGCACCAAGGACCCATTAGGGTCAACCAAAGAGGCCAAATTGACCAAAGTCAACTCGAGCTTAATTTAGGTCAAATTACCCTAATTTGACCTAATCAAGCCCAATCTACTTGGGCTAGGCCCAATTGGAGAAGCCCATTAGTCTAGGAGGCTGAGAATTACTCAAAGAGCCATCCAATTTCTGGAAATGATGACTAGGAGAGAGAAATTGGGAGTTTCCCCAATTTGAAGAGAGAGAAGGTGTCCATTCAAGGTGAAGTAATGGCATTCATGGCTTAGGGAGACCAATTGCCACCCCATTCATCTCCTATGGCTGTTACAATCAGTTTAGGAGTTTTTTCAGCCCTCAAGGTGGCTGAATTCAATGGTTTTCTCCATGACCGAAAATGGCCATTAATGGCCTTCATGGCAATTGGAAGTTGCGCCTCTTCCCCTCCCAAATTGATGCCTTTAACATCTTCAGGTGTCTGAGAGGAGGGAAACCCCCAACTTTCCTGAAGGAATCGTGCAGTGGAGGCTCAGATCGGCAAGGAGCTCAAGGAGGGTGGTCGGCCATGGCCAATCAGGAAATTGGCAAGGAATCAACCCTCCCAACAGGTCCGATTCTTCTCCTCTCTCTCAGTGGATAGATCTTATCAAGTTGGCTGCAAGGATTGGGTCCAATTGGTCCCCAATTGGGTAGGCCGAAATCTCTATTTTTGGAGCTTTAAATCCCGACCTAAAATCCCTGTTCCGGCCACCTCCGGCCAGCTAACCACCGCAAATCGCCGGCCACCACCTCAACAAAGGTGGTGGTGGCATTGGCCAACCGGGGCGGCGCTTAGGTGCCCGGGAAAATGGGGATCAAGGTGGCCCAGGCGCGGATAATCCCAGTCGTTGACTGGAGGAAGAAGACGACCCGATGTCGTCCGCTCTTCCGCAATTCGTCGAGCGAAAGGTGAGTTCGTCGAATGAAATTGTTTTCGTCAAACGGATCTTGAGTTCGTCGAACAGAGTCGAAGTTCGTCGAACGGAGAGGAAATTAGCTGAACAGGCTGGAGAGATGTTTTCGTCGAACGGAAATATGGCGTTCATCGAGCGCAGTATAGTTTTCGTCGAACGAAGATTTGTTCAGCTTTCGTCGAGCGCAGTATTGATTTCATCGAACGCATATTCTGTATTTAATTAATTGTTTTATTTAATTTCTATCACACATTAAGCAGTGTTTCATTTTAATTATTAAAAATACTAGATCACCTCTGATGAAAAAGTGTCCAACACCAAAGTTGTAGCCCTTAGAGTCTACTTTAATTTAAAATTTGTTTCATCCAAAAGTAGCAATGTAGCTCCCTGTAAAGCCATTTTGGTGGGGCTGGTCCCTAGTGTAGGACAACCACCATTTCTTGAATAACGTTTGGTTGGGATATGACATGGCCTTGATATTCAAAACCTAGGCTAGTTACACCTATCCACATAATATACCCAAAGATGGGATTTTTAGGAGAACTTTTTTCTAAGGTTTTTGCAATAATTTCATAAACCATAAATTAATTAATTAGTGGGTCAATTGACCTCTAATGCCCTGCAAATTTTGGTGGGTCCTCCTTAGGGTTATTGTATGACCCTGGCAAAAATATCAGCCCAATTGGGACTGTTTTGGTTGGGTAATATGTCAACCCAAGTTAGGTCAAGTTAGGTCAAAATTAGGACATGGCGTTTACCTTGGAGTATGGTGGTCAAAACTCATCACCATGAAGTGAAACCTTGGTCACTGGTTTAGGATCACCTAAGACACCTCCATGAGTGATATGGGGTGGTTTGGAGGTGGTTATGCCCTAGGACACTAGTTTTAGCCCTAGGTGTGCACATAGGACCTTGTGAAGGACATGGGGTCAAATGCCCTTGAGTGGTTATGAAACTTGGTGGATAAGTTCATAGGGGGTAACTAGGCCCTAGGTAATTTTATAAGAATTTTAGGAACAATTATTCCCTTTGAATTAGGTCATAATCCCTTTAGAGAAATTTCTTATAAGAGATGATTACAGGACCAAAAGGTCTTTGATGATGATGAAACTTTGGTAGTGTTTTTATAATCATGATATAAGTCTCTGGTAATTTTTGTGTAATTGTTGGATTGATTGAATTAGTACCTCATTCACAAGTCAATTATTTTGTCTTAGAATTAAGAAAAATAGATGAGGATCCAATACTCTCTGTAAAATTGTGAAATTTGGTTATAGGACATTTTAGGGCATTAGGAGTCTTTGTGAATTTTTGTGGAATTTTTGGAAGTTGTTATCAGTAGGCTACTTCACAACCTATCTTATTTGGAGTTTTTTTAAAGAATTTGTTTAAGTGAGAAAATGATTACCATAAATTCTACAATTTAGTCAGTAGCCTTTTCTGACAAATACAAGGGTCTGGTAATTTTCACAAAATTTTGGTGGTTCCTTCATAAATTTACAAATTTGGATAGAAGTTAAATATTAATTATAGAGGACATTACTTTATTTTAAAATTGAGATAATCAGTATTTACTGTATTTTTGGCATGATAGATTTATCTTGATTTTATGGGGGCCATATCATAAGGATAGACAACACTTCATGTTCAATTTCATACTTGGCCAATGTTGAGGAAATTAAAAATAAATGCCAAATAAATAAGGAAAATTGTGATTTTCTGTATTTAGTCATATGATATCATGATAGACTCCCAGTAATAATCTTGGGTCAATTGGATGAATATTTGTATTACCTCCCCTTATGTAACTCATATAACTCATTTGGTCTGCGTATAGTAAAACAGTAGAACGGAGATAACTTGTAGACCATTAAGTGGGAATGGGAGGTAGTTGGTGTACCTGATTTGGATTAAGAGGTTGAGGTCACCAAAAAGGAGTTTAGGTGATGAAAGTGTGTCTGGTGAGTTAAGTGTAAGTTATGCACAAGATAGACGAAAGATCGTCTTTCCCCTTAGAGGGTCATAAAGCACTTAGGTTTAATTCAAAGTGAATAAGAGGGTATTCTTATGGGTAGTAACTAATATCATTAAGTGTCTTGAGAAAGGGAGCTTTGGGCTATCATCCCATCACAGTTCCTAATACCGCTGCGAGCCCCTCACAGGGTAGCCCTCGGGAAATCCAAGATTAACCATAAATTGTAGGAGTAAGATGTTATATAAGAATAATTTAATAACACACTCACCCATACCCCGTGATTACGGGAGTTTATTCGGTTTGGTGCTACGAGTCGTAGGCTCGGTGGTTGTAAGAGCGGATTGATGGTCCAGTGAGCTTGTGACTCAGAGATGTTTGTTGGTGACGGGCAGGTTAGCCCGGGGAGCTTATGGCCCGGAAGTAGATAGTAGAACATGTTTGCATGTGCATGAAGGTGGCGGGTCTTCGGTATTGGATGGTCGTTCACACCGACGTAAATACGTTGACTCGGCAAGTGTGGAATTTGCACTTAGCCATGAAAGTCTGGTGGTCCAGCCAGTAAGAGTACGCAGGAGCTCCGTTGTTGTGTTCTTAGCGTTGAGGCGTACGATAGGTCTAGGTTAGGTAGTGTGAATACCAACCTAGAGGTGGGCGAGGCCCAACCCACGGCATCCGTTTACCACTACGGGAGTATCCTGGGAGTCTTTCTAGCTCCAAAAAGGGGAAACTAAAGGTCTATGCGCATAGAGTCGAAGTGTGTGAGTGATGAGTCCCATTTATATATATATATATATATTTGGACTCATTTGTGCTGATATTCTAGTATTTGCACCACATTTTAGGCACGTTTTCATTTATATGTACTATTCCATGCAAGGTGCACTATTAAGCCCATTTCGGTGTGCAATTGCATTCCTTGTTGTTGGGGGTAAGCACATTGTGCTCCCCTTCTCTTCTTTTATGTATTTCTGTGCTGGACGTGTATTCCCAGCTGGTCTGCCATGTATGCAGGTGACCTGATCGCCCCGTTTTCCCCAAAAATAATTCCTGTGCATATCGCACGGTCGTGCGTTTCCTTGACGCATGGTCTGTGCGGTCGTGCGTTTGTGTCTGGGAAGAAAACGGAGCGTCGGATTTTACTCGTGCGTTTTAACGCACAGGCAGATTTGGCCGTGCGTGTGCAAATCGCACGGTCGACCTGTGTCTTCATGATTGCAATGCTTCAGAGTTTACCCGTGCGTTTGAACGCATGGGCGGCATTGGTCGCGCGTGAACAAATCGCACGGGGGATCAGCGTCTTCTCCAAGCCTTATTCTATCCGTTAATATCACACGGTCTGCGCACGATCGTGCGTTCGACCGTGCGTGACCAACTTTCAGCTTGTTTCCTATAAAAAGCAGGAATCGAGGCAGTCAACGGAGGACGACCGGGAGCGATTCTGAGGGCGGGAAATCTCTTCCTTCCCGCTGCTCTTGAGGACTGAAGGCTTCTCCTTCATCTCCTCCACCATCAAGGCCATTTCCGGTGATTTTCCACCTCCATCCTTCCATCCGGGAGCACTAGGAAGCCTCATCCACCATTAGCTCAAGCATTCCGCGCCAAGGAGACCAAGGAAGCGCTGAAGATCGTAGGAGCGGTGACAGCCTCCTTCGAGCCAAGCTCACCATCTGAGGGCCGAGTCCGGAGAGAGCCCGACAACCTCTCATTCTGGCCGTGAACCCAAGACGTGATTTCTTCTTTGTGGTCCTCTCTAACCTTTGATACTTGAACTTCTTTGTAGTTATTTTATGAATGCTTGTTAAGTTGATCTTCTGGATTACTGCTTATTTTCATATGCAATGTTGTTGTGGTGGCATGAATAGCCCCTTTTGTTCCTAAGTGATTTTCTGGGTTACGTTGTGGGTGAAGCCACTAGCAATTGCTAGTGGTGATGTTTTGAGAAGAGGTGTGTGCAACCCTCAACCGTCATAGTGATATTCCGTCCACGCGCCTTCCGAAGCACGACATCGCGTCCGTTGCACCCATCTCGCCGTGCGAAGCGGAGTTTAGACCCGCATCTTTCTTCATTCTGCAATAGCGTAGGAAACCAAATCAAAACCCCTCGTTGTTACTTTGTAATCCTTTTACCTGATTTTCTGTTTAGAGCAAGTCGTACTACCCAACTTGCGGTCCTTTGAGAACGATATTCGGGGAGTTCCTCCCTATTTTATTACTTGAGCGACCGGTGCACTGCCGTCATATCGCATTTCGTGCCTGCTAATTAGCAGTGCCAAAATAGCGCATCAAGTTTTTGGCGCCGCTGCCGGGAACTGCAAGCGTGTGTGATTTGTTTTTCTTTGGAGATCCGTTTTAAGGTCTTTTTGTTTTTTTTATTATCTGCTTTCGTGTTGAAGAAGTGTATGCATAGAAGAGATCCCGGTGAGTGTGCAGCATTTGACCCTGAGATAGAGCGTACTCTGTGGGTGCGTCTACATGCTGCTGCCACCATGGATGTTAATGAAAATCAGGCTAATCCCGGAGTGGGAAATGCACCGGTCGTGGCTCAGGCTGCTGATGAGAACGAAGTGGCTAGGCCACGACCTAGGACTATGAGAGATTACACTACACCCACTGTTGGGAGTGTGTACCCTGGATTTGGCCCAGCCATCACCAACAACAACTTTGAGATAAAGCCGGCCATCCTGAACCTGATCCGCAATCAGGCCCAGTTCTCTGGATTAGCAAGTGAAGACCCCCATCTTCACTTAATTGAATTCACAGAAATTTGTGGAACATTTCGTTATACAGGGCTGGCTGACGAGACGGTGAAGCTCAGGCTATTCCCTTTCTCTCTACGTGACAAGGCAAAGGCGTGGCTCCACACGATCCCTGCTGGTACAGCTACCACTTGGGACGCCCTACAAGAAAAAATTTTAGCAAAGTTTCACCCTGCTGACAAAGTTGTGAACTTGCGGAGGGAAATAGCAACCTTCCAACAGCTTGATCAGGAGGCTCTCTCAGAAGCTTGGGAGAGGTTCATGAACCTTCTCCGGAAATGCCCCCAGCATGAGCTGCAACCATGGGCCATAGTAGAAAATTTTTATTTTGCTATTGAACCTAACTACCGGGCCATGATTGATGCTGCTGCAGGCGGAACCTTGATGAACCACACCCCTGAAGAAGCATTACGGATCGTCCAAGACACTGCCATTCATAGTTCCTTTTGGACTGCTGGAAGAAACGCTCCAAGGAACACTCTAGGTCTTTTTGAGGTGAACACGTCTGGTACACCTACTGAAAGTACCATGCTACTTAAGAGGCCTACCCTCCCTTCTGCCTCAGTGATGATGATCTCATGTCAAGGTTGTGGAAACCCAGGGCATCATGCATATGAGTGCCCCATAGGTGAGCAACCTACTGAAGTTTCTTTTGATGAAAGTGTTAATTATATTAATGATCAACCTCAAGGAGCGCCGTTCAATAACACTTATAACTCGGGCGTGAGAAGTCATCCGAACTTCTCTTGGAAACAAAATGTTCTAGGCCAACGATGGCAAGGAGGCTCGCATCAATACGATGCTCAAGCCTCTGGTAGCCAAGCGCGGCCGCCTCAACCGAGTTATAATCAAGGTGCCCCAACTTTTAAGAAGAGCAACCTTGAAGAAATGATGGAAAGGTTTATGCATGTCGCGAACTCTAACATGGTTAACCAAACCGCGTCCATGCGCAACTTGGAGACGCAATTGGGCCAATTGGCTCAATTGTTAACCGAGCGGTCGCAAGGGACCCTTCCTAGCAACACAGAAAAAAATCCTATAAATCAAGGGAAGAGTCTCACCGACACGGATGTGGTTGACCCAAATGAGTTAGTAATCAATTGTTCTATTAATAATGTCCAAACTGCTGCCTTATGTGACTCCGGATCATCCCGCAACGTCCTTGCATTGCAAGACGTGGCTAAACTGCAACTCGAGATGAACCCGGATGATCGGAAGTCTTTGGTGCTCGCTAATGGGACCATTATTCAGTCGGAGGGAGAAGTGAAGAATGTTGAAATCATGGTTGAGAGGACGGTGGTGGTCGCTGACTTCCAAGTGTTGGGACCCCAGGAGAATAACTCAATCCCTATCTTGGGAGTGTCGTTCTTGAAAGAGAGCGGTGCCACTTTGGATTTTTCCGCTGGGAAAGTTATCATCCCCACTTGCCCCAAAATTGTGACTCAAACATTGCCTTGCTTTCCCCAAAGTATGTCTGATAAATCTCTTAGTGATGCAGGAATCAAGGTTGAAATAGTGTTGTTGGACGAAGAAAAGGAGGAGAAACAATCATGCGGAAAAGAAGAAGAAATAGATTTGAGAAAGGAATGTGACCCGGAAAGGAAGGAAGATCTGGTGTCTGAACCCATTCAGCTGAACTTAACTCGGGACAATGTCCCATTCTTATCTAACAATAAATTTTGTAATAAACTTTTTAAACAAACGGTCTCTTGGGCTGACCCAGTTGCCACTACGGTAATGGGAGTGATGCCACCCACCACTAAGGAGGGAAAATCTGATGACTACCAACGCTGGCGCTCTCCTACCGTGGAGAAACTGAAGCTTGAAAGAAGAGAGCGTAGTGCTCGCTCCACTGCTTCCAGTGGCAAGTTGGCAGAGGCTAGGGGAAAATTGGGTAATACCAATTTTGGCCCTAAAGCTTTCACCTCCAGCCTACAAGCCACTGGGGACGTGCACTACAAAAGCGCGTATAGCTGAGTTCCTTCTTCTTTGCTGTGTTGTTTTATTTTATCTGTCTGTGAAACTTTTCTCTAGATTCTCTGCTACTTAAACAATGTTTAATACAGGTATTTGGTCCACCTTAAAGGACGTTAAACAAAAGGGCTTCTTGGGAGACAACCCATGGGAACCACCCGGTTCCGTCTATCTTTTTTATCCTTGTGCGTATTGTTATTTCAGTTTTGCTAACATTGTAGGTGAAGCTATGCTCTCGCGTGGAAGGAGATATATTTTTAAAGAAAATGGGGTTACCGCACTTCCGGCATGCTCTTCTATGAGCATAGGTCAACTCTACCCCTCTTTTATTTATTCTTGAATTGCCTATTTTAGATGTTTTCAATCAAGTCTGGGGGAGAGAGCGAGCTGTGCACGTGCACACACATTGCATGACATGCTAGAATGTGCTGAGTTAGGATTTATATTTTGTTGCATACACTTGCACCTAGTTCACGCGCACTTGATCACGCGTGCTTATTGGGTATCGCTGCGAGGTTTTCCCGCTCGTAAAAATTGAATTGTTAGCATGTGAGTGAGGAGTAGAGAATAATGTTGACTCGAGTAGTGCTCTAGTCAAGTGCTCCCGTCACGCCTAGAAATTCGATTACAGTAGAATAAAATTCAGAGTTATAAGGTAATTATTTCTGTTATAGTAGATGAAATTTATTTTACTTTAGTGGTGAATCCGGTGAATCCAACGGTAGCAATAGGTCGAGTGTAGCAGACTAGTAGTAGCTTATTACTGGGGTCGAAAGGAAGGACAACCTTTCTCGGTGGCTAGAACTTGCACTAGGCGACTCTCGACACAATTGTGTTGAAGTACTCGTCATCAAATGTGATATAGGCCACCTCTTGTTCCGTTTGTGCTTTTGAAATCCTTACCTATGTAATCACCATTGCAAGCCCATTTGAGCCTACCCTTCCTCTTTGTTTAGCTCCACTAATAATTTAACCAAAGCCATACGGTCGAACCTATGTTCGCACCAACCGTTGAGCTGAAAGAAATTTCTTTCTCGATCGCCTTTGGTGTCATCTATGTTGTGTATGGCAGCTTTAATTTAGCTAAAGGAGCCATTTTATTGCGCTTAAAAATGTTCTTTTGCAGAGAAGAGAAAAGAAAGGAAAAGAAAGAATAGAAAAGAAAAAATAAAAGAGTGGTGCAATAATAATTTTCTCTCGGCAAAATCTTTGTATATCTGGCTCAACACGCACCTAATGTTCAGTTGAAGTCCGGGGGTGTTGTGTAAGTACTGAAAATGTTGTATTGGTGATTGTCATTTCTTGAGTGCGACGGTTGTGTTGAGTGCGATTTCCATCGTCCTTCTACTTACCTAGCCTATACTCAACCTAAGCCCAATAATTGCTTATAAGTCTTATTGATTTTAGATACGAGTCGTCTCATGCAGTAGAGAGAGTGCGGACGTGCAAGCCTATGGACACCGACTTTGATGGATTTCTTAGGAGATTGTCCCTAGCTTCGATTTGAGTAATACTTTACTTATTAGTCACACTATTTTTCCCTTTTTGCGCGACCGAAGAATTCACCAGGATTCACCATCCAAGTAAAGTAAATTTCAAACTACTGTTTTAGAAATAATTAGATATAACCTTGAGTTTAATTCTGTTCTAATGTATTTCTACGCACGAGAGCATGCGACTTCGCATGGTTCTCTACCGCTCAAACTTATGCTAACATTCAATTGTTCCGACAGGAGAGCTGAGTAGTTTGCCCGAGAAGTGCAAATGGTTAAGTCTGGGGGTGTGATGAGTCCCATTTATATATATATATATATATATATATATATATATATACATATATATTTGGACTCATTTGGGCTGATATTCTAGTATTTGCACCACATTTTAGGCACGTTTTCATTTATATGTACTATTCCATGCTAGGTGCACTATTAAGCCCATTTCGGTGTGCAATTGCATTCCTTGTTGTTGGGGGTAAGCACATTGTGCTCCCCTTCTCTTCTTTTATGTATTTCTGTGTTGGACGTGTATTCCCAGCTGGTCTGCCATGTATGCAGGTGACTTGATCGCCCCGTTTTCCCCAAAAGTAATTCCTGTGCATATCGCACGGTCGTGCGTTTCTTTGACGCACGGTTTGTGCAGTCGTGCATTTGTGTCTGGGAAGAAAACGGAGCGTCGGAGTTTACTCGTGCGTTTTAACGCACGGGCGGATTTGGCCGTGCGTGAGCAAATCGTACGGTCGACCTGTGTCTTCATGATTGCAATGCTTCGGAGTTTACCCGTGCGTTTGAACGCACGGGCGGCATTGGTCGTGCGTGAACAAATCGCACGGGCGGCTCTGCGTCTTCTCCAAGCCTTATTCTATCCGTTAATTTCGCACGGTCTGCGCACGATCGTGCGTTCGACCGTGCGTGACCAATTTTCAGCCTGTTTTCTATAAAAAGCAGGAATCGAGACAGTCAACGGAGGACGACCGGGAGCGATTCTGAGGGCGGGAAATCTCTTCCTTCCCGCTGCTCTTGAGGACTGAAGGCTTCTCCTTCATCTCCTCCACCATCAAGGCCATTTCCGGTGATTTTCCACCTCCATCCTTCCATCCGGGAGCACTAGGAGGCCTCATCCACCATTAGCTCAAGCATTCCGCGCCAAGGAGACCAAGGAAGCGCTGAAGATCGTAGGAGCGGTGACAGCCTCCTTCGAGCCAAGCTCACCATCTGAGGGCCGAGTCCGGAGAGAGCCCGACAACCTCTCATTCCGGCCGTGAACCCAAGACGTGATTTCTTCTTTGTGGTCCTCTCTAACCTTTGATACTTGAACTTCTTTGTAGTTGTTTTATGAATGCTTGTTAAGTTGATCTTCTGGATTACTGCTTGTTTTCATATGCAATGTTGTTGTGTTGGCATGAATAGCCCCTTTTGTTCCTAAGTGATTTTTTGAGTTACGTTGTGGGTGAAGCCACTAGCAATTACTAGTGGTGATGTTTTGAGAAGAGGTGTGTGCGACCCTCAACCATCATAGTGATATTCCGTCCACGCGCCTTCCGAAGCACGGCATCGCGGCCGTTGCACCCATCTCGTCGTGCGAAGCGGAGTTTAGACCCGCATCTTTCTTCATTCTGCAATAGCGTAGGAAACCAACTCAAAACCCCTCGTTGTTACTTAGTAATCCTTTTAGCTGATTTCCTGTTTAGAGCAAGTCGTACTACCCAACTTGCGGTCCTTTGAGAACGATATTCGGGGAGTTCCTCCCTATTTTATTACTTGAGCGACCGGTGCACTATCATCGTATCGCATTTCGTGCCTGCTAATTAGCAGTGCCGAAATAGCGCATCAGTGAGTTGCACTTGTATGAACATGGCATAAACAGCATATCTTGCATGTCATAGCATAAGCATTGCATTTCAACCCCTACCCCTATCGTATAAATTGGTATGGGACTTTTTATACAATAGGCCCTGCTAAACGACCCCTTTGTCTATAGGTTTGTAAGGGCATTCCTATAAATCAATGGTTACTTTTCTATTATATACTTGCTCTTTACTATATTTTGTTCACTGCTTTAGTTTTACATATTCACTTGTGTAGTGGTAGATATTTCTATAGACTAGATCCGCTGTCACCTGCTTTTGTTTTACCCCTTGCTGTCCTCCGCTTCATCCTCCCCACAAGGTGCCTAGGAGCCATTGGGGGAGGGGTGGGGAATTGGCTGAGTCTAGTTTGACTGACGGTCGGTGGACCATATCATTTTAGGGGTTCAAGGAGACGCGGCAACACCAGAGACCGGTGCAGACGGAGGCGGGCCAATCTAGTACTGGAGCACAGGATTCAGAATCAGTGAGTGATTAGTAGTTAGCTTCCGCGAGTGATCTTGTAGTGAGGACATGATGTACAGGGCATGAGCCCTTTATTATTGTACCTTTGTTATTTTTATTCAGTTATTATCTGTGGACATTTACCCTTATGGCTTATATTTCATGTGAAGTGGACTTGAGCTTCTTTATTTATTCAAG
This sequence comes from Dactylorhiza incarnata, assembly GCA_033032865.1. Taxonomy (NCBI): domain Eukaryota; kingdom Viridiplantae; phylum Streptophyta; class Magnoliopsida; order Asparagales; family Orchidaceae; genus Dactylorhiza; species Dactylorhiza incarnata. The sequence goes on from JAWHQI010000222.1 coordinate 2,921,591, forward strand.
TAAACTTTTCTTCTTCTGTGATCGATATGGCCGGCAAGATCGGCATTTTGTAGTGGCGACCTTCCCAAGCGAGGGTGTCACCGCAAAATGGCGGTTCTGGGCCTAAGACCCGGGTTTTCAAAAAAAAAGGGGTCTTACAAGTGGTATCAGAGGAAACCTCGATCCATAGACAAGAAGTCCACAAACCCTGGGCCACCCCGTGCGAGCTTAGTTTGAGGACAAACTAGCAGCGGAAGCAGTGGTGTGCCCATGTGGGGAATCACATTGAAAAATCCACTTTTAACTGAATCTTTTTAGCCAAATCTCTTTACGAGTGTCAAGTTTTCTTTTGTAGCCTGCGGCGAACCCTGCCCCCAGCAGGGAATACCTCTAGCTGCAAAGATCTCTTTAGATAGTCCTTTAGTAGATAAGTTAGACTCAACCCCACTAGGACACATGACTTTCCTTGACAATTTATAGCATGACCTACACTCCTGGCGCATGATCTACACTCCTCAATGTGAGTGGGCCTCTATCACTTACTAAAGAAACAACTCCCTCCTTCTCAACTGCATGAATAGTATCATCAGTAGTAATGATAGCATTATTACCTGAGTATGCCTGCAAAGAAGAGAACATCGACTCATCTCCGGTAAGGTGATGACCACACCCTGAGTCCATAATCCAATCATCCTGATAGTTGATGGAAGCCAAAGCATGAACACAAGTGTCTGTCATAAAAGCACCTCCACCACCCCAACTAACTTTAGTATTGGAACCAGCGTCCTCCTTTCCTACAGCATGCCCTAGCTGAAGATTGACTTGCAGTCTCTCTTAAAGTGACCAGGCTGATTGCACCTGTAGCACCTTGGCCCTTTCTTCTTCTTCCCATCTTGCTTAGGAGCATTGCTCCTCTCCTGCTAATATGAAGTTGAAGGTCCATCGCTAACAGATGACTTCTTCTTCTTGTCCCATCTCTTCTTCTTGCCAGAATAGAGAACCTCACGTTCTCCTCCAGAGACAGATATCCCAGCCATTTGCTTTGCCGAACACTCCTGCGAAGCAATTAAGTTTCCTAGCTCCAGCAATGATGACTAATTGCCCCAGCCTTGAACAGAAGTGACAAAGGCCACATACTCTCTCTGCAAGACACGGATTATGTGGCTCTTCATCCTCGCTTCTGAGATAGGCTCATCCAGGTCCAAAGCCGATATCTCCGCACATAGGTTTTTCATCTTCAAAAAGAAAGATGAAATGGACAATTCTCCTTGAGTTGCTTTCGCCAACTCATTTTCAAGAAACTGTAGCCGAGCTACATTCTTCTTATTTAACAAGCCATCCAAGGCTATCTAAATCTCAGCAGCAGACCGACATCCAATGATGTGGTCAAACAACTCCGGAATGATAGCATGCTTGAGAGTGAACTCTGCCTTGGCATTTGTTCTCTTCCAAACCTTCACCTGCTCAGCATTCCCTTTAGCAGCTACAACTATCTGTCTTGCTTCTCCTCCAACTACCTCCCATAAGTCCTCGCCAAGAAGATAGCTCTCCATGCAAGACTTCCACTTTGTAAAGTTAGTCTGTGAAAGGAGCTCAATACCAAGACCTCTTGTATATCCTCCTTACATTGCTATCTCATTGGTTAACTAGAACTTCCAGAGACTCAAGAAAGATTCTGTGGCTGATCACTGATTGAAACCTACCTTTGATACCATGTTGAAAATTTCAAATAGGATCGAAGAAAATATAGCGGAAGACTTCAATCAAACTTTCAAATCAAGCAAACAGCATAATAGAAGGACAAGAGAAATCTAATATTAACTATCTTCTGTACAATTCGAGACATACATGGCGAGACATGCATCGGCAAGACATGATTTATCAGAAAATAAATGAGAGAAAACAAAGACAAACAATAACTGGCGATCAACAACAATTGAGACCGCCAAAGATCGTAGGAATAGCCAGACCGCATGGATACCACTGAGACTGCGCAAACAGAACAGGCCGCTAATCTGCTATCTGTTAGACCGCAAACTCAGACCACACGAACTGCTGACTTATTGAACTGCTGAAAAACAACATGTTCACACTTCTTGATCGCCAGACCGCAAGGCCGCTTTATCATAGAAGTTGCTCGCGAATAGAGAGCAAAAATGCACAAACTGTCGCCTAACCGTAACTCGAGATCGCCTAACCGCTGAGGTCGCCTGACCGCTGAGCTTACCGTGAATAGCATAAGAACTACAACACAATCCGCACAAAAGAAAGCCGCTGGCAAACTTGTTATTCAAAGCTGGAAAGTCACCAAGGAAGGAGACCGTTGGCTGCTGGCCGCTGACCTGCGAACGCAACAAAACTATTAAACCACCTTCCAGACCGCGCAAACTCAAAAGTGAGACCAGACTAAACAACCCAAGCTTTAGTTCATACAGTTCTCAATAAGAATGACAGACTCTGCACCTCTATTTATAGGCAAACAGATAGATGTCGTCGCCACTAAAAAAGAGGTGCAATAACCGCCCATCCAGATCGTGTGCAGTCTCACTAAGCAGACCGTCCGATCACCAATACTTGGATAATAACCATCCAAGACAAAACATGCTAGAACACCCACGCAGACCGCGTGGTCTCTATGTTATTCAGACCGCCCAGCACCTTCCACTTCTACTTCAAAAATTCAATAGATCAGAGTTGTCTTGGCTGCAAATAGGAGGCTCTCACGAATATAGAAGTTGTGGCTTCTATATCTTCTCAAATCAGCAAATTAGAAAATCAGCAAATCAAAATTGAGTCAGACTGCTCTTTAAATATACGCGGATCCTAGCGCCAGTGGCAGTGCTACCGCCAGGCAGTAGCCTCTTTAGGCAACAATCTGGCATGTGGATCGAGCCATTTTTGGCAACCTTCTGGATCCAGAATTGGTATCCCCTCCGACCGTGCCGCAGTAATGTTAATGCCCCGTGTTAGTATATATCATTCCCAGCCATCAGGTATCCTTCCTTTTCTACTCCTCAATCTGCATCAATGAGCATGGGACTTTCATAAGTTACCATCAGGCGTTAGCCTTAACGCTATGCGGTAAGAGTTGTCATATTCAGTCTCGACGACCTTCCTTTCTCGACGAATGTTTCATTTTTGATGAAGTTTCCAAATCTCCACACACTATCACCAGTAGTAGCATTAGCGCGCTGCGCTTGTATTGGGGAAATGATTTATCTTAACCCCTAGAAATGAGTAGAATATGATTTCTAAGAATGGAAAATTAGTCTAAGTAAATATGCGTCGAATCGTAATCGACGCAACGTCGAAGCATAGTCAACGTTCCTCTCAGAATGAGTCGAAGTAGCTCTAAACAGAATTCGACGTAACCTAAGTCGACGTTACTCTGACTTTTAGTCGACGCACTCAGTGAAGTCGACGCACCTTAGTCGACGCACCTTCCATATTCTCCTCTCGACGTTCAGCCAGGCTGAAATCGACGCTTACGTCGAATAGTAATCGACGCACGTCGAATCCTGTGACAGATTCAAGATCACGCCAGATCTCTTTCCTTCTTTCTGTAGATCTGAAATTTTATGGAATGATATTATTCTTTTATAGCCGTTTTGAATCAGTCTTTCCTTCTAATTGATTCTTGGCAAATTTGATTAAGACTATTATGGATATTATTTGAAATCAGAATGATCTCTTTCCTTCTACAGAAATATTGATTATGGAATCTTTTCTATCTTACTATTTCTCTGACTACTAATTGATTATTCTCTTATAGCATCTTTTGAATAAACAGAGATATAAATAAGAAGGAAGTCGGTAGAGAACATACACATGTGATTCATCCATTTTGAAATAGAGGAAAAGCTTCCAAGAGAAAAGAGAGAAAGCTGAGAGAAGTGATAGTGTGCTGCAGCCATCAACAAGCCTTCTTCTTCTTCTCCTCCTACTGAAGCTACACTGCTGCAATTTCTGAAAGCTCTCACTAAAAGATAAAAAAGGCTTACAATCTCCTCCTCACTATAGAAGAGAGATTAATTCACTATTTTTGTGCTTCTAATCTTCTTGCTAGGAAGAAGATTCTTTCTTGTTTCTATTATTTCTTATATCTCTTCTTCTCATTCTCATTTCCATTGTGTAAAAGATTTTTTAGAATCTCTCTTTAAAAGATTCAGTTGTAGTGGTTCTAAGAGTCTCCTTATCAAAAGACTCAGGCTGGTTCTAAGAGTCTCCTTATCAAAAGACTTAGTACAAGATAGTGAATTCCTACCAAGGGGGTAGAAGAGTGGAGTACCCAAAGTTTGGGGAACCACTATATTTCTTTGTGTTGTGCTGAGATTTTCATTTTGCTATTTCTGTCTTTATTTACTTAATTCTTGTTGGTGTGTGGGAAGCTTAACTCTGAGATTATTACACTTATATATATATATATATATTTGTTAACTTTGCACAAAACATTTTTAAATCTCTATTCAACCCCCCCCCCCCCCCCCCCCCCCCCCCTCTAGAGAATTCTAGTGAGGTTAACTGTGCACTTTCAATTGGTATCAAAGGGAGGTTGATCTAAAAAGGATAATTCCTTGATCAAAAAGGTCCTACCTCATATACATATATATTTCTAAAACCTATTTTTCACATGGCACAAATCAAAGATTATGCTTCCACCAGACCACCAATTTGCAACCTTGAAAAGTTTGCACTTTGGAAAACAAGAATTAGAATTTACTTAAACTCTATTGATGAAGAATTGTTTAATGTTATTACGACAGGTCCCCCCAAACCATTCAGAAAGGACTCAAGTGGAAAAGTCACTAAAACACTTGCTCTAAAGGCTGAATGGACAGATGAAGAAAAGAAAGTCTAAGCATGTGATGCCAAGGCTATGAATATCTTAGTCTCAACCCTCTCAGATGAAATCTTCCAAAAGATTGCTGAATGTGAGTCAGCTAAGGAAATATGGGAAGCTCTCACTAAAATGGTAGAGGTAAGTGCTGATGAGAGAAAGGATAGAAAGGCATTACTCATCTCTCAATATGAAAACTTCCAGAAGAAAGAAAGTGAAAGTGTTGCTGACATGTATGCCAGATTCAGCCTCATAGTAAATGAGTTAAGAACACTTGAGAAGGACATATCTCTCACTGAGATAAATTACAAATTGCTAACTTGCTTCCCTAGCTCTTGGGATTCAAGAATCTGGCCAATTAAAGACTCCAGAAGCCAAAAAGAAATCTCAACAGATGTCCTGTTGGGTAAGTTAAGATCTTATGAACAATTGTTAAAAACAAGAGCTGAGAAAGAAGAGAAAGAAAAGGCTCCTCCACTCTCAAAAGAAAAGAGTATTGCTCTAAAGGCAACTGCAGATGAACCCTCTACAAGTGATGAGGAGCTGATCAGTCTACTGGCCAGAAGGTTCAAAAAGTGGATCAAAACAGAAGGATCCAGAAGGAGAGACTCAAAAACCAGGTATGATAAAACTCATACTAAAGAGATTATATGTTACTCTTGCAGGAAACCTGGGCACATTGCACCTGAATGTTCTAAAGAGATCAGCAATAAGAAAGATCTGAAAAGAACAGATCTGAAGAAGAAGAAGAAGAAAGAGAAGGGATTCATTGATCAATCATGGAGTGATTCAGAATCTGAAGGAAGTACCTCATCTGAAAATGATCAAGAAGAAGCTAAGCAAGAGGAAACTTGTTTGATGGCTACTGAGAAGCCTGAAGATACATCTCTGGTAAATATATTTGATGATATATATTTCTCTTCCACTGATTTCAAAAATAATTTCAAAGAATTTTGTTTAGATCTAGTCAAATCTGAGAAAGAAGTAAAGGAACTAAGAAATGAACTAAACAATCTCAAACAAATGAATACACAATATAAAAACTATGAGCTCAGTCTAGGACTCTCAAAGGAGCAACTAGATAAAATCAATATTGAAAATCAAGCACTAAGAAATGAGTTAGCAAAGTCAAAAGCCTTTGAAGATTCTCTAAATGGTAGAAGTCAAAAGCTCAAGAATATCTCTGAAAATCTCACTAATAGATTTAGACAACTAAAGTGTAATACTGAACCCAGACCTAAATCATTCAGCAAATCTATCTGGAGACATCCTATCCACTTCACTAGGAAAAATCATCTGATAGGAGAAAAATCACTAGAAAATCCAGAAACAACTACTATTTTTAATAAAAATATTTTCACTATGTATGAAGGAATCCTAGGTAAATATCCTCAGAAAAGAAACAAACTTGCATCGAATCATTATCGACGTACGTCGAATTCTACTCAACGCAACTCAAATAATGCATTAATTTCTAATCAACGCATACACCAAAGTACGTCGACTCCCAATCGACGCAACCTCTCCTATGCTTCGACTAAAAGTGAACACAAAATGAAGGAAGCGTTGACATCCACTCGACGCAACTTTAAACATACGTCGATTACATATCGACGCAACCAATCTGACAGAAATATCTCCCTTTCCAAAAAGTCTTCTCAATCCATTTCCTTTTATTATGAACACTATTTCTGCAATATTACTAAAGACTGTTGGTATGATAAGCCAACACTCCTAAAGAAGAAAGGGTACTCTGAAAAACCAACTTACTCTTTCATTGAACCTTTTTCTGTTGGGAGGAAGGGACCCCAGCTTAGTAGGGTCCAAACTAATGTTTAACATCTTATGTGCAGATGTACCACACATTCAGGCTGGTGTGGTACTTGGACAGTGGATGCTCCATGCACATGACAGGGTACAGAAATCTATTAACCAACTTTGAAGATAGACATGGACCATCAGTGACTTTTGGAGACTCTAGCTGTGGGCAAACCAGGGGCTTTGGAGATTTCAAAGAAGGGAAAGTTACCTTCAAGAATGTGGCAGTAGTCAAAGGACTGAAGCACAATCTGATAAGTATAAGTCAGATATGTGACAGTGGTAAGTATGAGGTAAAATTCACCACACTACTTTGCCATATTATTGATATCAAGACTGGTGTCATAGTTCTCAATGGAATTAGAAAAGGGAAAGTATATATAGTAGACTGGGCTAGCTGCCCCCTCAAAATGATAGGCTACAAATATTCTCACAAAGAGAATGCCTACATGAGGATTATGAGTCAGGTACTCTTCCACTCCTTCCCTGACCTATGCAGGTCAAAAGGAATTCCCATCCCTCCTGGCAAAAGGATGTCCATTGCTCTCTTCTCCAAATGGACCAGGCAAATCCCTAAGCCTGGCTCCATTCCTGAAAGTACTCCCTCTCCTCCTAACTCTCCTACTCATCCATCCGCACCTCCTCCTCCACATACAGACATCTCTTCTCTACCAACATCATCCACACCTATAGCTTCTACTACCCTCACACCTCCTATCTTACCTACACCCTCACAACCACCAATTCAATCACCATCTCTTCCTCCTCCTACTATCACATCCTCTCAACCTTCATCACCTTCACCATTATCTCCTCTTCCAACACAACATGAACCATCTCCATCCACTGAAACTCTCATCACCCAGTGTATCTAGTCAGCAGCCCAAAAATTTCAAGAAATGATGGATGGACATTGCTCCCAACTTCACTCCTCCATCATGCACATGCACACCCAAATAGAAGGGGTCAATGCCTCTGTGCAAAGCCTGAAATCCTCTGTCTCTTCATCTAGGGTCACCAAGTCTTTCTTAACCTCCTTGGCTAAGAAGGTCAAGAAGGGGGAGAAGTTAGATGAAGAGCAGCTCTCCAGCCACAAAACTCCCTCACACAAAACCCCTCATTCTTCAAAATCTGACAGTCTAGCTCTACTCAAGACCATTGGGAATGAAGTAGTACCAGAGCTACATACTGAAGAGCAGATATCAGATGTACTGATTATAGTAAGAGAAGCTGCACAACAAGTGGTCCTATTGAAAGGGGAAGCAAGTAGAGCAGATAATGAAGTTGAAAAGGAAGCTGAGGCTGAAGGTGAGAAAGAGAAAGAAGCTGAAGCTCAGGGGGAGCCAGATGCTGTTATAACTAAAGTTGGAAATGAGAAAGAAACTGAAGAGGCAGAAGTAGAAGGCTTAAAGGATGTTCCATCCCAGGGGGAGCAAACTGCTGTGACTCAGGGGGAGCTGAGTGAACCACCTGTTACTGAGAAGGAGCAACCCACTTCTCTAAAAACTTTAGTATTCACTAGAAAAATAAAAACTCCTCCTACCCCTCCTGAATGATATGTTAAACAATGATGATATACTCTAGTTGAATTCTTGGCTAATACTGATTGATCTGATCATGAAGTTTGTTTATATGATTTCTTTTACTCATCTCTTCTGATTACTTGACATATTTCTTTTCTATATAAATGCTTTGATGTGTTGGTTAAGAGCTGGTAAAATTTCTCTCTAAATAGGGTTAAGACAAATAGGGGGAGATTGTTGGGGAAATGATTTATCTTAACCCCTAGAAATGAGTAGAATATGATTTCTAAGAATGGAAAATTAGTCTAAGTAAATATGTGTCGAATAGTAATCGACGCAACGTCGAAGCATAGTCGACGTTCCTCTCAAAATGAGTCGAAGTAGCTCTAAACAGAATTTGAGGTAACCTAAGTCGACGTTACTCTGACTTCTAGTCGACGCACTCAGTGAAGTCGACGCACCTTAGTCGACGCACCTTCCATATTCTCCTCTCGACGTTTAGCCAGGCTGAAATTGACGCTTACGTCGAATAGTAATCGACGCACGTCGAATCCTGTGACAGATTCAAGATCACGCCGGATCTCTTTCCTTCTTTCTGTAGATCTGAAATTTTATGGAATGATATTATTCTTTTATAGCCGTTCTGAATCAGTCTTTCCTTCTAATTGATTCTTGGCTAATTTGATTAAGACTATTATGGATATTATTTGAAATCAGAATGATCACTTTCCTTCTACAAAAATATTGATTATGGAATCTTTTCTATCTTGCTATTTCTCTGACTACTAATTGATTATTCTCTTATAGCATCTTTTGAATAAACAGAGCTATAAATAAGAAGGAAGTCGGCAGAGAACATACACATGTGATTCATCCATTTTGAAATAGAGGAAAAGCTCCCAAGAGAAAAGAGAGAAAGCTGAGAGAAGTGATAGTGTGCTGCAGCCATCAACATGCCTTCTTCTTCTTCTCCTACTGAAGCTACACTGCTGCAATTTCTGAAAGCTCTCACTAAAAGAGAAAAAGGCTTACAATCTCCTCCTCACTATAGAAGAGAGATTACATTCACTATTTTTTGTGCTTCTAATCTTCTTGCTAGGAAGAAGATTCTTTCTTGTTTCTATTATTTCTTCTATCTCTTCTTCTCATTCTCATTTCCATTGTGTAAAAGAGTTTTTAGAATCTCTCTTTAAAAGATTCAGTTGTAGTGGTTCTAAGAGTCTCCTTATCAAAAGACTCAGGCTGGTTCTAAGAGTCTCCTTATCAAAAGACTTAGTACAAAATAATGAATTCCTACCAAGGGGGTAGAAGAGTGGAGTACCCAAAGTTTGGGGAACCACTATATTTCTTTGTGTTATGCTGAGATTTTCATTTTGCTATTTCTGTCTTTATTTACTTAATTCTTGTTGGTGTGTGGGAAGCTTAACTCTGAGATTATTACACTTATATATATATATATATATTTGTTAACTTTGCACAAAACATTTTTAAATCTCTATTCACCCCCCCCCCCCCTCTAGAGAATTCTAGTGAGGTTAACTGTGCACTTTCAGCTTGCACCAAAGCTTTGACCTGGTAAGGAATTTGTCATCTTTCTTTCTCAAACTTATAGGGACATGAGAACAGAAGATTCTGCACACTATAAACACATGGCAAGTATGATCAAATACAATGAGATTTGTTATTCTCAAACCAAGAGATGTGGAAAGCATGTTCCAAAAAACTCCCCTTTTGAATAATAACAAATCCACTTTTGAAAGAAAGCATGAAATAAGAAATGTGTTTATAGCAAAGGATAGGCGTGAAAGTAAGAATATGCTCGCCATATATAGATGCTCCCCCTATATGAGTGCTCCCCCTAAATTTCTTCCCCTTTCAGTATTATCAAAAGAGGGTGGAGAGAAGGGATTGATCATGACAATGATTTATGACTTAGTGATACTACATGGTGAATGAGTAAAGGATGGAGTTCTAATTACTTAGATATTCTCCTCCTTTTGTATGAAGTTTGGAGTAAGAATGAGTATCATGATATAAGGATCCAATATTACTTGTTGGGTACAATAATAGTCATGATCGAGTGTACAAGTAGAAAGGACAGTGGAAAGCATGATTCAAGATAAATAAACATCTTTATAGGAGTTTGAAGCATAGTAAATGAGTAAGACTTTTGTTTTAGTGGAAAATAGATGTTTTAGCAATTTATGTCCAAGATCAAAATAACACTTGTTATCAATATACAATAGCACTTGTTTAAAGAATAAATAGGCAAGAGTGTGCATACACGGCGTAGTGGAAGATAAGTTCAAATATAATAAGCACTTTTAAAATAAACATCCTTTTTGAGATTTGCAAGCATAATAAATAAGAGTGTTAGTTTTTGAAATAAGATGTTTTGAATTTGAAATCCAAGATGTGCTTGTGGTATACAAAAATAATTCAAGCATGATTTTAATTTATAAAGGCAAGATAGGAAACTACAATGTTTTAAATTCATAATTCAAGTATACTTATACATTGTAGAGATCATGCAAAGCTATCTAGTGCATTTACTAAAGATTGTAGAAAAGATATGTAACTCTGCATTAAGTCCAATACTCATGAGTAGAAGTTTTTTAAGAGATAATGATATGTACAAGTAGTGTTTTTGATAAGAGTATACAAATGATTTAATCAAAACACATGACATGTATACTGGAATAAATACAACATTATTGTAATGTGTTTTTAGATTTACTTCCACCCATATAGATATATTTTATTTCAATGCACATAAAAGTAGTACAACTCCCAAGGTGCTCTACACACACAATGCTCATTAAGACTTATCAGGGTACAATGTAGTGCTTGGGGATCACATATATTTTATCTTTTCTTTTATTTATTTATGATCAGTGTACAAGAAGAAGTAGTGTATAAAGGAGTTTGCACAAGACACTTTACAATTCTTTCCAAGGTGCTCAACCTCACAATGCTCATTAAGACTTATCAGGAGGGTGAGTAGTGCTTGGTGGAGTTATCTTTGTCATGTATTCATTTGAATTTTAGTTTGTGACAAAGTTCTCCGAATTCACTTGTTTTTTGCAAACATAGAGTTTTTGGATTAAAGACATACTTCTTCAAAAATGGGTGCACGAAAAAGATTTTTATGAGGTGTAGGTAAAATAATTACACATCTAATAATGTTAAGTTGTTACACTACACAATCATGCAAGAGTAAGATTAAAATCATATGTAGATTATGAAAGAGGTGAGTGAGTAAATCATTATCAAATATAAAACATTACTCATACTTAGAGGCATGTTAAACAATTATACACATGATTCCTATAATCAATTTCATTGTACGTTACATGATAATGTTCAAGGCATGACACAAAACAATATTGTAAGATAGTTGAATTTAGAATTTAACATTGTATTTTAATCTTGAAAAGATAAACCTAATCATCCTTGAAACATTTCAATGAACAGTAATCAGTTTTTATAATTTTTTATTTTTTAATTAAAAATACATAATAGTAAACACTCATAAAGAAACAATAAGAAGATCATATTTTTGTTCTTAGAAATTTGTTTTGAAATTTTGTATTTGTTTTTTTAATGGTCAATTTACAAAACTTGTTTTTGATTTATTTTGATTAGTTTTACAAAAAAAAATTTGTTTTAATTATTTAAAGAGTAACAAGAAATAAACAGAAATACATAATTTGAAAAATAGTTAATAAAATATAGCATTTTATACTACAGCAAGCGGTAACAAACTAACGTCGCACAATAGTAACAGAAGTTGTGTTTTCTAGAAAAAAATGTATATTTTTTGAAATTTTTCGCCTGATTATGTTTGTTTAGAGTAAGGGCTATGTAGTGGAGCCAAGAAATCAGACAATCATACACACAACATGCGAGTTTTATCATTTTTAAGTTAAGATGTCTAAAACCCCTAATTTTAGTCTAAGTAGAGCAAATCGTTCATCGGGTAGAGGCTTGGTAAAAATGTTTGCAAGTTAAGATTCAGTTCCTATAATGTTTACATGAATATGTTCCTTTTTTATGTAATCCCTAATGAAATGATGTCTTACGTCTATATGTTTGGATCTTGAGTGATGCACGGGGTTGTTTGTTAGGTCAATTGCACTCTTGTTGTCACATTTTAATTTAATATTGGTTAGATGAACTCCAAAGTCTTCTAAGGTTTAAGTCATCCATAATTCTTGTGCACGACAACTTCCTAGTGCAATATATTTGGCCTCAGTGGTGGAGAGAGCAACTGAATTTTGTTTTCTACTTGACCATGCAACTAGTGAAGGGCCTAAGAAATGACATATGTCACTAATGCTTTTTCTATCTAATGAACATACAGCTTAATCTGAATCAGAAAAGCCATGTAAAATAAAAGAATGTCTATTTGGATACCATAGACCTATTCTAAATGTTCCGATTAAATATCTAAAAATTTGTTTTACCGCTTTTAAATATGATTCTTTTGGATTAGCTTGAAATTTAGCACATAAACAGATGACAAAAGTAATGTCGGTTTTAGAAGAACTTAAGTACAATAAAGATCCAATCATTCCTCTATACAAGGTTTGATCAATTGATATTCCGGCTTCATCTTTTCCTAATTTTAGTGATGCGCTCATCGGTGTGCTAGCTAGTTTTAAGTTTTCAAATACCAAAACATTTTAGCATATCATGTACATACTTGGTTTGACAAATAAAGATTCCGTCATTTCTTTGTGTGATTTGAAAACCTAAGAAATATGTGAGTTCTCCAACTAAGCTCATCTCAAATTCATTTTTCATTACTTGTACTACTTCATTACACAACTTTTCATTAGTGGCTCCAAAGATAATGTCATCAATATAAATTTGTAAAATGATTAAATCATTATTTATATACTTAATAAAGAGTGTGTTATTGGCACTACCCATTTTATAATCGTGCTTTACTAAAAAAGATGTTAAGCATTCATACCAAGCACGAGGCACTTGCTTTAAACCATAAAGCGCTTTTTCTAACCTATAGACATGATTAGGAAATTTTTCATCTACAAAACTGGTGGGTTATTCAATATAGACTTCTTCTTTAATTATCGCATTTAAGAAGGCACTTTTTACATCCATTTGAAATAATTTAAACTTCTTATAACTCGCAAAAGCAAGAAAGATTCTAATAGATTCTAGGAGAGCAACAGGTGCAAATGTTCCATCAAAATCTACCCCCTCGATTTGTGAGTATCCTTGTGCTACAAGTCTAGCCTTGTTCCTAGTGATTCAAGAATCGCCATCTAATTTATTTTTAAATATCCATTTTACACCAATAACCGGGTGATTGGATGGTCTTTCTACTAACTTCCACACCCTATTTCGTTCAAATTGATTTAATTCTTCATTCATAGCAATAAACCAAAACTCATCACTTAAAGTGGTAGAAATTTTTTTGGGTTCAATTTCAGAAACAAAGCATAAATTTGAAAAGGATTCATGAATTGAAGAGTGTGTCGTTACCCCTCTTGACGGTTCTCCAATGATAAACTCCCTTGGATGATCTTTTGTAAATCTGAGCACAGTTGGCGGTACAAAATTTTCTTACACCGCCTCTATTTCTTTATCAACTTCAAGTGGATCATTTTCCTCATCCTCCAAGGGGGAAAGAGGTTCCTCTTCTTTTCCTGCAACAGTAGAATCTGTACACAGAACAAGTTCATCAAATCTAACATGAACATACTCTTCCACCTTCTTAGACTTTTTTTATTATATATCCTATATGTTTTACTAGTAGAAGAGTATCCAAGAAAAATTCCTTCATCATATTTTTCATCAAATTTTGCTATTGCATCATTGGTGTTTAAGATACAACATTTACACCCAAAAACATGAAAGTAGACACATTTGGTTTCTTTTGGTAATATAGTTCATAAGGTGTTAATTTCAAAATCGGGCGAAGCATGACTCAATTTATTTCATAACACGAAGTATTTACTGCTTTCGCCCAAAAAGATCTAGGCAACCCATACTCGGATAATGTAGTGCATGCAAGTTCTTGAAGGGTTCTATTTTTCCTCTCCACCACACCATTTTGTTGGGGGGTCCGTGGAGCGAAAAATTCGTGTTTGATGCCTAGATTATTACAGAAAGTAGTGAAGTTTTCATTTTCAAATTCCCCTCCATGATCCAAGAGGATGCATTATATTTCTAAATCTAACTAATTTTGAATGCGATTACATATTGTAAATTCATAAAATGCATCAAAATTGGAGGTAAGAAATAAAGTCCATGTAAATCTAGAATAATCGTCAATCAACACAAAAGCATACTTTCTACCTAGACTACATGTGCTAATTGGTCCAAATAGGTCCATGTGAATTAGTTGAAGAGGTCTAGTGGTAGACATTTCAGTTTTATTTTTGAATGAAGTTTTATAAAGTTTTCCTTTTTGGCATGGCATAATGGGGATATGTTTCCATTAAGCATTGGTAAACCTCTTATTATTTTATTTTTTGATAGTTTCAAAATCAACTTGGTGCTAGAGTGACCAAGACGCCTATGCCATAATTCAAGTTCTTCATTATTTGAGATTAGACATTTTAATGATGCACATGAAAGATCATGAAAAGCAATCAAATAGACATTGTGAGTTCTTGGTGCAGTGAGTACAATATCATTAGTTTTATGATCTATAATTTTACACAAGTTTGTGGAAGACTCAGATAAAACATTAAGACCTTTATCACATAGTTGACTAATAGAGATTAAGTTTGGTTTAAGCCTTCAACATATAAGAGATTTGTAATAGAGAAAGAATCGTTACCTATTGTACCGATGCTTAAGATTCTTGCATTTCCATTGTCACCAAATGTCACCATTCCACCTTTCTTCTTTGTGAGGCTAAAGAACTTTGATTTATCGCCCATCATGTGTTTGGAGCATCCCGAGTCCAAGTACCACAGGTCCTCCTTTTCTTTAGCCTGCCAACATACCGAAAAAGAAGATGAGAGTAAAGATCCGGATACCCAAGAGGTTCCTCCCATAGAGTAGGTAGAAACCTTAGGCACCCAGATTTGCTTGAACGCACATCATCCCTTCACCCTACAAGAGTCCATGGTGTGTCCAAAGTGAAAGTACTTACCACAATTCACAGAAGGGGTTGAGACCTATTTCAAATTTTTTTGTGGACTCTTGCTGTAAGTTGGGGAACCAGAAGAAAACAGCATAGGTTTTTTATTAAATTTTTTATTTAATCTGTTACTACTGCCAGCAGTAAGAGGTACCGTCGGGAGATAGCTTCCAGATCCATACCCAAGCCCATATTTAGCACTTCCATGCATTTGGTTTGCCAAAATCATATCAAGAGTCTTTTGGCCAACCCCAAATTTTTCTATGGCTATGTTTAAGTCATGGATCCGGGCTTTTAAGAGGGTGTTTTCATTTATTAGGTTTCTGCACCTATTTGCAAAAACTTTCTTTCCAACTTCAATTTGAGAAAGAGAGGTTTTTAAATTTCTAAGTTTCCCTTTTGTTTTTTTAAGAGATTCATTATTTGAGGGAGCCTTAGAAAAATCATTTTCTAGTTCTTTTACCCTTGCCAAGTAATGTTCATTTTCTTGTCAAGACCCTATCTCTTTTCCCAACAATTTCACTTCATTATTCAACAATGCGATGTTGCCACAGGTATGGATGATCATCTCCTAATATGATTTCTACCCCGTGTGCGGATAGAGATAGAAATGTGTCCACTGTATCTATTGCCAACAAAATTGTATGTCTTGCATTTGTGTGCAATTAGGCCTTGTCCTAATTATCGACTATTCGACGAGAGCTCTGTTGGTGCGGGAGCATCGCTCTCCTATTTGTCTAAGGACTTCGTGTTATGAATCGAATTATCATTTACCTTAGTCAAGGATAGATTGGAGGTAATGCTGCCCAATAGATCTCGAGTGAGCGCGAATAGGAGAAGCTGTGAAAAGGTGCAAAGATGTTCTTCACCTTGTTGAAGGATTCGGGGCCTAAGACCAGTTTTGTGTTGTCCTAGTAGTAGCGGACCAAGCTAACCAAGAAGAACCGTTATCCGATTCTGAGAATCGACGACTTATTTGACCAACTGGTTGGGTCGATGGTATACTCTAAGCTTGACTTAAGGTCCGGCTACTATCAGCTTAGTAATAGGGAATGTGATATTCCAAATACAGCGTTCAGTACCCGCTTTGGGCACTATGAGTTCACGGTGATGCCATTCGGTCTGTCTAATGCACCGTCGGTATTCATGGACTTAATGAACAGAACGTTCTGAGAGTATTTGGATCAATTTGTGATCGTCTTCATCGACGACACTTTGGTATACTCTCAGTCGGAAGAGGAGCATGTAGGGAATCTGCACGCAGTTTTGAGCACCTTGAGGAGGAGTCAGCTATATGCCAAGTTATCCAAGTGCGAGTTTTGGCTATTGTCAGTAGCATTCCTTGGTCATGTTGTTAGTGGAGAAGGAATCGCAGTTGATCCGTCGAAGATAGAAGCGATCCAAGCGTGGCCTTTGTTGAAAAACGTAGCAGAAGCCCGAAGTTTCTTAGGACTTGCTGGCTATTATAGGCGCTTTGTGGAAAACTTCTTGAGGATTGCCCTCCCTCTCACTAAACTGACTAGGAAAGATCATAAGTTCGTTTGGTCGCCCGAGTGCGCACGAGCTTTTGAAGAGCTGAAGAGTCGTCTGACCACGGCGCCCATTCTATGCTCGCCATGTGGTACGGAAGGCTACGAAATTTATAGCGATGCCTCGGGGAGTGGTTTGGGTTGCGTCCTAGTGCAGTTCGGGAAGGTAATTGCCTACGGCTCCCGGCAACTGAAGGTTCACGAGAGGAATTACCCGGTCCATGATTTGGAGCTAGCGGTCGTGGTTTTCGCCCTCAAGCTTTGGAGGCATTATTTATATGGCGTGAAGATCGATATCTTTACCGAACACAAGAGCCTCAAGTACCTGCTGGATCAAAGGGAGTTGAATATGCGTCAAAGGAGGTGGATGGAGTTCCTTGGGGACTACACCTTCGACATCAAATACACTCCTAGTAAGGGAAATGTAGTTGCGGACGCGTTGAGTCGTCGGGCTCCCGCTCATGCAAATTGGATTTTGATGCACGATGAGCGTCTAATCCGCGAGCTGGAAGAAATGGAGATCATTTGCGTTGATAGAAGAGCGTCTACTTCAGCATGCTTGAACTGGACGGAGGTTCAATACGACCTTGCCGACCGAGTTTGACAGGCATTGGAGTTGGATGAGAGAATGAAACGCTATAAAGCGGAGACCGTTGATGGGTTAAACGCTGATTTCTCCTTCGAAGATGGCCTTATGTGGAAAGAGGGCAGATTGTGTGTCCCAAACATTGGCACTCTACGGGCGAAGTTGATGTACGAGGCTCATCATACCAAGTACTCGATCCACCCGGGGAGCACTAAAATGTACATGGATATGAAGAAACTTTTCTGGTGGCCGGGTATGAAGAAAGACATTGCCCTCTACGTGGACAAGTGTCATACTTGTGCATTGGTGAAGGCGGAATGTCAACGTCCCGGTGGGTTTCTGAAGTCCTTGCCGATTCCGGAATGGAAGTTTGATGATATTTCGATGGATTTCGTGCACGGATTGCCGAGATCGCAACATGGAAACGACGCCATCTGGGTGATCGTGGACCGATTGACAAAGGTATCACACTTCATTCCGAACTGGAAGGATGATTCTGTAGAAAAACTGGTCAAGTTGTACGTGGATAACATCGAACGGTTGCACGGGATTCCCCGTAGCATCGCCAGTGATCGCGATGGGAGGTTCACATCGAATGATTGGAGGCTGATTCATCAATTATTGGGTACCAAGCTGAAGTTTAGCACGGCCTTCCACCCGCAAATGGATGGACATACCGAAAGGACCAATAGGATGATGGAAGACATGCTGAGGATGTGCGCCCTGGATTTCAGAAAGAGATGGGAGGACCAACTCTATATGATCGAATTTGCGTACAACAATAGCTACCAAGCGAGTATAAAGATGGCCCCTTTCGAGGATCTTTATGGTAGGAAATGTCGCACACCGTTATCTTAGGCTGAAATGGGCGACACAAAGTTGTTAAAACGCAAAGACGTGGTTGAGGCGAATACATTGATTCGGGCTATTCGGGAGCGCTTGCTCATTGCCCAGGATCGGCAGGCAAAATATTACAATGCAAACCATCGGAACGTCGAGTTCGCCGTTGGTGATTGGGTGTACCTCAAGATCAAACCGTTCAAAGGAGTATCGAGGATCCGACGCTTGAAAAAGCTAAGTCCAAGGTACTTAGGACCGTTCGAGATCTTGGAGCGCATCGGTGAAGCTGCCTACCGGCTTGCTCTATCTTCGGAGCGGAGCAGGCTGCATGATGTATTCCACATCTCCGTGTTGCGGAGGGCTGTTAAAGAGCCTAATCTGGTTGTTGCGGTCAATGAAGTGTCGGTAGATGGTGGGCTAGCGACGAAAGTCAAACCCATTTGCATTGAAGACACTGAAGTGAAGTAGTTGCGGAATAAGTCCATTCGGATGGTGAAAGTTCGTTGGAATAATTGCGGGCGAGAGGAACTCTCTTGGGAAAGAGAGCAGTCGATGCTTGCGGAGTACCCCGAGCTATTTCTCTCAGGTAATTATTAACTGTAATTCCTACTATTACTGTTTTTGAAATTTCGAGGACGAAATTCTTTTAAGGAGGGTTGAGTTGTAACACCCCAATTTTGCGGAGCTGAGAGTTAACGACGGGCGTTAGGACTTCTTCTCGAGAAAACGCTGAGAAGGCGAGTTTTCTTGACGCACGATCGTGAGTTTTCTTAGCGCACGATCGCTCGACCGTGCGTGCTCTCCGACCGGCAAAGTAGAGGTTCTGTCGTTAACCGTGCGTTTTAACGCACGGTCGTGCGTTTTCTTCGATCCGACCGTGTGTGCCTTACACCCTACAAAATGGTGTATCTATCGTTAATCGTGCGTTTTAACGCACGGTCGTGCGTTCGACCGTGCGTTCGGAAACAGATCCGTAAACAGCAGAATCGGGTCGTCCGTTTGGTTTTCATCTCGATCGGACGGCTATGATTAGATGTTGGAGGGTATTAAGGCTTTGATGAGGGGTTATTCCCTCATAATTCCAAAGCTACTCTCTCTCCTAGGTTAGAGAAAGAAGAAGGAGGCAAGGAAGAAGAAGGAGAGATCCCGCCATTGACGGAGCTCCGGAGCTCCATTTCGCGAGCCGTTTCCAGATCTGGAGAGTGCAGCCCGGTGCGGTCCTTTCCCTCCGTGTAGAATCTCGGATCCATGGCAAAGAAGAACGCTCCTAGGGTAACGATTCTTTCTCCCGATCTTTGGACTTGTCATTTGTCCTCTCTTTCCTTTTTCTATGCTTGCATGAGGAATCCTTTTCACCAAATAGGTGAAGTGTAGGATTTCCTCAAGTTCTTTGGAACTCCAGGTAGATTGTGTCCATCCCCGGCATTATTGCATTTAGAAATCCGGTAGACGTGCGGATTTAGGCATTTCGTGTGAAGCCTATTCGTGGCTGTGAGCCCGAATCGGTGATGCATGATTTGCGACGTTGCATTTAGGTTAGGCCTAGAATGCGTGCTGGAGAATGACTCCGTGAAATCATCTATAGTATTGCGGGATTTAAGTGGAGGCGTCTTGTGAAGATCCTAACGAAAGCCCCATGCTTTGAGATTGGATGAAGGCAAACCTTCACCACGAAATTGATGTGGAGCGTCTTGTACCTCCTTCGTTAAGTATTTGTGAAGCCTAGGCCCTCGTGAATGGGTTAGGTGCGTAACTTATATTTTGTGTAGCACTTGCAAGTGCTAAACCCTTACAGGCCGAGGTGATGTCATACCTGCATCGTGTGTTCAATCGATGACAAGAGCACGGGAATTGGCTGATCTGAACCCGTTTCGAGGCGCGGCGGTAGGGGGATTTATCTCTTGTAAACCCGAACGACCTTGGGAGAGGTTGTGAAAGGCGTTTGGCCTAGACCGACAAAAAGCTCTTTTCCATCTAAAGTTTCCAGACTCATGATGGTGTTGGTGCTCGGGAAGAAGTACCTTTGGTGCATGCCTTGTGAGCATGGAGCGTGCGGTTGTGTGTACCCACGTTTGTGATGAATTTATGTTGTTAGCCTCATGCGATTGCTTAGGCGGTTGTGGGGAACCTTCGGGTGAACCCAACCAACATCCTGTGCATACCTAGGTTCCCTTCTCTTTGATGCTCAACCTAGAAGATTGATTGTGCTTGAAACCTCACCTTGTGTAGTTTGCACTTTCTTTATATTAGTACTTGTTGCTAGTATGGCTTGCTTGCAGGGAAGAAGCTCCGCCACCCCGGGAAAGGGGTGGGGTCGTTATAATTTGGTCAGCTGTGCTGACCGTTACTTTGTTTGTCAACGCTTGGTGGAATGTTCTTATGCAGGTGCAGGTGAGCCTAGCGGGAAATAGCGGGCGATGGTCCTTTTGCTGAGTTGGCCCTCGAAGGCCAGCCTCTTTACTGTTTTCCTTATATTGCCGTCCTGCGCGCCGATGTATGTTTTTGGAGTTTTGTGCATTTTGGAATGTAAGGCCCTAAGGCCGTAACTCTATATTCCGATTTCATTCCTATGATAGTGGACAGTTCTAAATGAAATGTTTTAAATCATTATGCTTCCGCTATTGTTTAGTATACTCTGTTGTAGTTCTTTCTGTTTATGACCTCTTAACGCCTAGCTAGTGTGGTTTGTATGGCGTGGGGTCCCAGCCGGACCTATTGTTATACGATTCGTACTGGCAGGGTGTTACACAACAATCTGGCACGCAGATCGAGCCATTTTTGGCAACCTTCTGGCTCCAGAATTGGTATCCCCTCCTACTGCGCTGCGGTAATGCTAACTCCCCGCGTTAGTATATATCATTCCCAGCCATCAGATCTCCTTCCTTTTCTACTCCTCAATCATCATCAACGATCACAAGACTTCCATAAGTTACCGTCGTGTGTTAGCCTTAATGCTTCGCGGTAAGAGTTGCCATATTTAGTCTCGACGACCTTCCTTTCTCGACGAATGTTTCCTTTTCGACGAAGTTTCTAAATCTGCACACGCTACTGCCAATGGTAGCATTAGCGCGCCGCGCTAGCACTAGAGCTTTGACCTGGTAGGGAATTCGACGTCTTTCTTTCTCGAACTACATAATTCCTCTCTTAAAATCACAAGGACCTATAACCAAGTCCTATTCCTATCCTATCCAGATCCTACTTAGACTTGCTGAATTCACAATTCATGTTGATTTTCACTTGCGGTTTTGATTAATTATGTAATCAAATTTCTTCTAAAAAAACTAATATTGGTGTTATGCATTAATGGAAACACAACCGGAAGCACTACCGCTCCTTATGTTGTGTGTTAGGTAGTCATCTTCTTCATTTTACACGAGAGTCTGAGAAAATACTTAATGTATTACGTAGACTTCCTGATTTCAAGACTTGAATGAATAGAACTTGGTAAACGCTCAAGTATGTGACAAATGATTAGTTCTCTAATCTCCTCATTTGTTATTAGCGTGGCCTTGGGTTTATATAGAATATGGATATTCATCCTTGAAATGTTCTTCTCTCTTGATCTTTTAGTGAGATTTAAGCGATCAAACCTGGTGATAACAATCTTCATTATTCAAATGAGGTGATTTTTCTAGCTCATAGACCCTAACGTTGAAGGATTATGATGACTTGGGAGGAAAGGATTGTTACAATAATGACGAGGGAGATAAGTTGCGAAGACTTTATGTTTCTAGGACAACCCAAGTCAATACCAAACTGGCTCGATAAACGAAGAAACAAGATTAGCTCCCCATAAATCTTGTGTTGAGTTTCTTCCACCCAAAAATATGGTAATTCCATGTATACGCATAATCCTTATGTGCATAGAGTCCTTAACTTGTAATTATACTAACTAAGTCCTCGCATCAAAGCACTTGTACGATAGTCCCTGAGACTTGTTGATATAGTACATGTTTTTGTCCCCAGAACTACCATTTACAAGAACCTTTCATGGGTCATGTGTGAGTTATCCTATAAAATGGTCTTCTCTAGGTTGGAATCCTCATTCGACATTTGTCATCCAATCCTTGTGATAGCTATTACAAGAATGGAAATGGGAAGTATCAACTTATAGGCATTAGAGTTAAACTTACGAGTTTCCTACTAATCTGATAGTAGATTACAAGCATCAAATCTCCTTGAGATGGTCCTATTTGTTTATGTTAGGGGTGTTAATATCACTTGGGAAGTGACGTGGGAATATTGTAGAGTAGGCCTTGAACACTTACACTTGCTTTCAACTCTTTCATTTAGTCACTTTGGGGTATCCTACTACTTGGTCATAGTATACCCGAGATTGATATCAGACTAGGATACATCACGAAATGTCTTGCTAAGTCAAAACAATATGGTATCCTAGTTAGGTTGGCACTAATTCTAAGGATTTGTGAACATACTAATGTGAATCACACATATGGGCACACTAATGCTTCCACTGCATCAGTTCATCCTCGAACTGAATGTGTAAGCAAAATGCCCAGATGTTTATCATGGACTTTATTATTCTAGGAACATGTGTCAGCAAATACTAGTTATAAAACTCTGCCTCCCAATAATTGAGCACGGCCGAGGGGAGTTTTATGCCCAGAACAGCTGCCTTGTAGTAGAGCCAGCACACGGGCCAACAATCACTACAAGATACATATCCTGCCGTAAAACACCATACATCACAAGCCAACCTATAAATTAATAACAATGATTGAAGGCATAAAGTTCACTGATTCACAATTAATATAAATATGTCCACACGAATACATTGAAAATGATGGAAGCATATATGATAATAATATTCCAATACATTTAGTACAAAATGAATATGTATACTACAAGGTGTCTAAATGCAACTGCGGAAGCTCTCAAAATTTCATATCTGTTATAGGAGGAGTTGGGATGTGCTGCATCATCACGTCATTACTTGTCTCCTTGACCTGGTTGTCCTCCTGCGCGGGTTACTAGTGTTCCTGCTGCTCATGCTCCTAAAATGATGTGGTACGATGACCGTTAGTCAAAAAGACTAAGCGGTTTTGGCATTCACTCCCCCGATGACTTATAGGCATCGGGCGGGAGGAAGGAATAGAAGGCTACAATATAAGCATTATGTGTATATCTAACTGTTGAAACCGATTTCTCGGTCTCCTGTGGAGCTCGGGGCCCTCACCGAAATGAGGGGCGGCTAGTCCTTACTGATCCTTCGAGGAGGGTGGACGGAAGATTAAGAATTCGACTAGGACCTTAATCACAGCAAGGAGGTCCCTCCACTAACCCGGAAGATCGTTGAGCGCTTCCCCTCCCAAGCCAAAGCTGAGACTTGGGCACCTCGGAGAGCTCTGGAAATGCTAACCAAAGAAAGCCTAAGGAGAGGGAAGCTGATGTGAGATCCCTCCAAAGGTGCCCTTAAGGTCCTATTTATAGATTTTCTGGTCTGGTCTGCAAATAACAGGATTCTGCCTTTTGATTTCACTATCTGCACCCCAAATGGGTCTGCTAACAGCCAAGCTCCGCTGTTTGGAGAGGCTAAGGGCAGACCACCAAGGGTAAAATGGTAAGTTGATCCTAATGATATATGGGTAAGGGGTTGCGAGAGCCCTACCATTGGAGTTCTCGCCGGCCTTCTCGCGGATCCTGCCCGCGGAAGGAGCTCTCGCGAATACTGCCCGCGGCATCTCCTTCGGAGGGTTGTTTTGCGAGAACCCTGCTGAAGGAGCTCTCGCGAAGACGAGGGTCTGCTGACTAGGTTCCCGCGAGGACCGCGTTGGCCCACTCTGGTGGTCTGCCGAGGTCTCATTGGCTGGGAGTCGATCTCGGCAAGGCCCAGATCTCGTCACTCCCGTCTCGCTCGATTTCCTTGCCTGGCGAATATCGGGGTTGTACACAATCCCCGCTCTTCGCGAAGACTAATGTCCTCGCGAAGAATCGTCCAACCCCTGATATTCGACCGCCCCCAGATGACCTGTCAGGAATCTTTGGTGGGACCCACCATGCAGGCTATAAATATCGTCCCGGACCCCCCATTGGTGCGCGTCGCTTCTTTCCCTTCCTTTCTTGTTCTAGCTGCCGGGAGATGCCAATTTCCGAAGAAGCAGAGGCTCGCCTGAGGGCGATGAGAGCCGGCGGGCTACCTACCACGACCAAGGTACCCACCTAGATGAACCGGCCGCCTCCCGCCCAGTCGCCAAAAGTCAAGAAGGCAAAGGCGGTTCGCCTCTCTGGAGATGACTCCGTGACGCTGGACTCCTCCCCGGACGATCGCTGCCCCGAGAAGGTATGAGTTATTCGAATTCACCGCAATGTTGTTCTTCACTAATTTTCACTCGCAGGATACTTTGCCGAACGAGAACATCGGAGAACCCGCTGAGGGGTCTCGCAAGAGTCCACAGGCGGACCTGAACTTTGCATGGAAGGATATCACCAGTATGATCTTAATCTCGCATACCGTAGTACTTTAACCCGTATATGACCTTCGTTACTATTTTCTTGCAGTTTCGCCCTTGAAGTCCCCGGCCCGCCCGTCGTCGCGGCCTCCATCTCCGCCTCCTCCAGGTAGAATCGTTGATAAGCCTGGGTTCCAGCTCCTGACGAGCGAGGAGACCGGTGGCTCCGCCCCGCCAAAGATTCCCCCGACCAATAGCACGGTTTATCCCGCTGGCCTGGGCAAATCTCTTTAC
This sequence comes from Dactylorhiza incarnata, assembly GCA_033032865.1. Classification (NCBI taxonomy): domain Eukaryota; kingdom Viridiplantae; phylum Streptophyta; class Magnoliopsida; order Asparagales; family Orchidaceae; genus Dactylorhiza; species Dactylorhiza incarnata. Next base: position 2,946,527 of record JAWHQI010000222.1, read on the forward strand.
CCCCACTATGGAAATGTGTTCCAGGGCCGTCCTTTGGGTTCTCGCCCCCCTCTCGGTAAGCGTTAAGGTCTCGCCGAAACCCTGCGTGATCTCGCGCTTGTTATTTAACCTTGCGTGATCTTGCAGACACTGGCGAGAATCCGCATACCGATTCTGAACTGGGCGACGACGAAATGTCCCCCCTTCCTGATCAGGTGGAGGAATTTCTAGGGGATCTGCGAGATCCCGAGATGATGAAACAGCGGGCCGCGGAACTCTTGCGAAAGCATGGGCGAATGCTGATGGACCTCAACATGCAGGCGAGACGGGACAGGGAAGCTGCCGAGGATAGACACGCGGTCCTGATGGAAGAATGTGCGAGGCTCCGGCAAGCAAGACAGCGCGATCAAGATGAGAACGCCACGACGCCGGAGGTGCACATAGCGAGGATGAGGGACTACGCCTACCTCACGGACCGGGAGGGTCGTTTGGCGGAAGAGTACTATAATTCTAGGGTACCGCCGAGGTCAGGGTCGCGGGGTGGCGGCCGGTGGAAATGGTTGCCCCATGATTCTCGCTAACTGCTGTGTCGTTGTGAACTCTTATTATTCGTAATGGGTGTCGTTGTTTTAGACAATCTCGCTATGGCTCGCAACTCGCATATTTGCCACATATGTTGGCTTTATTTCTTATAAGTATTACTAGCTTCTTACTATTTCTCGCTCGGTGCCAACAAGTCTACTTCATTTTCATATTATATTATGCTCGCGCGGACCTTCCGTTCTTGCCAAATATATTTCGAAAGTGTCGTTTGTACCCACCCCGCAGGTTTTTCTCGCCCGCGGACGTGATGTGATGTTTTTGTTGATACTCGTGCTCGCCGACGCTTGGACTTCTTCCCGCCTTTTTGTTTTGGCTATAAATAGGCGGTCTTTACTGAGCCAACCACCGCATTTATTCTCGATCTTCTCCTTCTTCTGCTGCAGAGCTCTCGCTCTTTCTTGTACTCGCATCCTTCCCCTTCTCGCAGGTCTTCCAGATGGGTGGCGACGCGGAGTCGGAGGGTTGGCGGAGGGTCACGAAGGCCTTTGCCGAGCATAGCTTCTTCACTTGCAATCTGACCGACGAAGAGTACTTTAGCGTGATCGCCGATTTCGTTCTTCCCCCGTTCGAGGCACGTCTCCCTAGCGAGGACGACGTGATCAACGACCCGTTGGTCGCGAGTTGGCCATCCCAATCGCCCACTTCGCGGTCGGTTTGCGCCTTCCTTTGTGGCCTGAAGTTCGCCAGGTAACAATCGTTCTCGCTTACCTTCTGTTTATTTTGCCACTTGAGTCTCGCTCGCCACGTGGATTGATCCTGTTCTCGCTGCCTGTTAGGTGCTCAAGCATTATGGCGTGGTTCCCGGCCAGCTCACACCCAATGCCATGGCGGTGGTCATCGCCTTCGCCTGCTACCTCCGCGAGGAGCGAATAGAGTTCAGCCTTCCTGTCTTCCGGAAGTTGTTCTCCTTCCGCGCCTACAAAGATGGGACAGCCTATTTCGTGGGCACAGGCCCGAAAGTGGTTGAGACCGTCAACAAGGCCCACTTCTGGGCCCAAAAGTTTGTCGTCGTCAAGGGGAACTTCGGCAACATTCCCTTCTCGCTGATTCAACATAGCGAGACCACTTACCGGCCCACCGCCCTCGGCGGCCATGACGCTCTCCTCCATCAGTTCTTCTGTAAGAAGAACTTCGAAGTCGTCTACCTCCGCCGCAACCTAGACAAGCTGCCTCCGGTCTTCGCCGGGGAAGGTAAAAATCTCGCCTAACATCTTTGTCTCAGTCCGCTAGCATATCATACTCATCCATATTATTGTTCGTTTTTAGGCGAGCGAGATCTTCCCCTTCACCCCCCCTACGCGAGCAATCGGAAAACCGACGCCACTATGGCCCTCGCTACTATGGGGGCGGAAGCTTGCCGAGGCGATGTCACCCCGGCCGAGCCCTCCTCTCGCAAGAGATCGGGAGCTTCCGGCAGTCATGCTGCCCCTCCGAAATCTCCGCCCAAAAAGAAAAGCAAGAAAAGCACAGCCTCGCTCGCTCCGTCAAAAGGTAAGGATCGTCGCGAGACTGCCTTCGATGAGTTTGACCTCACCGGCCTCTCGGAGGGCGAGGACGAAGAGCCTTGCCAGGAGGCGGTCAGGGCCTCGGTCCTCCCCATCCCGGTGAATCATTATAATTTCAGGCTCGGCCAGAGGCGTCGGGACGAGACTGGCGAGCCCCTCGTCACCTGGAAGCCGGAGACCAACAGGGTGGACATCTCTTCTATCCTCCCCTCCTGGGTGGAGAAGGAGACCGTCAGTGGTCACGCCTTCGACTTCTCGTTCGCACTTTATGGTCGCGAAGATGCGGGGTCTTATAAGGATGAGACCGCGAGGACCCTCGCTTACGAGAGCGCGAGGTCCCAGCTGCGTTCTGCCGAGCTCGGCCATATGACGGGGAGGCGTTGCTTACAGCTCGAGCTTCAGAATGTGGAGCTCGCGAGGTCCTACCAGGGAGTTCTTGCCGAGAACGCGCAGCTGAAGGAGAAGCTGCTTGCCGCGGAGGGCAGGGTGGTGAGTCATCTAGACCTACTTCCTCCTTTCCCTTGGTCTTTTCTCCTCTCTAACGGAACTTATTCGCAGGATGTCGAGGCTGCCGGGAGGGCCAACGCTCGCATCAAGAATTTGGAGGGCGAGGTGGCAGGGCTGAAGGCCCTAAATAGCGACCTCACTCGCGCCGCTGTTCCCCCCTCGCCTCACCGTTTAAAAGAAGACCGGCGAGCGCGAGATGAAGAGATGGGCGTGGGATCTATAGAGTCGGCTCGCTACATTTTTTCGGTGGCGAAGGCGATCGGCCTTTTGGCGGATAATGCGGCCGACATGACCCTAGAAGACATCGTCCCGGAGCTCTTCCTCCCTCTTCCGCCAGTGATGGACAGTGACGACGAAGAAGGATCTGCGGGTGGTTCCTGAATCTCGCCGCTATTCCCCCTTTTGTGTTGTAATTTTTGATCGGCGAGATCACCGGAGATTGTAACTAATGAAATGTAGAATGCAGATTTTGTTTTGTTCACCGCTTTCCCTTTCTCGTTTTGTTATTTTCACTTGTCGAACGTCTCGTCCCTGCTTATCTCGTTATCCGCTTTCGCGGAGGTTATTCTCGCGGTGGTTCTTCTCGCGCCGTACGTTATTGGGTAGGTGCATGTGGGACGCTTTGGCTGCTCGGGCCTTTCGCCGTTTGCCCTAGGCTTATCACGCCTTTTGATATGCGTATTTTCTTTAGGTTTCGCGGGGCATTTTTCCTTTTGGCGAGAGCTCGGCTCTTACCCGGTGCCGGCAAACTTTCTGTCGAGGACCGAGTGTTTGGGACCGTATAGGGTTGATCCTCGCCACTCGCGTGGTGTGAAAATTCTCCTTGCCGAGCGAGCAGACCCACCGAGCGAGAAGGAGTTTGCTAGCATAAAGACCTGTTATCCTTCCGGCCTCTCCAGAGATCAACCTGAACCCCCCGTCTGGTGAGAGCCCGGGAGCGGAATCGATCTGGGGCATTCCAGCACCAACATATCCAACCTTGCCAGCCTCTCCAGAGATCAACCTGAACCCCCCGTCTAGTGAGAGCCCGGGAGCGGAATCGATCTGGGGCATTCCAGCACCGACATATCCAACCTTGCCAGCCTCTCCAGAGATCAACCTGAACCCCCCGTCTACTGAGAGCCCGGGAGCGGAATCGATCTGGGGCATTTCAGCACCGACATATCCAACCTTGCCAGCCTCTCCAGAGATCAACCTAAACCCCCCGTCTAGTGAGTGCCCGGGAGCGGAATCGATCTGGGGCATTCCAGCACCGACATATCCAACCTTGCCAGCCTCTCCAGAGATCAACCTGAACCCCCCGTCTAGTGAGAGCCCGGGAGCGGAATCAATCTGGGGCATTCCAGCACCAACATATCTAACCTTGCCAGCCTCTCCAGAGATCAACCTGAACCCCCCGTCTAATGAGAGCCCGGGAGCGGAATCGATCTGGGGCATTCCAGCACCAACATATCCAACCTTGCCAGCCTCTCCAGAGATCAACCTGAACCCCCCATCTAGTGAGAGCCCGGGAGCGGAATCGATCTGGGGCACTCCAGCACCAACATATCCAACCTTGCCAGCCTCTCCAGAGATCAACCTGAACCCCCCGTCTAGTGAGAGCCCGGGAGAGGAATCGATCTGGGGCATTCCAGCACCAACATATCCAACCTCGGCACAGCAGTAGTTAAAAGCATAACAAATGAAAGTAAGACATTGATTAAACAACATAATAAAGCTTTCAAGGGTAGAATCGTTTCAAATCATCCCCACTCCGAGCTCGGTCGAGAGGTACCCCTTCCACATCCTGGAGATGATACCCCCCCCCCCCCCCCCCCGACTTGAGCACCTCGCTTACGATATATGGGCCCTCCCAGTTGGGGTTAAGCTTACCCACCGCGGCCCCTCTGCCAGCCGCATCGACCTTCTTCAGAACTAGGTCCCCTTTCTGGAAGTGCTTGATCCGGATGTGTTTGTCAAAATATCGAGCCATCCGCCGTTTGACCTCTTCCTGTCTGATGGTAGCCAAGCCTCGGAGTTCTTCCACCAGGTCCAAGGACAGCCTCTGCTCTGCATTGTTGCCTTCCAGCCACTCTTCATCCCCCTCGCCCGCGGCGATCACCCGGGGGGTCTTCACCTCAAACTCTATGGGGAGAACGGCCTCGGACCAGTGAGAGAGCTTGAATGGAGTCTCCCCGGTGGCGGTATTCGGAGTAGTCCTCATGGCCCAGAGGACGGAGGGTAGTTGTTCCACCCAACTTCCTCGTAGGTTTTCCACTTTCTTTTTTAGCAGGTTGACGATTATCTTGTTCGCCGCCTCCACCTGCCCATTGCTCCTCGGGTGGTGGACCGAAGCAAACCTGAGGTCAATGCCGAGCTGAGTGCAAAAGCCGACAAACTCTTCACTCGCAAACTACGGCCCATTGTCCGTCACTATAGCTAGAGGGAGTCCATGCCTGCAAATTATTTCTCCCCACACAAAATTCCTTACAACCTGAGAGGTTACCTTAGCAATTGCTCTCACCTCTACCCACTTGGAGAAGTAGTCGATCATGACCAGTAGGAACTTCCTCTGGCCGCTGGCTTGGGGAAAGGGGCCGACCAGGTCCAACCCCCATATGGCGAAGGGCTAGGGGGGCGTGATGGTCCGGAGCCTTTGAGCGGGGAGGAGTTGGAGCGGAGCGTAGAGCTGGCACTTCGGACACTTTCTTGCGAACTCTGCCGCATTCTTGCTGAGAGTGGGCCAGAAGTAGCCTTGCCTCAACACCCTCCCTTCCAGGGTCCGACTCCCGGAGTGACTGCCGCACTCCCCGGAGTGGATTTCTTCCAGCACTCTCGGGACCTCCTCCTCGGAGACACAACGGGCCAGGAGTCCCGAGAGGGTCTTTCTATATAGCCCCCCTGCATGCAAAGAGTAATAGGCGGACTTATACCTGAAGCGTCTCTTGTCCACATCCTCTCCAGGGAGCTGCCCGGAGGATAGGAAGGTGATGAACGGATCCATCCACGAGGCTTGTTGATCCACTTCCATCAATTCTCCTTCCTCGATGGAGGGCCGGAAGAGTTCCGAAGTCGTCCCCCCCGCTCGGGGACCGAACTTGGCTAGGAGGTCCGCCTGGGTGCTCTCCTCCCTCGGCACGTGCTTGATTGAGAAGGTGCGGAACTGCCCAATGACCCCCTTAACCTTTTCCAGGTATAGTAGGAGGGTTGTGTCCTTTGCTTCAAACTCTCCTTTGATCTGGCATGCTACCACCATGGAGTCCGTGGAGACCTCCACGTCCTGCACACCCAGTTCTCGGGCCAGCCGAAGGCCCGCTATCACTGCTTCATACTCAGTCTGGTTGTTGGTGATTGGGAAATGGATGTTTAAGGCTTGCTCAATCCGAGTCCCCTGAGGACTCACCAGGACTATTCCCCCTCCATAGGAGTATTTTCCCGACGCTCCGTCCACCAACATCTTCCATGCTTCTGGGGGAGGTGGCTCGTGCTCCCCCACTTCGGCCGCATAGTCGGCCATGAAGTCTGCCACCGCTTGAGCCCTGATGGATGTCCTGGGTACGAACGTGATATTGAATTCGCTTAACTCCACGGACCACTTTGCCAACCTTCCTGAGTGCTCCACCCCTTCCATGATTTTGCGGAGCGGATGGTCCGTCACTACTTTAATTGAATGGGCTTGAAAGTAAGGTCGGAGCCTCCGGGCCGACACCACCAATGCGAAGGCTAACTTTTCTAGGATCGGGTACCGGAGTTCCGACTTCTTCAGCACTCAGCTGACGTAGTAGATAGGGAACTGTTTCTTTCCCTCCTCCCGGATCAGCACGGAACTTACTGCTTCGGATCCTACCCCTAGGTATAGAGATAGGTCTTCCCCTGGCCTCGGTCCCTGGAGCAGAGGGGTTTGGGTGAGCTGTTCTTTCAGAGCCTGGAAGGCCTTCTCGCACTCCGGGGTCCATTCAAACTTCTTGTTTCCCCGCAGTACTTTGAAAAAAGGTGCACACTTTTCCCCCGCCTTGGAGAGGAATCTGCTGAGCCCAGCCAATTTCCCTGTGAGGCTCTGAACCTCCTCCGGATTTCTTGGCGACCCCAGCTCCATCACCGCTTTAACTTTGTCAGGGTTGGGTTCCACTCCTGCGGGGGTGAGCAAATGGCCCAGGAACTTCCCTCGGCTCGCCCCGAAGACACATTTTAGGGGATTGAGCTTCATCTTGTACCGCCGCAGGGTCCCAAATGTCTCTTCGAGGTCTCGGAGGTGAGTCTCGAGGTCTCGGCTCTTAACCATGAGGTCGTCGACATAGACTTCTAAATTTCTTCCTTTCTGCTCGCGGAAGACCCTATCCATCATCCTTTGGTACGTAGCCCCTACGTTCTTGAGCCCGAAGGGCATCATCTTATAGCAATAACATCCAACCCCCGTGATGAAGGAAACATCCTTGATGTCCGGGGGATGCATGCGGATTTGATGGTAACCTGAAAAAGCATCTAAGAAAGACATTACAGAAAAACCAACGGCTGAGTCAACCAGCGCGTCGATTCTGGGCAGGGGGTAGCAATCTTTCGGGCATGATTTATTAAGAAGCGAAAAGTCGATACACATACGCCACTTACCTCCTCCATTCTTTACCATAACGACGTTGGAGACCCAGCCTGGATACTGGATCTCCGATACAAACCCGGCCTGCAGGAGTTTGCCCACCTCCTCGCGGATAGGCCCTTCTAGCTTGTCCGCGACGGCCCTCCTCTTCTGACGGATGGGGCGAGCGCCGGGGTCGAGGTTGAGGCGATGGCACGCCACATCCGCGTCGATCCCGGGCATTTCCGCGGCGCTCCAAGCGAAGACGTCCACGTTCTTTTGTACGCAAGCCAGAATCTCCGCTTGATCTCCTGGGCTGAGTTCTCCGCTGACCCGGACTTTTTCCACCACCCCCAGCCGGGTGGTGACCTCGAGCTCCACGACCTCATCCACAGCCTCCAACCGGGACTGCTCTCCCCAATCCCTCTCCTCTTCGGCACAAGTGGGAGCCCGGGTCTTCTCCTCGACTTCCTTCTCTACCGCCATCAGCTCTTCCGCCCATCCCTCCAGGGCCTTCTCTTCTTCTTCCTCTCCTTCCGCCCGGGGTACCTCAGCTACCCTTTCCTGGGCATGGACTTCATCTCCCTCCTTCTTCTCCTCGGCTACCTCCAAACCTCTGGCTTCGGCCGCCTCCTCCATCATCTTATCCCACTCCTCAGCTTCTCCCATCCAGGAGATGGTGTTGACAGCCGTTACGTAGCACTGTCTTGCCACCTTGGGATCCCCCCTGATCCGCACCTGGACCCCTCCGTCGTTGAACTTGAGGCACTGTTGAAAAGTGGAAGGGACACATCGGAACGCGCTGATGAGTGGTCGTCCGAAGATGGCGTTGTAACTGCTCGGGGCATCCACTATGACAAAACGACAGTTCCGGGACTGCCCACCCAGGGTCACATGAAGCCCTACTCCTCCTTCTACTTCCTTCCTCTCCCCCGAAAATCCGAACAGAGGGCCATCTGAGGCCAACACCCTTCTGGGTTCCACCTCCATCTTGTCGAATGCCTTCTTGAAGATGACATTGACCGAACTCCCGTTGTCCACTAGGATTCGGGAGACGGTGAAGTTCTCGATCGCCGTCTGGATGACCAGCGCGTCGCAGAACGGGTCCTCGTAGCTCGACATGTCCTTCTGGGTGAAAATAATTTTTTCGGCCGGGGGTGGAGCGGTGGATGTTGACGCTACGCTCCGGCGGTAGATGGTATGGAGACTAGCCTTGCAGGTTGCCTCCACCCCTACCCCCCCATGGATCACTCCGATCCCTCCTCTATTCCCCAGATCTGCTCTATCCTCACACCTTTCCTCCTCCTCCTCTCGAGGTTCCACCTCCACGATCCTTAATGGCTGCTGCTGTGGTGGCGCGGGCGCTCAGCCCCTCTTCACCTCTAGGAACTCCGGACAGGTGTCCGTTGAGTGGCCTTCCACATCGTGGAAGATGCAATATGGCACCGCCACTTCCCTTGCCTCGGCCTCTGCCACCCTATTCCTTCTTCTCCTAGCGGCCGCCATTTCCGCTTCTCCTCCCCTTCCCCTTCCTCTTCCTCTTCCTCGTCCAATCGCCATGGCCTGCTGGGGAGGGGGAGGCATTTGCATCGGACCTTGCCTCCACCCTAACTGGGGGGCCTCCATTGACCTCCGACATGGTTACCCCTTCCTGGGCCGTAACCTCTTCCCTGCCCTTGCACTCCTCCCCCTTGCGGCCTCCATTCCCCCTCTGGGGCCCGGGGTTCTTCCCTTCTCCTGACCTCCTGCTGCCTCACCTCCGGCTCACTGAGCTTTGCTAACCTCCTGGTGAGCTCCGGATTGGCTTCCTCACTTGCGACTTCCTCCGACACCCTCTCCATCAGCTCTTCAAAGGAGACGGGGGCTTTTCTCTTCAACGCCATCTTAAAGAAACTCTCTCTCAATCCGACCGTGAAGGCGAGTTGGAGTGCAAATCCTGGCATCTCCTGAGTGAGCTGTACTTCCTCCTGGAACCGATCGGCATACTGAGCCAGCGACTCCCTGGGTCCCTGTTTTACTGTGAAGAGGGAATCAGCATCCTTCTTCCTCTTCTTTGAGGTCGAGAACCTCAGCAAGAAACTCTAGCGCAAATCTTCGAACGAGTAGATTGACCTTGCAGGGAGATGATGGAACCAGTCCCTGGCCTTTTCCTTGAGGGTGACGGCAAAGAGCCGACACTTGAAGGCATCCGACATCGGCCTGATGGAGACCGAGTCTTCGAAACTCTGCAGGTGTTGGACAGGGTCATCTCGACCGTTGTAGTATACCCGGTCCCATTCTCCAAATCCCCCAGGGACGGGTGCGGAAAGCACCAGCTCGCAAAAGGGGCTCCCTCCACCTGTCGCTCTTCCTGCCTCCACTCGTCCCCCAAGCTCGCTCGCCAAACTTGAGCTCGCCGGGACTGTGCTTACGAGGACGGTGCTCGCCTAAACCACCCCGACAGTCGCCGCTTCCTCTTGGCATGCACTCGCCAGTGACGCGCTCGCCGGGATGGAGCCCGCCAGTGCTGAGCTCGCCGGCACGGAGCTCGCCGGACTGGCGAACAGCACCCGCCCTTCCTGGCTCTGGCTTAAGCTGATGGCAACTTCTTTTCCAGCCCTTCCTCCTGGTGCCCTCTCGCCGACTGCTGTTGGGGGAGTGGTCGCCTGAGGTGCCGGGGTCGCGAACTCACTTCGCAGAGCTGTGACCGTGAACCCCAAGGTGTCGAGCACCTCCTTTCTGAAGTCTGCGAGCATCCTGGCCATCGCCGCCTGGGGTGCCTCGCTGATCTCCTCGCCTTGCTCCTCGTCTCCCGCCATAACCCTTCTCTGGGAATTTCTTGAACCAGCCACGCTCCACGCTCACCGCACCAAAATGTTGAAACCGATTTCTCGGTCTCCTGTGGAGCTCGGGGCCCTCACCGAAATGAGGGGCGGCTAGTCCTTACTGGTCCTTCGAGGAGGGTGGACGGAAGATTAAGAATTCGACTAGGACCTTAGTCACAGCAAGGAGGTCCCTCCACTAACCCGGAAGATCATTGAGCGCTTCCCCTCCCAAGCCAAAGCTGAGACTTGGGCACCTCGGAGAGCTCTGGAAATGCTAACCAAAGAAAGCCTAAGGAGAGGGAAGCTGATGTGAGATCCCTCCAAAGGTGCCCTTAAGGTCCTATTTATAGATTTTCTGGTCTGGTCTGCAAATAACAGGATTCTGCCTTTTGATTTCACTATCTGCACCCCAAATGGGTCTGCTAACAGCCAAGCTCCGCTGTTTGGAGAGGCTAAGGGCAGACCACCAAGGGTAAAATGGTAAGTTGATCCTAATGATATATGGGTAAGGGGTTGCGAGAGCCCTACCATTGGAGTTCTCGTCGGCCTTCTCGCGGATCCTGCCCGCGGAAGGAGCTCTCGCGAATACTGCCCGCGGCATCTCCTTCGGAGGGTTGTTTTGTGAGAACCCTGCTGAAGGAGCTCTCGCGAAGACGAGGGTCTGCTGACTAGGTTCCCGCGAGGACCGCGTTGGCCCACTCTGGTGGTCTGCCGAGGTCTCATTGGCTGGGAGTCGATCTCGGCGAGGCCCAGATCTCGTCACTCCCGTCTCGCTCGATTTCCTTGCCTGGCGAATATCAGGGTTGTACACTAACCAAGCAGGTGCCAAGTCAGTGTTATCATTATCATAACAGTTGTTATTCTAAGAGTAATATCATAAATAATTATATACTATAGCAATTATACAAGTAAGAGCAGTAATATCTTAAGTTTCGTACTAAGATACGGTTGCACCCTACTCTTGTTTTGAGATTAGCATAATCTTTAAGTAAACTCTCTTCTCTCCACCACAGACATTTTCTTTGTGATAGGTGTCATATAAGAGAACTCAAAACGTGTATACTTTATGATTACAAGTTTCCTGAAATGTAGTGAGCGAACCTTAGAAATAAAATTTAAGGAAGAAGTTTTGGTGGATGAGTTATGACCTTTATTGGGGTTAAGTAAGAGTCATGTTATACAAGAAGTATTGAATGTTTAATATATTTATCGTTAATCACTAGTACCACTCTTCCATGGACAATACACATGGGATCGACCTCTTCAAGTGTACTCTAAATGATACTTTCATATTCTTATCTTTAATCTCGTAGCCCTAACTTAAAATTTCAGGGATAAAATTGTTTCTTCATTTATTGGATTTGTCTCATCCCAATTTGAACTAGACCCCTTGACTGACATGTGTCACTTAGAGTGGCTTGTACAAGGTAGTAGTCTCAAGATCCTAGTGTATAACCCATATTCTTCGAGGGTAGGACTCATCCATGCCATATGGGCAGGAGTCAAAGTCAATGGTCAAATAAAAGACAACAAGCAGCTCACCAGAGGCATGTAATGCCATGTGCGAGAATCAAGGTTACTCCCCCCAAATTGGCGACTATAGTAGGCCTCAAAGTTACTCGCACGGGTGGGAGACTATCATCAGCCCTCGGGCCTACTCGAATATGAGCGAGTAACAGTCACAACTCGCTAGACATTACTGATGTCCTTGCTTAGTCTCTTATTTATCAGGTTCAACTATCCTATCTCACAGGGGGAAGGCATAGTCGTATGCATCCCCCCTCAAGATTTGTCTATAAATAGACCCTCGAGGGTACCAAGAATGGCACTTGAAAAATCAGAGCTCAACCCCCCCATATAGGCAAGATCCTTACCAAGTCAGTGCCTTCCTAGTAGCAGGCTCGACCATCCTTTGGTTTTGGAGGGGAAGTATCTTTTGAGCTTTTGGGTATGTGGTGGGACCTCCCTGCCGTAGCACTTGGTGTCCTATTGTTACTGTTTTAGCCTCTTTGTCATTGTCAGTTAAGCCGTCTAATTGGATTGTTGGGTGAGTAGCCTCTGGCTGCATTGATCCGAATTTTGGAGTCAGGATTTTCCTGGCTTCTTCCTTGCACGGAGTGTACGACATCCTCGCCTCATCGCATGACTCCATCCGGAGATGGTAGTCCCCCTCGGCGAGCAGGGAAGGATCCAATGGAGGAAGAGCCGGAGCGACCAAGGAGGCCACAGTTCTATCAGTAGAGCTCGCAGGGAATCCAATTTCGTGAGGTGGATGACCAGGCAAGATCCCATGATACTCGCCCATATGGCGAGTATAGAGGGGTTGCTCGCTAGGTTGAGGATCGTCGCCATTCAGGTGGGAGTAGTCCATTATGTGAGGAAATTCTTGCCGCTCTTGTGCCGAAGGGATTTAGAGGACCCGTGATGACTTACTATTCTAGGAGATATGATCCTGTCTGTCATCTCCAGTGGTTCGAGGATGAAGTCTCCATCTGAACTATGTCTGATTGAAATTTTTAGAGTTAGGGTTAGGATTCTTGTAGAGCCCTTGTTTGATTAGATTCCGGCAGGCGTTTTCGAGGAGTCCGGCGAGTACTCCTACTTCGAGGAACTAATCGTTATCCTATTGAGATGATAGAAGTAACAGTCTTTCCCTATTTCAAAATATTGGGGGAAGCACCTCGAGTACGGTGCCGAAATTCTTTTTTATTAATTTATATAGAAAAGGGGCTTTTGTAGAGTTTTTGAAAATAATTATCCTAACTAATCTTTCGATGAAGGCAAGTATACCTTATTGCGTATAGTACAAGATACAACAACAACAACAGAACCCATATAGTCCCCAATCATTGGGGGTATGGGCGAGGGAAGATTGGAAACAGACCTAACCTTTGGCCCTATGCACAAAGTGGCTTCCATCAGAGGAGAAAGACCGAACCTGTATAGTACAGGATTTTCATAGAAAATAATATCAAGGTCATATTTTTCCAAGGTCGTGTTGATTATTTCTATTTTGAGGATGCGCTATTATCTTATCGATAAAAAAAGACTTGATTTGCAATAATTTAAGATGCAGAAATAACGATAATCACGAGCTTGGTGTGCGTTTAGCAAAAACCAAGAAAAAGTGATAAAAGGGAAAAGAACGCACTAAATGAAAAACCCACGCACTCTACTGGAATTTAAATGACTGAAATTGAAGAAAGCAGAAAATTTACCCTCTAAACGCACGCACTCTACGGGAATTTAAAGAAAGCGGTAAAAGCTAAGCTATGAATAAAACGCATTTTATACTCATACATGCACACACTCAACATAAAAGAAAAAAAAATAAAAGCAACTAAGCTAAGAAAAGAAGAGCAATAAGATGAAGAACAAGCATATTTCATTAAGCAAAGAAAATGTTACAAAACTAGGAGAGAGAAAGTGCAAAAAAAGAAGAAAGAGAAAATTACAAAAATAAGAAAAACACAAAAGTGGATCACAATTCCCAAAAAAGACTTGAAATTGTGAACCCTTAAACATCAGCTGACCCCTCCTATTTATAGGCAAAATTTTGGAATTACACGCCCCCGATAATGGGCATCACTCGGGGCGTGTAAGCTGGTCTGCGGATAGGGGGGCAGCTGGCATTCGGCGTGGCTGAGGGAGACTTTTTGGGCTCAGAGTTGATGGAACACGGGCATGACCCAAATGTCATGGGCGTGACCAATGTTGGAAGGCAGCGGCATGACCAGGGCATGACCTAAATGTCATGGACATGACCCCAATGTCACGGGCATGACCGATGTCGGCAGGCGATGGCATGAATAGAGCGTGACGGCTAGTGTGTCCTTGGCTTCGGGAAGAATTGACTAGTCACGGGCGTGACTCGTTTGACACGGGCGTGACTTTGTTGATCATTGGGTCAATCGGCTGATGCTTGGTCTGCAGATAGACGAAGCCGTACACAGGCGTGACCCATATACACGGCCTCGGTCCCGGGTGTGACCGAGGGCGTGACTTGACATTTGTTGTAGGTTGGCGGTAGTGAGCTGTAATTAGCAAAATAAGCAGACACGCCCTTGGTCACGGGCATGACCAAGGGCCCGACCTGAAGAAAAATTAGAAAATATAGAAAAAAGAAAATATATTAAGTTAGAAAAGTAAATAAAAATAAGCATTTTATTCTTTAATTTATATATAAAATTTACAAATTTAAACAAAAATGTATCAAAAAGACTATAAAAATTAGGTATTATTACTATTTATCAAATACCTCATACTTAAGCTTTTGCTATTCTAGAGCAAAAGTAAGAGATACTCATAAGACATTTAATAGAATTTCTAATTTATCAAAATTTTATTTAATCGAAAGTAGGCTTGAAATAAATTTAGGAGATTTAAATAGATAAGTCATATATCGTGATAATGATTTAAAAAGAGCGAAAAAGTTTTAGCTAACAAGACTTTTAAGGTTAGCTAAATAGCGACCTAAATAATTGTAATTTATTAGCACCATGATTAGAATAGAATCATGCGAACTCTTTATAGAAATTTTTTAAGAATAATCAAAATTTACTAATTATGCTCTCTCAAAAAATTTTAATATATATCTAGTTTTCAATTTTATTGGCTAAGGGGTAGGGGATGCTTGGTAAGAGAAGAGACTTTTGATTTAGGGGTGATGAATTTTATCCTCTCACCCCACTCAATTTTGTTTCTTTTGGATAGAGAAGGGAATGAAATCTTATTCCCATTTTTTTCTCTTCACAAATACTCAATGCTTATGTTTACGGAATGAAATCTTATTCTCATTGACATAAGATCTTTTTAAAAAAAAATTGAATTAATTGGGTACCTATGTTTACGAAATGAAATCTTATTCCCATTGACATAAGATCTTTTAAAGAAAAAATTACCAAGAATATGGAATAATAGGTAAGGGGTTTAGAAATTTCTAGAGTTTATAAATTAAGAAAAATTTTGAGAGCAATTTTTAGTAGATTTAGAACATTCCTAAAGTTTCACAAGTTTGAAGTAGGAATAATTAAAGTCTAAAGACGGTCTGCCAATATAATACAACAAGAAGCTATTTAGGGTTAACTTGAAGTAGTGCTAAAAAGTTTGTTCTCTAATTAAATTAAAATTACAATGTGTTCTTTACAACTAAAAATTCCAAAAATCTAAATCTTACAAACTATGATACAAATAAGAGTTTTGGCAAATCAAAAATAGTGAAAAATGCTTATAAATAATCTCAAATTAGTTTTGGAAAATAAAAGGCTAAGTAGGCTTATTAATTTTTTGGATTTTCGGGTTATTTTATCATTTTGTTTTTAGATTTTGGGGGTTTTAGAATTTTTTTGAAATTTTTCTAATTTATTTACAAAGTATGAATTTTTTTTGGATTTGGGGGTTTTTGAATTTTTTGGGATTTTTTGTAAGTATTTAATTTTTGATTTTGGGGTTTTTTGAATTTTTGGGGGTTTTTTCTAAGTTATTTACAAAGTATGAAAAAAATTTTGGATTTGGGGGGTTTTTGAATTTCTTTGGATTTTTTCTAAGTATTTAATTTACAAAATTTTAAAGAACGGAAAATGATACCCCCCCCCCCCCATACTTAAAACTCAACATTGTCCCCAATATTGTAATTTAAGTATGAAGAAGTAAGAAAGAAAATGCAGTTTGTACAGAAATTAAAAGACGAGAAAATGCAAAAATATATTAGAAATAGAAAAGTAAAAATATTAGATAAATATGGGGTGCCTCCCACGAGCGTTTTGCTTGAAGGCCACTAATATCGCATCCTCGCCCCGGCGCAGTTGATCTTCTATCCTCGCCAGCCTGCCCAACGAGCCCATACTCGCCTGCATTCTGACCAGCTCGTCATGATGGAGTTGTTGACAATGCTCGATCCTCGCGATCCGGTGCTCCAGGTCATGGATGGACTGGAAGAGGGACTCTGTGCCAGCTAGCCGAGTCTCAAACTCTTCCAACTTCGCGACCCGCACGCACTTCCAGCTTGGTCAGGCGGTGATGAGGTTCGATGATCGCCAGACGCTCAACCTTCGCTTCCAGCTCAAGCTACGCGCATGCGACCTTATCTTGATACTCGCGGGATGGGAGCCCAATGGCGTCGATCAACGCCCCTCCCCCCCCCCCCCCCCCCCCCCCCCGGCATTGTAGCACGAGCTGCAATTAGAGACAGAAGCAGCAGGGAGTCAGCCACAAGTCCAATAAAGGAAGTAGTGACCGTAGTAGAAGCGACAATTATCGGGCCGAGAAACTTCACTCCACGCATTGCAATGAGGACTGCAAGATCGCTTTCGATCAGAACTCTTAACTCGGTGTGTAGAAGGACTATGATGAGCAGTATCCCGCCGGCCTGAAGAAGATCCGCCGAGATGCTCCCTGCTCGGAGGCATCTTTCCCCGGCTGCGACCATCCACTTGTCATCATCCCCCTCTCGGGTCAAAGAAGCCTAAAGGACCTACAATCCCGCCGTGCCGCAAGGATTCTGCCGGGTGGGTCGAGGGAGCGGTTGACGAAGAAGGACGCTGATCGCCTGGATTACTAGCGGGAGGCGGCAAAGGAGGTGGTGGGGGAAGACCACCCATGGGCAACTGCGACGTGCTCGCCAGTGCTAGTCGTGATGAAACCGGCGGCGGTTGAGGTAGACTACTCGCCGGAGGAGCCCCTTGATCTCCCACAGGCCTCTTGTCAGCAGACGTCGAAGGCGAGCCATAGAGGACCCGCACTGAGCAACTTCTTCGAGACCCCGTATGGGAGTCCAGCGCGATGTCGGTGATGATCGCAGAGGAGGGACGTCTAGATGCTCGTCCAGAGATCAAGAAGTCGGCAGGTCTGCAAATAGAGAAAAAGGTGGCAAAACCTCGCTAGCAACACCAAGATGGCAACAGATCTCGCAGGGCGAGAAGACGTTTTCTACCTCGCAAAGGGGTGGTATCCAGCTGAGTCTGGGTTTGGGACCCAGTGATACTCGCCCCATGGGTGACCTTCTGTGCGGAAGATTCTGAGGCAGGTTGCTCGCCATCATTGAAGAGGCCCAGATCACTGAGAAATTGTTGGGTGCTCGCGGGAACCCCCTGCTCATCGGCGGGAGTATCGGCGACATCCTCCGCGGGGGCAGTCTTCTTCTTCATACTCTTCTTCTTAGCAAGCAACTTCCTCTTTTTGGAAGCGAGGAAGTCATCGAGCTCGATCTATTCGCAGGTACATGTCCGAAGAGGCGTCAGCAGCCAGAAGTTCGGCTATGTCTGCTTCAGCCTCTTCAGGAGCAGTACGTGACATCTTGGGCGAGATCAAAAGAGCAGCCCAATAAAAGACCCCCCCCCCCCCCAATATATAGAGTCTTGGAGTCGACCAGCAAGGTACCGAGTATACCCTGATGCTCGCCAGTAGCAGCTCGTCGAATAGAGGTTGGATGATTCTTTCCGAGCTACGCCATTGCTTTCAAAGAGCGGGGATTGTGTACAACCCATATTCTCCGAGGCGGGCCCCTTCAAGGCCACGTAGGCAGAAGTCAAAGATCAAAGCAGAATCCAGGAGTCAAAGACCCAAGATAACTCAGCCAGCAGAAGTAGTAGAAGGCCTAGGCGAGTATAGGCGAGCATGTGTGAGCAGCCCCACATAATCGCTAGGTGGGTGACTAGAGGCATTGCTCGCCTAAGCCAGGCGAGATCCACTAGAATGATGCATAGTCATCGAGTTGGGTTGGGCTATAAATAAGACCCCCCACCCCCCCCCCCCCCCCCCCCCCCCCCCCCCCCCCCCCCTCCTCCCCTTTGTTTTTCCTATAAATAGGACCTCAGGGGTACTTGGATTGGCATCTGTTGGAAATTGTATTCACAATTACCTTGATTTGTGAGAAGTCACCCTTAAACTAAGATTGAATTGCTTTTGTATTTGATATGCTTTTCTAGTATTGTCTTGCAGATTATCATTGCTAAGTGTAAATCAATGTCAGGTCACAATGGGTCTGCAAACACAGTTTCATACAATGTAATTCCTCATTATATGAAACATGGTGATGACTCATGTGTGATCTCTCTATTGGGGTACACTTCATTTTCAAGACTATTGAAGACTTTGGAGTGCGGTTGCAGCAAGTGTTCAAGAGAAGAAAAGAAAATTTCTGAAAACAATTTCTCTAAGGATATGTCTCGAGAGATCATGCATGTCTCGAGAGATCATGCATGTCTCGAGAGATCATGCATGTCTCGAGAGTTCTGGCATGTCTCGAGAGGCAAGTTCTTTTGATCTCGGTATTTCTGTTCTTGATGACTCGAGAGATCAAGCTTGTCTCGAGAGTCCTTAAGACCGAAATCTTTGTAATGTCTTGAGAGATCATCGAGTCCTGCTCTCTTTGTTTCATATCTCGAGAGATCCATTAGTTCTCGAGAGATCCCTTATGTCTCGAGAATTCTGTCCGTTTTTCTCTAATTTGTTTCCACTGTTCTTGACGGATCGTAAACGCTCCTTCCTGATCCTAACGGCTATATTGAGTGCGTTTAAGGTCGATTTAGCCCTTAATCATTGCCTTCTATATATAGGATTGCTCTTGGGTTGTTTACAACAAGTTTTGGAATCATTCTAAACCCTAATTTCTCTCCCGATCAAAAAGAACGAGAAAAGCGCCGCCTCGCCGTCGCCTACGATTGAAGATCGATCTACTCATTTGAGTTGCTGATTTCTATCAAAGAAGGATTCGATCGATCCGTGTTCTGATTCCACAACCTCTATTGGATCGTTTCGGATTGCCAAAGACAGATTTGAAGGATCGTTGTTCTTCCTCATCGTTCTCAAAAGCCATTCAAGAAGAAGGAAGAAAATGCCTCTGTTATTCAGATCTGGTATCTTATTGTTCAAAACCTTTTATCATCTATTGTAGGAGCTGTTATCTCCGAGCTGTAGGAGAGGTTGTTCTCCGAGTTGTAGGAGAAGTTTTTCTCCGAGTTGTAAGAGAGGTTCTCTCCGAGTTTGTAGGATCATTCTGATCCGAGATTTAGTGAGTAGTCAAGTCTAGCTGTGGTGCTAGATTGGCGAGGCCGACAGTGGAGTACCCAAGTACGGGGAACCACTATAAATTCCTGGTGTTATCTGTGGCTGTGATCTATTTTGTGTGCTGTGCTTTACGTTTAATTTTTAATTCCGCAAAAGACGTAGAGATCACCTATTCACCCCCCTCTAGGTGATTTAGGTAGGCAACTAGATACTTCAATTGGTATCAGAGCGAGGTTGTTCGTTGCTAGGTTAACACCTTGAACAGGGTCCATCCTTCTAGTTGCTAGCAAGCCATGGATAGAGTCAAGGAATCCTCTCTGAAACTGCCCATCTGCACTAAGGCCAACTTTCCTATGTGGAAGGAAAGAGTCCGTTTTTATATGGAAGCTGCAGATCCCAGAATCTTCCAAGTCGTGGAAGAAGGTCCCCATGTGCCAATGACCGCTTAGTCAACAAATCCTACTGTTCAGATACCTAAGAAAATGATGGATTTGAATAAGGATGAGATAGCTCCTGTTGCTCTTGACAAGAAGGCTAAGAACATAATTGCTAGTGCAGTGGACGATTCCATGTTGCAAAACTTAATCCACTGCAAATCAGCCAAAGAGATGTGGACATCCTTAATTGTTCTAATGGAAGGTACTGACGAGGTAAGAGAAGATAGAAGGTCTCTACTTAATCAAGAGTACGAGGCGTTTAAGCAGAATAAGAAGGAGTGCATTGTTGATGCGTACGAAAGATTCTTCAAGATAGTCAATGGTTTGAGGAACTACGGCAGGGAGTTCACAAACGGTGAACTAAATGACAAATTCTTGCGTTCCCTAACGAAAGACTGGGATAACAAGATTGTTGCTATTAGAGAGTTTGGAAAACTGCCAAGTCTAGAACCTCAAAATCTATTCGGGAAGCTGTTGTCTCATGAACTGCAAATGAACATCCGAAAGTCTGAAGAGGATGTAAATCGAGCTTCAAGCAAAGAAAGAACCTTAGCCTTGAAGGCAGAGAGTTCAAAGAAGAGCAAAGCCATGATACCGATCAGAGAAAAAGAATCTGATAATGAAGAGGAATCAGAAGCCAGCTCCTCCTGTTCCGAACTGTCTGATGGGGAGTTCTCTTTGATTTCCCGTCAGTTTAAGAAACTGTTGAACAAACGAAGGCACATGAACAACAAGCCGTCTTCCTCGGATCATAAACATTCTCGTCGTGATGGCGACTATCACAGGAAGGGCTCAAGCAATAATGACAGGTACAAATCGAAACAGAACAAACATTTTTCTTCTGACATTATTTGCTACTGTTGTAATAAGCCAGGGCACATAATTGCTGAGTGTCCCTACAAGAAGAAAGAAGGTGGAAGAAAAGAAGACAAGAAATCCACTCAAGGAAAGAAGAAATCAGATAGAAGTTTCGTCGCTAAGAAAGCCAAGACTCTGAGCGACAGTGACTCCGATGAGTCGAGTGATGAAGAAGAAGCTTACTTCGGCCTGATGGCCATGTCTGATGATGAAGAAGCACCCCCGTACACCGGAAAGGTAAATGATCACACTATCCTATCTGATTCTGATTATGCTTCGGCTGAACAAAAGGATAACCCCACAGACGATGAATCTGAGCTCATGTCTCAATATACCAAAATGCTCCAAAGCTTTGACAAGTGCCGAAAGATTGTCAAAACTCAGGGTAAGGAGATCATGGCTCTTAAGGGGGTGGAATCCAACTTGAGAAAAGAAGTTGAAGAACTTTCTTCTCTCAAAGAGGAAGTCCAAGCCTTGAAAGACAAGATCAAAAGCTCGGAAGAGACTCTTGCCCTGAGAGATCATTCGATAAAAGTCTTGGAGGAACAGCTTGCGGCTGAGGAGAAGTTGGTTGAAGCATTCTCTCAACCTAAAACTGTTCTGCCAATTATTGGTACTCTTACCACTAAGGCAATAGGAAGCGGTATAGGGCATGAAGCTAGTACTAGCAATTCTTCTAAAAACACAATTGCTAAGAAGAATGGTTTGGTTGCTAAGAAAGCTACCACCAAAGAAAAAGGGAAAGCTCATCAAGAGCCTGTAGCATTCAAGAGAGTTATATTCCCTACGAATGCTTATGATATGGAGAGTTCCTATGGTCATTTCACACGACCAATTCCTTTTACGCCTGTGAATGATCATAAGGAATGGGCTCCTCCCCGAAACTTTGGTGATAGTGCTTTTCAAGCACCTTATCAAGAGATTAATCGGAAAGGGTACGGTCCATTTGTTCATGGTCCGAGCACTAAGAAAGCACCAAAAGTGAAGGTTGTTGCACCAAAGCCGAAGAAGACAGTACCACCTTGTGTGTGCTGCCCCCATGAGGCATCCTCATCTAGAAGGACTGCTCCTGCAAGAGCCAACGTTCAAAAAGTTAAGCAGGAGAGTGTATAAAGAAGGTACAACAGATTCGACTGTTGGTGCTGCGGCAAAATTGGTCACTTTGCCGTTGATTGTTGGTTCAACACAACGTATACTAGGAGACCCCAAGTGAACATTGCAAGGCAGACCACTCGCAATGTTAACATTCATCGTGGTGCTCAACTGACAAGGGACCAAGGACCCAAATCTGTTTGGGCTCCTAAGGCAAAATAATCTATTTTTGCAGGTATGTCCAAAGGCCAATAAAAATCCTATCTGGTACTTGGACAGTGGATGCTCTCGGCATATGACCGGGACAAGAAGCCTTTTGCAAAACTACATTCCAGTTGCGAACGGTCCAAAAGTTATTTTTGGCGGTTCAGACAGAGGAATAACTAAAGGCTATGGTATGATTTCTAATGGTAATGTATCGTTTTCCGATGTAGCTTATGTGGAAGGATTACAACATAATCTGATAAGCATAAGTCAACTTTGTGATAAAGGATACATTGTTGATTTTCATAAAGATAAGTGTTTGATAAAGTCGGCTGAAAATCATGAAACGATTTTATCAGGCATTCGCTGTAGAAACATATTTTGTTTAAATTTTCTTTGTATATCATCTTCTACACCTGTGTGTCTTTTAGCCAAAGATAGTGCATCTCTTGTTGACCAATGGCATAAGAGATTAGCACATATAAATCTCAAAACTATTAATAAATTGTTTTCTCAAAACTTAGTGCGCGATGCACCAGATGTTAAGTGCGTTAAAGATAGACCTTGTCAAGCATGTGTAAAAGGCAAGCAAACAAGGGCTACCTTTAAGAGCATTATTGGCAAAGATTCAACCAGGTGTTTGTACCTGCTCCATATGGATTTGTTTGGTCCTTTGCAAATTAGGAGTTTAGGAGGAAAGTCTTACACATTGGTTATTGTAGATGATTACTCTCGTTTTGCCTGGGTATTCTTTCTGAAACACAAGTCAGATACCTTTGACACTTTTACTAGCTTTGTCAGGCAAGTCCAGAATGAATTTAACTGTTCGGTGGTCAAAATCAGAAGTGACCATGGTACAGAATTTGAATCTGGAGCCATGACAGAATTCTGTGAAAGCCTTGGTATCTCTCATGAGTTTTCCTCTCCTCAAACTCCACAACAAAATGGAGTAGCTGAGAGAAAGAATAGAACACTTATTGAGGCTTGCAGAACCATGTTGAGTGACTCTTCACTACCTGAATATTTCTGGGCTGAAGCTGTCAATACTGCATGCCATGTGCAAAACAGAGCACTCATAAACAAAAACCATGAAAAGACTCCTTATGAACTTCTAAAGGGCAAGAAACCGACCATTTCTTATTTTCGAATCTTTGGTAGTAAATGCTTTGTGCTAAACAATGGAAAGCATTACAAAACTAAGTTTAGTGAAAAGAGCTTTGAAGGTACTTTTGTAGGTTATAGTAGCCATAGTAGGGCATATAGAGTTTTTAATAAGAAAACCCTAGTGGTAGAAGAATCTATTAATGTTGTATTTGATGAGACGAGCATGCTACAAGGCAGCTCCTCTAGCATTTCTTCTGTAGACACAGGTTAAAAGCTGCAGGACTTAAGCTTGGATCAGCCAGTTGAAGAAAATTCTCAACACTTCATCAAGATTCCCCCAATAACTACCTATGAAGAAGATCATCCTGATGAAGAGCCAATCCAAGTGGAGGAAGATACTCCAACAGTAGAAGAAACTCCTATTGGTCCAAATCATGCAAGGAACCTCGGGCTACGACACATGAGGGATCATCCAGTTGATCAAATCATAGGAGATCCTCATGAAGGAATAAGAACAAGACGAGGTACCATTAACGAGAATATGCATTTGAGTTTTCTTTCGCAGGTCGAACCAAAGAAATTCCAAGAGGCAAATGAAGATCCATCTTGGATAATTGCTATGGAAGAAGAATTAAATCAATTCAAACGTTGTAAGGTATGGACACTTGTTCCAAAACCCAAAGACAAAAATGTCATTGGAACAAAGTGGGTGTATAGAAACAAGCTGGATGAAGAAGGAACAATCATAAAGAACAAAGCCAGACTTGTAGCTAAAGGATACAGACAAGAGGAAGGTATCGACTTCGATCAAACGTACGCTCCAGTAGCAAGGCTCGAAGCGATCAGACTCTTCCTTGCTTATGCTGCTTTCAAGGGTTTCACCGTATATCAAATGGATGTCAAATCCGCGTTCCTAAACGGAGACATTAAAGAGGAAGTATACGTTGAACAACCCCCAGGTTTTGTTAATCCTGATCATCCCAATCATGTTTATTTATTACAAAAAGCTTTATATGGTTTGAAACAAGCTCCTCGAGCTTGGTATGAGACGCTATCTAACTTTCTTCTTGAGAACAAGTTCACAAGAGGAAAGATAGATAAAACATTATTTCTTAGGGAAGTAAAAGGCAAGATTTTGCTAGTGCAAATCTATGTCGATGACATCATATTTGGTTCTACGGACAATAACCTCTGTAAAAAGTTCTCTAAACTTATGCAAGGGAAATTTGAAATGAGCAGTATGGGTGAGCTGAAATATTTCTTAGGACTTCAAGTGAAACAGTCTGAAGATGGAATCTTCATTTCTCAGACAAAGTTCACTGAGGAGTTGATTAAGAAATTTGGAATGGAGAATGCAACCTCTATGAGGACTCCAATGAGCTCAGCTACGTCTCTGGACAAGGATGAGAAAGGGAAACCTTTTGATGAAACCAAGTACAGAAGCATAATTGGCTCTTTGCTCTACCTTACTGCCAGTAGACCTGATATAATGTTCTCTACATGTGTATGTGCTAGATATCAGGTGAACTCTAAGGAATCTCATTACACTGCTGCAAAGCGAATTTTGAGATACCTTAAAGGCACACCAAATCTTGGCTTATGGTACCCAAGAAGTAATGATAGCGAACTAATTGGTTTTTCAGATGCAGACTTTGCAGGTAGCAAAGACGACAGAAAAAGCACTTCCGGGACGTGCCAATTCCTCGGAAGGAGACTTATTTCCTGGAGTAGCAAGAAGCAGAATTGTGTTGCAATATCAACCGCCGAGTCGGAATACATTTCTGCTGGCAGTTGTTGCGCACAACTTCTATGGATAAAGAATCAACTTCAAGACTACAACATGAAGATCAAAGACATTCCTATGTTTTGCGACTCTTCCAGTGCAATTGCTATCGCAAATAATCCAGTCTCTCACAGTCGGACAAAGCACATCGAGCTACGATATCACTTTATCCGGGAGCATGTGGAGATGGGTGACATAAATCTGAGTTATGTTCCCACGGACAAGCAAGTTGCAGACATATTCACGAAGCCACTGGATGAGACTAAGTTCTCCTTCTTCAAGACAGAACTTGGAATGCTCAACATGGAGTAATGATCAAATCAAGCAAAACCATGAAGACATGAAGATTACAAAAATTCAGAACTTTTCCTGAAAACTTCAGGCTTATATCTCGAGAACTACATGTTGTCTCGGGAACTTTCTTTTTTCTCGAAACATAAATCACTTTAAGTCTCGACAACATCCAAAGAACTTCTGGGATTTCTCGAGACAGGCTGGTTTTCTCGAGACAAGTTCAAGATCTCGAGATATGGTGATGTCTCGAGATACGGGTTATCACTCGAGACATCAATGAAGGAAATAACTTGCTGAAACTCCTGAGTTCTCGAGACATAACCGATGTCTCGAGACATAGTTTTTTTTTTAAAGAACTCCAAACGTCAGGTACGCGCTGTTCATTCGTCTAATTTTCTTCAAAATGTCACTTTAACGTCAAATCAAAATTATATATATATATAAGAAATCGAAAACTTGATGTTCACGAAATCCATTTCCGAGACTTCCCCGACCTTTCGACTTTCTCTCGAGCGGCGACAGTCTGCGACAGGTCTCTGTGCTTCGGTGGTTCTCGGTGGTTCTCGATTCTTCATCTTCTCCGTTCGATAGTTCTCTACCTCTTGCTTCAATGGCGCCTTCTCCTCATCCAAAGATTGGCGTCGGCAATGAAGTCGTTCGCTCAGGTATCGCCGGTTTATCCGATGACTTCAAGAACCTATTTTGCTTGCTTGATGCCGCCGGTCTTGCTTTCGTTCTTGAGCATCCTTGTCGGGTGCTGTTTGATGAGGTTGAAGAGTTCTTTATCAATGTGAAGCCTATCAAGGAAGGGAGAATGTTGGTTTCATTCGTCAAGGGCATTAAGATAAAAATCTCACCTAAGACCCTCGTGAAGTACTTGCATTTATCTGAGCTTGATACTGAAGAGGTGCTAGATGACAATGACTGGTTGAGAACAGCAAGGTACTGTGGTCTGGATTCAGATTTTTCTGCAGTTAAGAGGCATAAGATGAATGATGCGGGGAAGCTCCTGGTGGACATTATCTTAAAGGTTCTATTCTGCAAGACAGGCACACAAGGGCATGTGTCTGAAGAGACTTTTCTGTTGATAGTTGGAATTGTGTCAGGGAAAAAGAGAGATTGGGGCACAATCTTATTCTCCAATATTAAGGCTTGCATTAATTCTCCAAAATTTGCCCGGATCATCTAATTGTTCCTGAATCAGTTCAACCCAGCTATCTTTGACATGTCCAAAGGTACAGTTATCCATCATCTCAAGAAGATCGATGTCCTCTCCATGCAGAGATGGGACATTCGAATCAAGAAGCCGGGAGTGGCTAGTGCTACTTCTGAGGGGGAGACTCATCAGTCTGCAGTTGCAAGTGAAGCAGAAATTCCAATTCCATCTTCTGAAGGTCAGGTACCCAAAGTTACATCATCTCCTCCTCCTCCACGGATTCGCTCTAAAGCTTCAGGTCGAGCCAAGCTACCAATCCGTTCCAAAGCCAAAGGTCAGCCCTCATCAGCTCCAACAGAACTCATTTCATCAGTGACACAGTCAGATCCTTCAGATTCTTTTCCATCACCCTCTCATGTTCACATTCCAGATTCAGTTCCATCACCACCACCTCCTTCTCCATCAGTTATTGAAGCAGAAACTTCTTTAGCAAATGAGATAGTTTCAGCTGTCCTAAAGAATATTCAACAAGAAATATTTGAAGTGCACAGTCCCAGTGGCCAAAAGGCAGGGTCTGGTGCTGATTTTGTTTTTGAAGACGATGATGATGATTCCGTTCATGAATTATCACCTCCCCTAGTACATGTTGAGGGGGAGTCAGAGTTAGATACAACCAAGAATGCTCCAGATGAGCTAGGTTGTGAAGAAGACAATGTGGTTCACTCTCTTGAGATTGAAGAGCTCCCTGATGTTGTTCCTGCTGCTGCCCCTGCTGTTACTCTTCCTTCTTCTCATCCTTCCCCTCCAATCCTTGATGCAGATTCTCTTCTGGGAAAGATTGAAGCTATGCTCAAGAAGCAGAGTGAACAGTTTGAGAACTCTTTGACAACTGTTCACAGGAAGATTGCCTCAGTTGAAAGTGATCTTGGTAGGGAGTTAGCTAAAATCAAATCAAATTATGAAAATCTCTCTGAATTGATGAGCCTAGGGAGCAAGCAAATTGAACATGCAACTGAAGGTATAGGCACAGTGTTGGCTCAGACTGTTACAATGACAAAGCTTCAAGACTCATTGTCTGACAAGGCTGAAGCAAATACATTCAGGATTGTTGATGAAGTCGGAAATTTCAAAGATGATACTCTCCAAACCCTATCTGTAGAATTCAGAAAGGGGGAGGACATTATAATGGAAAGAATGACAGATTTAGTGGAAAGCTCTGTGTCAGCTATTCAAAGCTCATGGAAATCACAGTTTGATCAGTTCTCTTCCAGGGTGCTGAAGCAAATTGCTGATATTAATGCTTATTCCTTCAAAACAGCAACGTGGCTTCATAATCAAATTTTTCCAGAGTTAGAAATTGATCCAGATGTTCCTGTTCCTCAGTTTTCTCCAAGGCCAGAAGAACTACTTGGGAAGGCTCCTTTAGTTGAAGATCAATCAAATAGGGCTGGGACCAAAAGAAAAAGAAAACATGGTGAAGGTCCCTCTGCGAGTAGATCTGTTCCGAGTTCTAGCTCTGCAGGCCATAGCAAAGCTCAGGTTGAGAAGGCTCTACCAGAAATCTGGAGCCCAGTCTCAAAAGACATAATTCTTGAATCCTATAAGTTAGTCCATGAAGGCAAAATGAATAGATCTGAATGCTACAGCTCACTTGAATGGGAAAAACATGAGACAGCTCAAAGGAAGAGAAGAATTCATTTCAGGGCATTTGGTTATAATAATTATGATGCTCCGGATCCACCTCCGTTTTACCATCCCAAGCCTTATGCTTATTTCTCCAGACAAGAAGAAAAGAGGAAAAGGAGTTCTTGAAGGATAATGCTGATGCTGACAAGACATATTTTGCTTTGGTTCTGATTTTGTGGACATCAAGTCTTCTTAACAATTCAATTTAGACATATATATATAATTGTTGATTTGATGTTCTCTACTTGTTCATTTTCATATCATTGTGTAGTGTAGCATATTTATTCTATATTGCTGTAATTCAACTTAGTATATAGGGTTCTGACTTCTACAAATAGGGGGAGATTGTTGGAAATTGTATTTACAATTACCTTGATTTGTGAGAAGTCACCCTTAAACTAAGATTGAATTGCTTTTGTATTTGATATGCTTTTCTAGTATTGTCTTGCAGATTATCATTGCTAAGTGTAAATCAATGTCAGGTCACAATGGGTCTGCAAACACAGTTTCATACAATGTAATTCCTCATTATATGAAACATGGTGATGACTCATGTGTGATCTCTCTATTGGGGTACACTTCATTTTCAAGACTATTGAAGACTTTGGAGTGCGGTTGCAGCAAGTGTTCAAGAGAAGAAAAGAAAATTTCTGAAAACAATTTCTCTAAGGATATGTCTCGAGAGATCATGCATGTCTCGAGAGATCATGCATGTCTCGAGAGTTCTGGCATGTCTCGAGAGGCAAGTTCTTTTGATCTCGGTATTTCTGTTCTTGATGACTCGAGAGATCAAGCTTGTCTCGAGAGTCCTTAAGACCGAAATCTTTGTAATGTCTCGAGAGATCATCGAGTCCTGCTCTCTTTGTTTCATATCTCGAGAGATCCATTAGTTCTCGAGAGATCCCTTATGTCTCGAGAATTCTGTCCGTTTTTCTCTAATTTGTTTCCTCTGTTCTTGACGGATCGTAAACGCTCCTTCCCGATCCTAACGGCTATATTGAGTGCGTTTAAGGTCGATTTATCCCTTAATCATTGCCTTCTATATATAGGATTGCTCTTGGGTTGTTTACAACAAGTTTTCGAATCATTCTAAACCCTAATTTCTCTCCCGATCAAAAAGAACGAGAAAAGCGCCGCCTCGCCGTCGCCTATGATTGAAGATCGATCTACTCATTTGAGTTGCTGATTTCTATCAAAGAAGGATTCGATCGATCCGTGTTCTGATTCCACAACCTCTATTGGATCGTTTCGGATTGCCAAAGACAGATTTGAAGGATCGTTGTTCTTCCTCATCGTTCTCAAAAGCCATTCAAGAAGAAGGAAGAAAACGCCTCTGTTATTCAGATCTGGTATTTTATTGTTCAAAACCTTTTATCATCTATTGTAGGAGCTGTTATCTCCGAGCTGTAGGAGAGGTTGTTCTCCGAGTTGTAGGAGAAGTTTTTCTCCGAGTTGTAAGAGAGGTTCTCTCCGAGTTTGTAGGATCATTCTGATCCGAGATTTAGTGAGTAGTCAAGTCTAGCTGTGGTGCTAGATTGGCGAGGCCGGCAGTGGAGTACCCAAGTACGGGGAACCACTATAAATTCCTGGTGTTATCTGTGGCTGTGATCTATTTTGTGTGTTGTGCTTTACGTTTAATTTTTAATTCCGCAAAAGACGTAGAGATCACCTATTCACCCCCCTCTATGTGATTTAGGTAGGCAACTAGATACTTCAGCATCTTTGGCCGAGCTTTCGGAACCCTGCTTTTGAACTCTTGGACCCATCATCCTTGGCCGTCACTCTTGATAATCGCCAAGTCGGTGCTTCCTCGTACCCTGCTCGGCCATCTTTGATTGTGGAGGGGAAGTCTCTTATGAGCTTTCAGGTATGTGGTGGGATCTCCCAGTCGCAGCACATGGGGTCTTGTTGTTGCTCTCTTAGCCCCTTTGTCGTTGCCAGTCAAGCCATCTAATTGGACTGCTGGGAGAGTAGCCTCCGGATGCATTGATCCGAACTTTGGAGTTGGGATTTTCCTGGCTTCAACATTCATCTCTCTTGCTTTGAGCACTACTGTCTCATAAAAGCATAAAGCATTGTCTTGAGTGAAATAATTCGTAAAGTGTATTCAACATATATCTATAATTTCAATTGAGCTACAAAAGTTTTTAAATCCTTATTCACTCCCCCCCCCCCCCCTTCTAAGGGCGCCAATAGATCCAACAGCCTTATAGTAGACTTGCATTATTTAATACCTGAAATCAACACAACTAAGCACATGCATCAAATATAAAGTATGTTTATCCTTGACTTGAGGAATTCTTCAAATCAGGAATATTGTGGGCAAAGTTCCCAACAATCTTCCCCTATTTGAAAAAGTCAGAATCTCAAACAATGATAAACTACACACAATTAAAATATCAAAAATAATAATCATGTACAACATCTAAGGTGGTTCAGAATACCTCACATTGTTACTTCTCCCCCTTTTGACTCTTTAATTTTTACTACTCTGGAGGATAGGAGTCTCATGAAATATCCCCCCCCCCCCTTCTGACTTCTTAATAAGTTGATTGGAGAATATATCCTTGCACTTGATCATCTAGGGCAGATGACTTTAGATGTGTCTTGGGTTGAGAGCTTATCATGAGTTCCCCCTTAGTTGAATTCGTCTCTTATGCATCTTGATTTCCTTCCAAGCTGACATCTACATCCATTGATTCTGAGACTTGCTCCCCCTTAATGTCTGCAGGAGGGGTAGATCAATAATAGATTCTGTAGATTGCTCCCCCTCAATATATACATGTGATTGATCAGAGATAAGTCATGTAGATGGGCCCTTATTCCAGTCATTTTCCTGGAATATTCACTGTCCAAATGTCATATAGGATTTTTGTTGGCCTTTGGACTATCATGCAAAATAGATTAGCTTACCTTAGGAACCTAAACAGGTTTGGGTCCTTGGTTCTTGTTAGTCCTAATCATTGGATGCTTCACAACAACAACACTACTAGCAAGCCTTATATACTTTACCCTAGCCACTGTTGGATTGAACCAACCATCTATGACAAAGTGGTCAATTTTGCCACAACACCAATATTCAAATATATTGTACCTCCTCTTCTGAGTCACCTTCTGAGTGGAGTGAGGATGTTGATGATCAGAAGAGTAGGCTGAAACATTCTTTTCATTTCTAAGATATATCTTGTGGCTATGTGAATGATGGAAGGTAGGCTACACGTCATAAGATTCATCTTAGGGATAGGCCTCTGAGGAATAGCCTTTCCCTTTCCTTTGATTATTGGTGTTGTAAAGCTAAATACAAATGTCCATGATTTTACATCTAGATTTCCTCATGAGGTGCCTTGAGAGCACTCAGTCAAATGTCTACTCTATTCTTTGAGTTATATGGCTTTGTTCCACTGGCAGCACTCATTGGATATAAATCCATAGGAGAGATCATGATCATAGGTATTGGTAGGCAATATGACCTCTTAAAAAATAGTCTTATCTATGGTGGTCTTGCCCTTATCTACCTCCTCAGTATGTCATACACCACCTCTATATGGTGTAGAAAAACTATCAAATATTGGCATCACAGTTTGTGGTTTGGAAAACCTAGCCACAATCTTCCTCTTAATGAGGAGCTTCTCCTCAAAATCTTTGATGATCTTGTTCTTCTGACTTAGTGTATTAATTTGGATCTTTGAGATCCCTCTTAGCTTGTTGAGTTCTTCACTCACTTGAGCTAGCTTCTCAGCTTTCTCAAGGAGTTCAGATTTAGCAAGCCTGAGGGATTCAATCTCCTCCGCTTGTGTCTTGACAAGCTTTTTGCTTCTTTTTAGAGCATCCAGCAAAACACCATATTGATTCACTAAATCAGCTTCATCCTCATGATCAGTCTCAGATGAGGATGATCTTTCAAAATCTGTCTCATAACAAGATTCTACTTTTAATTCAGAATCTGTGAGCCCAATGTAGGCTTCTTCTTCAAATTCAGAAGATATGGTGTTGTCACTTAGTGTATTGGTCTTCTTGGCAATGAATCTCCTCTCATGCTTCTTGCCCTTATGAGATCTTCTCTCATCAGACTTGGTATTTGTAACACCTCCCCTGTAATGACCATATAATATGGGTCCGGCCGGGACCCCACAGCATATAACCGTCACAGAATCAGTATTAAAAGATGATATTAACTACCCAACTCAAAACTCAGACAACACAGCGAAAACAAACTAAAAACCACAGAGATTTTCCACAATACATAGGAGTCCAATTGGACTTAAGGCCTTACAAACCACAGTCCAAATCAACAAACATTCCATACTAAAAAGACATCCCAACAAAAGGGGAAAGATAGTTTTTCCCTAAACAACCTCGGCATGCAAGCCGGTTACAACATAATATAAAGAAAGTAATGCAGGAAAACAAACTAAGCACTTCATGAGGCTTTAGGTCTTTTTGGCCGGCGCGCTGGGTCCAGCCTGCGATTCTTGCCCTGCAACCAAATCACAAAAAGCGGTAAACGAGGGTCAGTTATGGCTGACCACAAACGGTGTAACAACATCCCTCCTCCCGGCCGTCCTAGCGGACCCCGGGGAACTACTTCACCCTGCAAGTCAGCACTTCATATGCAAATGTACATAAAGAAAAGCAACATAAATACAGGCATGAGTGTCACAAACATCATCCACGTTTCTATGTTGAGCAAATAATAAAAGGGGCCTACCAATGCAAAATGAATGCAAATCCGGGTTTCACCCAAGGCACCCTAAAGCGTATGAATCTATCATATCAACATACACTATCATCACATCACAAACACAAGAGGTATTCATCACTACCCCAACGGGCACCACAGGGCCCATGGCCAAGAACCCTACCTGTTCCTGCCACAACCGACATCAACCACGGGGTATTCATCACTACCCCAACGGGCACCATCGGGCCCATGGCCAAGAACCCCACCTGTTCTTGCCACCATCAATTTCCATAAGGGGCATCGTAGCCCATCGGGCACCACAGGGCCCATAACTCACGCGCAATATTTCCCCACCCTCACACCGACATTCGTCCTCATACGAAAACACAAGGGCATTACAACGACGTTTTCGCCATAATCGGATTTCTAGCAAAATCCCTAGAATGCACGTCAAAACAACATCACCGAATCGGACCAACGATCGCGAATCCGGCTTCACCCACAATGCCTAATCCGCTAACGGAGCGGATCTCTAGTGCAAATCATGTCGGGGATGGACTCAATCAACCCGATGGTTCCTTTTGAACCAAGGCGACCCGGATCCCTCTCACTCGACGGATCCGGTGCCAAAAATGCAGAAATCAAAGGATGCCATGCACGCATCCTAAAGACTGGGAGGAGAAATGTCGTTACCTTTTGAGATCTCCTCCTAGCCATGAGAAGCTTGCAAACAACCGGTGGAGAAGAAGCGCCTCGATGTCCTCTACGTGCTGCCGGTCTCGGATCGGCGAACGGAGCTCCGAAGCTCCAACAATGGCGGATCTCGCTTCTTCTTCCTCCTTGCCTCCTCCTCCTTTCTCCAACCTAAGAGAGAGAAATGACTTGGAAATATGAGGGTTTAATCTCCTCTACCAAGCCCTAAAACCCCCCAGCCATCAATCGCAGCCGTTGGATCAAATCCTAAAATTTTTGATCGGTTGGATCGTCATCTCCGCACGTTTTCGCGGAACAGAATAAACAGGGCGCACGAGCAGTGGCGCACGGTCAGTGGTCGTGCGCAAAGACTTCCTCTGATCGTACGCACTATCCGCAACAGAACTCTGTCAATCCTTCGAATTAACGCACGATCAATGGCACACGACCTCTGGTCGTGCGCGAAGAGGCCAATGAGCGTACGCGAAGAACTGCTATGCAATTTTTAGCCTATTCCGAGCGCAACGCTACCACTCCGCCTACCTCGGTGAACTACGATTTTTGGGGTGTTACAGTATTCTCCTTTTCTTTTTCTCTTTACTGGATAGTTAGTAATTATGTGACCTGCTTTATGACAATCATAGCAAACAACATTAGAAGAAACATGTTTGTTATGTTTAGAGTCATACTTGTCCTCCTTGGACTTGTGCTTTGGTCTGTCATAGGTGTGACCAGACTTTCTAGAACTGGAAGAGAAGGACATGTACTTGTCTTGTCTCTTCTTTGACAACAGTCTCTTGAAATGTTTGGAGAGTAGATGTAACTCTTCATCAAAAATTTTAGAGCCTAAAGTGCTGACTTTTGAATCCTTATCTTCAGCAGATCTAGCTAGTCGAATATGATATTCATCCATTCTTCTTCTTGAACTTTCAGCCTTGAAGGCAACTGATTTATCTTTGGAGGATGGATTATTTCCTTCTTCTTCTGCTTTCCTTGTGTTCAGCTGGAGTTCATGGGATAGTAGTTTTCCAAATAAGTTCTAGGGCTCCATTCTAGCAAGGTTCCTCATCCCTCTTATGAGACATATCTTTATGTCTCATTCCGTGTTCAGGGACCTTAAGAACTTATCATTTAAATCATAATTTGAGAACCCTCTCCCACAAGTTCTCAAGCTCACAATTTTATAGAACTTTTCATAGCAATCAGATATGGAGTCCTTCTTATATTCTGAATGCTTCATATTCCTAGTTCAACATGGACTTTCTATCATACCACACTTCTTCAGTCCCTTCCATGTAGATAATAAGAGAACCCCACATCACTTTTGTGTATCTTGTAGTGAATCGGATTCTGAACTGTAGAATCATCAATACAGTTGACCATGATGTTCTTAGCCCTCTTGTCCATGGTGACTAAACTGATTTCATCTTTAGTCATTTCATTATATTTCTTAGGGACTTGTCTGGCTGAATCTATGGTTGTATCTTTCATAGGGATAAAAGAACACTCTTCAATTGTTATGAAAATTTTTGGGTCAAATGCATCCATGAAGAGCTTGACTCTCTCCTTACAAATACAAAAGTTCTCTTTTCTGGAGATAGGTAATTTCATAAGACTTGGTTCCTTATAACTTTCTCCTGAAGTCATAGTGGTTAAACTTTGAATCCCTTTTGTAGATCTTGTTTAAGTTGTTAAGCTCTCTTTGAACAACCTCCCTCTGATACCACTTATAAGTTATGGGATGTCTAACTTCACCTAAAGTGGGGTGAATAGGTGATGTCTACTTTTTAAAACTAAATGCGGAATATTAAAAGTAATAAGAAGACAATCATAGAAAGCACCATAAACAATGAAAACTATAGTTGTTCCTCAAGATGGGTACGTCCACTTTACCCATTCGCATGTGCTTGCCTCGGTAAACTCCACCAAAAACTCAAATATTCCTAATCTTATAACCCATAGTCCAAGACTCCTACCTCAAGGATACTAGTTGATCCCCTACCTCAGATCCCCTTCCTCAGGATCCTACACTCAGATTCACAAAGAATCCTACAACTCGGGTTTATAGCAAAACCCTACCTCAGGTTCACCATTGAACCCTACCTCAGATCTCAAAGAGATCCTACACTTAGATTCACAAAAAAATCATACAACTTAGGTTTATAGCAAAACCCTACCTCAGATTCACCCTTGAACCCTACCTCAGATCTCAAAAAGATCCTACAATGATGATGATAGAAGAGTTTTATTACAATGATTCTTAGACTCAATAAAGATAGATCTTGATAAGTAGAGTCTTCTTGGGCTAGATGAAAACAGCCTTCCTGTCTCAGCAATAGATCTTGATAGAATCTTCTTTGAAAGCTTGATCTGATCTGAATTTGGGAATCAGAGAAAAGTCTTGCTTTTAAGAGATTTGAGAATGAATAACATAGAGCAATCTTAAGAACACTTGAGTTGATCTTGTGAATGTCTCCTTCTGAATATTTTCTCTAAACTTAGAGTTTACAGCTTTTCTTCATAATACTGTTTGATTGATTCAGAAATCTAGCATTATGGTTTTCCATTCACATCTCATATGTATTTATATGAGAGTCATCAACCCTTAACGGTCGAAACTAGGAATACTTTAAGTCAGATGTACTTTTCCTTAAAGGTTTGATCTGATTGGCACAATCGGCGGCGGCGAGCTTGTGAATTTCTGCAACTTTGAACTATCTCGACGATATTTATGTTGTCTCGACAACATTTGAGTCTTCGAGCTAATACTAATCCTTTAAGACTTTGAGTTAACTTTTAATAAGATGTAAAGTTATCAAGCCGATAAAATCTCATCTCGATGATACTTGTGGTACGATATCTGAATTCAACACGACCACTGTCTTCAGACCGATTGTTAAGCTTATCAAGACGATATTTCAGTTTGTCAAGACGATAAGACTTATATTTTAGACTTGAGTCTTGGACTATCAAGAGGAGGTCATGTCTAAACGATATGAACTCAAGCATTCATCAATTCAGCATGCTTCTTAAATTATTGTATAGACTTCTCGACGATATTTTAGCTGGTCTCGAGGATAATTGACTTAAGAAGATTTACCTTCACCCAAGCCTTTAAGACGATACCACGGCTTCAACATGATTTATACTTAGTACTTAGAGCTCCCACTTGAGTTATTGAATTAGCTGAACTTCTTTAAGATGAAATTTATCTTGTCTAAGCTTCATCAAGATGATATTCTACTGAATGAGCTGATCCTTCTTATTAAGACGATTTGAGACTTTAGTTGTGTATCTTCAAGACGATATCGACTTGAAACTTAAGGCTATCAAGCTGATATTTCATGACTCTATGAACCTTATCAAGACGATATTTGACTTAGACAAATTCTAATCTTCCTTAATTTTGATCCTTTGCTCTATCCAACTTTCTAGTTCTTTCTTTCTATTGTTTATGAGTGAGTGACAAGTCTAACATAGTCTAGATCTTAGGTCGACATGGTGTTTTGCACAATGAGGGATTACAATGGCAAACTATAATGTTTATGAGTCTAGATCTTAGGTCAACATGGTGTTTTGATCCTTTGTTCTATCCAACTTTCTAGATCTTTCTTCCTGATGTTTATGAGTGAATGATAATTCTAACATAGTCTAGATCTTAGGTCGACATGGTGTTTTGCACAATGAGGGATTACATTGGAAAAACTATATCTGATGACACTAAGTCTAGCCCTATGCTAGGCTTGCACTATCTAATACTTAAAATCAACACAACTAAGCACATACATCAAATACAAAGTGTGTTTATCCTTGACTTGAGGACTTCTTCAAATCATGAATATTGTGGGCAAAGTTCTCAACACCATGCTTGCTCTAAGTCTTGAAGTAGACTACGATATCATCAATAAAGACTACATTAAACATATCCAAGTACTTCTGAAAGATACAGTTCATCGGATCCATAAACACTGATGGGGCGTTCGTTAGCCCAAACAGCATAACTGAGAACTTGAAGTGACCATAACACATCCCAAATATAGTCTTCAGGATATCCACTTCCCAAATCATCAACTGGTAGTGCCTCGACTTCAGATCCAACTTGGAATACGATGATCTAACCAACTGATCAAAGAGATCATCAATCTGCAGGATAAGGTACTTGTTTCTTATAGTCAACTTGTTCAACTCATGATAATAAATGCAAATTTGTATGCTACCATCCTTTTTCTTTACAAAGAACACTGGAGCACTCTACGGTGAAAAGATCAGGTGAATATACTCCTGCTCTAACAGCCCTTATAGACGAATCTTCAATTCAGCCAACTCCTTAGGCACCATCCAATATGGATCTCATGACACCAACCGAGACTCGGGAACTAACTCAATGGTGAAGTTGGCCTCCCTCTATGGTGGTGCTCCTGGAAGCTCATCAGAGAACACGTTCTCAAATTCTGCCACCACAGGCACATCACAAAGAGCAATCTTTGGAGAATGAGTCTCCAATAATGTTATCAACGCCTCACCGCCTTGATTCACTATAAGCATCACTTGCATCGTGGAAATAAATGATGGTGCAACTCATATTAAACCTCTAAACTAGACCTCATTTAGTCCTCCACCCCATAAGATCACTACCTTTAGGTTACAATTAATGTTAGTTCATTGCTCCATAAGCCAATCCATGCCCAAAATCACATCAAACTCTGCCAACGGTAGTATAAATGTCTCCAAGTCAAAGCCCTGCTGCTCTGTCCTCAGAATGATGTGACCCGTCTTGCTCTCATGTAAGATCCATTCAACATCCTCATATTCAACTCGACTCCAGCATAAAATGGCTGCACTCCAACACCCCAGATAAAGGTGTCTACCTAGATTGAGTGTCACGCCTCCATAATAAACAAGACCTTCGCGGGTGTGTTGATGACTAACATGATGCATGTCACCATGTCAAGCTGACGAATATCCTCTAATTTTCCTAAGTTATACACCCTAAATTGCACTAATGCGAAGCAGGAAGCACTGGACTCCACCGCCTTGCCCTTCTGAGCATAACTCGGCCCTGCCTACGTCGTGGGCTCTAGCCTCCTATATCTCCGCCATGGGTGCACTCTCCGGATACCTACAATCCCTTGTCACCTAAGAAACAAGAAAGGTGGCCCCTCTATAGTGATCCACTATCAACAACTCCACTCCATCCGCTAAACTGCTGGGGCAATATTTCTTCTTCCTTTTCCTCCATATGTCCTCTTATGAGACTGGGAGGACTTCCCCTCAAGTTGTTTCACCGTGAATCCTCAACAACACTGTGTCCTCTCTATGTCCATATCTAAGACTCGAGCGGCTGCACTAGAGTACTAGACCCTGCAGTTTTTAAGGAAATCAGTGACTGTCTTAGGTTGTCTCGCAACCCCTCCTAGAATGTACGTCTTCTCCTCATTAAAATCTGATTTGTTGGACGCCCAACAAAGTGCCTACCATGCTCCTCTACCCACCAAAGCTTGGCATCACGTTCCAGCATAAAAGTGTCCAACAGTACCATCCTATCCTCAGATGTCTTAGCTACCTCCAACAATTCTTTGACTCTTTCCATCAAATCCTCTACATCTATTGGTGTGTGAGCTCTCTTGAACGAGGGATGGCAGAAACTCAGGAAATACTTCAGTTGATGGTCCCTCTGACCAACAACTTACTCTATTAATGGCTGAACCCATTCCACTACACCATCTAGTATGGAGAGTGCACCTCCAAATCTTATGGATTGAGAATCCACTACCACATCTGACATCATCTTATAGAAATATGCGAGTTACATTGACATTCAGGAAATACTGAGAAATGTGGCTGCTAACAGAAGGGTCTTCCTAAACTCTCGAACTCCCTGAATCACCGCCAACACCCTAGTGCATGGAAATAAAAACACAAGTCAATTCATTGATCAAAATCTGCAACAAACAAAGGAACATTCACATTTCCAGCAGACATTCTTATGTGGACATCTCTTCCTAATGGTCTAGCTTCCCTTAAACCATTATTTTTCTTTGGAGAACCCCGGAACCTAGCTTTGATACCAAATTATAACACCCCACCTGTAATTATCCCATGATATGGGTCCATCCAGTCCCCACTACATAGAATAACCACAAGCGGGTTATTAAAATATTGTATAAATTAAAACATTTAATTATCCAAGCAATCATTTATAAGTATACAATAGAAAATCCACTATGCATAAATAATTATCAACAAACTAGATTGTTTACCCAGAAATCAGCGATCCCCTTCGAGCTGACTATTACAGGTGATCAGTGGTCTCAGTCTGCCCAGCGGTCTCAGCCTTCTCGGCGGTCTCAGCCTGCCCGGCGATCTCAGCCTGCCCGGCGGTCTCAGCCTGCCCTGTGGTCTCAGCCTGCTTGGCGGTCTCAGCCTGCCCGGCGGTCTCTGCGTGCATGACGATCTCAGCCTTCCCGACGGTATCTACCTATCAGGCGGTCTCTTCCTGCCCAGCTATCTCAACCTTCCTGGTGGACTCAGCCTGCCCAGCGGTCTCTGCCTGCCCGGAGATCTCAGCCTGCCCGGCAGTCTCTGCCTGCCCGGCGGTCTCTGCCCGGCGGTCCCAGTGGTCTCTGCCCGCCCGGCGGTCCCAGCAGTTTCAGCGATCTCAACAGGCAATCTCATCAAATTTAGGCTGCTCTTTATTCTTAGACCTGCCCGTTTGGGCAGTCCCTCACGCCTATAAATAGAGCGGAGGGGGTTCTCAGAAAGGGACCTAGAGGGAAGTTTCCAGCCCCAGCTTGTGACCTGGGCGGTCTCAAGTTTTCAGACCAGAGAAATTAGGTGGTCTCGCCTTTGCCAGGCGGTCTTGCCTCTGTTGAGCGATCTCCTTCAGGAGGTCTCCTTCAGCTATCAGCGACCTCGACGACCTCCTTCTTGATCGCCAGCACTTTTCTTCAGGCCTTGTACTATTTTTCTGTGAATCTCAATGTAACTTCAGCTGTAACTCAAATTTTATATGAATAACATTGCTCTCCGCAAGAGAGGCATTCGCTACGGTGGGTATATCTGGTCTCGCCGCTTGCTTGCAGCCATCTCTTTTCTCCCTTTCTTGCTTCTTCACTCGTGACTCAAAGTAACCGGCTACTCAACAATCACCCCCTCATCATTCAACTTGAGCAAGTGTGGACTTGGTACATTTTGGTGCCAACATAGAGAATGTACACAACTAGCATAAGAATGTCCTTGGCCTTATGCCTTACATAGCTCTCAAATAAAACTTTTTTTGCCTAAAGAAAATGGTATATGCACCTAAGACCCTTGGCATGCTTTCCGTCTTATGAAGACTTTAAACAGTGTAACAAAAGAAAAGCAGGAAATCTGGTAATACTCCATGAAGTGACTCTAGCAGCCTTTCACATCCATACTACACCCTACAACCATACGTAAGTGATAAAGTAATATGGGTCAACTATGAGCTAACCACAACTATGTAATAACACCCCTCATTTCGGACATCCTATCGAATCCCTAGGAATGACATCATCTTGCAAGTCAGCATATTGCTATATATATATATATTATAAAGTAGTAAAACCAGTGCAGTAAGTATGTACAATATGTAATCAATCTACAAGACAAGAAAGCCTACACTAATGTGTTTAAGCATCACACATATAACACCCAAAACCTATTTTTGAGAAAGGGATTGAGATTTGTAGAGTCCAAGGACTTCACGTGCATTTCCGGGGCTATTGGGGGGGGGGGGGGGGGCTTTTGTTATAATTTATAGGTTGGTAGTGCATTTTTGTACACACGAGCAAACACACGATCATGTGTAAAATTGCATGATGGGACCCATTTTGAGGGGGTGCCATGTCATTTCTAATTAACTTGCGCACGATCGTATGCTCTGAAATGCATGATCATGCGATCAGCGACGTAACTATTTTATGACTCAATTACTGGGCCATTTGTTGGTCTGATCGAAGATCTGAAGGCTGGGGTTTCTTCCTGATGCTATTAGGTTGTGGAATGAGGGATTTAGACCTCATTTCATCTATTTTATTTTCTCTCTTTAGTGAGAGAAGGAGGAAGGCTAGGAGGAGGAGGAAGAAGGAAATCCCTCCATTAGAGGAGCTCTGGAGCTCCAAATTTGCGGGCTGAGTCTGGATTCGCGGAGAGGAGTCTGTTACGGTTATTTCCACCCATCTCAATCTTCTTTCAGTGGCGCCAAAGTGAGCTCCAAGGCTAATGATCTTTCTCTCTAGTCTTAGGACATGTATGTTCATTCTCATCTTGATTTTCTTGCATAGGAAGAGTCTCCTCCACTAATTAGTGGAGGGTATGACGTACATTGTTTTGTAAGAACCCTAAGCTGATTGTGTCCATCCCCGACATGAATGCATGTAGAAATCTGGTAGTCATTGCAGATTTAGGAATTGTGTGTGAAGTCTAACCGTGGTCATAGACCCGGATCGATGATGCTTGATTTGATGTTGCATTTAGGTTATGCCTGGTTTGCATGCCGGAGAATGACGCTGTGAAATACGTCATTATGTTACGGGGTTTGGGATTTATGCAACTCTTAGAGTACCTATTGAAAAACCTATGGTTGTGATATTGTAGAACGCAAACCTTCACCATAAGGCATAACGAAGTTGACTTGGACCTCTTACGTCGGTAGTGCGTGCGAAGCCTATATCCTCATGTGTGGTTTAGGTGCGTAGCATATTGAATTTATAGTGTTAGTGTATCTTGAACGATCACAGACATGATGATTTTGTAGCGTTTGTGTATCTTAAATGCATAGGGACCGAGGTAAAGCTGCACCCACATCGTGTCAGTGTCATAGTGACTTAAGCACGGGCAAAAGCTGAACCAAACTCGCACCATGTAGCTCGACATGAGGGATGGCCCTAGGAATATTAATTGATTATGGGAGAGGTTGCGTCAGGCGAGACCGCCCGACCCGACAAAAGATCAAACGGTAACTAAGTTCGAATAACTTAGATTGGAGGTAGTACTCGTGAGAGAGAAATCCTATTGTATGCCTTGAGTGCATGCACTCCTATGGTCGTGAGTACCCACGAATGTGATATTGTGGAATGATGTTATGTTAGTCTAATGCTTGGTTGTTTATGCGGTTATGATGAACCCAACTAACATCATTTGCATTTCTAGGTTTCCCTTATTTTTAAGCTCAACCTCGAATATTGATTGTGCTTGAAACCTCACCTTGGGTAGAGTAGTTACACTATCTTTATTTTGCTACATGTTGCATATTGTAGCTTGTTTGCAGGTGAACGGTACCCCGCCTCAGAGTTGGCTAGGATGGCTGGGGGTGAGATCGTTATGTGGTTTGTGGTCAGCTCATAACTGACCCTCGTTTACCTTCAATTTTTGTTTGGTGCAGGTGTCGCGGTGCAGAGAGAAAAGTAGCGGGCTGAAGGCCTAAGCTGAGCTGGCCATAGAAGGTCAAACTCCTTTTTCTGCTTTCCTTCATTAGTCGGCATGCGTGTAAATATTTGTATTGGCATGTTGATGTTTTCATATAGTATGATGTAACACTGTTTTGAAACATTCTTTAGAATGCATGAACATTTCCGTTTGGTTATTTTTAAAATCAAAGCTTCTGCTAGCATTGTTTACCTTACTCTAAGTAGAATGTTTTCTATTTATTATTTATTAATGCCTAGCTTATGTATTCAATATGTCATGGGGTCCAAGACAGACCTATGTTATATTTTATGTACAGACAGGGTCTTACAATACGTGCTTCTAGGTTGACATTTTATCAAGTCTACCTAATTCACAACACGAAAGATTTTAACATATTTTACTCATTTTCATCTCAATTAGTATTTCCAATTGGTGACAACATATGATGCAGACCCAAACCTGAGTGACGGAAACCTCATACGCAGACCCATAACTAAGATATTTCATCGTGATTTGGTATGGTAGCAACATATGGTCCAGACCCAAAGCCTCATTGACGACAACCCCATGTGTAAACCCACAATCATATTCCTCCCCCTTTTTTATTTAGTAAAGGTGTGGTGGCAATGCACAATGCAGACCCATGACCATATTTTGCATCAACCTCAAACGCAAACCCCTCAACCAATACCCCAAAAACATATCATATTTTCAAGTTAATCAGTTTATAGTGTTGTCCGGGAGATATCACTGCTTGTGTTAGCACTACCGCCTGGCAGCACCTCCTATAAACCAAGAATCCACAACTTATCACTTCATCAATTTTTTGGTATAACATACAATCATGAACCAGTTTGTCATTATTATCTACAATTCCTGGAAGCACCTATTACATGCTATCTGGGAGTTATCATTGTAGGTAGCACTACCGCCTAATGGTACCTCCCATGAATCTTAAAAATTGGAGTTCAACATCTTTACGTATGTTCTTCAAAGTAATACACGCATCTCAAGGCTCCAATTGTATAATACACTACCTAGAAGCACTCACACAGGTTAGCTAGGAGCAATCGTCGACGATAGCACTACGACCCGACGAAATCTCCCAAAAATCATGAGACTTCAGTTTTCAACCATCTCAAGGCTTTCCTACCTCATGTACATGCATCCTAATGTCACTATGGTATCACGTATCTCCCTAACGAACTTCCCCACTAATGATTCTGTATAAACAACAACAAAATAGGTCGCACACTATGATTTTGGCTTCACCCACATGATAAAATCAAAGAGAAAATGCATAGGAAGATTCAAGGAAGATAAATATGCATCATATTGACCAGAAGTAAAGCGTAACAAGGGTTGTTACCCTTCAAGCGTGCTTCAGAGCGATGGATGTAATGCCCCTGATTTTCATTAATT
Organism: Dactylorhiza incarnata; assembly: GCA_033032865.1. Classification (NCBI taxonomy): domain Eukaryota; kingdom Viridiplantae; phylum Streptophyta; class Magnoliopsida; order Asparagales; family Orchidaceae; genus Dactylorhiza; species Dactylorhiza incarnata. The sequence goes on from JAWHQI010000222.1 coordinate 2,990,325, forward strand.
ATTTACGTGGCCGCTGTGACGTAATTTTGGCGTAAGGGCGTTACGTCAGCTCGTCAGGTTTAGTTTTGAGCCTTAGCTTAGTTGAAGTATGTAATTTAGATCGAGCGTGCGAGGTTTCGTGTCGTTTTGAGTTGTAGAGAAGATTTTGTGTAGTTATTGAGATCTTAGCTTCGGGAAGATGTGTCCCGAGTTTGGCTCGTCGGAATTGAATTCTGACTTCGCCGTTGGATTCGTAGCACCTTTTCTCAGTTTAGGTGCAAATTTCGTAGAAATCCGAGGTGATCTAGTCACCCTCGCAGTTTAAGTGAAAGGGGGTATTATTTAATTAATTAATTATTAAATTAGGTTTTATTATAAAACCTAAAGTTCTCTCCCTATTCATCTTCTTCCTTCGTCGATCCAAACCAGCCGTCGAGCGAGAGAGCGAGAGCGGCATGTCGTGGAGCTTCCGGTCGACGATTCGAAGGTCGTGGTGGTCGGAATCGTGTTTGGAGAGTAGATTCGGAATGCTCTCGGCGAGATCTTCATTCTACTGGTAAGCTTTTTTCCGTTTAGTGGAATTTTTGGAGTTAAGGAAGTGACCTAACCCTCCTTTTTGGTCCTCTTTGGTCCGAAAATTTTCAGGTTGTTGTGCTTGAGTGAGTTCTTTGCCGATCCATAGCTTGGGAGCGGAGAACTTCGAGTTTTCGCAAGGTTAAGGCAAGTGGCTATTCTTTTCCTCCTTCCTTCTTGTTTGTTGGAGCACTCTTCTTTTCCTTGGATTTAAGTTATGGTTGTGTTTATAGCATGTACCTTGGGCTCTTGTATGGTATTTTACACATCTGGGTTACCTTGTTATTTTCTATTACTGTAGCATTTAAATTCTCGAGAAATCAGCCTTGGAGTTCTCGAGAATTCAGCCTTGATTCTTTCTTTTTGTTGTAGCCTTGAATTCTCGAGAAATGAGCCTTTAAATTCTCGAGAAATCGGTCTTAAATTTCCTCTTGCTTGCAGCCTTTTTCATTTGTTTCGTGACGTTCGTCGAACATTCCTGCGTTCGACGAACGGACTTGAGTTTGTTGAACGGGCGTTCGACGAACGGTATTGTGTTCGTCGAACGGGCGTTTCACGAACGGCCTTGTGTTCGTCGAACGTTCCTGCATTCGACGAACGTTCTTGTGTTTGTCGAACAGCGTTCGACGAAAGGTCTTGCCTTCGTTGAACGGGCTTTCGACGAACGGCCTAGTTTTTGTTTCATGTCCTTCTTTTCTCGAGAAGTTTGTTGTTTCCTATCTTTCTTTTCTCGAGAAGCCTGCTTTCTTTTAAATTCTCAAGGAGTGCTTTGTCCTTTTTCCTTTAAATTCTCGAGAAATACTTGTTCTAGCCCCTTTAAATTCTCAAGAAATACTTATGTTGTTTCCCTTTAACTTCTCGAGAAATCATTATTCAGACTTTCATTTATTCTCGAGAAGTCATGTGCAGACCCCTTGAATTTTCGAGAAATCACTTGTCTGCTCCTTTATTTCTCTAGAAGTCTGTACATAGCCCTCTACTTTCTAAGTGCTTGAGTTATGCCTCCGATTACTTCTCTTCTTTGAAACATCGTACTCGTTGCAGTTAATCAACTTATGTCTTCCCTTATGAATCGTTGAGTAGTGTTTATTTCATTGTAACCCTACTCTTAAGGTGTTATGGTGCTGATATCTCGGGTTACGTCCCATGCCTTATATGAATCTTAATTTAATTATATTTGGGTGGCAGTGGATAAAGTACCACCACCTGGTTTTGGCTTTTTGGGTGGCAGTGGATAAAGTACCACCACCCGGTTTTTGGCTTTTGGGTTGGCAGAGGATAAAGGTCCGCCACCCGTTTAATTTGAGCTGATCAGTCTCTTTAATAAAATTTACAAGATAATTGAGTTATGCTTGTTCCTCCTTAAGACATTGGTGCACCATGTGCTTTTTTAGTTCTTTGTTTGGAGCTTCTCTTTTAGTAAATCTGGCTTGGGTTGGTACCCCTTATGCCTTGCTTACTTTTCTGCTTATTTTTCTGCCACTTGTAATTCCCTTGCTGAGGCGTTCTTTGATTTATTGAATGCCTCAGGTTCAGAGTTGTAGCGGCTAGAGGTATAGCCTGGAGTTTCAGAGTTTTTAGTTGTTGTTTACCCCACTGCTGCGAGGTAGCTGTCTTTAGTTTTCTTCTTGCATTCAGACATACTAGTTGGAGCCAATGGGTTAGTGTCATGTTGTTGACGCCCATTGTGCCCTTTTTATACTTTATAGTTTATTTTCCAGTTAAATGCCACTACTTTTAGATCTTGTGTATCTTGCTCTCTGGGAATGTTTTATGTCTAGGTGCATTATAGTTATAAAGTGACTTTCCTTTCATCCTCATTGCATTCTTTTTAAGATGAAATCCTTATCTTTAATGACGCATAAAGGTATTTTCTATACTTATACTACGCCTAGATTTGTGCATATTATTTACTTTATGTCCTGTCATTACATACATTCAGGACCTTAAGAAAACTAAATAAAGTACTTTCCGCTGCAATTACATATATTTTCTCGGTGGACTAGTTGATCCACGAACTGAGAGACACAGTTCTTACCCCAAACCTTAATAAATGATTTCAAATGATGACTTATCTTATAATCATGTTTTGATTAATTAAGTAATAGGTTCCCGCCTGAGCGTCTGCAGTTGTCTCATGCATGATGTGGCATCATGACGTGTATTTTCTCCTACTCTGATATTCCTAAATTCGGAGAAAATGCGGGTTGTGAAAGTTGGTATCAGAGCTAGGTTGTTCGACAAGTCGGTCGAGCAACAAATTCTGATATAGTAAAGTTGTTTTGGTTTCATTGCATACTCACACTAATGTGTCATCAGAACGTCTTGGCCGAAGCATGAACACTACACTCATAGCATGATAAGAAGTATACGGGGCATATTTTGTACTATGGGATGCATAATATGTGTCTGTATATGGATCCACCATAGGTGGCAACATGTGATGGTTATATAGTATGGGATGCATAACCATCATCACATGGATGCCCATTAGCACATTTTCTTTTTGTTACATGCGATATTATGTAGTATGGGATGCATAATATTTCATGTGTACGCCGCTCATAACATGCATTAAGGCCTTTATTAGAATGCATAGCATAACATACCTTACATAGCATTGCATAAGCACACGTGCGAAGTTAAAGACTTATATGATGACACACATACACACATGATTTCAAAACAAACAGAAAAATTCATGCATTCATGCCCTTTGCACATGAGTCAAGAGGGACGATGTAGTATCGTTCCCGAATTTAGCATATCATCATGAAAATATCCCAGAGAAAGGTAGTGGAAATGGCAAGTATCTGTACATGTATGTTCTGAACCAAGCAGTGTTGTTCTAGTGTAAGGTTAAGTTTTAATTATAGGTTTATGCGTATTAGCAGAGATGTCTCGGAGGCGTGTTGCGATGAGGCTGACCCCCCAATCGGAGGGTGAGTCTTCGGGTGCGCGGAGTGAGGTCATGATTGAAAGTCTGCGACAAAGTAATGAGGCTCTGTCCAGGCAGTTAGTTGCGATGCAATCGTAGATTCAGACGTTGATGACTGCCGCCGCTGGGCAGCAGTTTGTGGTGCAGGACCCTGTAGTTGGTCAGACTGTACCTCTTCCTCCCGCTCCTTTGGTGCCTCCAGTTCTGCTGCCACCAGAGATGAACTTCATATCGCATTTCCAGCGACTAGGACCTCCTACGTTTGACAGAAGAGCTGATTTCATGGCATTGGATGACTGGTTGGTTGCCATTGAGGAGATGTTTTCGTACTCAGGAATCTCTGTAGACCAAAAGGTGATTGTCGTCGCTTACCGGCTGAAGGGACTTGCTAAGAGTTGGTGGATCAGGGAGAGGGAAAACCTCGTAGACGGATGTTCGTGGGAGTCATTTAAGGCTTTGGTGTTAAAGAAGTTCCTGCCGTCGGTCGAGCAAGACCGTCTAATCAATAATTTTCTGCACCTGAAGCAAAGACAACTCACGATTAGTGAGTATGAGATTGAATTCAGTAAGTTGAGCAGATTTGCTCCAGATTTAGTGGCTTCTGAGGCAGGAAGAGTGAAGCGATTTCTCGGAGGACATCGTAGCGACATTCAGCAATTGGCTAGCGCTTACAGATTTGAAAGTTATGTTGAAGTAGTAGAAGCAGCGCTGAAAGTCGAGGCTATCGACAACGCCAAGAATAGAGGTGCGTTTGTGAAAAAGGACAAGAGAAAAGTCGAGGAGGGGGAAACCCCCAAGCTATCTAGCCCGGCTCCAAAGACAAGAAATGGCGAAGTTTGTAGCTTCTATGGTCGCCCGGGCCATCCGTTCGAGAAATGTTTCAAGAGGTTGGGAGCTAAGAAGCAGCAGCAAGTGTCGTAAATACAGAGCGCTCCTAGAGGAGATCTGACATGTACCTTCTGCAAGTGAAATGGGCATGATGTTTCCCATTGCTGGTCTAAGGAAAAGGTGTGTTTTCAGTGTGGACAGAAGGGGCACGTTAAGACTAGATGCCCGCATTTCCAACCGCCTCTGCAGCTAGTGCAACTTCGGGCTTTGTCGCTGCCACTGAATTAGGATAGAGGAAACGACAAGTTGAATGTGGTGACTAGGGGAGAAGCTCAGAATTCCACCCAAGTGATTTCAGGTTAGGCCTTAATTTAACTCTCATCCTTTATCCTTAGTTTTAAATTTCTGCCCGGCTAGTTATGTATCTGATTGTTATAGGAGAATTTAAGGTAAAGAACAGTTAGGCGCGTGTCCTTTTCGATTCTGGTGCTACCCACTCATTCGTGGCTAGGACTTTTGTAGAGCGTCATCGTTTGATCCTCGATCAGATTGGCGATGCGTTTCACGTTAAGTTTCCTTCTGGCGACTCTGTGGTGTCGGGCCAGGGTATCCAGAATTGCCCTATCCTCTTAGGTGACTTCTTAGCTTTTGTGGATTTAAAAGTGCTAGACCTGGAAGATTTCGATGTGATTATGGGCATGGACTGGTTGTCCAGATATGATGCGGTTATCCAATGCAAGCCTAAACGTTTGGACTTCAAGATGGACAACGGTCAACCCATGAGTGTGTATGGTTTTCCATGCCAGGATTCCTCAATTATTTCTGTGGTATGTGCTCGGAAACTTTTATATTCCGGTTGTTTTGCTTACTTTGTTTCTGTGTTAGAAACTGTTAGCGGTTTGCCGAGTATCGAGGGTGTTCCGGTGGTGTGTAATTTTCCTAATGTTTTCCCGGTTTGCCTTCCTGGTCTTCCGCCTGAAAGAGATGTGGAGTTTGTTATTGATCTGAAGCCTGGTACTCATCCTATTGCTAAGTCACTGTACCGTATGGCCCCGCGCGAGCTGGAAGAGTTGCGTACCCAATTAGATGAATTGTTGCAATGCGGATTCGTTAGGCCAAGTCCTTCGCCCTGGGGTGCTCCAGTGTTGTTTGTGAAAAAGAAGGATGGTTCTATGTGGTTGTGCATAGACTATAGGGAGTTGAATAAGGTAACCATAAAGAACAGATATCCGTTGCCGCAAATCGATGATTTGTTTGATCAGTTGTGTGGTAGTTCGGTGTTTTCAAAGATCGATCTTCGTTCAAGTTACCATCAGTTGAGGATCCGTGAGTCAGACGTCCCTCGGACTGCCTTTCGTTCCCGATATGGTCATTTTGAATTTCTCGTGATGTCATTCGGTTTGACTAATGCACCCTCTGCATTTATGGATATGATGAACCGAGTGTTCAAAAACTTCCTTGATCATTTTGTAGTGGTTTTCATCGATGATGTGTTGGTATACTCAAGAAGTGCTGAGGAGCATGCTACGCATTTGCGCTTAGTATTGTCTACCTTAAGAGAGAACAAGTTGTATGCGAAACTGAGTAAGTGCGAATTCGGGCTTTCGCAAGTGTCTTTCCTGGGTCATGTAGTGGGCAAGGATGGAATTTCTGTAGACCCGGCAAAGATCTCTGTTGTCTTGGATTGGAAGACGCCTACAACACCTAAGGAGATAAGGAGTTTCTTAGGGTTGGCAGGTAATTATAGGAGATTTGTGCAAGGATTTTCTGTGCTATCAGCACCTCTGACTAAGCTTACCCAGAAGAATGCAGCTTTTGTTTAGAGCGATTCCTGTGAAGGAGCTTTTCAAGAATTAAAGAGGCGTTTGTGCAGTGCTCCTGTTTTGGCTTTACCGACCGAGGGAGTTGAGTATGACGTTTATGTAGACGCATCTCACGTTGGTCTTGGTTGTGTTTTGATGCAAGAAGGAAAAGTGATCGCGTATGGATCCAGACAACTGAAAGTTCATGAAAGGAATTACCCTACGCATGACTTTGAGTTTGCGGCAGTAATTTATGCTTTAAAGCTTTGGATACACCTTCTTTATGGAGTGTCATGCAAGATTTATACGGATCACAAGAGTTTGAAGTATGTCTTTACCCAGAAAGAGCTGAATTTGCGCCAGCGCAGGTGGTTGGAGTATGTGGCGGATTATGAAGTTGATATCCTCTATCATCTGGGTAAGGCTAATGTGGTGGCCGATGCCCTGAGCAGAAAGACCGTGCATATCTTCAATCTCTTTGTGCAGTCCTTAGTGGAGGAGTTTTTATTGATGGACATCTCAGTCGGTAGTAGTACCACGCCTTCGAGCTTAGAAGCTGAAGAGCCTTCTTGGATTACCCTCACCAGACTGCATCAGAAAGAAGATCCAGATTTGCAACATCTCCGGAATAGAACTGAAAAAGGTGAGCTACCAGATTTTTCAATTAATGATAAAGATACTTTGAAGTATCGAGCTAGATATTGTATCCCTGCGTTTGAGGATATTCGAACAAAAATCTGTAGTGAAGCACATGATTCTAGTGTTTCCTATCATCCTGGCTCCACAAAGATGTATAAAGACCTGAAGCAGATTTTTTGGTGGTCAGGTATGAAAAGCAATATAGCAAGGTATGTTTCTGAATTTTTAACTTGTCAGCGTGTTAAGGCAGATCATAAGAGGCCTGGTGGTAAATTAAACCCTTTGAATATTCCAACCTGGAAGTGGGAGAGTATTTCAATGGACTTCATTACCGGTTTGCCGAGATCTCCCGCAGGACACGATTCGGTATGGGTCATAGTTGACAGATTGACAAAGTGTGCTCACTTTGTACCTTTTAAGACCGGCTTTTCTATGGAGAAGATAGCAGAACTTTATTTGAATGAAGTCATCAGATTGCATGGTGAGCCCGTGAGTATAGTGTCAGATCGGGATTCCAGGTATATGTCTCATTTCTGGCAGAGTTTGCAGGGAGCTTTGGGCACTGACCTCAGATACTCTACCGTTTATCATCCTCAGACCAATGGTCAGAGAATGAGAGTAAATCAAATTTTGGAGGATATGATCAGGTGCTATATTTTAGATCATGGAGGAGCTTGGGATAAGGGTCTTGGATTGATGGAATTTGCCTACAATAACAGTTATCAGGAAAGCTTGCAAATGGACCCCTTTGAGGCTTTGTATGGGAGGCATTGTCGGACTCACTTGTTTTGGGCCGAGGTTGGTGAGAGCCCGTTGTTAGGCCCAGAAGCTTTGGAAGAGACGAGCGTTGCCGTGACTCATATCCGCGAGAAGCTTCGTATTGCTCAGGAGCGGTATGAGAAGTATGCCAATCGGAGGAGGGTGGATCTAGAGTTTTCCGTTGGAGACTTAGTGTTCTTGAAAGTTTCTCTGATGCCATGCGTTAAATGATTTGGAAGGAACCACAAGTTGGACCCCTGGTATGTGGGACCTTTCCAGGTTGTTGAGCGCGTCAGAGTGTCCGCTTATAGATTGGATTTGCCTGCTTCCTTCCCTAATGTTCATGATGTGTTTCATGTGAGCCAGTTGAGGAAGTGTTTGCGTAGTGATCAGCTTGTTCTTGATTCGGTGCCCGTATTGCAACCCAATCTTTCATATGTTGAAGAGCCTGTCCGAATCTTGGAGACTCAAGAGCGTGTGTTGCGAAGGAAGATGATCCCGATGGTTAAGGTTCTTTGGAAGAATCAGGGTGTCGAAAGCGCAACATGGGAGCTGGAGTCTGCCATGAGAGAGACTCATCCTAGCCTCTTCTCTTAGATTTCTGGTAAATCTTTTGTCTGGTAACCTTTGGATTTGATTCAGTATCTTTCTTAATCTTTGGATTTCATGTTTCGGGACGAAACTTCCTTTTAGGGGGAGTTACTATAACGCCCCTAATTTTCGTTAATTATTTACGTGGCCACTGTGACGTAATTTTGGCATAAGGGCGTTACGTCAGCTCGTCAGGTTTAGTTTTGAGCCTTAGCTTAGTTGAAGTAGTAATTTAGATCGAGCGTGGGAGGTTTCACGTCGTTTCGAGTTGTAGAGAAAATTTTGTGTAGTTATTGAGATCTTAGCTTCGGGAAGTTGTATCCCGAGTTTGGCTCGTCGGAATTGAATTCTGACTTCGTCGTTGGATTCGTAGCGCCGTTTCTCATTTTAGGTGCAAATTTCGTAGAAATCCGAGGTGATCTAGTCACCCTCTCAGTTTAGGTGCGAATTTCATAGAAATCCGAGGTGATCTAGTCACCCTCGTAGTTTAAGTGAAAGGGGGTTTTATTTAATTAATTAAATATTAAATTAGGTTTTATTATAAAACCTAAAATTCTCTCCCTATTCATCTTCTTCCTTCGTCGATCCAAATCAGCCGTCGAGCGAGAGAGCGAGAGTGACGTGTCGTGGAGCTTCCGGTCGGCGATTCGAAGGCCGTGGTGGTCAGAATCGTGTTTGGAGAGTAGATTCGGAAAGCTCTCGGCGAGATCTTCATTCTAGTGGTAAGCTTTTTCCGTTTAGTTGAATTTTTGGAGTTAAGGAAGTGACCTAACCCTCCTTTTTGGTCCTCTTTGGTCCGAACAGTTTCAGGTTGTTGTGCTTGAGTGAGTTCTTTGCCGATCCATAGCTTGGGAGCGGAGAACTTCGAGTTTTTGCAAGGTTAAGGCAAGTGGCTATTCTTTTCCTCATTCCTTCTTGTTTGTTGGAGCACTCTTCTTTTCCTTGGATTTAAGTTATGGTTGTGTTTATAGCATGTACATTGGGCTCTTGTATGGTAGTTTACACAACTGAGTTGCCTTGTTATTTTCTTTTGCTGTAGCATTTAAATTCTCGAGAAATCGGCCTTGGAGTTCTCGAGAATTCAGCCTTGTTATTTTCTTTTGTTGTAGCATTTAAATTCTCGAGAAATCAGCCTTGGAGTTCTTGAGAATTCAGCCTTGATTCTTTCTTTTTGCTGTAGCCTTGGATTCTCGAGAAATGAGCCTTTAATTCTCGAGAAATCGGTCTTAAATTTCCTCTTGCCTGCAGCCTTTTTCCTTTGTTTCGTGACGTTCGTCGAACGTTCCTGCGTTTGACGAATGATCTTGAGTTCGTCGAACGGGCGTTCGACGAACGGTATTGTGTTTGTCAAACGGGCGTTCGACGAACGGCCTTGTGTTCGTCGAACGTTCCTGCATTCGACGAACGTTCTTGTGTTCGTCGAACAGACGACCGGTCTTGCGTTCGTCAAATGGGCGTTCGCCGAACGGCCTGGTTTTTGTTTCATGTCCTTCTTTTCTTGAGAAGTCTGCTGTTTCATGTCTTTCTTTTCTCGAGTAGCCTGCTCTCTTTTAAATTCTCGAGGAGTGCTTTGTCCTGTTTCCTTTAAATTCTCGAGAAATACTTGTTCTGGCCCCTTTAAATTCTCGAGAAATACTTGTGTTGTTTCCCTTTAACTTCTCGAGAAATCATTGTTCAGACCTTCATTTATTCTCGAGAAGTCCTATGCAGCCCCCTTTAATTTTCGAGAAATCCCTTGTCTGCTCCTTTATTTCTCGAGAAGTCTGTGCATAGCCCTCTACTTTGTAAGTGCTTGAGTTATGCCTCCGATTACTTCTCTTCTTTGAAACATCGTACCCGTTGCGGTTAATCAACTTATGTCTTCCCTTATGAATCGTTGAGTAGTGTTTATTTCATTGTAACCATACTCTTAAGGTGTTATGGTGCTGATATCTCGGGTTACGTCCCGTGCCTTATATGAATCTTAATTTAATTATATTTGGGTGGCAATGGATAAAATACCACCACCTAGTTTTGGCTTTTTGGGTGGCAGTGAATAAAGTACCACCACCCAGTTTTTGGTTTTTGGGTTGGCAGAGGATAAAGGACCGCCACCCGATTAATTTGAGCTAATCAGTCTCTTTAATAAAATTTACAAGATAATTTAGTTATGCTTGTTCCTCCTTAAGACATTGGTGCACCAGGTGCTTTGTTAGTTCTTTGTTTGGAGCTTCTCTTTCGATAAATCTAGCTTGGGTTGGTACCCCTTATGCCTTGCTTACTTTTCCGTTTATTTTTCTGCCACTTGTAATTCCCTTACTAAGGCATTCTTTGTTTTATTGAATGCCTCGGGTTCGGAGCCGTAGCGGCTGGAGGTGTAGCCTGGAGTTTCAGATTTTTTAGTTATTGTTTACCCCGCTGCTGCGAGGTAGTTGTCTTTAGTTTTCTTCTTGCGTTCAGACATACTAGTTGGAGCCAATGGGTTAGTGTCATGTTGTTGACGCCCATTGTGCCCTTTTTATATTTTATAGTTTATTTTCCAGTTAAATGTCACTACTTTTAGATCTTGTGTATCTTGCTCTCTATGAATGTTTTCTGTCTATGTGCATTATAGTTATAAAGTGACTTTCCTTTCATCCTCATTGCATTCTTTTTAAGTTGAAATCCTTATCTTTAAAGTCGCCTAAAGGTATTTTCTATACTTATACTACGCCTGGATATGTGCATATCATTTACTTTATGTCCTGTCATTACATACATTTAGGACCTTAAGTAAACTAAATCAAGTACTTTCTGCTGCAATTACATATATTTTCTCGGTGGACTAGTTGATCCACGAACTGAGAGACACGGTTCCTACCCCAAACCCTAATAAATGATTTCAAATGATGACTTATCTTATAATCATGTTTTGATTAATTAAGTAATAGGTTCCCGCCTGAGCGTCTGCAGTTGTCTCCTGCATGACGTGACATCATGATGTGTATTTTCTCCTACTCTGATATTCCTAAATTCGGAGAAAATGCGGGTTGTGACAATGGATCTTGGAGAAAAAGGGTTGAGGATGACCACAGCGACGCTAGTGATCCTTCTCCAGCGATGGCTTATCAATCCGAGTAGGAGATCTCCGACAATCATCCTCCTTCCTCACGGTCGGGCGCCTATCTCCTTCTCTCTCGCTTGACCTCGACAAATAAATGAACGAGTGCGTTTAAGTTTAGGGCTTTCAATCCTATGTTGAACCTTTGGGTGCACCAATCATAGACATGCGATCAATCTTTAAGAAGAATAAATTGCCTCGATCACAAGATAAAAACAGCTTGGTCCATTTAGATCTATCATGCGGCTCTAGCACTACTACACAGTGGTAGCTCCCAATCTTACTGGTTCTATATAACGAATGATACCTCAAGGCAGTAGCACTACCGCAGGCGGTATCTCTCATATTATTGAACTCCAGAACCCCCAAGTTTCTTGTTGCTTCATGTAGCCTATCGCCCGATAGTAACACTAATGTGGGGCGCAGTAGTGCCCAAGTGCTACACTTTGATCTTTGAAGGATTGGGGTGTTACACCCAATCCTAACAATCATTCTATCGACAGTTGAGGGGAGCAAAATATGCTCCATATACTTTATGACATAGACTCCATAATATACAATTACTCTGTTGGGGAATAGTTTTTCCTAATATCGCCTTCCACTTGGTGAAATTGAATTTTGCCCTTTTGTCGGATGCTTTCTGTAGAACTTTGATCTATAACAATAACAAAAAATCACTCATTATTTATGAATATGCATCGATGAAAATTACTCATAACAATATGTTGCATCATTTTTACACTCACCTGGGCTTTTACCGTCTCTTTTCATTTTAGATTCAGAAGGGAGTCATGAATAACTCATGACTTTTTCTCGAAGAAACCCACCAATAGAACCTATGGTCATGCCTACAAACTGGCAAAAATATAATTGGCGTTCGATCAATACTAGCTTTAGTCGCATGGGAGACATATAACTTGACGGAAGTTGAGTCAACATCGTCACATGGATTTTGGTTGTGGAACTGCAAAAAAGACGAATTGTCAGCTTGATTTGATTTAATTATTCTATAAGTGTCAAAAATTGGATGTCGTGGTAGAGAACATACCAATAGGTTTGGACTAACGTAGAGAAATGACTGGAAAAATTTGGTCCGCCTCTCTACAAAGTTCCAAGATTTTGGCAAACACATCAACATGAAAATCGGCCATGTAGCCGACTACAAGTAGATCTTCCATGGAATCACGGAAAACCATAGTGTTCCATTCCTTGAATGCAACATGGTTTCAGAAATTTATTATGAAATATTGTAATTCAGTACAATGTGACACCGTATGAACAATAACATACACCATATAATCTACGAAGAGGCATCATTTTCTTATCTTACCTACTCAGCATGGAGCCATGCTGGAGTGGATGATATCCCTTTGATCTTATGTTAGTTACATCTTCCCGGTATAGTATTACAAATATATATCATCCACTTTCTCTTTCTCAATAGTGGTCTTCAAATATCATCCACTTTCTCTTTCTCAATAGTGGTCTTCAAAGCTTTATAAGGAGAGTCCTTTATTGTAACGACCTATAGAGAAACACATGCAGGGGATGGCGAGGTAGGCATGCTTGTAGATGGTTGCGTCCTATGGATGCACTCGTTAAAACGTGCACTTAGTGCAGCTATTGTATTATCTATATTACTAATATTTGCTATTATATCATCAAAACAAGCATTCATTCTCTGCTCTAATGTTATTAATAACTCTACAAAAGAAGAGGGTGTGGGAACTACAGTAGTAGGTGTCGTGGAAACTGGTGGAGGAGATTAGGATTGTGTTGTGCTGCCAGGCAGTCTCATCTTCTTCTACCAGAGAGGAATTGAGTTCAAAAACTTTCTCTTTTCCTTCTTGGGGAATGTTACTCACCGACATTAGAGCATATCACTAATTCCTCATGAGTCAAGTCCTCCATTCACTCTATCACCTACACAAGCAAATATACTATAAACATAAAGTCATGGCCTCAAGGTGATCATAATGAACTTTAAAATTAACTATAAAAAGACACAAACCTACCCATCAGACGTGAGAGCAATGATGTGTAACAACTCTTTCAGATAGAAAGATGCTTTATTCGACCATCGTAATAATCTTGGTCTTCTATCTCGATGTATGAATGAGAAGCTGCAAGTATTTTTAAGAACCAAAGTTACAAGCACATTCAAAGTGGATTTAGATACCAATATTTTTAAAAAAGATCTAGATATATTATGTCAACATATATAACACTTACAATCAAAGTATGAGTGCATCCATGAACATATCCTACCGATTCCTAAGGTTAAGGTTGAATTTGTCCAACATGAATTAATGGGAGGAAGCTTCCCAACAACACTCTTCAGGACCTACTCTTCATATTGCTCAATACAAATGAATGTATGGCCTTAGGCCAATTATGTCTCCTGAACTCCACAGATTCACACAACTTCACCAAGAACCGTGGAATGCGCTCACCACTAGAAGGGAAAAAAGTTGGACAACAGATGCAAAAAAATGGATTTCATCTTCACATTGCCGCTCTTCCTAGCCATTTCAAGCAAGGGATTCTTTACCTCTATCTTTATATGACTGATGTAGGGTTTGGGTTGAAATACAAGTTCTTTCCCATGATTTAGTAGGCCTAGGATAATGACAACATCACTGGTGGTAAATGACAGATCTCTTGACCAAACAAAGAATATGTCTCTTGCAACATCATAGCATTTAAGTAGCACATAGATCAGAGGTATGTTCCGCGAGACTCTCCGCGCATGAAAAATGGACCAAACCCTGTTATCTTTCAATATATGTTGGTCTACTTCCTCCAAATCATCGACAATGTTGCATTTGGCTCAAAAAAATCGGAAAAAATAACATTTGAAACTCAAAAAATGAAGTATGAAACTTTTCTCTTTCTCCATTTAGACGTTTGAGAATGAAAATCATACTTATTTCTTCACAAACTGCACTAACAATTCCACCCATACTAATATTAATTTAATAAAAAATTATCTCTGGGGAGATCACTATTGATCTCCGCGGAGCCTACCACTACTGAAGTCCAAGTAAGCTTAAAGATGATCTCCATGTACATTATTGCTCTCCCAAAAGCTTAAAGATTATGTTCATGGAGATCCAAAATGATCTCCATAAGAGTAACCGTGATATCCGCGAAGATCATTTTTAATCTCCATGGAGATTGTTGCTCACCATGGAAATCAAAGATGATCTCCATGGAGATCAAAAATGATCTTCACATAGATCATAACTAACATTGGACTACAAAATATAAAATCCTAAAGCCAAGAATGACTAGAAATTGAACTCACTTTTTCCTTATGCCGATGACACGGTCTTCAGAGCTATTCAAACACTACCCGACGCCGAGGAGAGTTATAAAGATCGTCGGAGATAGATTCAGAGCTTCCTGAGCTTCAAGAGAGTGTCCAAGTAGACGGAGAACCGCCCAGTAATAAATTTCGCAAGTAAGAATGAATATGATGTTTGAAACTCTTAGAAATTCATTTTATTATTTGAAGATTTTGATTTCGCCGCATATGGATACAACCTGGACTTAGATTTGAAAAATGGAGAGATATTTAGGTGCGTGTAACACACGGTGATAAAAAAAGATCACCTTGCTGGAGCAAATAGATCCGTATGATCGTGATTCCAATAATGAAGATGATCTGTGAAAATATATAATACGATCGTATTAAATATTAATCATATTTTAGATCATGAAAATAGACACCGGAATTGAAGGTTTTTTAAGTGCATTAGCACCAACAATTTAGTCTCAAAAAAAAAACTTTAGGTGAGTTACTCTCACCTAGTAATAGGTGCGTGTATAAATACCAACTTTCTAGCCAGCGGGCCCCACCATTTTCACTTTTGTTTGAAACAATTTCGTAGTTACTCCCGCTTGGAAAGTGCGCCCTCGTCGTCATCACCTTCGCGCCCTAGTTCTAATTCCCCGGCAAAACCCAGTCGTCGTCGTCATTTCCTCTGCCTCCCAAAGGATCCTTCAAAGTAGGGCTACCGGTGTCCTCATCCTCCTCCAGCGGGTGAGATGCCGGACGACCTTCGGTGGACTATTTCTTCAACTGGAGGGCGGGGCCGAAGGTTTCAAAGTATGGAGGTATGTTCATACATTACGAAAATTCTATGGAGGTATGCTATTACGATATTCCTGATCTACTGAGCATCTCTTACGAATTCCCTTTAAGCTTTTTGTTGCATTGTTTATTTGTATACCGCACATAAATACTGCAATATTTTCTATGCAAACAGTCAGTATATATAATAATACAACAGTATTATTATAAATCTTTTCCTACTTGGTAACTTTAATATTATGTTATAATTGTTAAATTGTCACCTAGTAGCACTAAGTAGCAAATTTGATTTGTTCAATTTAGCAAAGCAGCGGAAGTAATGATGCATCAAATTTTAAAATATTGTAGTATTTTCTATGCAAACATGCAGTATATATAATAATACGACCGTATTCCATTAATCGTTTCGTAATTGTACACTGCAGTATTATGTTACAATACTTAAATTGCCACCGAGCAGCACTAATTGACAAATTTTGTTTGTTTAATTTAGAGAAACAGTGGAACCAATAAAGCACCGGTTTTTGATCTAATTAATTCGGATGAAGAAGCAGCAGATGTGCAATTTTAGAAAGAAGATTATGCTTCCAACGCGGTATGTTATCTTGCTATTTTTAAGATCTTTACATTGTATCATCCAAATTTCCTCTTAGATCATTGTTAATTTTTTTAGGGCCTACCGCTAAGCAGAATTTTTGTTATTAAATGCAGGATAGAAATGAACGACACAATTCTACAGTTTTTGATATAATTCAATCTGATGAAGAGGCTACAGATGTGCAATTTGAGAAAGTTGATCATTCTTTTAACTCGGTATGTTATCACAATATTTAAATGAATTTCAAAGTACTAATCTATGGTACTGTAATAAATATGAAAATACAGTAGTATTACAATGTTTCTTGACAACGGACTTTCGTAATATGTTAACATTGTTAAAATTGTAGCGAATGGCTCGCTGAAATAAATTTGTTTTCTTCCAAGCAGGGAACTAAGGGTGCATTAGTTTTCCACACAGTTCAATCTGATGAAGAGGCATACACAATGTACGCTGAGTATGCTCGAAATATGGGTTTTGGTATTCGAAAATAGCATATTTATTACTGGACTCATACAAAGGTCATAAAAGGCAGAGAATATTGTTGCGCAAAAGCAGGTCATAAGGTTTTAAAGCCGACAACTGAAGTGCAGAGGAAGTTTCACAAACTTGATACTCGAACTGGATGTTTGGCATGCATGCACTTTACAGCTGACCAACAGGGGAAGAATTGGGAGATCTCCAAGTTTGTTGATGAGCACAATCACCCACTTGCTCCCCAGGTTGATTCACATCTTTTCAGAAATCACCGTCATATATCTAATCATCAATCATCTCTTATTAAAAATATGACGAGAGCGGGCATTAGAACCGTGGATGCATATAACTTCTTAGCAAATGAAGTGGGCGGTGCACAAAATATGGGGTTCTCAAAAGTAGATGCCTATAATTATGTACATAGAGAAAAAAGAGCCCTAATAGAGAATGGCGATGCGACTCGCTTATTGGAAATTTTTAAAGAAACTCAGTGCGAGGATAACATGTTCTCCTTTGATGTTAAGACAGATGAGTTTAACCGGCTAAGGAGTTTCTTTTGGATTGATGGTCATGGAAAAATTGATTATGATTGTTATGGAGATGTGATTATATTCGACACAACAATCGGTTGAACAAGTACAATTTGGCATGTGCTCCATTTATTGCAGTAAACCACCATTGGAAAAACGTATTTGTGGGCGGGGCTTTCGTTGCAGAGGAGACTATTGAATCATTTTGTTGGGTTTTTGAGTCTTTCCTAAAATATGTTGGTGGTAAGCAACCTAACACGATTTTCACCGACCAAGATCAAGCGATGGTTGTAGCTATTGAGAGAGTATTTACTTCGACACGAGATCGTTTGTTTCAATGACACATTTCGAAGAAAGCACCCTCAAAGGTACCAAATTTCAATAAAGATAAGTCGCTTCGATTTTTATTTTACAATGTCATGAGTAAATGTGATAATGAAATGGAATTTGAAAGTAATTGGAGAGAGATGATAAATCGTGGTAACTTGCATAACAATCGATGGTTAAATGATCTATTCAAGAGTAGGATGAAGTGGTCCACCGCATTTAATAAGGAAGTATTAGATCTTGGTATTTTATCCACCCAACAAAGTGAGTCGGTGAATAATCGTTTACATGGATGCTCTAAAGCAACTGGTTCACTTGTTGAATGCTTTCTTGGAATGAAAATCTTAATTTCTGGTTGGCGCCGGAATGAACATGAAGAGGACTTTAAATGTAAACAAGGGAGTATCACACTTAAATTCAATAACTGTTCAATACTCAAGCAAATGTCAAAACTGTACACCAAAAAAATTTATTTAATTTTTGAGAATTCTTTTATGGAAGCTGCACTTGCATTGATGGTGGCTGGTGAGACCTGGTGCGGAACAGATCATGTGGTATACATGATCAGAAATTGCGATGGGACAGATGTTGGAAAGCAGTTGTAACGCCCCTGATTTTCGTTAATTATTTATGTGGCCACTGTGACGTAATTTTAGCGTAAGGGCAATACGTCAGCTCGTCAGATTTAGTTTTGAGCCTTAGCTTAGTTAAAGTATGTAATTTAGATCGAGTCTGCGAGATTTCGCGTCGTTTCGAGTTATAGAGAAGATTTTGTGTAGTTATTGAGATCTTAGCTTCGGGAAGCTTTATCCCGAGTTTGGCTCGTCAGAATTGAATTCTGACTTCGCCGTTGGATTCGTAGCACCAAATTTCAGTTTAGGTGGGAATTTCGTAGAAGTCCGAGGTGATTTAGTCGGCGTCGTAGTTTAAGTAGAAAGGGAGATTATTTATGTAATTATTGCATTTAATCTTTGCATGAAATTCTCAGACAACGTTCGATGAATTGAAGAGCTCTGCGTTCGACGAATTGAAGAGCTCTGCGTTCGACGAATTGAAGAGCTCTGCGTTCGACGAACTGGAGGCTGCGTTCGATGAACTCCTGGAGCTCTGCGTTCGACGAACTGGAAGCTGCGTTCGATAAACTCCTGGAGATCTACGTTCGACAAACTGGAGGCTGCGTTCGACGAACTCCTGGAGGATGCGTTCGACGAACTCCTGGAGGCTGCGTTCAATGAACTCCCGGAGGCTGCGTTCGACAAATTCCTTGAATTCGAAGAGAAATCCTTGTTCTCGGTGAGCAATTTAAGCTATATATATATATATTAAGCTTAGGTTTTATCTTTTCATCTCCTTCCCCTTTCGGCCGACCAAGAGTTCTATCGGGCGAGAGAGCGAGAGCGGCGTGTCATGGAGCTTCCGGTCGGTGATTTCTAGGGCTGTTGTAGTCGGAATCGCATTTGGAGAGTAGATTTGGAAAGCTCTCGGCGAGATCTTCGTTCTAGTGGTAAGCTTTTCCCATTTCGTGGAATTTTTGGAGTTAAGGTAGTGACCTAACTCCTCCTTTTTGATCCGAAAAGCTTCGGGTTGTGCTTGAGTGAGTTCTTGCCGATCCATAGCTTTTGGAGCGGAGAACTTCGAGCTTGCAAGGTTTAAGGCAAGTGATATCTCCTCCTTCTCTCTTGTCATTGAAGTATTGTTTTCTTGCTTTGAGGTCTTGTCGTGTGGTTTAGCCCTTGATTTGAGCGTTTACCTTGTTAATTAAACTCTTGAAATCCTTGATCTTCCCCTAAAGGTCTAAATTATTCCCCTTAGATAATTTTCTGCAGTTTCTCGAGAAAACCTTCCTAATTTCTCGAGAAGTGTCCGACTGCCGCCCCTTCTAGTTCTCGAGAAAGACCTATTTTCTCGAGATAGGTCAAGTCCAGTTCTCGAGAAGGACCAGCCTTCTCGAGAAATTTTCAGCCTAGTTCTCGAGAAGGACCAGCCTTCTCGAGAAATTTTGTTTTAGCCCAGTTCTCGAGAAGGACCAGCCTTCTCGAGAAATCCCAGACTGGTTCTCGAGAAACCCTATCCTTCTCGAGAATTTCCCAGCTTCTCTCTCTCCTAGTTGTTTCTCAAGAAATCCTATCCTCCTCGAGAAATCCTAGGTCCTAGTTCCAAATACTTGACCTATTCCTTGGACTCCTCCTCCCTCATGAAACCTTTGAATCTTCTAAAGTGTACAGGGGCGTTGTCAATGTCTGTTTGTGCCCTTGATTATGATTACTTCTCGTCCTTTGAAATCTCATGCTCGTTGTGGTTAAAATAACTTATGGGTTCTCTTATGAATCGTCTTATGCGGCGTTTACTTCATTGTGACCCTATCCTTAGGGTATCCTGGTGATTGTTTTCCTCGGGCTTCGTCCCGTGCCTAATTAAATAAATTAATTAATAAGAATTGTTGTCATTAGCCTTGCACGGTGGTCGTGTTTGGGGAACAATGGGGATTTGTTGTAGCCTTGCATGGTGGACATTTTAGAGGTGAACCGCAGGCTTGGCCTGTGGTCCCGTGGGCCGTGTTTGGGTGGTTGTGGATAGTGAAACCCCCACCCATTTTTGGCTTTGGGTGGTAGAGGATAAAGGACCACCCCCGCTTAACTTGAGCTGATTAGTCTCTTAAATAAAATTGTCAAGATAAATGAACTTTACTTGTATCTCTACTTGGTATTTGGTGCACTTGGTGCATTGTTTAGTTCTGTGCTTGGAGCTTCCTTTCTTGTAAGTGTTGGACTTGGGGATGTACCCCTTATGCCTTATTTACTTTACTTCTTGTTTTTCTGCCACTTGTAAATTCCTTGCTGAGGCGTTCTTTGTTTTATTGAATGTCTCAGTTTCAGAGCCTTAGCGGCTAGTGGTGTAGCTCGGAGACTTCGGGAGTCTTAGTTGTTATTTTCCCCACTGCTGCGAGTAGTTGTGGTTAGTTTTCTTCTTGTATTCATACATGCTAGTTTGGAGCCAACGGGTTAGTGTCAGGTTGTTGACGCCCGTTGTGCCCTTTTGATACTTTATAGCTTACTTGTCAGTTAAATGCCACTGCTTTTAGATCTTGTGTATCTTGCTCTCTCTCTGGAAATGATTTATGTCTAGGTGCATTATGGTTATAAAATGGTTTTTCTTTCATCCTCATTGCATTCCTTTCAACTGAAATCCTTATCTTTAAAGTCGCCCAAAGATATTTTCTATACCTATACTACGCCTAGATATGTGCATATCATTTACTTTATGTCATGTCATCACGTGCATTTAGGACCTTAAGTGAACTAAAACAAGTACTTTCCGCTGCAATTACATATATTTTCTCGGTGGACTAGTTGATCCACGAACTGAGAGACACAGTTCTTAACCCCAAACCCTAATAAATGATTTAAAATGATGACCTATCATGTAAACTTGTTTTGATTAATTAAGTAATAGGTTCCCGCCTAAGCGTCTGCAGTTGTCTCATGCATGACGTGGCATCATGACACGTATTTTCTCTTACTCTGATATTCCTAAATTCGGAGAAAATGCGGGTTGTGACAGTTGGTATCAGAGGGAGGTTGTTCGACAAGTCGGTCGAGCAACCAATTCTAATACAGTATAGTTGTTTTGGTTTCATTGCATACACACACCGATGTGTCATCAGTACGTCTTGGCCGAAGCATGAATACTACACTCATAGCATGATAAGAAGTATACGGGGCATATTATGTAGTATGGGATGCATAATATGTGTCTGTATATGGATCCACCGTAGGTGGCAACATGTGATGGTTATGCAGTATGGGATGCATAACCATCATCACATGGATGCCCATTAGCACGTTGTCTTTTGTTACATGCGATATTATGTAGTATGGGATGCATAATATTTCATGTGTACGTCACTCATGACATGCATTAAGGCCTTTATTAGAATGCATAGCACAACATACATTACATAGCATTGCATAAGCACACGTGTGAAGTTAGGGACTTATGTGATGACACACGTACACTCATGATTTCAAAAATAACATAAGAAAATTCATGCATTCATGAACTTTGCACATGAGTCAAGAGAGACGATGTAGTATCGTTCCCGAATGTAGCATAGCATCATGAAAATATCCCAGAGAAAGATAGCGGAAATGGCAAGTATCTGTACATATATGTTCTGAACCAAGCGGTGTAGTTCTAGTGTAAGGTTAAGTTCTAATTATAGGTTTATGCATATTAGCAGAGATGGCGCGTAGGCGAATCTCGACTAGATCGACTCCTCAGTCGGAGGGTGAGACGTCCGGAGCGCAGAGTGAAGCTTTGATCGAGAGTCTGCGCCAGAGCAATGAGGCTTTGACGAGACAAATGGTTGTGATGTAGTCGCAAGTTGAGGTGTTGTTGTCTGCAGGTGCAAGGCAGCAAACTGCGGTGCAGGCCCCCGTAGTAGAGCAGACCTTACCTACCCCTCCAACTCCCTTGGTACCCCCTGTAGCGATACCTCCGGAAATGAATTTCATTTCGCACTTTCAAAGGTTGGGTCCTCCATCGTATGACGGTCGAGTCGACTTCGTGGCCTTAGACGATTAGATGATAGCCATTGAAGAGATGTTCTCGTATTCGGGAATCACCGTAGATCAAAAGGTGATGGTCGTCGTGTACCAACTTAAGGGTCTCGCAAAGAGTTGGTGGTTGAGGGAGAAGTAAGACCTTTCCGAAGGATGTTCGTGGGAAACTTTCAAGGGAATTTTGTTAAGAAAGTTTATGCCGTCAGTAGAGCAAGACCAATTGATGAATGATTTCCTACATCTGAAGCAGAGGCAGCTCTCGGTGAGCGAGTATGAAATAGAGTTTTGCAAGCTGAGCAGGTTTTCTCCGGCCCTGGTAGCTTCGGAAGAAGGAAGAGTGAAGAGATTTCTGGGTGGTCTCCGCAGCGACATCCAGCAGCTGGCCAGCGCGTACAGGTCGGAGAAGTACGGCGAGGTAGTTGAGGCAGCACTGAAAGTGGAGGCGATTGATAATGCCAAGAATCGAGGATCAATGATTAAGAAGGGAAAGAGAAAGGCTGGAGAAGAAGGAAATTTTGGTGCGCCTGGCTCAGTTTTGAAGAAAGGAGGTGACGAGGTCTGCAGTTTCTGTGGCCGCTCTGGCCATCCGTTTGAAAAGTGTTTCAAGAGGAAAGGAGTTCAGAAGCAGCAGCGAGTGCTGGCAATCCAGGGTGCTCTGAAGGGTGAGGTGCTTTGCTAGTTGTGCAAGCAGAAGGGGCACGATGTGGCCTAGTGTTGGACCAAAGATAAAGTCTGCTTACAGTGCGGACAGAAGGGGCACATGAAGTTTAAATGCCCGCGAGTTCGACCCCCGTTGCAGCCAGTTCCGCTTTGAACCTTGCCGCCATAAGATGAGGTTTCCGAGGCTCTGCCATAAACCAACTCACCCTGCCAACTGCATAAGCAATATCTGGCCTCGTGATCGTCAAGTATATCAAACTTCCAACCAAAGCCCGGAACACCAAAGGATCGATAAGAACCTTCCCTTCATCTCGCCGAAGATGAACTCCAACCTCTAGTAGAGTAGAGTTGCTCTTCCCCCCTTCCATGCCGAACCTCTTCAAGATTCGATCCGTATAGCCTTTTGGGAAACAAGCATACCGCTCTCTTTCCTCTCCACTTTAAGCCCAAGGAAATGGTGGTTCTCACCCAAATCCTTCATCTCAAATCTGATAGCTAGCTCAGCACGAAACCTAGCTACCTCCACTTCAGAATTCCCGGTGATGATCATATCGTCAACGTACAGCAGCACCAAGACCTGAAGCTCCCCCGTCTTCTTAACAAATAAGCTTGAATCTGAATCAGAAGCAAAGTATCCGCAGAACTGGAGGTATTCTGCGATCTTTCCATACCACGCCCGAGGCGCTTGCTTCAAGCCGTAAAGAGCCTTCTTGAGCTTGCAAACATATCTTGGGTGCTCTTCGGATACATAACCAGGTGGCTGATCCATGAAGATATCCATGTCAATCTCACCATATAAGAAAGCATTCTTCACGTCGAGTTGCTAAATCTTACATCCCTTGCAAGCTACCAATGCGATCATTACTCGAACCGAAGTCATCATAGCAACGGGGCTAAACGTTTCTTCATAATCCTCCCCATACTTCTGAGAGGAACCTCGAGCTATAAGGCGAGCCTTGTACCTCTCAATACTTCCATCAGCCTTCTTCTTCAGCTTGAAAACCCACTTGCAAGTCACCGGAGTAACTCCCTCAACCTTAGGCACCAAGTCCCAAGTCTCATTCTTCCTGAGGGCAGCCATCTCTTCATCCATGGCTCCTTCCCACTCCCTGACTCCAACGGCTTTTTCAAAGCATGATGGCTCTCTCTCATCCAGGGGACCTGCGAAGAAACATGAGACAAAGCTCACTAAGTTCCCGCCCGTATACCGATCTGGTGGAATAATGATCCTCTTGGACCTCCTCAGAGCTTAACTCTGAACCACCTCTTCCACAGCAGCTTCTGGACTAGCTCTCCTTCCAGGTAAACATGGAGCATCGCTCCTCCTGCTTCCAGAACCTGAAGCACCTGACCAGAGCTAGAAATACCTGGAGTACCTGGAGAAACAGGTAACTCCACCAGAACTTCCCTTGCAGCTTCCTCTGGTCCACCATCTTCCCTGCTTCCTTGTAACTCAACAGAAGAGCTACCTTGGTATGACGTCAACTCGTCAAATACCACATCCCTAGAGACCACATATCTTCATGTCTCTGGATCCATGCATCTCCACCCTTTCTTCCAGTCATCATAACCGACGAAGACTAGTTTCCTTGCCTTAGCATCTAGCTTCATTCGAAGGGCATCCGGAACATGCACATAGCAGGTAGATCCAAACACTCGAAAGTGTTCCATGCTTGGCTTCTCCTTGAACATTAACTCATGAGGGGTCTTCATGGTTATAGGACTGAGAGACATCCGGTTGATAACATAGGCCGCACAAGACATTCCCTCTGCCCAGAAGGACTTTGGGATACTCTTGGCATGAATCAAACATTTGCAGGTCTCCGTCAGATGATGGATCTTCCACTCTGCAACTCCATTCTGTTGTGGAGTGTGAGCACAAGAAAGCTCTCTTTGAATGTCATGCTTCCTGCAGACGTTAAAGAACGCCTTAGAGGTGAACTCTCCTCCATTGTTTGTTCTGAACTTCTTGACCCGCAGGTTGAGCCGACGTTCCACCAGCTCCTTGAACCCCACAAACCTCTCGAATGCCTCCGACTTCTCCTTCAGAAAATATACCCAAGTATATCTGGTGAAGTCATCAACCAAGATCAGCATATACCTGCCACCTCCAAGACTGGCAGTGTTGGTAGGTCCAAACAGATCACCATGGATACACTCCAATGGTCTTTTACATCTGCTTTGTGATTTGTCAAATGGAAAGCGTTGAGCTTTACCTAACTGACAACCTGCACAAACATGACCATCTTCGAAAGATGACAAGCTAGGAAAACCTTTCACAAGGCCTCTTCCCGCCATAGCCTTCAACTTATCCATCCCAACATGCTCAAGTCTTTCGTGCCAGATAGCGGCGCTGTCGTTAGCCCTCATCTTATCAACATAAGAACTTGTTGAAAGAACAAACAAGTCCTTCACCCGTTTCCCTACATGAATGACCTCAGCTTTCACAGCTGAAACATTTCGGAGAAATTTCACTTCTGTTGGACTGAACGGAACGTGATAGCCAGCATCCACAGCATTGGTCACCAAGAAGAGGTTCTTCTTCATTCCCGGAACATGATAGACACTCTTTAAGGTGAGTGGACCTCTATCACTTCTTAAAGAAACTACACCCTCCTTCTCAACTACATGAACAGAATCATCAGCCGTAATGATAGCGTCGTTACCTGTATATGCTCGCAATGAGGAGAACTTTGACTCATCCCCGGTGAGGTGATGACCACACCCAGAGTCCACTATCCAATTATCCTGATAGTTGATGGAAGCCAAAGCCCGAACACAAGTGCCCGTCATGAATGCACCTCCACCACCCCAACTACCTTCAGAATTGGAACCAGCCTCCTCCTTTCCTGCAGCATGTCCTGGCTGAAGATTGACCTTGCAGTCTCTTTTGAAATGACCAAGCTTGTTGCACCTGAAGCATCTAGGTCCTTCCTGCTTCTTCACATCACGCTTGGGAGCATAGCTCCTCTCTTGCTGATATGAAGTAGACGGACCATCAACTCCAGATGTCTTCTTCTTCTTATCCCATTTCTTCTTCTTGCCAGAAAAGAGAAACTCACCTTCTCCTCCAGAGACAGATATCCCAGCCATTTGCTTAGCCAAACTTTCTTGCGAAGCAAGTAAGTTCTCCAGCTCCAGCAACGAAGGCTGACTGGCCCAGCCTTGAACAGAAGTGACGAAGGCCACATACTCCATCCACAAGCTGCGGATTATGTGCCTCTTTAGTTTAGCTTCTGAAATAGGCTCTTCCGGGTCCAAAGTCGATATCTCTAAGCAAAGGTTCTTCATCTTCAAGAAGAACGTTGAGATAAACAGATCTCCCTGAGTTGCTTTCGCCAACTCATTCTCCAAGAACTGTAGCCTAGCTACATTTTTCTTATTGAACAAACCATCCAAGGCTGTCCAAATTTCAGCAGCTGATCTACATCCGATGATGTGATCAAGCAGCTCCGGAATGATAGCTCTCTTGAGAGTGAACTCAGCCTTTGCATTTGTTCTCTTCCAAGCCTTCACGAGCTCAGCATTCCCTTCAGCAAGAATAACAGCTTGTCTTGCTTCTCCTCCTACTACCTCCCATAAGTCCTCGCCGAGAAGATAGCTCTCCATGCACGAATTCCACTTTTTATTGTTAGTCTGCGAAAGGAGTTCAATACCAAGCCCTCTAGCATACCCGCCTTCCATTGTTATCCCACTGATTGCTAAACACCTTGAGGAACCCGAGAGAAGTAACAGCACTACTGCTCAGCAACCTCAGCAACCTCAACAACCTACCTCTGATATCATGTTGAAAAACTTGAGGGTCCGGAGGTGAAGTAAAATGCAGAACACTTCACAAAACTTTCCACAAGTGTAGCACAACAATGACAATGAGAAGACCGAATAGTACTATGGTATTAACTATCTCTGTACAATTCGAGGTATACATGGAGAGACATGATTCATAAGAATCACGGAGGAGAGAAGCACAAAATACAAAAGTAAACAAGCTGCTGGCGACTTGAATGCTTGAGACCGCCAGACCGCACGCCAGACCGCGCGAACAGACAAACAAGATGGACACCCTCTGAGACCGTGCGAACAGATCACAAGCCGCACCTGTCTGCTTTATTTCACTGCTGAAGAACAACCTATTCGCACTTCAGACCGCCAGACCAAGAGGTCGCCCGATCACAAAGCTAACCGCAAACACTTGAATAAAGAAACTGCTATCTGCTGCAGATCGCAACTCAAGACCGCCCGATCACTTAAGTCCACCTGATCAACTGAGATCGTTGCACAGATCAAGAACACCTAAACACAGTTTGCCCAACCTGAACATTGCCGAACTGGTTTATTCAAAGCTGGAAGAAGGGAGACAAGCTAACCGCGAACTGCTAGTCGCTAACAGTTCTCGTTATAAATGATGGGCCCTGCACCCCTATTTATAGGCAAGGATACGAATGTTGTCACCACACACACAGGGATATAGTAACCGCCCGTCAGATCGTGTGCGGTCTCACAAAGCAGACCACATGGACACAGCAAGGAGAAAGACCTCCTTGACCCATATGACCGACTAGAACAAGTCGCCAGACAAACCACGCAAGATGCCCGGTCACCAGCGGTCTCCCAGATCAGACCGCCCAGAACAGACTCCTGAGACACAACCGATCAGAGCACCACCGCAGACCGCGCGGTCTCTGCGGTCTCCAATCTGCAGACCGCCCAACACCTATCCACTTCCACTTCAAAATTTTAATAATTTCTTGGCTGTTGTTGATCTCAAGGTGTTGGGCCTAGAAGACTTTGACGTGATTTTGGGTATGAACTAGTTGTCCAGTTATGATGCGGTCATCCGATACAAGGAAAAGCGTCTAGACTTCGTAATGGACAACGGTCATCCCATGAGCGTTTTTGGATCTCCGTGCCAGGGTTCCCCGATAATTTCTGCGGTATGTGCTCGGAAACTGTTAATTTCCAGTTGTTTGGCTTACCTTGTTTCTGTAGTAGAAACTGTTAGTGGTTCGCCGTGTATCGTGGGTGTCCCTGTGGTGCAAGAGTTTCCTGATGTTTTCCCTGATGATCTTCTTGGTCTCCCGCCTGTTAGAGACGTGGAGTTCATTATTGATCTGGAGCCTGGTACTCGTCCTATCGCTAAGGCATCGTACCTTATGGCCCCGCGCGAGTTAGAAGAGTTGCGAACTCAGTTAGATGAGCTGTTGCATTGTGGATTCATTAGGCCAAGTTCTTTTCCCTGGGGTGCTCTAGTTTTGTTCGTCAAAAAGAAGGACGGTTCCATGAGGTTGTGCATAGATTATAGAGAGTTAAACAAAGTGACCATCAAGAACAAGTATCCATTGCCGAGGATAGATGATCTGTTTGATCAGTTGCGTGGTAGCACGGTGTTTTTGAAGATTGATCTTCGATTAGGCTACCATCAGTTGAGGATCCGTGAGTCGTACGTTCCCCGGACTGTCTTTCGTTCTTGTTATGACCATTTTGAGTTTCTAGTTATGTCTTTTGGTTTGACGAATGCACCCTCTGTGTTTATGGACATGATGAACCGAGTGTTCAGAGATTTTCTGGATCATTTTGTTGTAGTCTTCATCGATGATGTGTTAGTGTATTCCAGAAGTGTTGAGGAGCATGATACGTATTTGCGCTTAGTATTGTCTACACTTAGAGAGCACAAGTTGTATGCGAAGCTGAGCAAGTGTGAGTTCTGGCTTCCTCAGGTATCCTTTCTGGGTCATGTGGTGAACAAGGATGGAATTATTGTAGACCCCGCTAAGATTTCTACTGTGTTGGATTGGAAGACGTCTTCAATGCCTAAGGAGATAAGGAGTTTCTTAGGGTTGGTTGGGTACTACAGGAGATTTGTTCAAGGATTCTCAGTACTGTCGGCATCTTTAACTAAGCTTACCCAGAAGAATACCGCTTTTATCTGGAGCGATAAGTGCGAAGAAGCCTTTCTGGAATTAAAGAGGCGTTTATGCAGTGCTCCTATGTTAGCCTTGCCGATCAAAGGAATAGAGTATGTTGTTTATGTGGACGCATCTCACATTGGTCTAGGATGTGTTTTGATGCAAGAAGGAAAGGTGATTGCTTATGGGTCTAGACAACTGAAAGTTCATGAAAAGAATTACCCTACGCATGACTTAGAATTTGCTGCAGTAATTTATGCTTTAAAGCTTTGGATACACCTTCTTTATGGAGTGTGTTGGGTATTGTAGCCACAATTACCTTAATTTGAAGAAGTGTCCCTTGAACTAAGATGAATTGATATTGTATTTGATGTTATTTCTAGTTATGTGTTTGCAGATTTTAAATGGCTAAGTATAAACCAATGTCAGGTTTCAATGAGTCATTAAACATAGGCCTATGCAATGTAATTCCTCATTATATGGACCAAAGTGTTGACTCATGTGGAATCTCTCTATTGGGATGTACTTCATATTCAAACACAAAGGAAGAGCTAAGAGAAAAGTTACTGCTGGAAGAAAGAAAACTTTTCTTAAGAATTTCTTCGTTCGACGAATTGTGGCAAATTCGTCGAGCTCAGTTCGACGAGCTGAAAAGATTTCGTCGAACGCAGTTGGTCGAACGAAATTCGCCGAGCGCAGTTCGACGAAGTGAATGTATTTCTTCATTCTCTGGTTTGCTGCTAGATGGAGCTGTTTCGTCGAACGCAGCATTGTGTTCGTCGACCGCAGAGTTTTGGAAGTTCGTCGAACGCAGTGTATTGGATGTTCGTCAACCGCAGAGTTTTGGAAGTTCATCGAACGCAGTGTATTGGATGTTCGTCGACCGCAGAGTTTTGGAAGTTCGTCGAACGCAGTGTATTGGATGTTCGTCGATCGCAGAGTTTTGGAAGTTCGTCGAACGCAGTGTATTGGATGTTCGTCGACCGCAGAGTTTTGGAAGTTCGCCGAACGCAGTATCGAGTTCGTCGAACGCAGTATATATATATTTCGTCGATCGCTGTTCCGTTCGATGAATGTTTTAACAGACGCTGAAATTGCGCTGGCGCTGTTTCGTTTCTCAAATCCTGTCGGATTTAAGGAATGTTTTCCTTAATTCCTGCTGATAGCCATTGAAAGAATAATCTTCCTTAATTCTTGCATATTGCCGTTGGAGATGAGATCTCTATATATTCCCTCTGGATTTCTCGTATAAGGTTAATCGTTCAAAAATTATATATTTTCTCTCTCAGTCTGTCGGCCATCTTCATCTCACGCAAGTTCCTCGCCTCCGACAAGAAAGAGTTCTGTGATTCTTCATCGCTAAGAGCAGTCGACAAGATCAAAGCATATTCAAGATCTATTCTCTTCTCGATCCATTCGACTCTAAGTTTCAGATCAAGGCTTTCAAGATAAAGTGTCTTCTTCCTCCTCCTTCCTATTCATAGCTTTACAATAATAGAAGAAGAAGACCTAAACTCTCAGATCTGATCAAGTCAAATCTCAAGGAGATTTTAAGAAGATTAATTTTTTAATCTAAAATTTTGTAAAAATCCTTTACATATCTTTGTAGGAAGTTTTACTTCCGAGTTTTGTAGATCCTTGTTTAAGGATCGAGTTGTAGGAGTTTTACTTTGAGTTTTTGTAGGAGTGGTTTGCTCTGAGTTGTAGGAGTTTTACTCCGAGTTTTTGTAGGAGTGGTTTGCTCCGAGTTGTAGGAGAGTTTGTTCTCCGAGTTTGTAGGAGTTTGACTCCGAGTTGTAGGATTATTTATAATCCGAGAATAGTGAAGTAGCCTACTCTAGCCGGTCGTGCTAGATAGGTGAGGTGGAAAGTGGGCGTACCCATTCTGGGGAACCACTATAAATTCTTGTGTTGTGTTGTGCTCTTTGGTTTTCTGTGTGCTTTTATTCATATAGTTTTAATTCAGCAAAAAGACATAGAAACCACCTATTCACCCCCCTCTAGGTGATTTAGGTTGCAACTAGATACTTTCAGAGTGTCATGCAAGATTTATATGGATCACAAGAGTCTGAAGTATGTCTTTACCCAGAAAGAGCTGAATTTGCGCCAGCGCGGGTGGTTGGAGTATGTTGCGGATTATGAAGTTGATATCCTGTATCATCTGGGTATGGCTAATATAGTGGTCGATGCCCTGAGCAGAAAGACCGCGCATATCTTCAATCCCTCTGTGCAGTCCTTAGTAGAGGAGTTTATGTTGATGGATATCTCAGTCGGTAGTAGTGTTGTGCCTTCGATCTTAGAGGCTGAAGAGCCTTCTTGGATTACCCTTACAAGACTGCATCAGAAGGAAGATCCTGACTTGCAGCATCTTTGAAGTAGGACTGAAAAAGGAGAATTACCAGATTTTTCGATCGATAATAAAGATACTTTGAAGTACCGAGGTAGGTATTGTATTCCAGCGTTGGAAGATATTCGGACAAAGATCTGTAGTGAGGCACATGACTCTAGTTTCCTATCATCTTGGTTCCACAAAGATGTATAAGGACCTGAAGCAGATTGTTTGGTAGTCAGGTATGAAAAGCGATATAGCTAAGTATGTTTCAGAATGTTTTACTTGCCAGCGCGTGAAGGCGGATCATAAGAGGCCTGGAGGTAAGTTGAACCCGTTGGATGTTCCAAGCTATAAGTGGGAGAGTATTTCGATGGATTTCATTACTGGTTTGCCGAGATCTCACAGAGGACATGATTCAGTGTGGGTCATAGTCGACCGTTTGACAAAGTGTGCTCACTTTGTGCCTTTTAAGACCGGCTATTCTACGGAGAAAATAGCAGAGCTCTATTTGGATGAAGTTATCAGATTGCATGGTGTGCCCGTGAGCATTGTGTCGGACTGAGATTCAAGGTGTATGTCTCGTTTCTGGCGGAGTTTGCAGGGAGCTTTGGGCACTGACCTTAGATACTCTCCCGCTTACCATCCTCAGACCCAATGGTCAGACAGAGAGAGTGAATCAAATTTTGGAGGATATGATAAGGTACTATATTCTATCTCTTGGTGGAGCTTGGGATAAGCGTCTTGGATTGATGGAGTTCGCTTATAATAACAGTTATCAGGAAAGCCTGCAGATGGCCCCTTTTGAGGCTCTATATGGGAGGCATTGCCGAACTCCGTTGTTTTGGGCCGAGGTTGGTGAGATTCCATTGTTAGGCCCAGAGTCTTTGGAAGAGATGAGCGTTGTCGTGACTCATATCCACGAGAAGCTTCGCATTGCTCAGGAGCGGTATGAGAAGTATGCTAATCGGAGAAGGGTGGATCTAGATTTTGTTGTTGGAGACAAGGTGTTCTTGAAAGTTTCTCCGATGTCAAGCGTTAAAAGATTTGGAAGGAACCACAAGTTGGATCCCCGGTATGTGGGACCTTTCCAGGTTATTGAGCGTGTCAGAGTGTCAGCTTATAGATTAGATTTGCCTACTTCCTTCCCTAATGTTCACGATGTGTTTCACATGAGCCAGTTGAGGAAGTGTTTGCATAGTGGCTGGCTTGTTCTTGATTCGGTGCCCCAATTGCAGCCTAATCTTTCGTATGTTGAAGAGCCTGTTCGAATCTTGGAGACTCAGGAGCGTGTGTTGCGGAGGAAGACGATCCCGATGGTTAAGGTTCTTTGGAAGAATCAGGGTGTCAAAAGCGCAACATGGGAGCTGGAGGCTGCCATGAGAGAGACTCATCCTAGCCTCTTCTCTTAGATTTCGGGTAAATCTTCTGTCAGGTAACCTTTAGATTTGATTCTATATCTTTCTTGATCTTTGGATTTCAAGTTTCGGGACGAAACTTCTTTTTAGGGGGAGTGACTGTAACGCCCCTGATTTTTGTTAATTATTTACGCGACCGCTGTGACGTAATTTTGGCGTAAGGGCGTTACGTCAACTTGTCAGGTTTAGTTTTGAGCCTTAGCTTAGTTAAAGTATGTAATTTAGATCGAGCGTGCGAGTTTTCGCGTCGTTTCGAGCTAGAGAGAAGATTGTGTAGTTATTGAGATCTTAGCTTCAGGAAGCTTTATCTCGAGTTTGGCTCGTCGGAATTGAATTCTGACTTCGTCGTTGGATTCGTAGCGCCGAATTTCAGTTTAGGTGCGAATTTCGTAGAAGTCCGAGGTGATTTAGTCGTCGTCGTAGTTTAAATAGAATGGGAGATTATTTATGTAATTATTGCATTTAATCTTTGCATGAAATTCTCAGACTGCGTTCGACGAATTGAAGAGCTCTGCTTTCGATGAATTGAAGAGCTCTGCGTTCGACGAATTGAAGAGCTCTGCGTTCGATGAACTGTAGGCTGCGTTCGACGAACTCCTGGAGCTCTGCGTTCGACGAACTGGAGGCTGCGTTCGACGAACTCCTGGAGCTGCATTCGATGAACTCCTGGAGGCTGCGTTCGACGAACTCCTGGAGGCTGCATTCGACGAACTTTTGGAGGTTGCGTTCGACGAACTCCTGGAGGCTCCGTTCGACGAATAGAAATCCTTGTTCTCGGCGAGCAATTTAAGCTATATATATATATTAAGCTTAGGTTTTATCTTTTCATCTCCTTCCCCTTTCGGCCGACCAAGAGTTCTATCGGGAGAGAGAGCGAGAGCGGCGTGTCGTGGAGCTTCCGGCCAGCGATTTCTAGGGCTGTTGTAGTCAGAATCGCGTTTGAAGAGTAGATTTGGAAAGCACTCGGCGAGATCTTCGTTCTAGTGGTAAGCTTTTCCCGTTTCGTGGAATTTTTGGAGTTAAGGTAGTGACCTAACTCCTCCTTTTTGATCCGAAAAGCTTCAGGTTGTGCTTGAGTGAGTTCTTGCCGATCCATAGCTTTTGGAGCGGAGAATTTCGAGCTTGCAAGGTTTAAGGCAAGTGGCATCTCCTCCTTCTCTCTTGTCATTGAAGTATTGTTTTCTTTATTTGAGGTCTTGGCGTGTGGTTTAGCCCTTGATTTGAGCGTTTTACCTTGTTAATTAAACTCTTGAAATCCTTGATCTTCCCCTCAAGGTCTAAATTATTCCCCTTAGATAATTTTCTGCAGTTTCTCGAGAAAACCGTCCTAATTTCTCGAGAAGTGTCCGATTGCCGCCCCTTCTAGTTCTCGAGAAAGACCAGTTTTCTCGAGATAGGTCAAGTCCAGTTCTCGAGAAGGACCAGCCTTCTCGAGCAATTTTCAGCCTAGTTCTCGAGAAGGACCAGCCTTCTCGAGAAATTTTGTTTTAGCCCAGTTCTCGAGAAGGACTAGCCTTCTCGAGAAATCCCAGACTGGTTCTCGAGAAACCCTATCCTTCTCGAGAATTTCCCAGCTTCTCTCTCTCCTAGTTGTTTCTCAAGAAATCCTATCCTCCTCGAGAAATCCTAGGTGCTAGTTCCAAATCCTTGACCTATGCCTTAGACTACTCCTCCCTCATGAAACCTTTGAATCTTCTAAAGTGTACAGGGGTGTTGTCAATGTCTGTTTGTGCCCTTGATTATGATTACTTCTCCTCCTTTGAAATCTCGTGCCCGTTGTGGTTAAAATAACTTATGGGTTCTCTTATGAATCATCTTATGCGGCGTTTACTTCATTGTGACCCTATCCTTAGGGTATCCTGGTGACTGTTTTCCTCGGGCTTCGTTCCGTGCCTAATTAAAGAAATTAATTAATAAGAACTGTTGTCATTTGCCTTGCACTGTGGTCGTGTTTGGGGGACAGTGGGGATTTGTTGTAGCCTTGCACGGTGGTCATTTTAGAGGTGAACCGCAGGCTTGGCCTGTGGTCCCGTGGGCCGTGTTTGGGTGGTTGGGGATAGTGAAACCCCCACCCATTTTTGGCTTTGGGTGGCAGAGGATAAATGACCGCCCCCGCTTAACTTGAGCTGATCAGTCTCTTAAATAAAATTGTCAAGATAAATGAACTTTACTTGTATCTCTATTTGGTATTTGGTGCACTTGGTGCATTGTTTAGTTCTGTGCTTGGAGCATCCTTTCTTGTAAGTGTTGGGCTTGGGTTGGTACCACTTATGCCTTATTTACTTTACTTCTTATTTTTCTACCACTTGTAAATTCCTTGATGATGCGTTCTTTGTTTTATTGAATGCCTCAGGTTCAGAGCCTTAGCGGCTAGTGGTGTAGCCCGGAGACTTCGGGAGTCTTAGTTGCTGTTTTACCCCGCTGCTGCGAGGTAGTTGTGGTTAGTTTTCTTCTTGTGTTCAGACATGCTAGTTTGGAGCAACGGGTTAGTGTCAGGTTGTTGACACCCGTTGTGCCCTTTTGATACTTTATAGCTTACTTGCCAGTTAAATGCCACTACTTTTAGATCTTGTGTATCTTGCTCTCTCTCTCTGGGAATGATTTATGTCTATGTGCATTATAGTTATAAAATAGTTTTTCTTTCATCCTCATTGCATTCCTTTCAACTGAAATCCTTATCTTTAAAGTCGCCTAAAGATATTTTCTATACCTATACTTCGCCTAGATATGTGTATATAATTTACTTTATGTCCTGTCATCACGTGCATTTAGGACCTTAAGTGAACTAAAACAAATACTTTCCGCTGCAATTATATATATTTTCTCGGTGGACTAGTTGATCCACGAACTGAGAGACACGGTTCTTAACCCCAAACCCTAATAAATGATTTCAAATGATAACCTATCATGTAAACATGTTTTGATTAATTAAGTAATAGGTTCCCGCCTGAGCGTCTGCAGTTGTCTCCTGCATGACGTGGCATCATGACGCGCATTTTCTCTTACTCTGATATTCCTAAATTCGGAGAAAATGCGGGTTGTGACAGCAGTGGTTTGTGACATTTGATATAAAGACTAATGATGTGGAATGCTCATGTAGGGGTTTTCAGACAACATGCTTGTTATGCAAACATGTACTACGAGTTTATAATATTAGGAACGAGAAGGAAATTCCACAAAAATATATACTTAAGCGATTTACATTGCATGCGAAGAAGGGAATCTATCTAAACCAACCAACTACATTGATTGATTGTGATTCCAATGCAATTTACAGAAATCAAATAATACGATACACTTATGGTTTGTGTAATCGTATTAAAAATTGTCATATTGCCAAAGAGCATCTAGTAAATGTGTTGAACGATGCGGGTCGCAGTATAGAGGAAATGGTGGATTATGATGAGATGATTAAGAATGAAATTCCTCCCTCGAATTACCAAAGGACAAACTCTCTAAGGGATCCCCCTTCTATGCGACCTAAAGGAAGGCCTAATGCACGTATGAAGAATTTTTGGGAGACTTCATCGAAGAAAACAAGTAATGTATTCTATTGAACTTTATTTTCAATTTCAATGTTTTGACATGCTATTTTACTTAATTAATTGTCAAACAGAGGGTAGACGAGCTGAAAAGGATAAAAGACCTGTTACAGTTGAAGATCATGAAACATCGAAGGAGCATAATTTCGTGGGCTCTAATTCCCTACCAACTCCTGCTTCTGTGGATCTATCTCAAGATTTTTCTATTAATGATGATTTTTCTATTAATGATGATTTTTCTATTAATTTTCCTTTACAATTATAATGTATTTGTGATGTGTTCAAGAACTGAATTGTGTAGAAGCATCCTCCAGTGGATTAGGTTTGTTGTACGTCATATTGAATGACTGAAATGCATGGTTTAAGTCTTTAGTTCTTTAATTGCTGACAATATTTGTACGTATGAAACATTGCCAGTATTTTAGCACATTTTCTTACAGTATTACTGTGTATTTTCCATAATGCGTTGGTAAAATCTGCAGTATTATTGTGTTATCTTCATAGCACTTAGCAAATTCCGCATGAACACCCAAATAATTTTGTGCATTACATGGCTAAGTAACAATATTCATCAACTTCAACATCCACGAAGGTGAAAGAATATTATTACTTGTAAATCGAACATTTTTCTGCTTTAAGTTTTGATAATATTGTGTCTATACGTATTAAACATTGATATTATTTAATCACAACGTTTGACAATATTATTGTGATTTTCTCATAGTATGTTGAGAATTTCGACAGTATTATTGGGTTATCTTCAGAGAACTAAGCAAATTCACCCTAAACATTAAAAATATGTTGGATTACACAACTCAGTAGCAATATTCATCTTCTTCAACACAAATTTGTTGGTAAAAGAATATTATTAGTTGTTAAATATTAAAGTAAATCGAACTTTTTTTCGTAAAGGATGGATATAATTATTAGGAAAAACCTACAATATTTTAACACAAATTTTGACAGTAATAACCGTATCTTCACAATTTTAATGGAAATTCGCACAACGTAGCACAAATTAAATGAAAATTTCAAAAAACGTAATCGAACTTTTTCGAACTTAATCAAATTACATAATCATAACATCCAAGGAATATTGTTATAATTGAGATAAGAAGCAATATACTAAGTATTCCAAAACAACCAAGGTTTAAGAACAATAATACCGTGTCAATTTAAACAAAAAAGAAACAAATATTAATCTCAAGCATACAAGTCTTTGAAAGAACAAAAGGACTTGATGATTTCAGCCCCTATTTCTGCACGGTAGGCTGGCATTTTTTTCTGCCAACCTTTTTGTCTACTCCAGTATATAGTGCGCCTACTAACCACTGATTTCATATACATCAGCACGAACACTCCACAGTCATCCCCATTAGATTGCGTCAGAATTCCAAGCACAGGTTGGATCGGCCATTCAATTGCATTTTCAGGAAGCATATCTCCAATATCGTCGTGCAGGTATTTAAGCTTCACAAATCAACAAATATAAGCCAAACCAATAAACAAAAAATAAAAAAGCTAATTGAAATGTATGCAGACGTCATTCTTACCACATCGTCCATTACCCTTAGATGCGTTCCGTATGGCAACGAGTCATAAAATTCCCAAGCTCCCTCGTTCATTTGACCAACCAATAGAGCCCAATGGTCGTTAACGTGAATTGGAATTAGAAGCAAATCCGAGTACATGACTGAATCCTTTGTAATGTGGCTTGTGAGGTATTTACAATTTTTGACTAGAGCCTTTTTGTATTGTTGCCAAAAAAGTATTATATTCTTAGAGTAACTATAACGTAATGAAATACTTTAGACTCTGACAGTATTATGACCAAATATACCGTAAAATTTGGAGTAATTATTAAAAAAAATGTCAGTCATATATTTTTCAGTGTCCTAAAAGGGCTTGACACGATTTGGTTGTTTAATATTATCAATTTATTCATTCTTACTTGAAATACTGTAAAGTATTACAGTATTGTCCCAAAAAAGACAATACTTACTGTAAAGTATTACAGTATTGTCACAAAAAAAGACAGTACTTACTGTAAAGTATTACAGTAATGTCACAAAAAAACACAGTACTTACTGTCAAGTATAACAGTATTGTCAAACAAAAATGTATAGTACGACAGTATTAACCTCATATTTACTTACTGCATGAGTAGGGGAAATGTAGAGAAGGGGCTTCACAAGATTTGGGTTTAGTGTATTATTCATGCCCAAGACGACACTGTACGCATCTAAATGATTATCACTAAGCCACCCGCTCCTCAGTAGTAGTTCGATATTTGAGCGCCGCATCACCAAATTGCCTCGCTCAAAGATGATGTCAGAACTGCGGTAATTAAAATAAAAAATAATGCTAACCAAATAATCTACTTATATTTCTCAAAAACTTTACTAGTATATATATACCTGTCTTTGAAATTCACCATAAATTTGTCAATTACGCCACGAACCTTCGATGAAATCACCGATCTACCTGGAAATTTAAATAAATGTTGAAATGGAGAGAATATTACCTCTTCTTTCTATCTGGCCGCCCTTTAACTACTTTAATCAAACCACTTTCGTGTGCAGTATCTACATTTCTCAAAGGAAGCGACGACAATACGTTATGATGTGATGATACCGGTGTGGATATCACTAATTGACGATCTGGTGATGTTAAATTGGAGATTTCAGTGCAAGTTTTCGGATGCAAAGGATATGTATGTTTGGACGCCAACGCATCAATCCTTTCGTCGCAGTAGCGGCGTAACTGTGAAATTTTTTTGAAAAACCTTTATGGAGCGAGCAGGAGCTAGTCAACTTAGAGATACTAGCCAAAATAACCAGAAACAACTTGAGGCAAACAAGTGGTCTTTATTGATAGCAACTTCAAATTACAAGGCAAGGCATGCTTGGCGAGACATGATTTCGCCAGCACAAATACCAAAGGAAAAAATACAAAGTTGAAGATAACTTGAGACCGCTCAGACCGCGCGACCTCCCTGCGACTTGAGCCAGCTGCCAGACCGCAGCGACTTGCCGATTACAGACTCCCACCAAACCGCTGAGCAAACCGCACCCTTCTCCCGAACTCCTGATTCTCCCGAACTCCAGCACCACAACTCCAAGCCGCAGACCGCCCGAACACTTTCAGAGGAAGAGGTGATCGCTGCTGCCCGCACTATCCGCAGAAGCTGCACAATAAGAGTTCAATCAGCAGACCGCCCGGTCAGACAATTTCAGACCGCAGGAAAGAAGAAAGTTCAGCTTACGCTTGGTGTGCCTATTTTGCTGCTACAGTGGCTTTCTATTTATAGGCGCGGGACCTGATCCAGTCACCACCCTATGAGATAGGATCACCACCCCCCAGACCGCGCGACCTGATCGGTCAACCCGCGCGATCAGCAACATTGCTCCTGCTTCATTTTGGTGACCTCGCCAGCTTCAACATCGACCATGAGAGATCGCCACTCTCACAGCAGATCGCGACTCTACAAAGAGCTCGCCAGACCGCCCGAAGCTATTCACCACCTGTGTTCGCCTGAGACCGCGAACACAGCCAGTCCACCGTCAACTCACGAACTCCTGTCCGCATGCCGATCTCCTCCTGAGACCGCGAACAGCAACCAGCTCGCATACCAGTCTCCTCCTGAGACTGCGAACTGAGACCGCGCGACTAAGTTCCTTAGTCCGCGGCCACCGCCAGAAAGCCCAGTCAAACACCAGACCGCATTCTGAACACCTGGATCAATCTGTGCGGTGACACCAGACCGGCACAGACTTGAAGTAGACAACCCGCGCGGCCTTCACCTTCAGCCGCCTTGGACCAGATACCAGCGGTCAAGCCAGGAGACCGCAGCCAGGCTAATACAAGCCAGACCGCAGAGACAGATCGCCAGGCCACGCGACCTCGCCAGTCCACCCGACCTTCTCCCAGACCGCCAGGTCCAAAAACCTTTCTAACTTCCACTTTAACAATTTCAACACTCCCCCTTGAAGTGGGAAGTTGAAACTAGCCCCAGTAGGCTCCTTAGCCGTGTGAACGACCCCTTTGCCAGCGCCTTTGTGAAGATGTCCGCGACATTGTCCGCACTCCGCACATGCTCGATCGAAAGAGATCCCTCCAGCACCTTCTCTCGTATGAAGTGATGCTCGATCTCAATATGCTTGGTCCTCGCATGACAAACTGGATTGGTCACCAGTTTGAGAGCACTCTCGTTGTCACCGCGTTGCAGAGTCGGCTCCCGAACTTCCTTGTGGACGTCTCCCACCAACCTCCTAAGCCAGATGGCTTCCTGAGCTGCCAAGGCCGAAGCCTTGTATCCCGCTTCCATGGTAGAGACTGACACGGAATCCTGCTTCTTGCTGCACCATGATATAGCTGTAGGGCCCGCCATGAAGACGAATCCAGACGTCGACTTCCGATCATCCTAATCTCCCCCGTAATCAGCATCCATGTACCCGTGCCCCTCGAAGCCCGCATCCCTCCTGTACAGGAGACCCATATCCGAGGTCGCCTTGACATACTTCAGAATGTTCTTGGCCGCTAGCAGATGAGGTACCCGTGGCTCCGCCATAAATCGACTCACTCTGCCAACTGCATATGCAATATCCGGCCTTGTGATCGTCAGATAGATCAAGCTCCCAACCAGAGCTCGGAACACCAACGGATCTTGCATAATCCTCCCCTCATCCTTCCGAAGCTTCATAGCCTTCTCCAGAGGTGTGGAAGTGCACTTCCCTTCCTTCATGCCGAACCGCTCCACGATCCGCTCCGCATATCCGGCTTGGGTCACCAGCACTCCACCTTCCTTCCTCTGCACCTCGAGTCCATGGAAATGGTGAAGCTCACCTAAGTCCTTCATCTCGAACCTGATAGACAGCTCGGCCTAAAGCCGTGCTACCTCCTTCTTCGAGTTCCCCGTCACGATCATATCGTCGACGTATAACAGCACGATGACCTGAAGCTCCCCGCTCTTCTTGACGAACAAGCTTGAGTCTGAGTCTGACGCACCAAATCCGCAGAATAGGAGATATTCTGCGATCTTCCCGTACCACGCCCTCGGCGCTTGCTTCAGCCCATACAGGGCCTTCTTCAGCTTGTAGACATGCTCCGGAAAATCTTCAGACACAAAACCTGGTGGCTGAACCATGAAGATGTCCTTGTCAATCTCGCCGTACAAGAAGGCATTCTTGACGTCGAGCTGCCAGATCTCCCATCCACTGAACGCCGCCAAGGCAATGATGAACCGAACTGAAGTCATTTTTGCCACCGGACTGAATGTCTCATCGTAGTCTTCACTGTATTGCTGTGAGAACCCCCGAGCTACAAGGCGAGCCTTGTACCGCTCGATACTGTCGTCAGCTTTCTTCTTGAGCTTGTAGACCCACTTGCATATAACAGGAGTGGTGCCCTTGGGCTTGGGCACAAGAGACCAGGTCTCATTCTTCTCGAGAGCTGCCATCTCTTCTTGCATTGCAACATCCCACTCCTTCACGCCTCTGGCCTTCTCAAAGCTCGGCGGCTCCCTCTCATCCAAGGGACCAGCAAAGAAACAAGAGACGAAGCTCACCATGTTTCCTCCTGTATAGCGATCAGGGGCAGTGATCGCCCGCTTCGACCTCCTCAGCTCCTTCCCCTGAACCGCATCATCTCTAGCTTCTTCTTCCCTAGCTCCCCTTCCAGACGTGCTAGGAGCATCGCTCCCCTGCTCCCTGAACCAGAATCCCCCGTCTCGGAACTAGAAGGAGATGGACCACCTGGTGACACAGGTTGCTCCACCTGAAGATCCTTCACAGCTTTCTCTGGTACCTCCACTCTGCTCTCTGGTAGCTCCACACCAAAAGACCCCTTGTAAGATGTCACCTCGTCAAATACGACATCGCGAGATACGACAAATCTCTGCGTCTCCAGGTCCATGCACTTCCATCCTTTCTTCCGCTCATCGTATCCCACGAAAACTAGCTTCCTTGCTTTCGCATCTAGCTTCGTCCGAAGAGCATCTGGAACATGCACGTAGCAGGTGGAACCAAACACCCTAAGGTGTGCCACGCTTGGCTTCTCCTTGAACATCATCTCATGCGGAGTCAACATGTTGATGGGGCTCAGAGGCATCCTGTTGATGACGTAGGCAGCACAAGACATTCCCTCCGCCCAGAAGGACTTTGGGATACTCTTGGCATGTAGCCAACAATTGCAGGTTTCTGTCAGATGACGGATCTTCCGCTCTGCAACTCCGTTCTGTTGTGGAGTATGTGCACAAGTAAGCTCTCTCCGGATGTCTGCCTTCCTGCAAAAAATAGAGAACTCACTGGAGGTGAACTCCCCTCCGTTGTCTGTCCTCAGCTTCCTCACCCGCAGACCCAGCCGACCTTCCACGAGCTCCTTGAACTCCACAAACATGGCAAACGCCTCCGCCTTCTCCTTCAGGAAATATACCCAGACATATCTGGTGTAATCATCGATCAACACCAGCATATATCTGCTGCCTCCAAGGCTTGGGGTAGCAGTTGGTCCCATCAAGTCACCGTGGATGCACTCCAACGGCACACTACTCCTTGTCTGCGACTTGTCAAACGGTAGTCGATGAGACTTGCCGAACTGACATCCCTTGCAACACATGACCCTCACCGTAGAAGGATAGACTTGGCAGGCCCTTGACCAGACCTCTCACCGCCATTGCTTTCAGCTTGTCCATCCCTACATGCCCCAACCTCTCATGCCATATAACGACACCATCATTCGTCTTCATCTTGTCGACATAGGAGCTTGTCGATAAAACAAACAAGTCCTTCGCTCTCCTCCCGACATGGACGACCTCGGCTTTCACGGCCTCAACGTTACGTAGAAACTTCACTTCTGTTGGGCCGAACAGAACGTGATACCCAGCGTCTACAGCGTTGGTCACGGAGAAGAGGTTTTTCCTCATACCAGGCACGTGATAGACACTCTTCAAAGTAAGTGGCCCTCTATCACTGCCCAAGGAGACAACCCCAACCTTCTTGACTAGATGAACAGTATTATCTGCAGTAATGATTGCATTGTTACCTGTATATGGCCGTGCAGAAGAAAGCTTTGTCTCGTCTCCGGTGAGGT
This sequence comes from Dactylorhiza incarnata, assembly GCA_033032865.1. Classification (NCBI taxonomy): domain Eukaryota; kingdom Viridiplantae; phylum Streptophyta; class Magnoliopsida; order Asparagales; family Orchidaceae; genus Dactylorhiza; species Dactylorhiza incarnata. The sequence goes on from JAWHQI010000222.1 coordinate 3,033,047, forward strand.
GATGACCACACCCCAAGTCCACGTTCCAGTCCTCCTGATAGTTGATAGGAGCCGAGGCTCCAACTGAAGCCGAGAAGGCTCCTCCCAATCCTCCATCAATATGCCTGGTCTCAGCTTCCTCTTTCTCTGCTGCATGCCCAGCTTGAGTAACCAACCTGCAATCCTTCCTGATGTGACCATACTTGCCACACTTGAAGCACTTCAGACCTTCTCCCTTCTTCTTCCCGTCAGCCTTGGGAGCATACCCCCTTTCCTGCTGCCCAGAAGTTGAAGGCCCATTGCCTCCCGCAATCTTTTTCTTCTTATCCCACTTCTTCTTCTTCCCCGAGAAGAGCACTTCGCCATCTCCCCCAGCCACTGACAACCCCGCCATCTGTCTTGCCAAACTTTCTTGTGATGCAAGCAAGTTCTCCAGCTCCAACAGAGATGGCTGATTTGCCCATCCCTGCACCGACGTCACAAAGGCAACATATTCCTTCCGCAAGCCGCGGATGATGTGCCTCTTCAGCTTCGCCTCGGATATTGGCTCATTGGGATCCAGTGCTGATATTTCAGCGCAAAGGTTCTTCATTTTCAGAAAGAAATTTGAGATAGAAAGATCACCCTGAGCCGACCTTGCCAGCTCATTCTCCAAGAACTGTAGCCTCGCTACATTCTTCTTGTTAAACAGCCCATCCAGGGCTCTCCAAATCTCCGCAGCTGATCCACATCCCAAAATGTGATCAAACAGATCAGGTGAAATTGCTCTCTTCAAGGTGAACTCTGCCTTCGCATTCATCCTCCTCCAATTTCTAACCTCCTGACCATTCTCCCCCTCAGGGGCAACTTCCTGCGTCTGATCTCCTCCAACTACTTCCCAGAGATCCTCACCTAGAAGATAGTTTTGCATACACGACTTCCACTTCTTGAAGTTAGTCGATGTAAGCGTCTCAATCCCAAGACCTCTTGAATATCCACCTTCCATTGATCTTCCACTGGTTCCTTCTTCACAAAGGCGATGGCTACTCTAAGTCACTCACTGCTCAACCACTCCAACCTCGCTCTGATACCATGTGAATTTTTTTTGAAAAACCTTTATGGAGTGAGCAGGAGCTAGTCAACTTAGAGATACTAGCCAAAATAACCAGAAACAACTTGAGGCAAACAAGTGATCTTTATTGATAGCAACTTCAAATTACAAGGCAAGACATGTTTGGCGAGACATGATTTCGCCAGCATAAATACAAAAGGAAAAAATACAAAGTTGAAGATAACTTGAGACCGCTCAGACCGTGTGACCTCCCTGCGACTTGAGCCAGCTGCTAGACCGCAGCGACTTGCTGATTACAGACTCCCACCAAACCGCTGAGCAAACCGCACCCTTCTCCCGAACTCCTGATTCTCCCAAACTCCAGCACCACAACTTCAAGCCGCAGACCACCCAAACACCCTCGAAGTAGCCTATACTATCCTCAGTACCTTTTGTAGATGCTCTTCGACTTAACACGTTGAACTGCGATTGCAAAAATTTCTGCACAGTCTTCGGCCAGTTGTATCTTTGAAACTCTTCAAGGCCACCGAAATTTTGTACACAACTGGGTAGTTTTAAAATTTTCAACTCTCCTCTTTTCTATATTTTCTGACCACTCTGACGCGGCTAGCTGATCCATATCCGTTACTAAATCTTTTTGTTGCAACAAAGAAAAAGGTCGTCGTTGGTAATTAAACTCAAGTCCACGATTTGGCAATCCTAAAAGCATTGTAACTTGATTGGTCATAAACCTAACATAAACATTGCCTAGTAGGAATGCCCGGTTCTTTGTCGAGTAACATTTCAGTAAGTGGGTGAGAAGTGGGATGTTTTGCTTTAGGTCTGGTATCGAAAACAATTGAAGTACACCCGCGAGACGAAGATCATTTTTAGAGTTCTCAGAAAGGACATCTAGTAGTGGCTTTGCACGTTCCTTAAATGAAGATACACCACACCTACAATTTAGAGTTGCAGAACGGCTCATCTACAAATGCTATTTAAACAAGAATCGGCAGCTAATTGAACACATAGCATGTTCATATCATGCTCTATGAACACATAAAAATCAAACAAACATGAAGGAATGAACCGTCAATACTTTGGTCAATTACTGTAAATACTGGCAGTATTTAGGTAAAAACTGTATTTTTTTTAACAGTATTTTAGTCAAATACCGTAATTATTTTGGTCAGTATTCTGGCACCATACATGAAGGAATGAACCAGAATACCGCTACTAGCCGTAATACTCAACTAACCTTATCTCAGCACCAGTTCTTCTATGCACCAGTATTCTAGATGCGCCTATACAACACACTCCTAGTTGCTTGAGGATGATTACTTACTGTTTTTCAGTATGAAATGTACATGTCAGTACTTTGGTCGATTACTGTAAATTATGACAGTACTGATTTAGAAATTGTAAATTAAAACAGTATTGTAGTCAAATACCTTAGAAGTTCACAGTTTGGTGGTCGGTATTCTACTAGTATACATGAAGGAATGAAGGGGCGGCCAAGCTTTGCTGACGAAGAAGGAAAACAATGAGGGCGGCCGCTTTGTTTTCTCTCGCCGTGGAGGAAGTGGATGTTTCGGAGGAGGTAGGGCGGACCTTGCTCGAAATCGTCGTCGAGCGTTCGGCGGAGGTAGGGCAGCATCTTGCTCGAAGTCGTCGTCGAGGGAAACGAGGGTTCGACGGAGGTAGGGCAACCGCATGCTCGAAATCGCCGTCGTGGGAGCGAGGGTTCGGCGGAGGCGAAGGGTTCGGCAGAGATGTTTGAGAGACAATGATGGGGCCCGCTTGCTAGAAAGTTGGTACTTATACACGCAGCTATTACTAGGTGAGATTAATAACCTAAATTTTTTTCCAAAAAAAAGGTTCCCGACCCAAAAATTTCGCTTCCTCCAGACTAATCATGGCCTTTATAAATCGGCCGCGGCGGCAGGACTTCACAAATTTCCTCCCAAAACGCATTCGACCTTTTCCCGGTCGATCTCCTCTCTTTTCTAGCACCTAAAACCCCTCCTGGCCACCAGATGATGCTTCGCCGCTTGCCACCGAGGATTTTAAGTTCTCTATTACACCAACCACGGCAACTTTCTCTCGCGTCTGCCGCCATTTATCCCAGGGAGGATAACTCCAGCGGCGATCCTTTGCCTCCACTCGAATACCTGGAGGGATTTCCTCTGCCGGATCCCAAATACGCGGAGACAATTTTTGCGATCCCTCGGCCGAAATCGGGGAAGAATATCTCTTCAAAGGAGAGGAAGGCGGATAGAGTCCCGAGCATTGTTTTCGAGCAAGAGAAGGGGGAAGAGGGTGGGAACAAAAGGCTCATATCCGTGAAGACTAAGCAGATCCGGAAGCTCGTGGACCACCTCGGCAGGTCATTTTTTCTGTCCAGACTCTTCGATCTTGAGATCCGCTCGTCCTTCGTTGACGAAACTGAAGTCATTGAGAAGGTCCGGGTGTTACCGCGCAAGGTGCGTAGATGCAGCGATTTTGTTTTGTTGTTGTTGAAATTTTCTGCCTGTTTCACATACAAGGATGTAATGTGCTAGCTTGAAACGAACTCCGCTGTCGTACTTGAATTTATCTGAAAATGGAATAGTATCATAAGCTTGTTGAATGAAAGGAAGTAGTCTTCCAGGGTTTAGGGGTAAACGAATAAATTGCCGAATTTTTTCGGTGCTGATCAATTTGTTTATGGATGTGATACTTTCTAAAGTATTGATTGAGCAACAGGAAGGGCAAGTGGGTGTGGTTGATTTTCTATAGTTTATGCTGCTTTTTTTATGTGCATATGCCGGTCCATGCTCTGATGAAAAATGGTGAGGGTTGTGTTAGATAGACGACCAACATTAAATTTACTCACCCTTATGAATTTGGATCATTTGAGGAATTGTGCAAAAGCTAGGTTGTTCCCCCTAAGGAACGCGTTTTATGGTCCGAATGCAGCATCTTGGAAAGGACCGCTACATCTCCAGGATTTGGGTGTAGTGTTAAATATGCCAGAGTCTTCGTCGTATGATGCGGCGTCTTAGCAAGGACCGCTGCACCTCCAAGAGGACTTGGGTGTAGTGTTAAATAGACAAGGACCCTCACTTATTAGACGTCCTAGGAAAGTAGATTGTAGGATTTGTGACCGATTTAGGATTGAAAGTTGGAATATAGGCACGCTAACGGGAAAACAATGGAAGTAGTGGATACAATGATTAAGAGAAGGATAAATATCTTATGCCTGCAAGAGACTAGATGAGTGAGTGAGAAAGCTAAATTTGTAGACAATTTAGGTTTTAAATTATGGTACACGGGAAAAAATAAAACAAACAATGGAATAGGTATTATTGTGGATGCTACTTGGAGGGATGAAGTTGTTTGGGTAAGTAGAAAATGTGATAAAATCTTAGCTCTTAAATTGATCATAGGAAATGAAACTATTAATGTGATCAGTGCTTATGCACTATAAATATGATTCAGTGAAGCTATTAAAGTACAATTTTGGGAAGACTTAGATGATTTAGTAAGGGAAATCCCACAAAAAGAAGAGATTTTCATAGGAGAAGACTTAAATGGACATATAGGGAAGGAAAATACAGATTACACAACCGTTCCTGGAGGATTTGGGTATTGAGAAAGAAATAAAAAAGGAAGAACAATTTTAGACTTTGCCATAGTACATGAGCTAATTGTGACAAATATGCTTTTCATGAAGAGGAAAGAACATTTAATTATGTTTAAAAACGTACCAAATAAGTCACAAATTGATTATTTTATGACTCAGAAAATGAATAAAATGATTTGTAAGGATTGCAAAGTCATATCAGGAGAAAGTTTGACAACACAACATAGGTTAATGGCGTTTGACGTGCAAATTAAATATAATAAATTTAAGACAGATAAAAGTGTTGCCAAAAATTCGGTGGTGGAACTTGAAGATGGAAAAACAGGTTGCTTTCAAGACAACAGTTATGGAACAACTAGTTGATTACCCTTATGCCGATCCTAGTGTCTCATGGGAAGTTATGTCTTCACATTTAAGGATAAGTGGAAAGAACATACTTGGAGAATCAAAAGGTCGCGCCCCGAAATAAAGAATCTTGGTGGTGGAAAGAGGAAGTGCAAAACAAAGTGAGGGCAAAGAGAGCCAGCTATAAAACACTCTACGCTTTTAGGAATGATGAGAACTTGACATGACATAAAGTCGACAAGAAAAAATCTAAACATGCAGTAAAGAAAGCAAGAAGTTAAGTTTATGAAGAATTTTATTAGAGGCTAGATATAAAAAATGGAGAACGTGACATATATAAAATTGCTCGAGCTAGATAGAGAAAGACAAGAGATTTAAACCAAGTTAAATGCATAAAGAATGAAACAAATATAATTTTGACGGATGATGTGGCTATTAAAGAGCGATTAAAAAAATACTTTTACCAACTCTATAATGAAATAAAAGACAATGAACTGAACTTGAAAGAGTTAAGTAAATCGGAAGAGTATAGGAACATAACATTTTATCGAAAATTCAGGTATCAAAGTAAATGATGCTATAAAGAAGATGAAAAATGAAAAAAAAATGGTTGGGCCAGACGATATACCCATTGAGGTATAGAAATATTTAGGGAAAGAAGAAATTTTGTGGCTTACATGTTTCTTCAATAAGACACTGAAGTCAAAGAGGATGCCGGATCAATGGAGAAAAAGTATTTTGGTACCTTTGTATAAGAATAAAAGAGATAACAAAATTGTGTTAATTACATAAGAATTAAATTAACGAGCTATGCCATGAAACTATGGGAACGATAGAAAGAAGAGTAAGACAAGAGACTAGCATCTCGGAGAATCAATTTGGATTCATGCCAGGGCGGTCGACCATGGAAGCTATACATCTCTTGAGGAGGCTCATTGACAACTATCGGGAAAGAAAACAAGATTTGCATATGCTGTTCATCGATCTTGAGAAGGCTTATGATAGGGTTCCAAGAGAGATCTTACGGAGAGTCTTAAAAAAGAAAGGTGTCAATGTATCATACATTGACATAATCAAAGATATGTATACAAATTCTGTGATGAGGGTGAGGACATCTGGAGGATTTACACAGGAACTCCCTATCACTGTTGGCTTACATCAAGGTTCAACTTTAAGCCCTTATCTCTTTACCCTTATCTTAGATGAGCTCACCGGACATATCCAACAAGCAAATATTTAGTGTTTATTGTTTGCAGATGATATCGTTTTGGTCGATGAGACCTATGTTATCAAGGCGCGCCTGAGGCGCCGGGCGCACCAGGTGCATTGGCCCGCGCCTCTGCAAGGCAGAGGCGGACGGTGTTACCCAGGCGCGCGCCTAACCAGCTCCCAGGCGCACCAAAGGCACGTCTGGGGCTTTCAAGGTGTTTTCTTCAACCTGTTTTTTTGGGAGGCGGGAAAAAACATGATCTCAGACGTACCAAGTTACACCTAGGCGCACTTGGGCATCCAATTCACCGATTTTTCAGTGAATATTAGATGCCCAAGCTGATTTTCAGGGAAATCAACGAATTTGACACCAAATTCACTGAAAATCAGCGAATTGGATGCTAAATTCGTTGATTTTTAGTTAATTGGGCACCCAATTTACTGAAAATCAGTGAATTGGATGCCAAATTCGCTGATTTTCAGTGAATTGGTCACCAAATTCACTGATTTTCAGTGAATTGGGTACCAAATTTATTTTTGTGCCTCACATGCCTCAGGCGCGCGCCTGCGCCTAGGTTCCAGGACCCCTTTGTGCCTCGGTGCGCCTTGCGCCTTTAATAACTTAGGATGAGACACGCAACGGTGTAGACGCGATACTTGAATCTTGACGAGACACTTTAGAAAAGAAGGGTTTTAGCTTTAGCATGGCAAAGACAGAGTATATGGAGCTTAAATTTAGCAGTGCAAGAAGGACGGATGACTTCGTTATTAAGTTCGGTGATCAAGATTTTTCCCGCAGTGAGTGCTTTAAATATCTTGGATCGATAGTTCAAAATATGGAGGTGTTGATAAAGATATGATGCATAGAATCCAAGCAGGTTGGTTGAAGTGGAGTGGCGCATCAGGGATCTTATGTGATCGTAAAGTACACCATTAAAACTTAAAGGCGAGTTTTACCGTACTGCAATTAGACCAACGATGTTCTATGGTTCTGCTTGTTGGGCAGTGAATTGTGTTCATGAGCAAAAATGTGAGTTGCGGAGATGGGAATGCTTAGGTGGATGTGTGGACACACGAGACTGGATAGAATTAGGAATGAATGTATCATGGATAAGACAGGAGTGACACCAATTGCAGAGAAGATGCGAGAAGCTCGACTAAGATGGTTTGGACACGTACAAAGGAGACCATTAGAGGCACATGTTAGGCTTTGTGAGAGTTTAGTCACTAGGCATGTTAAACGGGGGAGGGGTAGTCAAATAAAGACTTGGAATGAGACTATAAGGAAAGACATGGTGTACTTAGGCATTAGTGAGATTATGACTAAAGATAGGGCACACTGGAGACAAAGGATCCATATAGCCGACCCCACTATAGTGGGATAAAGGATCGATTGTTGTTGTTGTTTATGTTGCTGAATGAACTACCTACAGGAGAGGAGGGGTTCTTGGGGGAAGAAGGAGAATAGGTAGGGGGAATAATAAATATAAAGTAAAGCTAAACCTGATGTTCATTTTCATAGTTGTTGTTTACAAAAGCGGGTTATTTATAACCTGAGGGAGACGCGAGCCATCAAGTTCCGTAACAGTCAAAATTACATCCTTAAGTGAAATCCTAATCAGTGTATCTAACATTTTAACTGGCCTCCTAATCTGCCTTCAATTGGTTTTGAGATTAGTACTGTAATCAATTTCTGCAGGTGGTAAACTTATTGCTTGGTATAGCTTTTTCTATAGCTCCAACCGTGTAGACCGCAACACAACCTTCCCCTTTAAAAGCGATGATCCGTTAAGCATTTGCTGGACATGTGGAGTTTGTACCACTGATTAATAAAAAATAGTAATAAGCAAATTAGGCATTTAAGGCAAGCTCATCATAGCAATCACAATCATGGATAAAAGGGTAGCCCGGTGTACAAAACATCCCCGCGCAACGAGGGTCCGGGGAAGGGTCCCACCACAAGGGTGAAATATAGGCAAAACCATACCCTGCATTTCTGCAAGAGGCTGCTTCCAGGACACGACCGAGGGGAGTTCTATGCCCAAAATAGCCGCTCTACGGTAGTTAATGCGCAAATCCAGCACACCACTATAGGCGGGAGCGAGACTGCGACACGAAACGGCAAGTGCACCGATCGTTCAAGTAATATAAAACGAGGAGGTAATCCCCGAGTATCGATCTCACAAGGAATACAAATTTGCGAAAGAGTTATCGTTTAGAGAATCTCAACTGTGAAGTTTTGAAAGAAAAGAGGGGCTTTGATTTTGAAGAGGGATTGATAAAAAACAAACAAAGAAAGAAATGCGGGTCACCTTCACCTCGTCGCAAACAAAAACACCTATGCAGGTCGCCTTCACCGCTTCGCAAACACAATCTGATCACTTCCTTAATCACACACTTGTGATTTAGGATCATATATCCAAGCTACCACTCACACTCATTCAACACTACATCCATTTAAGCATGAAAAAGAAGTAATCTCATAGATAAGATTATAACAAATATACAACATTCATGCCATTCATCACAAGGTTATAAAATAAAAAGCTACAAGATCTAGATTTGTGGGAAGAAAGGAGAGAGAGATAAAATCGAATTCAAAGGCTTGCTGTAGATCGAAGATAGAAGTCACCGGGTTGTCAATCCGCTACAATCTTTGATCATCAACTACATCCGTGTTGGGAAACACCCTTGATTTAACTTAACAAATTAACTAAACGTGATTTTATCCTCTAGGAGTAAATTACCCATTGTATAGTGAGGGTAATCTGATCATTAGATGTCTTAGGATGTCACACTCAACCTAGAGTGTCAAGACTAGATCAAGGGAAACAAAAATGGGCAAAGTTAAAAATTTGCGTCGAATTGAATTCGACGCAACATCGAGTCCATATCGATCCGATTAGAAGTCCAAGTGGTTCAACCCTTCTGTCGAAGTAACTCAAGTCGACGTTACGTCGAATAGATATCGACGTAGAGACCAGGGACTTGTCGAAGTAACTTGAGAAGTCGACGCAGCTTCTACTTCAACTCGACGCAGAAGTGAATACATGTCGAAGCCATCTAAAGTCGACGCAACGTCGACTTCATCTTGATGCAGATAATGAAGCTCAGAGCCACGCTGTTCAACTCGACGGGTGCGTCGATAAGATATCGACGCAACGTTGACTAGCAGAGTTCAATCAGAGCACAGATGAAATCGAAGCAACTCCTAGAAGAACTCGAAGTTGCGTCGATTAGAAGGGAAGTGAATTCAACGCTACGTCGAATACAGTCTGAAAAGGTATACCTTTTTCAGTTGTCATTCTGATCCCTGTCTCATGCCCCACATCTTTCAAGACCGTTCTCCAACGGCTTAATAATTGTCTGGAATAGAAGGAAGCATTAAAGAAGGAAACAAAAGGTTTCTTGGAAACATATACCTTTTTGGTGGACGGGTCGAGAATTAAAGAAGGAAAGAAAGAGAGTGTCTAGCATGATATGCCTTTTCAGGGCTTACTAGAAAGGGAAATGAATTCAAAATTGAAGACACATATAAAAGAGCTGAGAAGAAAGAGAAGTATACAACATTAATCACAATTAGCCGTCTCTTCTCAACTTAGGGTTTCCTGTCTTCTTCTCCCTCTCTCTCAGGAACCCTAACACAGCACAAAGAAAAGAAAAGAAGGCTCTGTTATTCATCATCTGATAGAACGGAGGATCTAACAACTGCTCTTCATCACCATCTCTTAGCAGCCAAGTCTCAATCAGAAGAAGTAGAAAGGATCTGACAATACAAAGCTCCTGCAATTCATCACCATCTAATGCAGGGGTTAATCAAGAGCAGATCTTTTGGAACAACTAATAGACTGATCTTCATACAGTCTTCTCAAGAATTCTGAGAACAGAATTCCTTCAACCTTCTTCCTTCTCCTTCCTTTCTATTTCTGTAAAAGAGTTTTATTAATCCCTCTTCAAAGGATTCAGTGGTTCAAGATCTCCTTATCAAAAGATCTGGCGGTTCAAGATCTCCTTATCAAAAGATCTGGTGGTTCATGATTTCCTTATCAAAAGATCAGTGGTTCTAAGAGTCTCCTTATCAAAAGACTCAGGCACTGCTGGTGCATTCCTACCAGGTGGTAGAAGAGAGGAGTACCCACATTTTGGAGAATCTCTATAAAATCTCTTGTGTTTGTGTTGTGCTTTTCTGTGCTGTCCTATTTTCTTATTCTGCACTTTATTTCCTGCACTCTTATTATTCTGCCTGTGTTGTTGAGAATAAATCCTTAGTTTAATTTATTGATTACACAGTTGGGATAAAAATAATTTTAAAACTCTATTCACCCCCCTCTAGAGAATTCTCAGAGGCACACTGTGTACTTTCAATTGGTATCAGAGGGAGGTTGATCAATAAAACGCTAACACCTTGATCAGAAAGACCTCCTACTCTTAGTTCTTCTATTATAAATATTTTCTAAGAACATGAGTACTAAGGATTATGCTTCAACAAGACCTCTAGTGTGTAACTTAAATAAGTTCACACTCTGGAAGGCAAGAATAAGACTTTACATGAATTCCATTGATGAAGATATCTATGATGTTCTTCTCACAGGTCCTCCAACTCCAGCCAGACAAAAGACAGGAGAATCCTCAACATCTGAGGCTGTTCCAAGAAAGGAATGGACAGAGGCTGAGAAGAAGGTCAAGGTATATGATGCCAAGGCCATGAACATTCTGGTGTCAATAATGTCAGATGACATTTTCCAGAAGGTTGCTGAATGCCAATCAGCAAAAGAAATTTGGGATTCACTCACCACAATGATGGAAGAGAGTGCTGATGAAAGGAAGGACAGGAAGTCCCTCCTCATATCTCTATATGAGAATTTCAAGAAGAAGCCTGAGGAATCTGTGGCTGATATGTATGACAGATTCAGTCTTATTATTAATGAGCTCAGAGGCTTGGACAAGGAAACATCCTTGACTGAAATTAATGATAAGATTCTCATGTGCTTCCCTAGCTCATGGGATCCAAAGATCTGGGCAATCAGAGAGTCCAGAGGCCACAAAGAGATCTCTACTGAAGCTTTGCTAGGAAAGCTTGTCATATGAGATGTTACTAAAGAACATGGCTGAATCAGAAGAGAGAGAAGCCACCCCAGTTCCTGCTCAAAGGAACTTAGCCCTGAAAGCTACTGAAGGGGAGCCCTCTACTCCTGAAACTGAGATGTTCAATCTCTTAGCAAGGAGATTCAAGAAATGGGTCAAGACTGAAAACTCAAGGAGAAGAGAAAGAGATTCAAGGCCCAGGTATGCTAAAACTCCAAAGAGGGAGATTATCTACTTCACCTGCAACAAGCCATGACACATTGCTCCTCAATGCCCACAAGAGCAAAGGGAAAGAAGCAGCAACAAAGAAGAGAAGAAAAAGAAGAAGGTCTCCAGGGAAAAGGACAAGAAGAAAGCCAAGGGCTTTATTGCTGAAACATGAAGTGATTCTGAATCAGAATCAAGCTCCTCATCATCTGAGATTGATGATGAAGCAGCCGGCATGATGGCACTGAGAATGTCATCAGATGATGAAGAAGAACAGGTATCAGTTTTTGATGAATTTGATTTTGATTCAGAAGATTTTAAAACTTGTTTTAAAGAATTCTGCATCGATCATCTTAGGGTAGAAAAGAACTAAACACTGCTAGGACTGAATTAGAAAATCTCAAGAAAGATGAAATCTATCTAAGGAATCAAAATCTAACAAATGAAATCAATAGTAAAGAGTTAGAACTAATTGAACTTAGGGAAAAAAACTTAAAATTAAAAGAAGAGCTAGCAAACACAAAGGCCTTTGAGGACTCACTCAATGGGAGGAGTCAGAAGCTCAGAGACATCACTGAAAATCTCTCTATGAGATTTAATCACCTAGGGTTAGGAGCAGAGCCCTCCACCAACACAGAACAACCTAGGAAGCCTGCCTGGAAAAATCCAGTGTCCTTTGTTAGACCTAGTGATCATCTACCCAGTGAGAAGAGTGCTCCATCTAAGGGTGAGGATTACAATCATTCAGATAGGGTAGGTAAAACTAATAAAGCAAAACCATTTGGTAAGAACAGGATAGGAAAATTGAATAATGACAATCAAAAGAGTAAGTCAAAAGCTAGGATTATAAAACATTCTGCTGATCTGTTATATTTTGATACATTTTATACTCATTTCAAGTATCAAAATAATAGGTCTGAGAAATCCATTCCTTATTATCCCAAAGGGTATTATGAAAGACCCTTTTATTCTTTCATTGAACCCTACAATGGTAAAAGCAAAGGGCCCAAGGTAACCTGAGTTTCTTCTAATGTTTGAATTACTTGTGCAGGGTAAGGTAGGGTCTCACTCTGGAGAAAATAGAGTGGGAAGAGAGGATGTAGTTCATAAATAAGGAACAACCTTCATCCAAGGGAGTGATTTCTACCTTGATTCATTTTCCTTATAACTTTTAGAATTAATAACTATAATTTATTTTTAATAAACATAATTGCTGGGAAAAACAGCAAGAATTTTCCAAAGAAAATAGATCTGTTCATTCAGAGGTGCGTCGAATAGAAGTCGACGTACCATCGATTTCTACTCGACGCCAGCGTCAAGAATCGCTCAGAGTGAATAATTTGAATAGATTTCGACGTAACGTCGATTTCGTATCGACGCATACATCGTAATGATTGAACGCTGATCAAAGTCGTGGTTGCGTCGATTAAACATCGACGCAACGTCGACTGGACTACATCGACTTAAGGTTTGATGTGCAATCTACAGAAAGTGATTGCGTCGACTGAATGACGTCGAATATAATTCGACGCAACGTCGAATTGACTGCGCGCTCAGAATGTTTTTGCGCGCCAAATATTAATACACATCGACGGTACGTCGACTTAAACCTTAAGCAGCGACGGATCGTCTTCTTTTAAGCATCATCAACGTCGACATCATTACGCTTTCGAATTCTCTTGCTCTCTTGCCTTCTTGCTCTCTTGCTCTCCTGTTCTCCAGCTTTCCCGTGCACCTCTCTCTCTCTTTCCCTTCGACTTTGCAGGTACATCCAAAGAGATGGCTCCTCCCAAAGTTAATTCAGGATTTGATGTGGATGTGGACTCTTTCAGTGCAGTGGCAGAAAATTTCAAAGCCATTCTTAGCTTGTTTCAGGAGGCTGATCTGACCAAGCTTATCTCAACAAGTTGCAAGATTCTGGAAGTCGAATTGACTGAACTTAAAGACAACATTCAGATAGAAGAGGATGGTTCCCTCAAAGGGAAGATATATGACACAGATGTGTTGATAACAGAGGAATTGCTGAACCGAACATATGACCTTCAGACAGGGGATGAGTCAGATGAACTAACAGGAGATGAGCTTAAGAGGTCCTGGAACTGATGAAGTTTAAAAAGGACAAGCCTATCAATCTGAAGAAGATGGACCTTGGTGAAGAGCACAGATTTTTGGCTGACATAGTGAGGAAAGTACTGTTGTGTAAGATCTCTGCACATGATGCTATCCCCAGGCAACAACTTCAGATAATGGGAGCACTTGTTCTTAAGAAGAAGATAAACTGGGGAAGAATGCTTCTAAAGATGATTGGGCATAAGTATGCCCATAAAGAAAATGCTTACATGAGAATAATGAGTTAGGTGCTCTTCCAGCACTTCTCAGGTGTCTGCAAGTCAAAAGGAGTGCCCATTCCTCCTGGTAAAAGAATCAACATAGGAATATTCTCAAAGTGGATCAGGCAGATCTTGAAGCCTGGTCAAGTTGCGTCATCTCCTCCTCCTCAAGAGCTAGACAGGGAGATTCCAGACCCTCCAAGGGATGATATTCCCTCAATGGACATTGTTCCAACTCTCCCTCAGGAAGAAAATTTAGCTCAACAACAACAGTCCCCATCCACTTCAGTCCCTGAGCCATCTTTCCATATACACCATCTACTATCATCCACAGATCATGAGCTTGCTCCACCTCCACCTCCACCATCATCAACTCATTTCTCACCTGATGTCTACCATCCTCTCTCCCCAATTCCAGAAAACTTTCCTCCATCACCTCCTCCACCTCCAACTCAAATTACTCCCATAGATCTAGAGCAGGTCATTTCCAAGGCTGTGGCTCTTACCTCTTCAACTTTTGTTGACCTGGTGGCCACCCAGGCAAGAAAATTTGATAGGAAATATTTTCAGATGGAGGCTGAGTTGCTAGACTCCAAGAGATCCCTCCAGGTTTTAAAAGAGTTTGTCTCTTCCTCAATGGTTACCAAAGAATTCTTAACCTCACTTGCCAGCAAGGTCAAGAAGGGGGAGAATATTTTGGAGGAAGAGAGACCTATCTTGCAGTTAGGAGGACATAATCAAGATGAAGCTAATAAGGAGCCTGTCCCTGACAAAGTGACTACCTTCCAAGGAGCACAGATCCAGGGGGAGCCTGCAGATCAGGGGGAGCTCCCAGAAAAAGTACTTGATGAACAAATAGTTGCAACAACTCAGGGGGAGCCTGCTACAGATATTCAGAGGAATCTGGATATGGAGCTGGAAGCTGTGAGCATAGCAAGGGATCAGAGGGAGCCTCAAGATGAGAATCTACTAGATGATGTGGCCAAAATTGCCAAGGAAGCTGCTGTGGATGCTGAGCAGAATGCACAAGCACAGGGGGAGCATGACAAAGACAATGTTGCTGAAAATCCAGCTCTGTCCCCTGATGAAGACTAACCTCTGAAGATAGCTCCATGGAAAGTCATCCCAGTGGTATTCTCAAGAAAAAGGAAGACTCCTGAGAAGGATTCTTGAAATCTTATGAAGGTACTCTGTGAAAATTCATTCTGGGAACAATTTTATTCTGGGAAGAATAATACAGTTTTTACAAGTTTATCTGATGACAATGACTGAAACTGCCTATGATTCCAGTCTGTTTTATCTTGTGTCTATTTTGTATTGCATGTATTGTTATTTATGAAATGAAAAACTGTATAAAATCATTCTGAACAAACTGTAAAATTTGTTAAGATAAATATGAGAAGATTGTTAGGGAAAACCCTTAATTTAACTTAACAAATTAACTAAAAGTGATTTTATCCTCTAAGAGTAAATTACCCATTGTATAACAAGGGTAATCTGGTCATTAGATGTCTTAGGATGTCACACTCAACCTAGAGTGTCAAAACTAGATCAAGGGAAGCAAAAATGGGCAAAGTTAACATTTGCGTCGAATTGAATTCGACGCAACATTGAGTCCATATCGACGCTACTCTGACTAGAAGTCCAAGTGGTTCAACCCTTCTGTCGAAGTAACTCAAGTCGACGTTACGTCGAATAGATATGGACGTAGAGACCAGAGACTTGTCGAAGTAACTTGAGAAGTCGACGCGGTTTCTACTTCAACTCGATGCAGAAGGGAATACATGTCAAAGCCATCTAAAGTCGACACAACGTTGACTTCATCTCGACGCAGATAATGAAGCTCAGAGCTATGCTGTTCAACTCTGGTGCGTCGATAAGATATCGACGCAACGTCGAATACAGTCTGAAAAAGTATACTTTTTTCAGCTGTCATTCTGATCCCTGTCTCATGACCCACATCTTTCAAGACCGTTCTCCAACGACTTAATAATTGCCTGGAATAGAAGGAAGCATTAAAGGAGACAAAAGGTTTCTTGGAAACATATACCTTTTTGGTGGACGGGTAGAGAATTAAAGAAGGAAAGAGAGAGAGTGTCTAGCATGATATGCCTTTTCAGGGCTTACCAGACAGGGAAATGAATTCAAAATTGAAGACACATATAAAAGGACTGAGAAGAAAGAGAAGTTTACAACATTAATCACAATTAGCCGTCTCTTTTCAACTTAGGGTTTCCTGTCTTCTTCTCCCTCTCTCAGGAACCCTAACACAGTACAGAGAAAAGAAAAGAAGGCTCTGCTGTTCTTCATCTGATAGAACAGAGGATCTAACAGCTGCTCTTCATCACCATCTCTTAGCAGCCAGATCTCAATCAGAAGAAGTAGAAAAAATCTGACAATACAAAGCTCCTGCAATTCATCACCATCTAAAGCAGGGGTTAATCAAAAGCAGATCCTTTGGAACAACTAATAGGTTGATCTTCATACAACCTTCTCAAGAATTCTGAGAACAGAATTCCTTCAACTTTCTTCCTTCTCCTTCCTTTCTATTTCTGTAAAAGAGTTTTATTAATCCCTCTTCAAAGGATTCAGTGATTCAAGATCTCCTTATCAAAAAATCTGGTGGTTCAAGATCTCCTTATCAAAAGATCTGGTGGTTCATGATCTCCTTATCAAAAGATTAGTGGTTCTAAGAGTCTCCTTATCAAAAGACTCAGGCACTGCTGGTGCATTCCTACCAGGTGGTAGAAGAGAGGAGTATCCACATTTTGGGGAACCTCTATAAAATTTCTTGTGTCTGTGTTGTGTTTTTCTGTGCTGTCCAATTTTCTTATTCTGCACTTTATTTCATGCACTCTTATTATTCTGCCTGTGTTGTTGAGAATACATCCTTAGTTTAATTTATTGATTACACAGTTAGGATATAAATAATTTTAAAACTTTATTCACCCCCCTCTAGAGAATTCTCAGAGACACACTGTGCACTTTTAATCCGTGGTCCGAGAGGGCTGTCACCACCTCTTAATGTACCAGACTTCTCTGGTCATACATCTTGTCACATCAATCTCGAAGAAACCCTTGCTTTGCAATGAAGATGCTTCCAAAGCCTTGAAATCAACCCTTGATGATGTAGGATGCTCTAGGGCAAAGCCTGAAGTAGTGGAGAATGTGATGCAAACTATCATCATGCGAACCCTTAAATTTCAAGAAAAATTAACTTGGCAGTAGCTTGGCACAAATTTTAAATTCTCGTAGCGGGAACACCACCGATCAAACGAAAGATACTTGCGTTCGCCGTACCGAGTTTGAACAACGCTGACTTGACGACGACACGACGCAAACTAAGGGATGAAATAGAAATGCAACCGCATGTAATGAATGGAACGTGGAGTGCGACACTTGGATTTAAATTTAAGCTTGCTGAAAATATAGTAACAATAAGCTGACGTAAACTAGGAAATGAGCGAAGGGGAAGGAATGATCTCACCTACTGGGCCGAAGGCGCCGTTTGCCCTTTCTCGATGCGGTTACGGGGGCGGCTGCGGCAGCGAGGCGGCGCCGGCGTGAAAGGATCCGGGACAGTAGTGGCTCCACGTAGAACTCCAGCAGCTAAGGGATGATGAAGTGGCTTCACGGGAATAGGAGAAGAAGGGGGGAAGGACACTGTCTGGCTGCGGCGCAGGGGGAGACAGCTCGGGGGGGGGGGGTGGCTCCACGGGAGAACAGGCGGAGGGGGGGGGGGGGGAGGGGGAAGAGCAACCCAGTGTGGAAATCGACGGCAAGAACCGACGAGGGAGGCCCGACGGTTGTGGCCGTTCGTTCGCGTCGGGCGAGCGGGTCGGCGAGTGCCCCGCGCTGAACAACGATGAGTCGGGAGAGAGGGGGAGGGAGCGGCTGTGACCAAACCAAAAGGAGTACCCTTTTAGCTCATTCAACCGGTCTGGGGCAAAAGAATGAATAAGAGGGGGATTTATAAGATTTTTCCTCCAATTTTGATTCTAGAAACTTCAGCAGATTTCAATTAAAATTAATTTGATAATTTAGCAACCCTAAACTATTTCAGCAAGCTTTAAACATATATCAGTGCCGAACACTCTTCGTCCCACACACCACATACCAGACCTATTTATTTAAGGTCACACAAGGCGCTCAAGCTCACGCGCCGAACTACGAAAATGCAAACATAATCAAAATAAAAAGACATAAAAATAACGGTGCGCGAAAAAAGACATAAGATAACGATGCATAAAAATAAAATGACATGCTATCTATGGTGCGCCACTGCTCAATTGGTGATGAGAAGTGAAAGAACTATATTCTCCCGGGGTTGAGAAGACTCGACTCCGGCGAGACTGCGCAAAGGCCTGCAACTGAAAGATCGGGTCGTCGTCGTTGAAGCTCCGTGGCACTGATCCAACTGCTATCCAAAATGTCCCTTCCCCGCCATGATACTAAGTATCGTTGGTAGTTTCCCGCACGGGTCTGGAACTCGCGAACATCAAGCACTTGATCGATTTCCTCCGTAGTAGGCGTAAAAGCTGGCTGAAATCCCGTCGTTGCGCCAGGCTCCAAAACAGGTGGTGGTATCGGAACGGTAGGTGGGTGTCCATAGAAGGCGCTGAGGTCCGCCACATTGAAAATCGGGGATGTTCCGAATTCCAAGGGAAGATCCAAGAGGTATACATTGTCGCCTAAACATTTCCGCACCTGGAATGGACCAAAACGGCGCTGACGGAGCTTGTGATATGTCCCAAAGGGAAATCTCTCCTTCCTGAAATGAACCAACACCGATTCCCCTTCTGAAAAAAACACTTCGCGCCGATGTATGTCGGCACGAGCCTTGTATTTTTCAGATGTTTCCTGCAGCTTTTTGTTAATACTTTCATGCAAAGATCTTAAACTGTCAATTCAAGTAGTAGCATCAAAAGAAATGCGTTCATGAGAGGGGAAGGCATGGCGGTCGAGGAAATGGGGAATAGGAACGCCATAGACAATCTCGAATGGTGATTTTTGGGTGGAGCGGTTGATGGTGCTATTGTATGCAAATTTCACCTTAGCTAATGCCGAATCCCGCTGCTTAGGATGCTCGCTCGCCAGGCACCTCAACAAATTGCCCAAACTACGGTTAACGACTTCTGTTTGTCCATCCGTTTGGGGATGGTAGGCGCTACTAAATTTTAATTTGGTGCCAAGCTGTCCCCATAGAGTTTTCCAAAAATAACCCCTAAAACGAGTGTCCCTATCAGATAAGAATACCCGAGGGACCCCATGTAGTCGAACCTCCCTAAATAACAGCTAAGTGACACACGCCCCGTCGGATGCCTTCCTACAAGGTATGAAATGAGCCATCTTAGAGAATCTATCTACCACTACAAAGACAACGTCAACTCGACGGGCGGTGGTGGGTAGGCCAGTAACGAAATCCATGGACACCTCGTCCCACAGTCGCTCGGGAATGGACAATGATGTGTATAATCCCGTGTTTTGGGAATGCCCCTTAAATAGCTGGCAGGTCTGACATGATTGAACCAGCCTATCGATATCCTTCCTCATGCACGACCAGTAATAGCGAACCGTGGCGAGGTCTAACATCTTTGACTGTCCAAAGTGTCCGCCTAACCCTGAGGAGTGTTGCTCAGTGAGGAGCACCTCTCGTAGCGGTCCCTGGCAGATACATATGCGCGTTCCTCGAAATAGGTATCCCTCGCTCAAAATATACCGACCCATATTATCCGCGCCTCGCGAACGACACTCCTCCCAAATGGTGCTAAAATCTGGGTCAGTGGCATACGACTCCCGATGTGAATCTAGGTCCGTGACTTGCGGCTGAAGAGAGACAAGTAAATGTGCGCGTCTACTAAGGGCATCGACCACTCGGTTGGCCGCCCCAGGCTTGTGTCTAATGTGGAAGGTGTACTCCTGGAGGAATGCGGCCCACTTTGCGTGGCGTCTGACCTCCTTTTGGGAGTTTAGGTGTCGTAACGCATCGTGGTTTGTATTCAATATGAATTCACACCGAATCAGATAATGACGCCAATGTAGGAGAGCTTGGACGATGGCAAAGAACTCGATATCATAAGTCGAATATCGTGTTTTTGCGTCGTCTAGATTCTCACTATGAAATGCTACGGGCCGGCCCTCCTGGCTCAGAACGACCTCTATACCGACGTGGGACGCATCGCAGTCAACCTCAAACACTTTCTCGAAATCAGGAAGAGCAAGTACTGGCGCGCTGGACATCTTCTCCTTCATGAGAAGGAATGCTGCCTCCGCCTCGGCGGTCCAAGTGATCTCACCCTTCTTGAGGCAATCTGTGATGGGTGCGATATGCGTGCTAAAATTCCGGATGAAACGTCGGTAAAATGATGCTAACCCGTGGAAGCCCCTGGCCTCAGTGAAGTT
Source organism: Dactylorhiza incarnata (assembly GCA_033032865.1). NCBI lineage: Eukaryota > Viridiplantae > Streptophyta > Magnoliopsida > Asparagales > Orchidaceae > Dactylorhiza > Dactylorhiza incarnata. Next base: position 3,053,259 of record JAWHQI010000222.1, read on the forward strand.
CCTGGGAGTGGGCCAGGACACAATCGCTCACACTTTCTCCTGGTCTACTCGGATTCCCTTAGACGAGACTATATACCCCAGAAAGGTGAGTCTGTCAGTACAGAACGTACACTTCTTCACATTGATAATCAGTCGGTGCTCACGCAAGATCTGAAGGACATGCCGCAGATGGGTGATATGCTGTTCCGACTCAGTGCTATAGACCAAAATGTCGTCGAAGTAGACTACTACGCAAATTCTGATCAGGGGTCTAAGAACCTGAGTCATCAAGCGCATGAAAGTGCTCGGAGTGTTGGACAGGCCGAAGGGCATGACCATCCACTCATACAACCCCTCCTTAGTCTTGAAGGCAGTTTTCCATTCATCTCCGGGACGCACCCGAATCTGATGGTAGCCGCTCCTCAAGTCGATCTTCGAGAACACCTTAGCGCCACTCAGCATATCGAGCATGTATTCTAATCGGGGAATCGAAAAACGATACTTGATAGTGATCTTGTTGATGGCGCGTCTGTCAACGCACATCCGCCATGTCCCGTCCTTTTTGGGGACAAGAAGGGCAGGGACGACGCATGGACTAAGGCTCTCGCGGATAAGCCTCTTCTGGAGGAGCTCGGACACCTGTCTCCTAAGCTCCTCGTGCTCTCGTGGGCTCATGCGATAGTGGGGAAGGTGCGGAAGGCTGGCCCCAGGGATAAGATCGATGCAATCCTGTATATCCCGTAGCGGTGGTAGCTGGTTGGGTAACTCGTCAAGTGTGAGATCGCCAAATTCCGTCACTAGTGGATGCACTCGGACGGGTATCTCAGTGGTGGTGGTGGGGGATTCTCTCCCATCAGCATGTAAACTACACCTCTGTCCTCCACCTCTCGACAGAACTGACGAGCGGTCATAAGCATCGTGACGGACGGGTGGGAGGCAGAAGGGTAGGTCGTGGTGATGAGAGCAGGTGTGGGGCAATCAGATGCTCTGGTAAGCGGACTAGATGGGGGTGGGAGTCTATGAGGGACCAGACCATTCTTCTGGGGAAGAATAATAATCCGGCGACACCCTGGTGGTCGAACGTGTAGGCGTTCCTAACTTCCTACGCCCATCGTGAGTAACGTGTCGATCATACTGCCACAGGCGGTCCAACAGAATGGGACACAGGTCCAGGGGGGATGTCACACCACACGGAATCAGTATAGGTCATCCTAATGGCGAACGAAATAAGACAGCAGTGGGTGACAACTATCGTAGCGCCGCTAGTGACCCAAGATAGTCGTAAGTACGTTCTAAGCTCTGGGTAGGCAATCTCAGTCTCTCTACCATGCGCTGGGAGGCGAAATTCTCCATGCTCCCACTATCAATAATAATGGAGCAAAAATGCTCCTGAATACGTGCGGTGGTGCGAAAAATACTATGACGCAGCCATGCGTCGTCAGTGAGGATGCATGGGGCAAGAAGGCTGTGCTGTAAGACAGAAACCAAGTGTGTAGGCTGCTCGCCTTCTACCTCATACTCGACCTCGGGTGGTCCTAGCGTGTCCGTGGTGACATCATCATCCCATATCCCATACTCTGGCTCTTGGCCATCATCTGTCTCGACTATCGCGGTGAACCGGCGACGGGGGCACTCAGATGACTTGTGACCAGGCTCCATGCACTTGAAACAACGGAATACTGTGCGTGAGCCTGCTGCCTCCCTTCCTCTGACGGCAGCAGAGGCTATGCCGGTAGGAGTGGGGGCTGGCAGTAATGGCCTAGCAGGGACTGGGAGGTCGGAGCGGCTGTTGGCCTAGGTCGAACCGTCACCGGGGACAGTGCAGCGTGTGGGGTCCGATCAACGAACCTCGACCCACCAGTCCTCCTCTGGAGGGCCTCTACCCACCGTGCACGACTGGAGATCTCCTCTAGATCTTGGAAGTCATGAAGTTCCAACTGGTCTCGAATCACATATCGTAGTCCGTCGAGATAGCGGCCTACAACCACATGGTTGGCCTCGCTCAGATTTAGTTGGGACTGGAGTACTAGAAATTCATTGGTGTACTCATCTACGGTTCGCTTATCCTGTCGTAGGGTGTGATACCTTCGATAAAGGGTCTGCATGAAGTCTACTGGGACATATCTCTTCTTAAATTGAGCTCTAAACTCAATCCAAGTGGTGATCGGGGGTTGTCTCATCGACAAGCGCATGCGTTCGACCTGTCCCCACCACGTGAGTGCCGGTCCTTTCAATCTCAGGGGCATACTCTACTTGCTGGTGAGCAGGAATGCGCCACCAACTAAGGTATCGTTCTAATCACTCGCTCCAATCGAGGCACTCTTCCGGTTCAAGTGTACCTTCAAAATCTCCAATGTCCAGATGGACATCCGAATCCCACCTGGGAGGGTACCTAGTCCCGATAATCGTGTTGCGGTTCTTCGGGTGGTGGTGTTGGATGCTGCGGTGGTTCATGTGGAGCTGGATATTGTGCGGGTGCGGGAGGAGTTGGGTGCAGTGGGGATGCAGGAGCAACGGGATGCTGTGCGGGTGGGGCTGGGTACTGTGGAGGTGGACCTCCCAAATGTAATTGGGCCTCTAGGTTGTTGACAGTGGTGCGCATTCGCAAAACGACTTGGGTCGTATCGCCTATGGTAGTAGTGAGTGCCGTGACAACAGTCATTAATTCCTCCATGCGTTTTCCCATGTCGCTTATCCCTCCCTCCATATGTTCGACTCTCGCTTCCATAAAATAAAAATCCAAAACTCTCAAGCTACCTCTCGTGTTAGAGACACGCTCGGCTATCCCATAATAGGAGTGAGGTATCCCAGCAGCCACACCAAATTGATGCAAACTATCACCGTGCGAACCCTTAAATTTCAAGAAAAATTAACTTGGCAGTAGCTTGACACAAATTTTAAATTCTCGCAGCGGGAACACCACCGATCAAACGAAAGATTCTCGCGTTCGCCGTACCGAGTTTGAACAACGCTGACTTGACGGCCACACGATGCAAACTAAGAGATGAAATAGAAATGCAACGACATGTATTGGATGGAACGTGGAGTGCGACACTTGGATTTAAATTTAAGCTTGCTGAAAATATAGTAACAATAAGCTGAAGTAAACTAGGAAATGAGCGAAGGGGAATGAAAGATCTCACCCACTGGGCCGAAGGCGCCGTTTGCCCTTTCTCGATGCGGTTACGGGGGCGGCTGGTGCAGCGAGGCGGCGCCGACGCGAATGGATCCGAGACAGTAGTGGCTCCACGTAGAACTCCAGCAGCTAAGGGATGATGAGGTGGCTTCACCGGAATAGGAGAAGAAGGGGGAAGGACACTGTCTGGCGGCGGCGCAGGGGGAGACAGCTTGGGGGGGGGGTGGCTCCACGGGAGAACAGGCGGAGGGGGGGGGGGGGGGGGGAAGCAACCCGACTAGTATGCATGCGGATTTTTAAAATTAGTAAGACTCTAATCTTAGCACACAATCACATCCAGTCATGAATAACATCAACCTCCTAAGGTTAGATCTTGCACCATTCAGAGCAGATATTCTCTAAAAGATCGCTATCATATGTAACATAAACACCATCTATAGACATCAAAGGGAAGTATAAATTATAAATACAAACTATATAGAGTTTATTCCCTCAAATATGATATAATAGTTGTATTATACCCTCAAATAGGATATAATAATTGTAATCATGATGCATCCGGGTGCACACCTCAAAAGTCCCCAAAAAGACCAAAAACTTTTATTCATAATATTCTCCTTTTGACATTTTTTTAACATCAAAGTTTCTCTCGGTTTATAGACCTATAGCTTAAGCTATTGAAGACAAGGACATCTATAAAATTAAAGCAAAAATTAAAAAAAACTTAAACATTTAGCAGCGAATATATACAGTTCTATGTAAAAAGATCCGTAATAAATAAATGCCAACATATTACCTTTTCAGCACAGAATATATTACTTTTATAATATTGATCAAGAAGAACTGTAAAAATGTACCTTTTCTCAGTCCTGGGCAAGTGTCTTCTCCTCTAAAAACTAGAGGAACGTCAACTTTCAACGATGCAGTTGAAGGAGCTCTCATGAATGTGACATTAAGAACAACATCAGTGCCAAAATGGAGATGAAGCTGATAAAGTAGAAAGATCACAAGCTCGAAATTAGGGCTCTATTTGGGAGAGTGTTGTGAGTGTGATAGCAGTTGTAAAGGCAAAGGTGAAAACACGAATAATGTCTAGGTAGTTTCCTTCACAAATGTTTACCAAACAAACGGCCACCATAATCATCGAAATAGTGTCTGGTGTTAAAGGCCGTGAAAGTACGGACCCCACAAAAATAGAATTTGGGTCAAAAACATTGCCTTGAAGTTCCAAACGTATGTAAACAGTCACCATTGTATTTACTACCACAATTTCACATGGTCACCACTTAAACACTACAGTTGTCTTAAAAGAGCCTAAATGGCCACCAAAATAATGTTTACCAATACTATCTCAAGAAAACAAAATAAGAATTTGGCTTTATGGTCTAATGTTTCAGGTATAATAGAGAACGCACAAGTTTCTTGCCTAAATATGTCTCAACACTAGAAAAAGGAAAATATTTTCTTAAAATTGAAGTTTTATCCATAACCTCATGTTAACCCGGAATCATGCGGTCATGTCCAGAGCCATTCAACCCTAGCCAGAGCAAGAGCCTTTGATCATCAAGCAGCATGGGCGGTTACACCTAGTGACCGCGCCATCCGTCCCCCCTCGGGCCATCAGTTTGTGCGGTTACAATCTAGCAACCGCACCGTCAGTTTCTTCAAGCCAAGCTCGGGCGGTTACTATCCTTAGTGACCACCCACTCTCATTCTCTCTCTCTTCCCTGTCGGGTTCTCCTGTACCCCAAGCAGCCCATAATTTTGGTATAAACAGGGGCCAAGGTATCCAGAAAGGGACGATGAAATTGAGCCCAAGCCTCCCTGTTGGTGCGGTCTCAATCTCCCGTCTCTCTCTGACGTCTCAATTTTTGTTATTGGTTGTAATCTTGTAATAGCTTTTGTGAAGTAATAAAATCACCCACAGCTAGTGCAGTTCGCAGATGTGGGAAATCTGGTATGAGCCGCTTGCTTGCAGCAATCTTCTCCTCACCCCTCTTTTTCCCCTCTCTGACTCTTTGCAGTTAGTAGTTGGTCACTTGCAACTCCTGAATTCCCCTGACTTTGGCAGTTCGTAGCTGAGCGTGGAGGTTGGGGATACTTTTGGCTCCAACAGAACGAAGACGCGACCTTCAGATCAAAGTGACTACAGAAAACGCCGCAATGGTTGGGAGAGGTCAGTCGCTGCCGAGTTCGCCCGAGAGCTCCCACCCAAGAGGAGCTGGGCGGTAAACAGGGAGGAATTCGAACAGAAGTTCAACTTGTTGTTCGAGATGGTCTCCCAGCTCGCCAACAAGGATACACCCCTCCATCCGGAGCCCGCAGACTCTAATGCGAGACCGCCCCCTCCTGGGACAACTCCTGATGCCACTGCGTGAAGGAGAGTTCGCAACCCAGCGAAGGGGCTTCTTCAGGGAAGCAGCTGCTACCAACCCAGGAAGAGCCATGAGCTTCGAGGAGGATCATGACTCCTCGGAGGAACATGAGACCACCTTACCCTTTACCGACCACGTCTGGCACGATCCTGTTCCGGCCGAATTCAGAGAGCCGCGACTCTCTAAGTTTTTCGGGAGAGAAGTCCCAACGAACCATCTCCAAGCTTTCAAGCCCGCGACTTCGCTTCGGACCCTCTCCGATGGGATCCGTTGCAAGTTGCTTGCCACCACCTTCAATGGAGCGAAGTCGCGGGCTCGAAAGCTTGGAGATGGTTCGTCGGGACTTCTCTCCCGAAAAACTTAGAGAGTCGCGGCTCTCTGAATTCGGCCGGAATAGGATCGTGCCAGACGTGGTCGGTAAAGGGTAAGGTGGTCTCATGTTCCTCCGAGGAGTCATGATCCTCCTCGAAGCTCATGGCTCTTCCTGGGTTGGTAGCAGCTGCTTCCCTGAAGAAGCCCCTTCGCTGGGCTGCGAACTCTCCTTCACGCAGTGGCATCAGGAGCTGTCCCAGGAGGGGGCGGTCTCGCATTAGGGTCCGCGGGCTCCGGATGGAGGGGTGTATCCTTGTTGGCGAGCTGGGAGACCATCTCGAACAACAAGTTGAACTTCTGTTCGAATTCCTCCCTGTTTACCGCCCAGCTCCTCTTGGGTAGGAGCTCTCGGGCGAACTCGGCAGCGACTGACCTCTCCCAACCATTGCGGCGTTTTCTGTAGTCACTTTGATCTGAAGGTCGCGTCTTCGTTCTGTTGGAGCCAAAAGTATCCCCAACCTCCACGCTCAGCTACGAACTGCCAAAGTCAGGGGAATTCAGGAGTTGCAAGTGACCAACTACTAACTGCAAAGAGTCAGAGAGGGGAAAAAGAGGGGTGAGGAGAAGATTGCTGCAAGCAAGCGGCTCATACCAGATTTCCCACATCTGCGAACTGCACTAGCTGTGGGTGATTTTATTACTTCACAAAAGCTATTACAAGATTACAACCAATAACAAAAATTGAGACGTCAGAGAGAGACGGGAGATTGAGACCGCACCAACAGGGAGGCTTGGGCTCAATTTCATCGTCCCTTTCTGGATACCTTGGCCCCTGTTTATACCAAAATTATGGGCTGCTTGGGGTACAGGAGAACCCGACAGGTAAGAGAGAGAGAATGAGAGTGGGTGGTCACTAAGGATAGTAACCGCCCGAGCTTGGCTTAGAAACTGACGGTGCGGTTACTAGATTGTAACTGCACAAACTGATGGCCCAAGGGGGGACGGATGGCGCGGTCACTAGGTGTAACCGCCCATGCTGCTTGATGATCAAAGGCTCTTGCTCTGGCTAGGGTTGAATGGCTCTGGCCATGACCGCATGATTCCGGGTTAACATGAGGTTATGTATAAAACTTCAATTTTAAGAAAATATTTTCCTTTTTCTAGTGTTGAGACATATTTAGGCAAGAAACTTGTACGTTCTCTACTATACCTGAAACATTAGACCATAAAGCCAGATTCTTATTTTGTTTTCTTGAGATAGTATTGGTAAACATTATTTTGGTGGCCATTTAGGCTCTTTTTAAGACAACTGTAGTGTTTAAGTGGTGACCATGTGAAATTGTAGTAGTAAATACAATGGTGACTGTTTACATACGTTTGGAACTTCAAGGCAATGTTTTTGACCCAAATTCTATTTTTGTGGGGTCCGTACTTTCACGGCCTTTAACACCAGACACTATTTCAATGATTATGGTGTCCGTTTGTTTGGTAAACATTTGTGAAGGAAACTACCTAGACATTATTCGTGTTTTTACCTTTGCCTTTACAACTGCTATCACACTCACAACACTCTCCCAAATAGAGCCCTAATTTCGAGCTTGTGATCTTTCTACTTTATCAGCTTCATCTCCATTCTGGCACTGATGCTGTTCTTAATGTCACATTCATGAGAGCTCCTTCAACTGCATCGTTGAAAGTTGACGTTCCTCTAGTTTTTAGAGGAGAAGACACTTGCCCAGGACTGAGAAAAGGTACATTTTTACAGTTCTTCTTGATCAATATTATAAAAGTAATATATTCTGTGCTGAAAAGGTAATATGTTGGCATTTATTTATTACGGATCTTTTTACATAGAACTGTATATATTCGCTGCTAAATGTTTAAGTTTTTTTTAATTTTTGCTTTAATTTTATAGATGTCCTTGTCTTCAATAGCTTAAGCTATAGGTCTATAAACCGAGAGAAACTTTGATGTTAAAAAAATGTCAAAAGGAGAATATTATGAATAAAAGTTTTTGGTCTTTTTTGGGACTCTTGAGGTGTGCACCCGGATGCATCATGATTACAATTATTATATCCTATTTGAGGGTATAATACAACTATTATATCATATTTGAGGGAATAAACTCTATATAGTTTGTATTTATAATTTATACTTCCCTTTGATGTCTATAGATGGTGTTTATGTTACATATGATAGCGATCTTTTAGAGAATATCTGCTCTGAATGGTGCAAGATCTAACCTTAGGAGGTTGATGTTATTCATGACTGGATGTGATTGTGTGCTAAGATTAGAGTCTTACTAATTTTAAAAATCCGCATACATACTAGTCGAATTAGAACTAATTAGAACTACGGTAAGTCCTAGAGTGACGTATAGGGAGAAAGTAACGTGATTGCTCAGATCTACATTACTCAAAGTTAGAGATCGGGGTAGCCTCCAAAGAAATCCATCAATGACGATGGCCATAGGCTTGCCCTTTCACACCCTCTCCACGACACTAGTCGAATTCAAAAGCATAAATCAATAGTACTTAAGTAGGATTAAGCGTAGGCTTAGGTTTTCAGTGTGATAAACAAAGATAAACATGAAGGCTATACACCTAAACCAAAAATGAGCTCGCAATCAAAAGATATCCAAGAAATAAAATGCGCACACAAATCTCCTAGATCTGTATGAAGCAATACAGGCTGTGTACCTTGCCTACTCCCAAACTCAATTATCTTTTCATTCATTTTTTTTTCATTTCTTTCTTTTCCAAATCTCAAATTGCTTTTGATTTGTTTCATTACAACATTTTGTTTTTAAAAGCAACTTATTCGGCTTTTCAATAATTTTTTTCAAAATACCCGACCACCACATTAGAAACACCTTATCACTCCCAAAATTTATTTGAAAAACATTTTGAGGCTCATACTAAGGTGTGTGATTAGGATGGGCTGTGGTGAATTTTTTGGTGGAGCTGAAATAAAGATAGGGGTAAGGCTCAAGGGGTGTGCACAAGGATATAACATGTAGGTAGGGTGCAAAAGCTCAAACGGACCAAGAAATGACATAAATCACGCTCATAGTAGTGAACCAACCTATGCAAATGTCTTAAGGGTCGCTAGGGGCAAGTTCTAGCCATCGAGAAAGAAAATCTAATGCTCAACGACTTGCTGGTGCTCATTGCCTCAAATGCTGAATTGAAAAGAACATTGACCAAACTACCAATGCCAACTACCTAGACACCAAGTAGTTATCTAACACTGCCTTGATCATGACAACATCATTTAAAGGATTCGCCGTCTTGGGGAGGTCTTCTTTCCCGAAGGAAACCTCCCCTCTTGAGGGTGATCCTAGAGAGGTGGAAGCTACCTCTTACTGGTGAAGGCGTTTGATGGTAAAATTCTTGGTGGATTCGAGGTCAGCCCCTCCGTGAATGCAGTTTATCTAACCGAGTTGGCCAAAATTTTCCACTTCCACGCATCCGGAGCCTCCTATGCTCCCGAGGACGCTGATGTCTTCTTGCTCCACACACTCGTAGCGGTGGGCTTGATCTCCTACTACCTCCTTCCTCTTCCTGGAGGTGGACGCGCCGTTAGTCTTGTCGTCCAGGAACTCTTTAAGCTTACCCTCTTTGAGCAGTTTCTCGATCAAATCTCGGAGGGCTTTGCAGTTCTCTGTGTCGTGCCCTACGCCGCGGTGGTACTTGAAATAGAGATCTTGGTTCCGGTTCCCGAACCCCACCTTAAGAGTCTGCAACCTCTTGAAACCTGGTTGCCTTTGGAGGATCTCCACCATCACCCCATTGCTGGTCGGGAATTGGTGCTGTTGCTGGTATTGGAGGAGGAGTCCGTCTCTTAACTTGCCGAGGGAAAGGAGATGACACCGACCTCATCTGTTGGAAGTGCTGACGGGGTTGATGCGGAAAGCGGTGTCGGAGATTCCTTCCGCGTTGTGCTACGGGCGGTTGGAACTCCTGACGAAGTCGAGGCGGTCGTTTGGGGGGGGGGGGGGCACAGGAGGTGGAGCCTCCAACTCGTTGCTGGGCTAGCTCGGAGAGAGAGGAGACGATCCCCTGGTTCATTGTTTCCCCCTCGATAAAAATGTTGGCAGCTTCTATGGGCTCCCCTTAGGTCTTTGGCCTCCTCCTGCTGACCTCGAACTTGAAGAGGCCCTCCTGCAGGACGAAGGTGAAGTCCACCTGATAGAGAGATGGATCCACGTCGTGGATCTCCAGAATTTCTTCCTGAAACCAATCCACATACTAGCCCAGGGTTTCAATGACACCTTGTCTGATCTGGAAGAGCACATACGAGGCCGCTCTTCCTCTTCTTCGAGGTCGCAAACCTCAACATGACCACCCTTCTTATCTCCTTGAAAGAGTTGATGGCTCGAGGAGGCAATTTGCAAAACCACTCTCTTGCCTTTCCATTGAAGGTGGTGGCAAGCAACTTGCAACGGATCCCATCGGAGAGGGTCCGAAGCGAAGTCGCGGGCTCGAAAGCTTGGAGATGGTTCGTCGGGACTTCTCTCCCGAAAAACTTAGAGAGTCGCGGCTCTCTGAATTCGGCCGGAACAGGATCGTGCCAGACGTGGTCGGTAAAGGGTAAGGTGGTCTCATGTTCCTCCGAGGAGTCATGATCCTCCTCGAAGCTCATGGCTCTTCCTGGGTTGGTAGCAGCTGCTTCCCTGAAGAAGCCCCTTCGCTGGGCTGCGAACTCTCCTTCACGCAGTGGCATCAGGAGCTGTCCCAGGAGGGGGCGGTCTCGCATTAGGGTCCGCGGGCTCCGGATGGAGGGGTGTATCCTTGTTGGCGAGCTGGGAGACCATCTCGAACAACAAGTTGAACTTCTGTTCGAATTCCTCCCTGTTTACCGCCCAGCTCCTCTTGGGTGGGAGCTCTCGGGCGAACTCGGCAGCGAATGACCTCTCCCAACCATTGCGGCGTTTTTTGTAGTCACTTTGATCTGAAGGTCGCGTCTTCGTTCTGTTGGAGCCAAAAGTATCCCCAACCTCCACGCTCAGCTACGAACTGCCAAAGTCAGGGGAATTCAGGAGTTGCAAGTGACCAACTACTAACTGCAAAGAGTCAGAGAGGGGAAAAAGAGGGGTGAGGAGAAGATTGCTGCAAGCAAGCGGCTCATACCAGATTTCCCACATCTGCGAACTGCACTAGCTGTGGGTGATTTTATTACTTCACAAAAGCTATTACAAGATTACAACCAATAACAAAAATTGAGACGTCAGAGAGAGACGTGAGATTGAGACCGCACCAACAGGGAGGCTTGGGCTCAATTTCATCGTCCCTTTCTGGATACCTTGGCCCCTGTTTATACCAAAATTATGGGCTGCCTGCGGTACAGGAGAACCCGACAGGGAAGAGAGAGAGAATGAGAGTGGGTGGTCACTAAGGATAGTAACCGCCCGAGCTTGGCTTGAAGAAACTGACGGTGCGGTTACTAGATTGTAACCGCACAAACTGATGGCCTGAGGGGGGACGGATGGCGCGGTCACTAGGTGTAACCGCCCATGCTGCTTGATGATCAAAGGCTCTTGCTCTGCCTAGGGTTGAATGGCTCTGGCCATGACCGCATGATTCCGGGTTAACATGAGGTTATGGATAAAACTTCAATTTTAAGAAAATATTTTCCTTTTTCTAGTGTTGAGACATATTTAGGCAAGAAACTTGTACGTTCTCTACTATACCTGAAACATTAGACCATAAAGCCAGATTCTTATTTTGTTTTCTTGAGATAGTATTGGTAAACATTATTTTGGTGGCCATTTAGGCTCTTTTCAAGACAACTGTAGTGTTTAAGTGGTGACCATGTGAAATTGTGGTAGTAAATACAATGGTGACTGTTTACATACGTTTGGAACTTCATGGCAATGTTTTTGACCCAAATTCTATTTTTGTGGGGTCCGTACTTTCACGGCCTTTAACACCAGACACTATTTCGATGATTATGGTGGCCGTTTGTTTGGTAAACATTTGTGAAGGAAACTACCTAGACATTATTCGTGTTTTCACCTTTGCTTTTACCACTGCTATCACACTCACAACACTCTCCCAAATAGAGGCCTAATTTCGAGCTTGTGATCTTTCTACTTTATCAGCTTCATCTCCATTCTAGCACTGATGCTGTTCTTAATGTCACATTCATGAGAGCTCCTTCAACTGCATCGTTGAAAGTTGACGTTCCTCTAGTTTTTAGAGGAGAAGACACTTGCCCAGGACTGAGAAAAGGTACATTTTTACAGTTTTTCTTGATCAATATTAAAAAAGTAATATATTCTGTGCTGAAAAGGTAATATGTTGGCATTTATTTATTACGGATCTTTTTACATAGAACTGTATATATTCGCTGCTAAATGTTTAAGTTTTTTTTAATTTTTTGCTTTAATTTTATAGATGTCCTTGTCTTCAATAGCTTAAGCTATAGGTCTATAAACCGAGAGAAACTTTGATGTTAAAAAAATGTCAAAAGGAGAATATTATGAATAAAAGTTTTTGGTCTTTTTTGGGACTCTTGAGGTGTGCACCCGGATGCATCATGATTACAATTATTATATCCTATTTGAGGGTATAATACAACTATTATATCATATTTGAGGGAATAAACTCTATATAGTTTGTATTTATAATTTATACTTCCCTTTGATGTCTATAGATGGTGTTTATGTTACATATGATAGCGATCTTTTAGAGAATATCTGCTCTGAATGGTGCAAGATCTAACCTTAGGAGGTTGATGTTATTCATGACTGGATGTGATTGTGTGCTAAGATTAGAGTCTTACTAATTTTAAAAATCCGCATGGGTTTATAAATCCCTATTATTGCTTATGTTGGATCTCCCTCATATCATGTGAATTAGTAATATCTTTAAAGCAGTGGATCTGATACTCATCGAAGGCAATCAAAACCCTTCACAATGTAAAGACTATTCCTAATTCATGTTTATCGCTTCCTACACCTCATGTACTCCTTTATCCTTAACATTCCAAGAAGAGAGATGAAATTGAGGATATCAATGGTGAAGAGATTTCGGGCTTGTTTAGCTCGGCTGCAGCGCTGAGAGAAGCAATTGTGGGAAGCAGTGGAGGAATCAACTGTTTGTAGTGGTGAGAAAATTCGTGAAACTGTTTGGAAAATTATATTTGTAGTACTGTTTGAAATAGTGGTGCATGCTTATTTGTTTCATGCTATGAAAATAAAAAATATATTATTTATAAATTATTATAAATTTTATCAAAATAATATATTATTTATAAATATCATTAATATATTAACAATGTTAATTATTAATGTTAATATATATTAGTATATATATATATATATAAATACATTGTGAATAATAAAATTTTGAAACGGTGGCTCATACAAATGTATATATTATGAATATACACACTCAAATTTCTTGCAGCCCGAACGGAGATGCTAGTGTGTGTATATATATATATCTATATCTACATATGTATATATATAAGTGACAGAGCATGGGGTGGGGGTGGGTGGGCTAACAACAATACTCCTATCCAGGTAGGCCGCTGTGGGAGACAATGTAAGGCGAGCAGAGAGACCGGCATACAATGTGTAGATCCGAGAGGTCTTTGCTCCCTTAGAGTATAGAGCGACAAGATGGTCCCACGCAGGTTTCATGGTTTCGTCATGACGAATGATGGGTAAACATTCATTTGAAAGATTGTTAGCGAGCCAGGTGCGAACCAGAGCATCACTAACATCTCAGTCACCATAGGCAGTAGAACTAGTAGAATGAGGATCGTCCGTCAGGTAATGTCGTTTACACTGAGATCGTAATAGAAAAATAAAGGAGACTCTCCAATCTGGGTAATTCGACCCGGTTAACTTGGACGCAGTCCCAAGATTGCTAGAGGAAATGGTCAAAATCATGGGAGAATGTGCAGGGATGGTTGAAGTAGCAGGAGGGGCAAGGGCGGGCACAGAGCCAGAAACCACACAAGCTGGTGGGGAACCGCTCAAGGCCGCAGGGAAGCAAATAGGAGAAACTAGTGGGTGGTTAGAAAAACCGGAATCCGCACAAACAACGAGCGAGAACGGGCAGAAGCACTGACGAGCAGAGTATGCAAGCAGCGTTGAGCCGAAAGGAGCCAAAAAATCGTAGAGGAGCAGAAGCAGTTACACACGAACAGTCAGGCGGGCGGTAGGAACCGAAATCCGTGCACAGAGAGAGAATGGACGGTTAGAAAACCGAAGTCCGCGAATACTAAGTGGAAGGAACGAGCAGTTAGCAACCGAAGTCCGCGAAAGGCAACGATGAGCAACGGGGGCAGAGTTCACAGTTGTAGGATCTGTGGCTCTGATATCATGTGAGAAAATGAAAATAACTGAATATTTTATTTCCAAAAATCTGAATATTACATGAGAACACCTCTCTTTATATAGAACATAGGAGGTGAGAGAATATACAATTAGCGATGTGAAATTAAATACAGTTGACCAATTTACAGAGAGCTCGGGCGGTTACACCCCCAGTAACCGCCCATACTATAGAACGAACATGCAAGGGAGGTTACATCCAGAGTAATCGCCCAGACTCAAGTATCTGTCCAAACAGGGGCGGTTACACCATGAGTAACCTCCCAAGATTCCTCAAGCTAGCAACACCGGGCGATTACACAAGAGGTAACCACCCATACTTTGCAGAACACCAAACCTGTGCTTTGACACACGGGGTAACCACCCATACTTTGCAGAACACCAAACTTGTGCTTTGACAACGTCCATATCGGAAACAACGGTAAGCGAGAAGAAGCTCTGGCTGATGAGCTCCGATGGGAAGGAGGTCATGATGGAGTGAGGTGGTGATGCAGGCGCCATTATCAGCGATCTCAAGAACTTTGACGACAACTTCATCAACTTGGTTGTTTCTCTCCCATCACATTCTTCTACCTCACTCCGAGCTGTAGGACAATTTTTCTAAAATGAAAGAAAAAAACAAAATTAAAAGAGTAATTTTGATACATAAGAAAGAGAAGAGCAAATGTTAGAAATTAGTGAAAAAGAATAGTAATCAGTCAAGCCTAAGATAGATGCCCGAGGAAGAAGGGTCGGGAGAGTGGGAGATTGCGGTAGATAGATACGTTCGAGGAGAGACGTCAGAGGAGAGGATGATGGATATTAGAGTTCCGACATTGGCGAGCGCAACAGAATATCCATCCATGCTAAAAGTAGTTTGTTTGAAATGGTAAAACCCAAACTAAAAGAAATGTTGTTGAGTGAAAAAAAAGTTACAGAATTTAATCATGGCCGAGAGAGAGGGGGACTAGGAGGGGGAGAGAGAAAGAGAGAGTGGCTTATTGAAATATTGAGCCGTGAGTCAATAAACCAAATGCAATGAGTCGATTTAATGCAATCAGGTCACGAGGAGGCTTATAATCTTGGGACCTTGTTTTATCTTTAATTAAGCCGCACACCATTAATGTCGTGACTTCTCTTCTCCCTGCTTCTCTGCAACTATAAAAGCAGAGCATGTATCAATGTTTAATAATCAATGAAAAAAGCTCAAGTATGAATGACTGATTCTTATCTCCAGTGCCATGTTATGTTTTTCTCATTTCCCTTCCACCTGTTCCATCCTTATCCTGCAAATGCATAATAGAAAGTTTATGTAAATTTCCTAACACTGGTATCAGAGCTAGGTTCCTACAGTCCTGTTCTATTGGTGTTTTAAATGTCGGCCGACATGTCCGACATGTCGGCCGACATGTCCTGTTTGAACCAAAAACGACTTGCATAATGAAAATTTAAAGGTTATGACGTTTTTCATTATGTCGGCCGACATAATCGATTAAATCCGCTATATCGGCCGCCGCCGACATTTAGAAATGTCGCCGACATTTCTAAATGTCGCACGATCAGAAATTTCTCTCCGCTTATTCTCCGTCCTCGCTGTTGGAAGGATTTTAGATGAGCTCACCGGACATATCCAACAAGCAATACCTTGGTGTTTATTATTTGCAGATGATATTGTTTTGGTCGATGAGACGCGCGAGGGTGTAAACGCGAAACTGGAATCTTGGCGAGACACTTTAGAAAAGGAGGGTTTTAGGTTGAGCAGGACAAAGACAGAGTATATAGAGCTTAAATTTAGTAGTGCAAGAAGGTCAGATGACTCCGTCATTAAATTGGGTGACCAAGATATTTCCCGCAGTGAGTGCTTTAAATATCTGGGATCGATAATTCAAAAAGATGGAGGTGTAGATACAGATGTGATTCATAGAATCCAAGCAGGTTGGTTGAAGTGGAGAGGCGCGTCTGGGATCTTATGTGATCGTAAAGTACCACTAAAACTTAAAGGCAAGTTTTATCGTACTGCAATTAGGCCTGCAATGCTCTACGGTTCTGAGTGTTGGGCAGTGAATGGTGTACACGAGCAAAAAATGGGAGTCGCGGAGATGAGAATGCTTAGGTGGATGTGTGGTCACACGAGACTGGATAAAATTAGGAATGAATGTATCAGGGATAAGATAGGAGTGGCGCCAATTGTAGAGAAGATGCGAGAAGCTCGTTTAAGATGGTTTGGACATGTACATAGGAGACCATTAGAGGCACCTGTTAGGCGTTGTGAGAGTTTAGTCACTAGACATGTTAAACGGGGGAGGGGTAGACCAAAAAAGACTTGGAATGAAACTATAAAGAAAGACATGATGTACTTAGGCATTAATGAGACTATGCTTAAAGATAGGGCGCAATGACGACAGAGGATCCATATAGCCGACCCCACTATGGTGGGATAAAGGCTTGAGTGTTGTTGTTGTTGTATTGATTGCACATTTCCGAGCACATGAATTATACTACATTTTCACTTGTCTCCTTCCAATGCTTTCTTCTTGCATGCTTTATGTATGGAGTATCAGTTGCGTATCAAGTCTTCCACATGTATTTGTTGCTTTAACTAGTTATGTATGTGCGATGACGCTCATTTTATCTATTTAAATCTTGATTTAGTTGCCACCACTTGCTAGCATATCAATTTTTTGATTAAATTTTCTCATCTTTGTATTTGGAATCAGCCATTTGAAACCAACAATTTTCATGAGGGCAACTGTCAAAAAACATGCTTTCATTCATGCTCAACATATATTGTATGCTTGAATAAATTTTGTTCATGTTTATTTAAGCTATATTTTTCTTTCTCCATCACGAAATCCATCCTTTTAAGCCTGTCACATTTATTCTTAGTATTGTATAGTTAATTTGCATGTTTATATGGAAGTAAAAAACTATTATTTAATGCTTGTTGATATCTAAATAGTGTTTGTCATTTCTCTTTCCAACAATGAGGAAGAATGATACAATAATTTTCAACACTTGTGCTTTAAAATGAAAATAATAAATGGAGATATACATACAATGAAAAAAGATACATGTTTAGAAGATAATGGTGATTGAAGATAGATTTGAGTATTTTGGAAATAATACAACTAAGTAGAAAATGTGTTCATTGAGTAGAACAAATTAATGTAGCTTATAGAGCTAAGATAATATGAAATAACTTATAATATAAATATTTGTTAGGAATCCGACATATTAAAATGTCCCCGACATGTCTCCGACATCCGACATCCGACATCTAAAAACCCAATCCGACATGTCTACGACATCCGACATTTAAAACCTTTCCGGCCAAATTATGAGTTCATCATCTACCCCTTCGGCTACACACTCGTATCATACTGCTCCTATCTTTAATGGAGACATGTATGCACATTTAGTTATCAAAATAGAGACATTCTTCGTCTCCCAGGACCTTTGGGAGATCATTCAGAATGGACCTCATGGGAGCGGCAAAGAAAAGGAGGATGGAGAAGTAAGAATACCCAAGGTTGAAAAACAAAAAAACTCCTTGGCACTGCTTACCATTCAATAGGCCGTCACTCAATATTTTTCCTCGAATCATGAGGGCAAAGACAGCCAATGCCGCATGGGATATACTCAAAGATGCCTATCAAGGAGACAAGAAGACAATCTCCATACGCCGTCAAAATCCGCGGCGTCAGACTAAGTTATCAAGGCGCGCGCCTAGGCGCGCCTGAGGCGCCGGGCGCACCCGGTTGCGCCCCAGCAAGGCTTAGGTGGACGATGTGCCTGAGGCGCGCCAAGGAGCACCTGAGGCGCACCCAAGGCGCACCCGAGACGCGCCCAAGGCGCACCTAGGCGCCCAAATCCTGAAATTCAGCGAATTGGGCGCCCAATGTTACTGAATAGAAGGGAGATCGAGGAAGAGAAGAAGAACTCCGGCGAGGGGGAGGGCCGGCGGTGGAGAGCTAGAAGAAGAGAGGAGGGAAAAAAAGATGAACTAGGGAACAACCCTAAAATTTCTCATACATATCCAGCATGCTCTACAACTCCAACTCCTCCCTCTTATATAGATGAGGGAGTGCACACAAAAAAAGACACTAATTAAGACAATACATTTAATATATTTAATACATTTAATTATTTACTTAATATTAATTAAATATCATTTAATTAATATTAAATAACCCATAACTTAAAAAGGAAAATCATGGCGGCTTCCATGCGCGTGCCCCAAGTAAGTGCGGCGGCTTCCGTATGCGTGCGTCGATGATCTCCATCCGGGGAATCCACCTGCGGGAAAGTGTATGCGTAACACTATACCGCTCTTGAAAATCGACCTTGCCCTCAAGGTCGAGTGTCCCGCTTTTATCGGGATCTTTAATAATGTTGACGAGAAACGAGTTGTCCATTGCTAGTGGCGGCGGCGAGTGCCTTAAGGAGAAAGAACGAAGATGTGTGAAGAGAAGAAATATTTGTGCGGAATATTCAAGTGTTGGAGGAGTGCGGTTAGAAGAAGGGGGACAACAAGGGTGGGTGGGTTTGTGAGGGTGAGAGTGAGTGCTTGATGGGTGTAGACATGGGGGTGGCAGCAAAGAGGGAAAAAGGTGGGTGGGTTTGTTTTTGGAAGATTAGAGAGGAGAAAAGGACAAACAACTTGATGTGACAAGTCAATGGAAGAAGAATAAAAAAAACTGAAAGTGGATGGGAGACAAGTGTTGGCAGCTAGGGGGAGGCTCAAGGAAGAGAGAGAAGAGTGATGTACTATGTGATTGGGCTGCAGGAGGGAGGAAAAAAGTTGAGATGGTGGAGTGGGTTCAGTTGTGGGGCCCGGAATTAGTGAAGATGGCGTGGCTGGCAAGACATAAGGATATGATGGAGGTTGATTTGTGTGGGGCCTGAGGGTATTTAAGATGGTAGGGGTAATATGAAATGATGAAAAACTGTCAAAAAAACAGCAGGCGCCTGACTCGATGGCTGCGGGGAAAGAGCCGAGGCAGTCGGCATCATTGAGCGTGCGGAAGTTTTGTTTGCACTGCTGCAGGGAGACGAGCAGGGAGGCCGTTTCTGGATCGGAGCTGCTGACAGGCGAGGCTGGTGCGAGGGCGATGGGGAGCGCCGAAGCCGTGGGCAGAGGCTTGGTGGCGGGCTGCTCGGAGGCGGTGCTGGATCTGGTTGTCGGAGGCGGTGCGGGAGCTGCGGTTGGCGGAAGCGTTGTGAGAAGTGCGGCGGCGGGTGCTGCTTGACGCAGGACAGGCAGCTGCGGCGGCGGCTGCTGTGCGGCGGTGGAAGGGGATTGTGGGGGTGGCTGCTCGATACAGGAAGGGGAGGATGGGGTCGCCTGCTCGACGCTGGAAGGTGGCTGCTTGGCGTCGTGGTCGCGTGGATCAGCGGATGGCGGGTGCTGCTTGACGCAGGAGGGGCAGCGGCGGCTGTCGGAGATGCTGGGGGTCGGCTGCTGGACGCAGGGTGGGGAAGAAAGGGCGTGCTGCCCTGCGATGGAAGAGGACTGTGGGGCTGGCTGCGCCATGGCAGAGGGGGAGGAAGTAGCCTCCTGCGGCGCGGGGCGGCCGGCCGGAAACTCGAGGGCGCTGGTGGTGCGTATGACTTCTGCGGCCGACGGAATTTGGATGGGCGGTGCAGCGGCAGCGGTGCGGGCCGTACCGGCAGGGCCGTACCGGCAGGGCCGTACCGGCAGGGCCGTGTGCTGCGGCTGTCGGAGATGAAGCTGAAGGAAAGCCGAGTCGATCGAGGTGGGCGTGGATTTGAGCGTTCATGGAGAGGGTGGCTTCGAGGGAGGACTGGTGTTTGTCGAGCGCAACGGCGTGTTCGTCGAGCCGGGCGCGAATATGGAGACGTGTATTAGTAGCCATGGAAGGAGAGCCGAGAGCCGGCGGCGCTACGGCGGGCGGAGCGGCAGGTCGGACCATTGTTACCGAATAGAAGGGAGATCGGGGAAGAGAAGAAGAACTCCGGCGAGGGGGAGGGCCGGCGGTGGAGAGCTAGAAGAAGAGAGGAGGGAAAAAAAGATGAACTAGGGAACAACCCTAAAATTTCTCATACATATCCAGCATGCTCTACAACTCCAACTCCTCCCTCTTATATAGATGAGGGAGGGCACACAAAAAAAGACACTAATTAAGACAATACATTTAATATATTTAATACATTTAATTATTTACTTAATATTAATTAAATATCATTTAATTAATATTAAATAACCCATAACTTAAAAAGGAAAATCATGGCGGCTTCCATGCGCGTGCCCCAAGTAAGTGCGGCGGCTTCCGTATGCGTGCGTCGATGATCTCCATCCGGGGAATCCACCTGCGGGAAAGTGTATGCGTAACACCAAATTTGCAGAAATTCAGAGAATTGCGGACCCAATTCGCAGAAATTCAGCGAATTGGGGGCCATTTCACAGAAATTCAGCGAATTGGCGGCCCAATTCGCTGAAATTCAGCAAATTGGGCGCCCTATTCGCTGATTTTCCATGAATTGGGCGCCCAATTCGCCAAATTTCTGCGAATTGGGCGCCTAATTCGCTGAATTTCAGCGCGCCTAATTCACTGATTTTACTTTTTCCCCATTTTGCGCCTCACGTGCCTCAGGCGCGCGCCTGCGCCTTGCGCTTAGGCTCCAGGCCCCCTTTGCGCCTCGGTGCGCCTTTAATAACTTAGGCGTCAGTTTGATGCAATTTCTATGAAGGAAGACGAATGTTTTTTTTGAGTACTTACCTCACATCACCAATATCACAAATCAATTAATCAACCTTGGTGCTGGGATTCCAGATTTTGAAATTATTCCCAAAATACTAAGGAGCCTTCCAAAGTCATACGACCACATTGCCGCAACAATAGAAGAAAGCAATGATGTAGAAACACTCTTCATTTCTGTTCTTACTAGCAAAATTTAGTCTCATGAAGAAAGATTAAAAAGAGGCTCTACATCTATTGACCAAGCTCTCCAGATGAAAATGCAACTTGGAAAGCAACATCATTATGATCGAAAACTGAAACCTGGCATCAAAGCTGCTAAATTAAAGGGTGGTTCAGGAAGTCACTCCCAATCCCAACCTCCATTCAAGCCTACTGAAGGTAACTCTTTCTTTTGCACACTGTGCAAGAAAACAAATCATGATGCATCCAAATATTTTTTCAAATGCAAAAGATGCAAGAAGCCGACATACTTTGATCGTGACTGTTGGTTTAAAAATAAAGAAAAAGTGGAATCAAAATTTACTAAGAAGTCGAAAGACGAACCAGAGGAGAAACTGCTCCTTATAGCAATGGAAGATGGGAATGATAGAGCCACAAAAAAAATCATCTACATGGTTCATTGACTCCGGCTGCTCTAGCCATATAACGAATGATAGAGCCATTTTTACCTTGTTAGATGAGTCTTGCAAATCAAAAGTCTACCTGGGAGATGGGAAGTCGAAAGACATTGAAGGAAAAGGTAGCATCATTGTCAATGACCTAGGAGGCAAGCACAAAGTCATCGAGGATGTTTAATATGTCCCCTCATTGGCTTAGAACCTTCTAAGTGTTGGACATCTCTTGACCAAACGCTACAACATTGTCTTCGACTCAAATGAATGTGCAATCTATGATCCCCACCGCAATAATATAGCCTCAGCAGAAATGACAAAGAACCGTGTGTTCACTTGGTTTGGAATCACCTCATCTGACTGCCATCTCCATAATGGGTTGCAGCGCAGATCAGTTAAGTACCTGACATCATAGGTTGAGTCATCTGAAGTACACTTCCATGAAGTTTCTAGTTGAAGACAAGCTTGTCAATGGTCTACCAAATTTAGAAGTTCATCATCGCCTGTGCGAGACCTGCGCCCTGGGAAAATCTCACAGACAACTTTTTCAGAGCTCACAACATCAAAGCTCACAGCCACTTGAACTTGTTCACACTGGCCTGTGGGGCCCGACATCTTCAACATCCCTTGGAGGAAAGAGATACTTCTTTTTCCTTGTTGATGACTATAATAGGTACATGTGGATCTACATCATAGAACAAAAATATGAAACTTTATCAATTTTCATGAATTTTAAAAGAGAAGTAGAAACGAATCTAGAAATGAATATAAAAACCGTGAGACGTGATAATGGAGGTGAATTCACTTCCCATGCGTTTAAACATTTCTGCCAAAATCATGGCATTCAGCATGAATTTACAGCACTTGGAACGCCTCAGCAGAACGGTGTAGTGGAGAGAAGGAATCGAACTGTCATTGAAATGACTCGATCTTTGCTACTCCACAAGAGGCTTCCAAAGGTTCTATGGGAAGAAGCAACAAGCACCTCTGTTCACATACTTAACAGAGTTCCTACAAATGCTCTAAAAAGTGTCACTCCATATGAATCAATTTTTAAAGAAGCCCACTTTGGGACACTTGAAGATCTTTGGATGTAGTGCCTTTGCTCATGTGCTCAAGGAAAAGAGAGAGAAGCTAGATCAAACAAGCACAAAGTGTGTTGGTTGGGTATAGTGAGCCGAGCAAAGCTTATAGACTATTCGATCCAGCTTCACAAAAGCTACTCATATCAAGAGATGTGGTGTTTCATGAGGAAGTGCAGTGGAACTGGGGTCAGACTATGGAGATGAAGTCATGACCTCTGGCATCCCGATTGAGCTAACATTTAGCCCCTTCCTGGAAACACCTAAAGTGGAAGATACAACTCAACCAACTGATGAACTGGGCTTCTCCCCTGAGTCATCACCACCCCGAAAGACAAGGTCCATAGTGGACATGTATGAAAATTCTGAATTGGCCTTCTTTCATGACCCACCAATATCATACACTGAAGCTGCCACTAAAAATGAATGGAGAAGTGCTATGAATGATGAAACTGAACTAGTAGAGAAGAATGAGACATGTACCCTTGTCCCACGACCTGAAAATCATGATGTTATTGGGCTGAAGTGGGTATATAGGCTTAAGTGTAATGATGTAGGGGAGATAGTAAAGCACAAGGCCATAATTGGGATTATGAGGAAACCTTTGCACCAGTTGCTCGAATGGACAGAATATGGATCCTCCTCACCATTGCTGCCAATAGCAAGTACCCAATCTATCAACTTGATGTTAAGTCAGTATTCAATGGAGCTTTCACTGAAGAGGTCTATGTGGAGCAACCAGAAGAATGTGAAAGAGGGGGAGGAAAGAAAAGTGTGCAGGCTGCATAAAGTCCTATATGGGCTAAAGGAGCCACCCCGTGTCTGGCATTCCAACATTGCAACATATTTCATCCAGGAAGGCCTAATTGCAAGCAAAAATGAACCTCTCATTCATAAAAAGGACTGGAGCTGAGATTGACCTCATTGTCTGCCTCTATGTAGATGACATGCTTATCACAGGAAGCTGCGACAATTCAATCAACAACTTAAAAATGAAAATGAGGGAGAGGTATGCAATGACTGATCTTGGTCTATTAAAGATCTTTCTTGGATTGCAGGTAAAGCAGACCTCCCGAACACTTCTTCATCTCACAAGAATATTACGCAACAGAGTTATTGAAGAAGTATAAAATGGGAGAATGCAATCCCTGCTTAACCCCCATGAGCAGTAGTGAGAAATTCAGTAAGACAAAAGAAGGAGATGAGAGAATTGATGGACTTTACATGAACTTAATTGGGTCACTGATTTACCTCACCAACACCAGACCAGGATTTGAGCATGCAATGAATATGGTGTCAAGGTTTGTTAATGCACCTAATAAACAACATCTAAATGCAGCAAAGCGAATTCTTCGTTATATTCAAGGAATGAAGCAGCTCGACCTTCACTTCACATAGGATCTCAACCCATAGCTCACTGACTACATTGACCCAGATTGGGGAGGCTCGCTGGACGACAAGAGAAGCACTGGAGGCTACATCTTCTGTGGATCAAATCCAATCACTTGGAGCTCACGGAAGCAGCAGACGGTAACGCTATCCACAACGGAAGCCGAATACATGACACTAAGCTCAGCCATTTGTGAAGTTATATGGCTCAAGAGGATGTTAGAAGAAATATCAGAATAAAAGATAGAACAGATACTGCTTAAGAGCGATAACACATCGACAATCGCTCTATCCAAGAATCCTGTTTTCCACAACAACAACAAACACATCGAGATCAAACACCATTTCATCCGGGAGAAAGTTGAGAAGGAGGAGGTAAGGATCGAGTTCTGCCATACTGAGATTCAAACAACTGACATATTTACTAAACCGCTCAACCGAGTTCGATTTAGCGATTTGAGGAAGAAGCTGAAACTTATTAACCCAGCCGTTCAAGAGGGGATATTGGAACATTGAACCGTGAGTCAATAAACCAAATGCAATGATTCGATTTAATGTAATCAGGTCACGAGGAGGCTTATAACCTTGGGACCTTGTTTTATCTTTTTAATTAAGCCACACGCCATTAATGTTATGACTTCTCTTCTCCCTGCTTCTCTGCAACCTTAAAAGCAGAGCATGTATCAGTGTTTAACAATCATTAAAAAAGCTCAAGTATAAATGACCGATTCTTTTCTCCACTGCCTTGTTATGTTTTTCTCGTTTCATTTCCACCCGTTCCATCATCATCCTGCAAATGCATAATAGAAAGTGATGGAGATCGGTACTGGGCTACGTGTCACCAGTAGGCGGGGCCCACATTCGTATATTCGTGCAGGAGGCGCTGATCGGATCGGCGATGCGAGACCGCAAGTGCGTCCGAATCGTTGTTTAATTATTTGTGTATTTTATTTTATTTTTTGGATGTGTATTTAGTGTTTTAGGACATCAGGCGTAAATGCCAATCATAGTAGTTCACGCTCGGTGCCCAACCGCCCCTCCTGTTATAAATAGGGTCGTATGCTTCATTTATTGTCATTGTTTATTTTGTGAGCAAATCCAGAATCGACAATCATTTGTGGTGCGACGCCGCTCAGGGTGTGACGTTCTAGTTTTCTTTTCAATTTCCCGTTTATTTTCACTGTTATTTTCCTATTCCCGTGCTATAGCCCGCGATCCACTGTAATAATTACCTCTGTTCATCCCAAGCCGCACGACTCCTGCTCGGTTCCCCTCCTTCGTCCGCCAATCTTTCCCCCTTTCCTCACGATTTCGTCGGATCGACGCTTCCTCTTCCATCGACAAACAGAGCGACGCCTCCTGTCCACGTCGTCAGCACCAAACGACGGTGTCCAACTTCACCTTCCGCAACTCCCGTCGTCTCCACCTCTTGCAAGTAGTCCCAGTTCTGTGCATTTACTGTTCTTCTTCCTCCCACGCGATTCCACCGTCAGCAAGCATTCCCAGTCCCGTGCATTTACTGTTCTTCTTCCTCACACACGATTCCACCTCTAACAAGTCTCCCCCTTCTCGTGCAAACACTGCTCTCCTTCCCAATCCCTTTCTCTGTCGTGGAACCACCAACAAAGCTATATACCCTTATATCTCCCCCTCACTTCCAGCGATATCTTCCATCAGCAAGACCCACTCGTCTCCAATTCATCCGCAAGCCCCACCTTTCCATCTCCAACCATCCCTCCCCTCAGTCTTTCAATTGGGTCTGAAATTGATGATACCATTCCGGCCATTGTCGTCAGTTCGTGGAACCACGCCTGCCACCACGACCGGATTCCATTGCTACGTAAGTATTGTTGTATTATGTTATTTATTTCTTTATTGAATATTTGAATATTGGAAAAATATGTTATGTTTGCTTGAGAGTTAATCTTGTTGCATTGTTGTTGCATTTTCTTAATTTTATATGCTCGCATTTGTGAAAAGTGTAGTAGAAAGCAACTTCTAGCGAAATCAAAATGCGACTTGCTTAAGCACTTGAAGTTGACGTTCACATTGTAATTTGTTTGCTAAGCTTTTATGATTATCACCGCTAAAATTATTTCCAGGTTAAAAGTGTTAAAATCCACTTGCATTCATTTAGGTTGCATTTATTTGAGTCCATCTTGCATCACAATCACTTAGGGTCACATTAGCGTCGGCACACCCAAGTCACACGACCTACCCTGTGTCAAATTTGGTATCAGAGCCTAGGTTAAGGTCACATGTATGTTACATAATGGTATTTCTTACTGTTAATCCATGTCTGACTCGAACCTTACCGACGAGAGAGCCACCAACTCCAATTCTGAAATGACACATGTGAAATTCCAACGGTTGATGATAGATCAATTCGATCAATTAACTGCACTATATGACGATTTTCGCACCCGCATCGGTGCCATTGAGGATCAGTGAGAGGCGAGAGCATTCCACTTCCCAAAGCAGGGATAACTCTCCCACTCCACCTGATGTTCTCTCTGAGAAAGAACGAGCCGCCCTCCCGCCACAAGACGTGCGTGTTAGGAATCAACCACCACGGGAGCCGGCTCCGCTTCGAGAGCTTGCCCCACATTGAAGGCGACCCATCGATCATATTCGAGACCACCACGACGACTAGCTCCTCGTGATAGAGCTCATGAACATTATGACTACGGGCCGGATGATTACTTTGACGAATATCCTGAATCACGCCGAGCACCACGCGCTGGGGATGATATTACCTGTCGCTTATGCATTAATGCCCCCACCTTCGATGGTCAGCTTGACCCGAAGACTTTTAGTGATTGGCTTCATGAGATGGACCACTAGTCCACTACTTCGAGTGGTATGATATTAGCGATAAGCGTTGCGTTAGATTTGCAAAAGTGAAGCTGGTCGGTCCAGCCAAATTTTTCTGGATCAGCCTAGATAGGTCTCTGCAACGAGATGGATACCGTCCTATTATCCGTTGGGTAGACATGAAATGCCGATTGAAGGAAAATACCTTCCCGCCTCCTGTCGGGATCAGTTGCTAGATCATTCTTTTGCGTTGCGCCAAGGCACACAATCTGTAGCAGAGTACATGTCTTGATTTGATGATTTAGCAGTGTGGAGTGATCTATGAAAGGAGACTAGTGCCACCGCTTTCTGGTCTTGTACTGGATTGAGATCGGAGATACGTATTGAGCTTATTCCCCACCGGTTGGAGACGGTAGAGCAAGTTTATCAGATGACCCTCGAGTATGAGTAGTGCATGCGACTCACTTGTATCCATCAGACTTCTACCAGGTCTGATGGGTCCACATTTGGGAAGCCACCACCGACCACTACCACCCCTGCAAGACCCTCTTGTGTTCCCACGGACACGAAGGGCAGGACTGCCACCACCTGACCTTCCACGATCTCCAGGTCGGGGAACATCCAGTGCTATCGCTCCTTAGAGTTCGGTGTTATACGACATCTCCTTTACTCCCCACATACTGATGAGGACTGACGTCATACAATGATCTTGTATACCTTCTTTCTCAGCGCAGGCGGTCCCTGCAAGCTAGCCATTGATAGCGGGAGTTGCGTGAACATTGTAGCCCAGCGAGCATTAGAGCGGATGCAGGTGACCCCTGAGCCTCATCCTGAGTCATTTGGGTCGATAAGATAGCTATACAGGCAGAGGTGCCTAAATCCGATCACTCTCGCTTCGTTTGAGCATCGTGTTTGGTGTGACATCATCTCTATGGATGTCGCCCACATTCTTTTAGGGAGACCCTGGCTTTGCGACCGTGACGTCACGTGTTTCGGTCGCTCGAATACGTACTTTTTCTACGATAAGGGTCGTAAGATCACGATGACACTGACCCAACTTAAGGAGAAATCCACAGGGAAGGTCATACCCTCTACTAGTACGAGTTCATCTAGGACGCTGTACATCCTGCGTCGCAGCGAGTTTATGAGAAAGAGTGTCCGCGCTGGTATCTTTTACGTAGTGGCAACCATCATGTCTTCTGAGAGCCCTACAGAGATTCCTGAGCCACCACCTGAGGTCCGGCGACTTCTGGATGATTATGATGATCTTATCCCAGATGAGCTCCCTGATGAGTTACCTACATTAACATGCCATAGATTTGACATCGGTAGCTTCATTCCCGAACTTACCACATTATCCGATGAGTTGAGCTCAAAAGACAGGTTGATGAGTTGTTGAGGAAGCAGAGGGTCTGAGCCACTGCACCGTCCTTGCCCTTCTCACCCCGAAGAAGGACGGGAGTTGGCGAATGTGTATCGATAGTAGAGCCATTAATAAGATTACTATTAAGTATCGTTTTTCCATCACCCGGTTGAACGACTTTACTATGGCCGGTGCCTAATTATTTTCAAAGATCGATCTTCGCAGCGGGTACCATCAGATTAGAGTTCGCGAGGGAGATGAGTGGAAGGCGGTTTGTAAGACCAAAGACGGTCTCTATGAGTGGTTGGTCATGCCATTTGGGCTGTCCAATGCCCCCAACACCTTTATGCAGGTCATGACTCAGATCTTCTGGCCCTTCATGGGTAAATTCTTGGTCGTCTACTTTGACGATATTTTGATCTATAGCCACTACTCTTCTGATGACCATCTGAGGCTCGTATTCGATAATCTCCGAAAAGAGAAGCTATATGTGAACTTGAAGAAGTGCTCCTTTCTAACTGATTTCGTGCACTTCCTTGGGTTTATCATATCAGCGTCCGGCGTGTCTGTTGACCCGGACAAGGTCCGATCCATTCGTGAGTGGCCTATTCCTTCCACTAGCACCGAGGCTCGTAGCTTCCACAGAAGGGAGAATTGTACGATCTTTTAGCACCATTATGACCCACTTCACTAGCTTCCTTCGGAAGGGAGACTTCTAGTGGACGGCTGCCGCCACTCGAGCTTTTATTGAGATCAAAGAAAAACTGACGACCGCACCTGTTCTGAGATAGACCGATTTCTCTAAGGTATTTGAGGTAGCCTGCGACGCTGTTACGGGTCTACTTCCGTAACTGTAGTAACTCGCCGGGATAGTGATCGGAAGAGGATAAGATGGCGGCGGTGGAGGATACTGTGGAGCCGGAACCGCGGCTGCCTAGGCGGGGTTGCTCGTTGGAGGAGAGAGCCACCAAGATCTCACAACAGGGGATAAGAACTAGACTTCATTTCATTGATAAAAGATACAAGGCTCTAAGGGTCTACTTATAGAATCCCCGGGTGGCGCACCCGTAAATACATGAAAACATTAAAATATTAAAAGACCCTAACTCTACTCGATATAATGTGACACAACACATAAGTTGACTTGAATAATAATAAGAGATAACCAGCGGTTGAGTAGTAATCGATCCGTGACATCTCATCCGCCCTTGAATTCGAGCTTGCCCTCAAGCTCGAACTCCATGTGGTGATTGACTTATCAGGCAACTTGATCTCCTGCCAGAATAATGCATGATATCGCATAGCGACGGCGGCGACGGCGAGTAGCGGAGGCGTCGTTGGAAAGTCGAGTTGCGGAAGCAAGGGCTTCAGCAAGGTCGGTGGAGCGATGATGAACATCAGCAACAAGTAGGTTGGAGGAGCGATGGCCGACAGCATGAACGGATCTGCAGGCGGTGAGGTGGCCGCGGTGTCTGACGAAGGGGGCCCAAAGTGGGGCGGCATGAGCAGGGCTAGAGAAAAGCTCGGTAAATGAGGCGGCGATGTGGCCGGAGGAAGGAACGGGTCCGTCGGGGTTGGCGGAGCGGGCACCGACGAATCAAGTGCTGGCGGAAGAAGCGTCGACGTGGCCGGAGGGACAATCGCTGCGAAGAGCGGTGGCGTGTTAGCGACTGGCAAAGATGGCGACTGCAAGGGGAGAGGCGGCGACAACGAAGGTGAAATCTTCGGCGGAAGAGCAGCTATCAAATTATCAAGTTTGTGGAGGAGCGTGGTCATGGCTTCCTGACGACGTGTTTCGGCGTCCCGAAGGCGTGCGTCCCAGGAGATCATCATTTCCTCGATCGAACAGAGGGCAGCAATCTCCGCGACACCCAGCTTGATGTTCCCCATAATTAATTGCTGACTTAAGTAATTCACTTAAAAATTAATTAAGTGATTGAAATAGTTGCTGCACAGGGCTCGAGGAAAAAAATCCGCACATGGCTAAGAAGAAAGGCTGCTCTGCATGTGGGTGGGGGACTTAAATGTGCAGTTGGGAAGGATAATAATTAAATGAGGCTTGCGTGGGAAGGATAATAATTAAACAAAAAGAAAAGATAAGGAAACAGGCGCTGGGCTCGATAAAAACAAAGGCGTGGGCGGCTTTGCGGAAGCGGGGGACGCATGCGTGCAGGTAAGGAAGAGGCCAGCAGGAGATGATGCGTCAGTCGATCGAAAAATGTCAAGTGGCGTGCAGCGTGGTAGCACTCGATGAAAAATGCAGGAGAAAGCGGTGTTGTTGCCGTTCAGAGCTGCGCTGGTTCTGGACAGAGAGGTGTGCGATGCTGGAAGGAGACGTACGTTGGTGGGAGCAAAGGAGACATGCGCTCTTGGCTCGTCGGCGCTGAGGGAGAAGATGAGCGGGGTCGACGATGGAGGGGAGGCGTGGATGGCTTCCTTCTTGCAGACGACGACTGGAATCGTCGATTTGGCGGCTGCTGGAGAATGGCGCGGTAGCTCGAGCATTGGGAGGGGATCGCTTAATGACGATGCTCGATAGTCGCCTGGGTATCGCACGACGACGAAATCCCGTCGTTCCGGCTGTTTTGCTGTGGGTAGTTTGGTCAAGGAATCAGAGAAGAAGCTTGGCTGCGATGCTTGTAGCGAAAGAGGAAGGAGGCTTCTGATGTCGTGGAATGTTGCTGGGCTGTATGTCGTTGATGGGAAGAGGAGAAGGAATCCTTTAGCTGGTGTTGGCCGTTCGAAACAACGACAGATGTTGAGGAGACGACAGAGGATTGTCGAGCCGAGGAAGGAGAGCTCTGATGCCAAGTTGTTATGGGCCTACTTCCTTAACTGCAGTAACTCGCCGGGATAGTGATCGGAGGCGGATAAGATGGCGGTGGTGGAGAATACTATTGAGCCGGAACCGCGGCTGCCTAGGCGGGGTTGCTCGTTGGAGGAGAGAGCCACCAAGATCTCACAACTGGGGATAAGAACTAGACTTCATTTCATTGATAAAAGATACAAGGCTCTAAGGGTCTACTTATAGAACCCCCGGGTGACGCACTCGTAAATACATGAAAACATTAAAATATTAAAAGACCCTATCTTTACTCGATATAACGCGACACAACACATAAGTTGACTTGAATAATAATAATAATCGATAACCAGTGGTTGACTTGTAATCAATCTGTAACAGACGCATCTGACGTTGGGATTGACAGAGTACTGAGCCAGGAGAGTCATCCAGTTTCTTACTTTAGTGAGAAGCTGAATGAGGCCCGACATAATTACTCAAATTATGATAGAGAGTTTTACGCAGTAGTACAGTCGCTTTGTTATTGGAGACACTATCTCCTCTCACGGGAGTTCGTTCTATACTTCGATCACCAGGCTCTGTGTTATCTTGATTCACAACAAAA
The DNA here is from genome assembly GCA_033032865.1 of Dactylorhiza incarnata. NCBI lineage: Eukaryota > Viridiplantae > Streptophyta > Magnoliopsida > Asparagales > Orchidaceae > Dactylorhiza > Dactylorhiza incarnata. Next base: position 3,084,775 of record JAWHQI010000222.1, read on the forward strand.
ATTGGGGCATAGGCATGCCAAGTGGGTCGAATATTTGCAGGACTTTCATTATGTTCTCAAACACCGTGCAGGTGTTGAGAACAAACCTGCCGACGCACTCAGTCGATTAGCACTACTCTGCACACTGAGTGCTAGCGCGACTAGTTTTGATTGTTTGTCTAGTGATTACCTTTCCTGCTCTGATTTTGGGGAGATCTATTCAGGGTTTATGAGAGATCCTTCTGAGCCCACTGAGGGGCTTGATATTGTTGAGGGATACTTATATCGTGGGTCTCGTCTCTGCATCCTTAGGACATCCTTCCGGGACTTCTTGATTTGGGAAATGCACATTGGTGGCGCAGCTGACCACTTTGGCAGTGATATGACGATTGCTTTAGTTGAGGATCGCTTATATTAGCCCGCTATGAAAAAGGACGTGGCACGTGTTGTGCGACACTGCGACACATGTCAGACAACGAAGGGTTTGAAATAAAATATTGGACTCTATACTCCTCTACCGGTCTCACACCAGCCTTGGGTTGATATCAACATGGATTTTGTATTGGGCCTTCCTCGCACTCTGAGGAAGCACAATTCTAATTTCGTAGTGGTAAGACCGATTTTCAAAGATGGCTCACTTTATTGCCCGTCGCAAGACCGCTGATGTGGCTCATGTGGCGGCCCTTTTCATGAGAGACATTTTTCGGTTATACATATTACCCAATCCATAGTGTCTGACCTCGACGTTCGATTTTTGAGTTATTTTTGGAGAACGTTGTCATAAGACGGGTACGACTTTGAAATTTTCTACCGCTTATCACCCATAGACTGGCGGCCAGACTGAGGTCGTTAATAAGAGTTTTAAGGAATTTGTTACGGTGTCTAGTTGGTGATCACCCGTCGGTTTGGGATTTTGTGTTACCCGTTGTTGAATTTGCATACAGTAGTTTCATCAATAGGTCTACTGGCATGAGTCCATTCCATATAGTGTTAGGTTATGAGCCTAGGAAGCCTATTGACCTTGCTCGTGTTCTCTTAGAGTCACGTCCTAGTGAGTCCACCTAGTCCTTCATTCATCACATACAGAACTACATGAATTGATCCGGAAGAAAATTGCTAGCAGTAATGAATTATATAAATCATAGACAAATGAACACAAGCGTGAGCAGTATTTTCGGGTAGGCGAGCAAGTCATGATCCGACTTCGCATGGAGAGGCTCCCAAAAGGAGTCGCTAAGAAGCTATAACCGAAACAAATGGGCCCTTATAAGATTATAAAGAAAATTGAAACAAATGCTCATGAGGTCAACCTCACAGCAGATATGGGTATTCATCATGTGTTTAATTCTGAAGATTTAACACCGTATTTTGAGCTTCTCGAGCATAGGGATCCATACCTTGAGCCACTTCCTACATCCTCCCCGTTACAAACAACATTGTCCAACTTCACCTTCCACAACTCCTGTCGTCTCCACCTCCTGCAAGCAGTCCTAGTTCCGTGCATTTACTGTTCTTCTTCCTCCCACATGATTCCACCGCCAACAAGCATTCCCTGTCCCGTGCATTTAATAGTTCTTCTTCCTCCCACACGATTCCACCTCCAGCAAGACGCCTCCTTCTCGTGCAGACACTGCTCTACTTCTTCTCAACCCCTTTATCTGTCGTGGAATCACCAACAAAGCGACTTACCCTTATATCTCCTCCGAACCTCCAACGACACCTATCATCAGCAAGACCCACTCGTCTCCAATTCATCTGCAAGCCCTAAGGGTGCAACTCGGGTCGGTTCAGATTGTTTCCACCCAAAATCAAGAATCGACTCATGTAGGTTCGGTTTCGATTTTTGGGAACCGGAACCGATCCATGTAACCAAGATATAGAACCAAATCCGAACCGCAAAGCTCGGTTCGGTTCCGGTTTGGTTCCGGTTCGATTCTCGGTTCTACTCATGCTTCATAATTTTTTCGCATACTCTTATACATATAAGCATTCTTATTGATTAAACAAATTTTTTATAAAATCAAATACTTCATCTTAAAGAAATTGTTCAAATGTTATATAGTTGCATATAAATTCAATCATTACAAACGTACTCACAAACTAGTGAATCACACTAAATAATAATTTAATTGAATCAAATTTTATTTTGATAACTCTAGAAATTCATAGGTGTAGTTTCAATAATCTTTTCCGGATCGGTTCTCGGGTACCCGAGTAGAAGAACCGAGAACCGAGAACCGAGAACTGAACTACTCGGTTCTAAGTTTTGTGGATCCGGCACCGAACCAAGACTTATGAGTATTGTTGGGAAAAACCCTTGATTTAACTTAACAAATTAACTAAAAGTGATTTTATTCTCTAGGAGTAAATTACCCATTGTATAGTGAGGGTAATCTGGTCATTAGATGTCTTAGGTTGTCACACTCAACCTAGAGTGTCAACATTAGACTAAGGGAAGCAAAAATGGACAAAGTTAACATTTGCGTCGAATTGAATTCGACGCAACATCGAGTCCATATCGACGCTACTCTGACTAGAAGTCTAAGTGGTCTAACCTTTCTGTCGAAGTAATTCAAGTCGACGTTACGTCGAATAGATATCGACGCATTGACCAGGGACTTGTCGAAGGAACTTGAGAAGTCGACACAGCTTCTACTTCAACTCGACGCAGAAGGGGATATCTGTCGAAGTCATCTAAAGTCGACGCAACGTCGACTTCATCTCGACGCAGATAATGAAAGTCAGAGCAATGGTGTTCAACTCGACGGGTGTGTCGATAAGATATTGACGCAACGTCGACTAGCAGAGTTCAGTCAGAGCACAGATGAAATCGAAGCAGCTCCTAGATGAACTCGAAGCAGTGTCGATAAGGGAGGAAGTGAATTCGACGCTACGTCGAATACAGTCTGAAAAGTATAACTCTTTTCAGCTGTCTTTTTGATTCTTCTTTCCTGACCCACCTCTTTCATGATCGTTCTCCAACGACCTAATAATTGCCTGAAGAAGAAGGAAACATTAAAGAAGGAGAAAAAGTTTTCTTGGAAGTATACACCTTCTGGTTGGATGGGTCGAGAAGTAATTAAGGAAGGAAAGAGAATGTCTATCAAATATACCTTTTTAAGTCTTACCTAAGAAGGAAACAAATTCAAAATAGACACAGAGTATATATAGATAGAGAAGGAAGAAAAGAAGATAACATTCATCACAATCAACCGTCTCTTCTCAAATTAGGGTTTCCTGTATTCTTCTTTCTCTCTCTCAGGAACCCTAATACAGAGCTGTGAAAGAGAAAAGAAAGCTTGGTGTTCTTCACCTGATAGAATAAAGAATCTGTACAACTGCTCTTTATCACCATCATTTGGCAGCCAGATCTGAATCAGAAGAAGAAGAGAGAATCTGGCAATACAAAGCTCCTGCAATCCATCACCATCAAAAGCAGGGGCTAATCAAGTGCAGCTTCCTTGGAACAACTCATTGGCTGATCTTCATACAACCTTCACAAGAATTTTGAGAACAAAATTCCTTTAACCTTCCCCCTTCTTCTCCTTCTCTATTTTCTGTAAAAGAGTTTTATTAATCCCTCTTCAAAGGATTCAGTGGTTCAAGATCTCCTTATCAAAAGATCAGTGGTTCTAAGAGTCTCCTTACCAAAAGACTCAGTGGTTCTAAGAGTCTCCTTATCAAAAGACTCAGGCACTGTTGGTGCATTACTACCAGGTGGTAGAAGAGAGGAGTACCCACATTTTGGGGAACCTCTATAAAATTCATTGTGTCTGTGCTGTGAATTTATGTGCTGTCCCATTCTTTTATTCTGCATTTTATCTCCTGCAATCTTTATTCTGCCTGGATTGTTGAGCATAATTCCTTAGAACAGTTTATTGTTAAACACAGTTAGTATAGAAAATTTAAATCTCTATTCACCCCCCTCTAGAGGATTCTCAGAGGCACACTGTGCACTTTCAATCAGTATCAGATCGAGGTTGATCAATAAAAGGCTAACACTTTGATCAAAAAGATCTCTTACTCTTATTTTTCTTTTAAAACAAATTATTTACATAAAGAAAATGAGCTCTAAGGATTATGCTTCAACAAGTCCTCCAGTGTGTGATCTGAATAAGTTTACACTCTGCAAGGCTAGAGTAAAGCTATATATGAATTCTATTAATGAGGAGATTTTTAATGTCATCCTCACAGGTCCCCCAGTTCCAGTCAGGAAAGACATCAGTGGGAAAGTTATTCAAACTTCAGTACCCAGAGCAGAGTGGACTGATGAAGAGAAGAAGGTCAAGGCATGTGATGCCAAGGCCATGAACATACTGGTGTTAACCATGTCTGATGAGATATTTCAGAAGGTTGCTGATTGCAACTCTGTAAAGGAAATCTGGGAATCTCTCTCCAGATTAGTTGAAGGAAGTTCTGATGAGAGGAAAGACAGAAAATCCCTTCTCATATCCCAATATGAGAACTTCAAAAAAAAGGCTGATGAAAGCATTACAGAAATGTATGACAGATTCAGTCTCATCATAAATGAGCTGAGAGGGCTTGACAAGGAGATTTTTCTAACAGAAATCAATGACAAGCTTCTCATGTGCTTCCCTAGCACATGAGACTCTAGAATCTGGGCCATCAGAGACTCTAGATGCCTCAGAGAGATATCAACTGAAGCTCTCCTGGGAAAGCTCAAATCCTATGAGCTCCTATTGAAAAGCAGGGCTGAATCAGAAGCCCATGAGAAGTCACCAGCTCCTAAAGAAAGGAGCCTTGCATTAAAAACCGAGGAAGCAGAGTCCTCCACCACTGAAGAAGAAATTTTTAATCTCTTAGCCAAAGAGATTCAAAAGGTGGGTTAGGACAGAAGATTCCAGGAGGAGAGAAAAGAGTTCAGGCAAGCCAAGGTATGACAAAACTCCAAAACAGGAGGTCATCTGTTTTACTTGCAGGAGGCCAGGACACATCTCTACTAAGTGTCCTGAGGATGAAAAGAACACGAAAATCAAACTGAGGAAGGAGTACAGAAAGAAATCCTTCATGAGGAAGGATAGGAAGGGAGGTAAGGGTTTCATAGTTGAGACCTGGAGTGATTCAGACTCTGAATCAAGCTCCTCCTCATCTGATGATGAAGAAGAAGGCGGGCCAGGAGAAGTCTGCTTAATGGCTCTGGAGGATTCCACTAGTGATGTTGAGGTAAGCATCTTTAAAGATTTTGATTTTTCTTCAAAAGATTTTAAAGTATGTTTCAAGGAATTTTGTCAAGACTTTATTAATAACCAAAAGAAACTTGAAACAATCAACTTAGAAGTTGAAGAACTTAAGAAGAAACACTTATACTCAACTAACTATAATCTGAGAGGTGAATTGGTTAGAAAAGAAAAGGAAGAATATTTGTTAATCATTGATAATTCAAAATTAGAAAAAGAAATCACAAAGGCAAAAGCCTTGGTGGACTCCTTAAATGGAAGGAGTCAAGAGATTAGAAATATCTCACAAAATCTCTCTAAGAGATTTGATCATCTTGATCAGGGATCACTACAATCCACCAGCACACAAATCCCTAGCAAACATGCATGGGAAAACCATGTAGCATCATTTAGGTCTGATTTAGGTGAAACTCTTGACAATAATAACCCTGATAAACTCACCACATTTAATAAGGTGAATAGTAATAATCAACCAAGAATACTAGGAAAACACCCTCTCGAAAAACTAAACTTAAACAATATGCTTCTTAATAAAAAGAAAAATACGTCGAGTAGAACTCGACGCAATCTTACTGATGCGTCGACTATAACTCAATGGGGCTCAGCATATGCGTCGACTTCCATTCGACGCAAATATAAGGATGCGCCGAATTATACTCGACGCAATCAATATTCTGCGTCGAATAGTTATCAACGAAACTATGCCGGCACGTCGAATTGCATTCGACGTGACTCTAAGACTGCGTCGAATTCTTCTCGACGCATGTTCTCTGCACAAAATTTCTCCTCATCCAAACTCTATTTCTTGCCTATTCGTAGATGCTTCTGTTGTGCTAAATTAGGACATATTGCAAGACACTGCTGGCATAATAATGCAACACTTCTTCACCTAAGGGGGTGTAATGGAAGACCATCTCATTCTTTCATAACCTCATATGATGATAGAAGAAAGAGACCCCAACATGAGAGGGTCTATACTAATGTTTAACTTATGTGCAGAGAGAAGACTGTTCTACCACACACTAGCAGTGGTATCTGGACAGTGGATGCTCCATGCATATTACTGGAGCAAAGGATTTGCTGGAAAATTTCAAGGCCAAGGAAAGACCCTAAGGTAATTTTTGGGAACTCCCACTCTGGGTAAACTAAAGGATATGGGTTGCTCAGAATTGAAGAAATTTTCTTCTCCAAAGTGGCTTATGTTGAAGGGCTTCAACATAATCTGATTAACATCAGTCAGTTGTGTGATGGTGAATACAAAATTGTATTCACCAAGTCTTTGTGTCATATAGTCAGCTTTAAGACTGATCAAACAGTTTTAACTGGTCTTAGAAAGGGCAAGGTATATGTTGTAGACTTTGAGTATACAAAGTCTGAGATCTGCTTGTTTAATTATCAATTAGAAAGCAGTGAGCTGTGACATAGGAGACTTAGTCATCTTAACTTTAAGACCATAGCTAAACTCTCCAAACTCAATCTGGTTAGGGGTTTACCAACTAGTAAATTCAGCAAAGACCACCCCTGTAGAGCTTGCCAACTAGGAAAGCAGATCAAGGCTTCATTCAAGCCAATTGGTAAGAATGATTCTCCTAGAATGCTATTTCTGTTACACATGGACCCGTTTGGTCCTATCTCTACTCAAAGCTTAGCATGAAAATCTTACACCTTAGTTATAGTTGATGATTTTTCTAGATTCAGCTGGGTGTTCTTTCTGAAGGCTAAGTCAGATACTTTCAAGATCCTCTCAAGATTCATTAGAAAGATTCAATCTGAACTCAATACACAGGTTGCTGTGATCAGAAGTGATCATGACACTGAGTTTGAGAATCAGTTAATGTGTAGATTCTGTGAGGATGAAGATATCTGGCAAAGCTTTTCAGCTCCTAGAACCCCCAACAAAATGGGGTGGCTGAGAGGAAAAATAAAACCCTGATTGAATCAGGAAGAACATTGTAGGCTGAGTCTAACTTGCCAAAATCCTTCTGGGCTGAGGCAGTCAATACTGCCAACTATGTTCTGATTAGGAGTCTCATCCACAAGACTAAGTTGAAGACTCCCTATGAGCTGTTGAAGGGTAAGACACATATTGTCTCTTATTTTAGAATCTTTGAGTGTACTTGCTTTATCCTTAACAATGGAAAAAGCCATCTTGCCAAATTTGACAAGAAGGTTGATGATGGAATATTCTTGGGATATTCTTCATCAAACAAGGCCTATAGGTGCTTCAATAAAAGCTCTCTCAAAATTGAGGAGTCCATGCATGTAGTGTTTGATGAGGCTAACATGGTTTACAAGGGGAAGGAAACATCCACCAGCTCTATTCTACAGGAAGAAGACCAGCTTGCAGATCAGGTTGAAAGGATGAGCTTAGTAGACCATTCTTCAGTAGGTCAAGAAAAAGATCATCGGGAGTTTGATAATGACTCTGATGAGGAATCTGCAGCAGCTGAAGAGGAAGTAGCAGCACCCGGAGTACCAACCACAGATGATGCTCCAGTACATGAGGCTGATACTCCAACTGTCTTTGAGCAAGTGACAGGCCAGGAGGAAGAGCATATCCTAGATCACTCAACAAGGACCAGGGTGACTCAAAAAGACCATCCTTCATCTCAGGTGATAGGAAACTTGACTGCAGGAGTCAAAACAAGGAGTCAACTCACAAGTGGGACTATGCTGCAATGCTTTCTATTACAATATGAACCCAAGAAGTTTGAAGAAGCAGACAGTGATCCTAATTGGATATCTGTTATGCAAGAGGAGTTGACTCAGTTTGAGAGAAACAAGGTGTGGACATTGGTTGAAAGACCAAAGAACTACCCAGTTATTGGCACCAAGTGGATGTTCAAGAACAAAATGGATTCAACAGGAGTAATTGTCAAAAAATAAGGCTAGACTTGTAGCTCAAGGGTACAGGCAAGAAGAAGGCATTGATTTCAACCAGACATTTTCCCCTGTAGCAAGAATGGAGGCAATCAGAATGTTCCTGGCATATGCTGCCCACATGCAGATAAAGGTCTACCAGATGGATGTCAAGAGTGCCTTTCTCAATGGAAAATTACAAGAAGAGGTGTATGTGGAACAGCCGCCAGGTTTTGTCAATCCAACCTTTCCTTCTTTTGTATATAGGTTAGATAAAGCACTATATGGTCTCAAGCAAACTCCAAGAGCTTGGTATGAGACCTTATTCACTTTTCTCCTGGAACACAAATTTGAAAGAGGGAAGGTGGATAAAACCTTCTTCACAAGAGCACACAAGAACCAGCTATTACTTGTACACATATTTGTGGATGATATTATATTTGGGTCCACAGATCAAACCTTATGCAAAAGGTTTGCATACTTAATGCAGTTAAGGTTTGAGATGAGTAGCATGTGGGAACTATCCTATTTTCTTGGACTCCAAGTCAAACAAAATTCAGATGACATTTTCATATCCCAATCCAAATATTCAAGAGAACTTATTAAAAGGTTTGGGATGGAGAATGCCTCTGTTATGAAAACCCCCATGGCCACTAATGCTGTCTTAGATAGAGATGCACAAGGTAAGTCTTTTGATCAGAAGACTTATAGAGCAGCCATTGGCTCTCTCCTCTATTTAACAACCAGCAGACCTGATATATTGTTTGCTACCTGTATTTGTGCAAGATTTCAGGTTGACCCAAAGAAATCCCACATGAGTTCTGTCAAAAGAATTCTTAGATATCTAAAAGGTACTCCTGAGCTTGGCTTATGGTATCCAGCTGAATCTGGGTTTGAATTGATTGGATATTCAGATGCAGACTATGCTGGATGCAGGCTGGATAGAAAAAGTACCTCTAGGACATGTCAGTTCCTGGGTGCTAGACTGATCTAATGGTTTAGCAAGAAGCAAACCACAGTCTCCACTTCTACAGTTGAGCCTGAGTATATTGCTGCAGGAAGCTGCTGTTCACAAATCTTGTGGATGCAAAATCAGTTGTTAGACTACAACTTTTCACTTGCCAATTCCACAATATTTTGTGACAGCTCTAGTGCTATGTCAATAGCTTCCAATCATATTCTCCACAGTAGAACTAAGCACATAGAGATAAGACACCACTTTCTCAGAGATAATGTGGAGAAGGGCAAGATTAACCTTCAATACACTTCTACTGACACTCAAAGGGCCGACATCTTCACTAAGCCCCTTGATGAAAACAAGCACAAGTTTTTCATCAATGCCCTGAGAATGCTTGATGGTGCTTTGTAGGTTCTCTATATTATGTATGCACACCTATTTTCTATATCACACTATTGCTGGCAAAAACAACAAAATTTTTACAGAGAATCATATCTACATAATCAAAGCTGCGTCGAATACAAATCGACGCTACTTTGAATTCCACTCGACGCAGGCTTCGAAAGTACGTTGGAAAGGATCCTTCGAATACCATTCGACGTAACGTCGAATTACTATCGACGCTTACGTCGATAACATCATTGATGACTCTTTTTCGAAGCCACGTCGACATCAACTCGGCGCTCCGTCGACACTGATAGGTCGCGCGCACTTCCATCTTTTTGGCGCACTGAATTCCGCTTTTCTCGACGTTGCTTCGAATACAACCCTAAGTTGCGGTGATTCGTCTACTCAAAGCAACTATTATGCCACATTTTTCTGGTGCTATTCAAGATCTCTTTCCCTGCTCTCTTCTCTCTATCCTTTCTTCGTCTCTTCTCTCTATTTTTGTGCAGGTACTCTCCACCTTCAAATGGCATTTTCGTCTAATCAACAGGATGTGGTAGAGGCAGTCAACCTTGCGATGGAAGCAGTTCTGTCCAAGTTTTGTTCTCTCCACCTTGATCTCTCAAATGAATGCTTCCGGAAATTACGAGGTCAACATAAGAGGTTGCAAGGACTCAATTCTGTGATAAAGGCCCTCGAAAGTGCAGTAAGTTTGGCAGCAGTGCCTGCTGATGTCTTTACATCCTTCATTTAGGGTATAAAGCAGGGGGAGATGTCTATCAGCAGGACGAAGATTCCACAGGATTCGGTTTACACAACTGCAATTCCCCTCTCCTACATCTCTGAAGGAGAGCCTGCTGTAGTGTCCAAACTACGGCTCGCCAATGCAGAGATTCAGGGGGAGTCCTTCATTCCAAGAGTTCTGCCTACAGTACAGGGGGAGTTATATAGACAGGGGGAGAGTCCTGCATGCTCAGATGATCAGATCCTTGTCATGCATTTTCATGGATATGTTGCTAATAATGAGACACCCATTCTTGATCCTCTTCAATTCAGGACGTCTTCTGGTGATTCTTCTACAACACCCCCCCTGCCAAAGTTGCTGATCAAGATTATGACTCAATTGAGTATGATCCAATTTCAACACAAGCTCAGCTTCCTTGCCTACCACCTGCTCCAAAACTTACAACTTCTCCCCTCCTTCCAACACCTATCTTCAGAGGGAGACCTCCTTATCATGCTAGAGGAAGAGGAAAAAGGGGCAGAGGAAGAATACCAATTTGGGAACAATATACAAAGGAGCAAAGGAAACAATATAAAAAGGATAAATCATATTATAAGAAGCATGAGAAGGTTGAGGTACCAGAGAATACAATGAAGACCTATATTGATCCAGGGCTGGATGCAATACTAGAGGACATTGGTGAAAGAGAAAAATATGAGTATGAGGCAGCTCAAAAGGAGCTTCAGGAAAAAAAAATAGGTTCTTAGATATTTTGAAAAGAGGGAAGGAAGTAGTTGAAAAGGAGAAACTTGCCAAAGCAATTCCCATCAAACCTAATTGGTTTGATCAGTCAAAATATACTGCAAAGAATCCTCAGGCTAAGATGCTAGAAGGAGTTGGACAACTCCACAAAGGAGGCATTGGGTGCAACCCATAGGAAGCAGTGCAGTTCTCTCAAAAGAGGAAGAAAGGGGAAGAGTCACCTGAAGAAGAAGAAGATTATGTTCATAAAGGCATCAACCTCTAAGCAAGATAAGACAACAGCTAGTGAAACCCAAGCACTGCCTGTTGAACCAGAATTAGAGGAAGATCCAACATCAGCTGATCTGAATCTGGAGCTCATAAATCTGATGACAGCTAAGGTGTTTGGAATGGGCTGTACACTCAAGGATGTTCACCCCAGTACAGAAGTAGACTTGGAGAAGCTTTTCAAAGGGCATGCAAGGATACAAAAGAATCCAGAAAAAGTAACTCAGGCAAACTTCAAGTATGTGGAGAAAAAGTATAGAAGGGTGTATGAAGATTTATTTGTATTTCTCAAAGACAAGAAGTGACATTCACTCTGGGTAATCTATGATGAATTTGCTAACTATTATTATTCTGTCATCTGTGCTGATATCAGATTATCTAGTTTGCTCATTTTCTTATGTCTCTACTGCATTATATTTATTGTTATTTATAAAAATTGTATAAAATCACTCAGAACAAAAATGTAAAATTTGTTAAGATAAATAGGGGGAGATTGTTGGGAAAAATTCTTGATGTAACTTAACAAATTAACTAAAAGTGATTTTATTCTCTAGGAGTAAATTACCCATTGTATAGTGAGGGTAATCTGGTCATTAGATGTTTTAGGTTGTCACACTCAACCTAGAGTGTCAACATTAGACCAAGGGAAGCAAAAATGGACAAAGTTAACATTTGCATCGAATTGAATTCGACGCAACATCGAGTCCATATCGACGCTACTCTGACTAGAAGTCTAAGTGGTCTAACCCTTCTATCGAAGTAACTCAAGTCGACGTTACATCGAATAGATATCGACGCAATGACCAGGGACTTGTTGAAGGAACTTGAGAAGTCGACGCGGCTTCTACTTCAACTCGACGCAGAAGGGGATATCTGTCGAAGTCATCTAAAGTCGACTTCATCTCGACGTAGATAATGAAAGTCAGAGAAATGGTGTTCAACTCGACGGGTGCGTCGATAAGATATCGACGCAACGTCGACTAGCATAGTTCAGTCAGAGCACAGATGAAATCGAAGCAGCTCCTAGATGAACTCGAAGCAGCGTCGATAAAGGAGGAAGTGAATTTGACGCTACGTCGAATACGGTCTGAAAAGTATAACTCTTTTCAGCTGTCTTTTTGATTCTTCTTTCCTGGCCCACCTCTTTCAAGCCCGTTCTCTAACGACCTAATAATTGCCTGAAGAAGAAGGAAACATTAAAGAAGGAGAAAAATGTTTTCTTGGAAGTACACACCTTCTGGTTGGACGGGTCGAGAAGTAATTAAGGAAGGAAAGAGAATGTCTATCAAATATACCTTTTTAAGTCTTACCTAAGAAGGAAACAAATTCAAAATAGACACAGGGTATATAAAGATAGAGAAGGAAGAAAAGAAGATAGCATTCATCACAATCAGCCGTCTCTTCTCAAATTAGGGTTTCCTGTCTTCTTCTTTCTCTCACTCAGGAACCCTAATACAGAGCTGTGAAAGAGAAAAGAAAGCTTGGTGTTCTTCATCTGATAGAACAAAGAATCTGTACAGCTGCTCTTCATCACCATCATTTGGCAGCCAGATCTGAATCAGAAGAAGAAGAGAGAATCTGACAATATAAAGCTCCTGCAATCCATCACCATAAAAAACATGGGCTAATCAAGTGCAGATTCCTTGGAACAACTCATTGGCTGATCTTCATACAACCTTCACAAGAATTCTGAGAACAGAATTCCTTTAACCTTCCCCCTTCTCCTCCTTCTCTATTTTCTGTAAAAGAGTTTTATTAATCTCTCTTCAAAGGATTCAGTGGTTCAAGATCTCCTTATCAAAAGATCTGGTGGTTCATGATCTCCTTATCAAAAGATCAGTGGTTCTAAGAGTTTCCTTACCAAAAGACTCAGTGGTTCTAAGAGTCTCCTTATCAAAAGACTCAGACACTGTTGGTGCATTCCTACCAGGTGGTAGAAGAGAGGAGTACCCACATTTAGGGAAACCTCTATAAAATTCATTGTGTCTGTGCTGTGAATTTCTGTGTTGTCCCATTCTTTTATTCTGCATTTTATCTCCTGCAATCTTTATTCTGCCTGGATTGTTGAGCATAATTCTTTAGAACAGTTTATTGTTAAACACAGTTAGTATAGAAAGTTTAAATCTCTATTCACCCTCCTCTAGAGGATTCTCAGAGGCACACTGTGCACTTTCAAGAACCGACCCGAACCGCTTGGTTCGGTCCGCTTCTCGGTTCTTCGGTTATTTTTGCACACCTCTAGCAAGCCCTACCTTCCCCTCTCCAACCATCCCACCTCAGTCTTTTTATTGGGACTGAAATTGATGATACCATTCCGGCCATTGCCGTCATTTTGTGGAACCACGTCTACCGCCACCACCGAATTCCGTTGCTATGTAAGTATTCTTGTGTTGTGTTATTTATTTCTTTATTGAATATTGGAAAAATATGTTATGTTTGCCTCAGAGTTAATCTTGTTAAATTGTTGTTGCATTGGCTGTGGCCAGTGGTTGGTGTGGTAGGAGATGGCAGATGTAGAGAAGCTGTTGGAGAAGATGTGTTAAACTGTCTAAATATATGAGGTTAATAGTTCACCGAGAATTATTTGTGAGCAAATTTCGATTTCTATTTTTGACTTTTGAATTCAATGCAACATTAGTGAGAGCTCACATATGAGAAAACTAGGAAGAGGGAGGATCGAATTTGATGCTACGTGGGAGGTATTTTTGGCCTCATGAGGTCCCTGAAGCTGGAAATTAAAAAATTGTACCTATTGAATTTTTTGCAGTATTTTTCGGTGTCAGGGGAAGTTGGGAGTGGCCACGTGGCACATGGTTTTATACCTGGATTGAAGGTGTAGTTGCCCAGTGGACTTTGGAGAAATGTTTTTAAGATATAGTGACACATGACGAATCTATAAGTGGCGAACATGCGATGCCCTAACACTAAATGCAATGCAAGCGAGCACACGAAAAATGCAATGGACATACGACCAACCCTAGAATGACGTGAACGCATGTACACATTCTAAGGAATAAAATTACCAACTGATGTAGGGTAGGTTAAGTTTGTGTAAATACTAACATGCAACCCTAGGTGTCGTGCCGGGAAAACAACTCTCCAAACCTAAGTGGCTACATGCAATGCACACAAGCCAGAGGGATAAATCACTAGCGGGTAGTAAAATTAAATCACACGCAGATAATTAAAGCAAGACTAAATAATTCTTCTTAGGCAAAGAAGGCTTTAGCGTTCCTCCGCGTGGAGTGTCAAAGCGAGAGCGCGTAATGAATAATTCCTGGAAATCACAAGAAAACCTAGAGAAAAAAATTCCACAATACTATAGATCCACAAGAGTATAGAGGTTTGCAACATCATACAATAATAAAGAGAACAAAAACTCATACAAATAAAAACACTCACTAAGTTAGGGGATGTTACTGTGGGATGGGGATTCGGTGTGTCGGGTTGGAGTAGCTGCTGCTTGGAGGTGGAGATGCGGCTGGAAGACGGGGGGGGGGGGGGGGGTGATTTTAGGGAGGTGGTGGTGGTCACTAGCAGGAGTTGGGGGTGAGGGGGCTGCGATTTGCTGGAAGGGTGGGGGTTGCGGCATGAGAGGAAACTGGAGGGATTTAGAGCGGTCGAATGGAAGATCTGGACGAGAAGAGGCTGCAGCTTTAGGAGGCGATGATGGCTACAATTACTGCGTTGATGGAGGCCGCAGGGAGCGGGATCGAGTCACGAGGGAAAGACTGTGGTGGCTAGCGGTGCACTACAATAAGAGGTGTGCGCCTTGTGTGAACAAGAAATGATGGGAACTGGTACGTGGGGTAGGAGTCTCGGTGAGGTTTTAGGGATGGGAAAGTTACGGCTGTGGATGTGGGATACAAAAGGATGCGGGAAAATACCTAGGAGTCGTCACCCAGGGCCTCACAGAGTTCTCACCGTGAGAGGATCGTCGGATTCTAGGAACGACTCTTCTCCAATATCAGCAATAGCCTATTGGCAGCCCCCTTCATCTTATCATAATGAAACTCCCTAGGGCACCCTTACATCAGCGACTATGATTGACCGTTAATATAACGAATCCGATATCACAAAATACTTGTTGAAAAATACAATATAATAAATGAAAATTTAAGTTTATGAAAATCCGGACGCAACTGTTGAGTTGGATTGTTGATCCAGACAAGTCCTCAAGTTCTCCTACCGGAATGCATTGATGTGGGCCCCTTCTTGCGATGAGCAACGTGTGGTGGGTGAAACCTTCAGCTTGAACACAACATAAAAAGAGAGGTAAATGGTGGTTGGCAACGTGGGATAAAACAACAGCCACCGAGGCCCAACCGCGTGTCACCGGGGATACTTCAACCGGGCAAAGGCCACACGACGTTGGTCCACAAACCGACCATGAGCACACTGGATGCTCCCGGAGCTGAAACCAGGTCAACCAACAAAGGCCAAACCACACCTACCTAACATAGAAGAAAAAGATGGGGAGACACACCATACGAAATATGCCTGGAGGCCGTGTGTGACTAATGCAGGAGTCGGGAAAGAGACATCCGAGTCGCCGGTATCACAAACACTCCCCCTCCTGTGGAACACGTTTAAGAAGGCATAGACTCGCATGGAGACACAGACGAAGAAAATCAGAACAACACATAAAACGAACAACTATGGATAACGGTTGTCGGCAAGACCACGATCTAGGATGCAGCGAGCAAAGCACAAGCCAGCTGCGAGCAGAAGGCTCAAGCGGCTGCGGGCAGAGTGCTCAAGCAGCAGCGAGCAAAAAAAGGCTCAAGCAGCGGCGAGTGAGAAGGGTGGAAGAGAAGTGCTCGACACCCAAAGAGCAGCAGCACGGAAACCATCGCTCATACCATGCGACTAGAAGACACTACCAACTAAGACAACAACACAACACAGAAACTACAAATACACTTTTAAAGAAATTGGAGACGGTATGGCATAACAGCAGCGGCACAACAGGGCGGCAAGGCCGGAGAAGTAGCCGGGGAAGAAGAGCAGCGACAGGACAGCAGCGGCACAGGGGCAACCGGGGAAGAAGAGCAGCGGCAGGACAGCAGGGCTTCCGGGCCGGAGAAGAAGCAGCAACAACATCGAGAGGGCTGCCAGGCCGGAGAAGAATCAGCAGCAACAACGAGAGGGCTGCCGGGGCTGCTCGATCTCATCGAAGGAGAGAAAGACATGAGCTCAGGCAGGATCAGAGCTCGACGGGACCGAGCGCAGTAGTAGACATCCACGGGATCGAGCGCATGCGGAGCTGAGGCCGACGGGAACGAGCACATGTGGAGATGAGGCCGACGGGATCGAGCGCAGGAGGAGCAAAAGTCGACGGGATCGAGCACAGGTGGAGATGAGGCCGACGGGATCGAGCGCAGGAGGAGCAGAAATCGTCGGGATCGAGCGCAGGCGGAGAAGGAGTCGACGGGATCATCGACGCGAGAAGCAGACGCGCCGACAGGATCGTCGACGGAGCCCGCAGGCAAAGCCGTGCTTGTCACGGGAGATCGTCGACGATGCAGCAGACGAAGCCGCATCAAGCGTCTCGTGCGAGAAGAAGAGGAACAGTCGCGCTAGGCGTGTGGGGAGCAGAAGAGATCAGGGAGGAATCAATGTCTCTGATACCATGTTAGAATATATGAAATAGAAATAGAAGGTGCGATTTATTCTTCCACAATGGGGGCAATATATAGGAGATACAACTGACCCATAACACCGATAGGCGGTGTGGGATTAAACTCATAAACAACAATAATACTTAATACTAATAGCTCTAACACTAATCAAATGCGACGATGGTCAGATTTATGTCTCAACACGAATGAGGCTTTAGTACAATAGTGTTTGCAGCATTATTATAAATATTCAAGGTTGCAGATGTCGGATGTCGGGGACACATCGATTTGAAATTCTTGTCGGTTTTGTATATATCAGAGATATTTCATATATCGGGTTTTAATATTTAATTAATTATATGTTATTTTTTTTATTTTATACATGCCTCAACACGAATGAGGCTTTAGTACAATAGTGTTTGCAGCATTATTATAAATATTCAAGGTTGCAGATGTCGGATGTCGGGGACACATCGATTTGAAATTCTTGTCGGTTTTGTATATATCAGAGATATTTCATATATCGGGTTTTAATATTTAATTAATTATATGTTATTTTTTTTATTTTATACATGCCACAATACTAACTATTTTACAACCTATTGAATTTCCAAATATTAAAAGCTATATGAAACATTTAACATACAATACTTTAATGATAGAAAATTTGTAAAATTAATAATTTCAAGAAGTTTTGTGCAAGGCCAATGCTCTGGATGTTGAATGAAGGAAGCATGGTTATGTGCACATAAATCAAAATGGATTCTTGGGTCTGCCCTCTCTGATGTCTTTGGCTTTGATTTGAGGGCATGATTCCGCATCAAACGTGACGGTATAGGGGGCCACTATTTCAGTGGTAATCTGTGAGCAGCCACTTTGTGCATTTATTGTCAAAGGTTCGGTCTTTCTCCTCTGAGAGAAGCCACTTTGTGCATAGGGCCAAAGGTTAGGTATGTTTCCAATCTTACCCCGCCCGTACCCCCAATGATTGGGGACTATATGGGTTCTGTTGTTGTTGTTGTTGTAATAATTTCAAGAAGTTTGCAACTATATATTGTTTCTATGACATCAAAATTTTAAAAATTAAATTCCAAACATACCATATTCTTCAATCTTCATCGCTTACATACTCCCTTCTCTTCACCATCCGAGAGAGCGAAAACACCAGCGAGAGAACAACCAACGAGGACGCAGATACCAGCGAAAAGAGCCACCCGAGAGAATAAGAGCATCATAGAGAACAACCAGCGAGGACGAAGCTACCAGAGGAAAGAGCCAGCTAAGAGAGTGAGAGCACCAGCGAGAGAGTCGAGAGCCCGAGAGAGAACAACCAGTGAGGAAAACCAGCGAGCGCGAGAGAGTCGAGAGAGCACCAACGGAGAGCGCGAGGGAGTCGAGGCAGAGCTAGGGAATGAGGGAGCCGAGGGAGAGTTCGTAACAGAATGAGTCGAGCGAGAATGAGTCGAGGCGACTTAGGAGAGCCGTAAACCTAATAAATAAGTTATAAGTTTAAATTTTTTTTAAACGGGCCGATATATCGCCCGTTTTTTTGGGCGATATATCGGTAACGGGCGATATATCAGCCCGTTTTTTTTCAAAACGTTATCCCCAAATTCAAAACAGAAATGTGACGTTTTCGATCCCAAACCTTTATGTTGGCCGACTTGTCGGACATGTCGGCTGACATTTACAACACATTGCATCAAAAAGTTCTCAGTACAAGATTATTTTCTAATACATAACACATCATATCATTCAAATCAAAGCATACATGAGGGGAAAATAAACATACCACATAATACACAAGATTTGAATTCTGTTCGTCAAGCACTTCACTACTTAGAATCAACCAATTTTACTTGAAATAGTATACTATGCTTTATTTATCCCCAGATAACAATCCGTATCAGGATGGCACTCTTTTACGTATTCTACTACAATAACCAAGTAAAGTTCAAGCCAAGCCTTCAACTTCCACATACATGCATGCCCCAGGACTAATCACCCTGGTTATCACCGAAGGATGAATTCCCTTCAACCCTAATTATTATAAATTGCACACAAGGTGAATTTTCATTGCCCCAGATTAAACTAAATCTAGTTGTCTCACATGGACGATTTTACAGCAACATAGTTTGTACAAAGATTAAAAAGAAAAAAAGATTAGCAAGAGCTTAAGGGAGTGACTCCCCTAAATCAATATCTTCACAATAATGAGCTTTGTCTTCATTGCAAAATGGCTCAGATGTTTGAGTAGTGATAAGACTAGAGTCTTTTCTTTGAATCTAGAATCTCCAAAGGTAACAAATGAAGAATGACATTTAGGATAAGGGATACTTAGGGATTCAAAACCTCGTTTGGCTTTAATAAGTTCTCCTTAGAGTGGGCGACCTTTTCTCTTCGACAAAAAGTTAAATTTAGAGTTCCAAAATATAATGTATTTATAGGATTTTAGTACTCTGCTCGAATCAGATAGCCGATTGCACGAATTGGTACCACTAATTCCTCCAAGAAACAGATTTTGATCTGCAATGAATCAGAGGCCCGATGGCGGGAATTGGAGAACTGATTGGGGAATCAGAGGATAGATTGGGGAATCTGAGTTCTGATTCCTCCAATTGTAGATTCGGAGTACTAGAACATATTAATCCCCTAATTACATGAATTGCCTAGACTGGTTTCTTCTGGATTTAATCAGAGGTCTAATTCTCAAATCATCTGGTTCGATACCCTATGGATTTAACCGGAGGACCAATTAGAAAATTGGTTTGCCCGGTTCCCTCTGGAATGAACTGGAGGTCCAATTGCATGAATCTGCTTGAACGATTCCCACTGAATGGATCGGGGTCCAATTGCATGGATCAGTGCACTCGATTCCTCGATGTCCTTACGTTTGTTGGCCGATTCCTCAAAGTCCTTACATTTGTGGTCCACTTGCTGTAGGAGGGGAAAGAAGGATGAGAAGAATGAGGGGCAGTAGAAGGGATATGAAAAGGAATAGGAGTGGAATCAACCTCGATAATATGCCTCTCTCTTTTGAAGTATGTTCAGGACATGCTCCATATCTCCCATGATATCCAGGTTTGACTAGAGTAGAGTTGCTATTTGGTTCTCCAGAGAGATGACTTTAGAAGTCATGAATAAAAAGAATGAGTGGACTACAGAAACTTGAATGAATTCAGATGATGTGGAGGAAATATCAGAGGGGATAGTAGTAGGAGGGATAAGGGTAGTTGCATCAAAGGGAGAATGGGGAATAAACCCTTGTGTAGGAGGGGGAAATCATCCAAAAAAGAGGAGGGCATGAAAGGTGCATGGGTGACAGTAAGAGCAGGAGTGTCAGATGATGCAACAATGGCAGAGAGATGGAATGGATGGGTAGGAGGGTGGATCGATAGGTTTTAATGACCTGGGGTGGGTTCTTTGAGATCACCTTCTTCCATAGTTGTAAGATTCTTATAGCAAGAACCTTACCACTATTCATTGCTATCCCAGGAGATGAGAGGAGAGCAGAATGAGTCGAGGCTTGAGTGTTGTTGTTGTTTGACGGAGCACTCCTGGAGGGGATATCTTGCGGACACGACGAAGACCGAAGCGAGTTCACGAGCACTCCCGTAAATGAGATCTCGCGGACACGGCAAACACAAGAGCGTGTTCGCGAGCACTTCCAAAGGGGAGATCTCGCTGACACGGCAAAAACCGGAGCGTGACCACGAGAACTCCCGGAGGGGAGATCCCGCAGACACGGAGAACACCATAGAGTGTCCGCGAGCACTCCCGGAGGAGAGGTCTCACAGACACTGCGAACTCCAACACGAGTTCGCGAGCACTCCTCGAGGAGAGGTCTCGCGGCCTCGGCGAGCTCCTGGAGTGGTCGTCTTGGAGGAGGTGATAATCGACTTCATGGTAAATATATCCTTGCATTTTTTCAAGTTTCTAAAAAACTTCAAAAAAATTAAGACTTACCCACGAATGTCGTAATCCACCTCCTAAAAAGTCAGAAAAAATAGGTAGAAAGTGTATGCAAGTACCTGAGGGGACTCGTTGGTCCCTACGTATTCCTGCACTAGATGATACAAATGCAGTATATGAAAAATAGAGGAAATATGTGAGTACCTGAAGAGAACTTGCGGACACCTACTTTATCACTGAGGTGAACTTGCGGACACCTGTTTTATTTCTGCAAAAGAGAAATGTCAAAACAGATATAATAGAAACGTAAAGAGTGAGTACCTGAGGACGACTCGCGGACACCTGCTTTATTTCTGCAAAGGAGAAATATCAAAACAGGTATAATTGAAATGGAAAGCGCGAGTGTCTGAGGTGGACTCACGGACACCTGTTTTATTTCTGCAAAAGAGAAATGTCAAAACAGGTATAATAAAAATGAAAATAGTGAGTATCTGAGAAGGACTCGCGGGCACCTATTTTATTTCTGCAAAAGAGAAATGTCAAAACAGGTGCAATAGAAACGGAAAGCGCGAGGACCTGAGGTGGATTCACGGACATCTGTTTTATTTCTGCAAAAGCTAAATGTCAAAACAGGTATAATAAAAACGTGAAGAGCGAGTACCTAAGGAGGACTCGCGGACACCTATTTTATTTCTGCAAAGGAGAAATGTCGAAACAGGTATAATAAAAATGAAATGTGCGAGTACCGAGGTGGGCTCACGGACACCTGTTTTATTTCTGCAAAGGAGAAATGTCAAAAGAGGTATAATAGAAACGTGAAGAGCGAGTACCTGAGGAGGACTCGCGGACACCTATTTTATTTCTGCAAAGGAGAAATGTCAAAACAGGGATAATAAAAACGGATAGCGTGAGTACCTGAGGAGGACTCGCGGACACCTGTTTTATTTCTGCAAAGGAGAATTGTCAAAACATGTATAATAGAAATGTAAAGAGTGAGTACCTGAAGAGGACTTGCGGACACCTGTTTTATTTCTACAAATGAGAAATGTCGAAAGTGGTATAATAGGAAACGAAAAGCGTGAATACTTAAGGTGGACACGCTGACACCTATTTTATTTCTGCAAAGGAGAAATGTCAAAACAGGTATAATAGAAATGTAAAGAGCGAGTATCTGAGGAAGTCTCGCAGACACCTACTTTATTTTTGTAAAAGAGAAATGTCAAACAGGTATAATAGAAACGGAAAGCGCGAGTACCTGAGGAGGACTCGCGGACACCTGTTTTATTCCTGTAAAGGAGAGAAATGTATGACAAAAACATAAAGTGTGAGTTCCTGAAGAGAACTCGCGGACACCTGAGGGAACTTCCTCGAGAAGACTTGTTAATACATGCTTCATCCATAAACTCGAAGAACATATGAAATAACATATTTCAATAGAGGAGACAAAAGTATCATTCGCAGTTGCTTATCTTAGATGATAGCTTTGATGTTGGGCGAGTGAAATCTCTACGTAAACACTACAATAATATATGTGAATAGTGTAATTGAAGCCAAAACAGTTTAATAATTTTATATTTGCATATTCCCAGAATACCAAAGCATGTGGATCCAATCTGGTTATATAATCGTGACTTGTTGATAAAGATAATTTTGTTTGCTGACAATAATTTGCCAATTAATATCAAGAAATCTGGAACAATTGTATGTATATGTCGGACTGTGTAGATCCAGAATAATATATAAGAGTTCTGGATATCTGATCACGATTAGAAGTGATCCATATTTCGAAAAACATTTGTGTTTGAACAAACAACCATCTAAAGGGTCTCGAATGCCTGCGGCTAAGAACATTCTGAGAGGTTCTTAGTGACCAGCAATATCTTTATTGATGCACGACAGAGCTGGTCGGTCACCTTTAGAAGATCAGCAGACCACATATGTGAATCGCAAGCATTTCCAGCGAAGCTAATAGTAGTGGATATTATAGCAATTGATCTTATGGCGGGGTGCGACAGATGTTAGCGAGAGATACAGGTAACTACAATCCATCACTCGAGATTGATCAGGGTAACCACTATACATCCGCGAACAGTTTCAGCAAGATGTGGTCATGGTGGGTTTACAGGCCCGACGATATTGCAATTCGAGGATGTTTGTAGTTACTGGCGAGAGCCTTTAAGAAAAACAATGTCATAAGTCCTCGACGAGATTAGATCAGGGCGATCACTATATGGTGGGTTTATGATAAGTCCCATTTATATATACATTTATGGGCTCATCTGGGCCGTATTTCTAGTCTTTGCACTACACTTTAGACATGTTTTGTTCATATTTGTTATTCCTTGCTAAGTGCACTTATTTGCCCGTTGTGGTGTGCGTTTGTGCGTTTTAGTGTTGAGGGTAAGCACAACGTGCTCCTCTTTCTTTTTATGCTTTATTTCCTGTGCTGGAAGGGTATTCCCAGCTTTGTTGTGGCTAATGCAGGTGGACATTTCATCAGTTTCAGCCTGAGTTCATTTCTGTGCATATCGCACGGTCGTGCGTTATGTTGGCGCACGGTCGGTTGCGGTCGTGCGCCCTTTGCTGAGGAGGAAACTGATGACCTGTCGTTGATCGTGCGTCTCTGCGCACGGGCAGTGCCCGTGCGTGAAGGAATCACACGCTCAACCTGTTTGGCCTTGTTTTTATCCTTTCTGAATTTACCCGTGCGTTTTTACGCACGGGCGGATTTGCCCGTGCGTGAGTAAATCGCACGGGCGCTCCAGGTCGTCTTCCTGCGCTGTCTTTATTATTAATATCGCACGGTCTATGCACGGTCGTGCGTTCGACCGTGCGTGACCATTTTTCTGACTCTTTTCTATAAAAGCGCAGTTCACCCTAGTACGAAAAGATCGTACTTTGTTCCGCTTTTTCCGCCGCAACAAGGGTTCTAGCTCCGTACCCTTCCACCTCTCCATCAGGGCTTGGCCCTATGCCTCCTCCATCATCCTCAAGCTCCAAGGAGAAGGATCTAGCTCTTCATCCGCCATCATCGAAAGAGAAGGAAGCTAGGTTGTGCTGCTGAATCGTGACACGAAGAAGACGGGCCATTGGATGGTAGTGACAACCTTCTCTACCCCGGACGCAGTTGAGGACCGAGCTTGGATGCGGATTGACAACCCAGCGATTCCAACCGTGAACCCTCAACAAGACTTCGGATTTGGTCGATTCCTTACTTTCTCCTTCTTTGTATTTTGTGTTGTAATAGTTAGATCCTTTATTATTTGATGATGAGCACTATAGACCTTGTTTTGTAAAGTTATTTCATGTCTATGTGAATGTATCTTTTTGTTTATATGTGTGTATGAGTTGCGCCGCCATCCATTTTCCATTCCGCCGTCACGTTCGTGTGCCGCACTAGCAATTGCTATTGGCGTGCTTGTCGAAGAGGTGCTTGCGACCCTCATTCCGTTTGCCTACTCGTCCATCCGCCCTTTCGAAGTAGCGCGCTCAAGGCCTACGTAGTCTCCATCCCGCCTAGCGAAGCTTTGCATAGCGGCATTGCATAGGAGTTGTTGTAGTATTTTTTCTTTATTTTCCACAATCCAAAACCCCCGTTTCCGCATCCATCCGACTTAAAGGACTTCAATCTCAAGTCCTTCCTCGATAGATAGCTCCACCTTACCGTGTTCCTTTGAGATCGATACTTGGGGATTCATTCCCATTTTATATTACTTGAACGATCGGTACACTGCCGTTTCGTGCCGCAGTCTAGCTACCGCCTATAGCGGTGTGCGAGATTTGCCCATCAGTTTACAGCCCGACGATCTCCATTAAAAGTTGGTTCCTGCTGACATTTGAGAAGAATACAAGTACAAGAGGAATTGAAATATATTTTTGGGTGGATGAATCTAACCACCGAAAAACCTCGCGAGAAATTTTAGCTTCGAACGAGTATTTTCCCTTGCTAGAGAAGCTTTACAGTCAGATTTCTAAGCAATGTATTCTTGTAGTTTGCCTTTAGCAATTTCTCTACAACGCTTCGAAGAGCTCGACAATTCTCTGTATCTTGGTCAATGCTCATAAAAACATAGATGACTTTACTTATTGAAGCCAACGTATTTATGTACTTCTGCTCATAAATACTACAAGTCATGTACTAAATTGATCATTATTCAGCACGCTACATGGAAAGACTAAATATGAGCTAGTAAAGGGGAAAAAACACCAAACATATCTCATTTCAAAGTCTTTGGGTGACTGTGTTCTATTTTGAATAATGGTAAAAAAATTTCAACTAGATTTGAAGCTAAAGACGATGAAGGAATATTTTTGGGATATTACTCCACCAGCAAGAAGGGGAGCATTGGCGCACCGGTTAAGGTGTTGTCGTGTGACCTTGAGGTCACGGGTTCGAGTCCTAAAAGCAGTCTCTTGCAAAAATGCAGGGTAAGGTTTGCCTACATTTCACCGTTGTGGTGGGACCCTTCCCCGGACCGTTGTGTGGGGATGCTTTGTGCGTTGCTAAATAGAAAACTTCAAGGAGTATATATGGCACTGCCACCAGGTTTTGTTTTAATTACTCATCCTGAATATGTTAATACATTAGACAAAGTCATTTATGATCTCAAGCAAGCCCCTAGAGCTTGGTACGAGATATTATCCACTTATCTTCTAAAAAATTTCTTTGTTAAATGGCAAGTGGTTAAAACTCTTTTCACTAAAAACATAAGGGCAAACTTCTAATAGTTCAGATATATGTTAAAAGACATTATATTTGGTAGCACATAAGAAATTTTATAAGAGATTTGTCAATCTCATACAAATTTTTTTCTGAAATAAGCAACATAGGATAATTAAATTGTATCATAGTACATCAGGTTAAGTAATCTAATGACCTTCATTTCTCAGTCCAAATACCCTAGATAGATTCACAAGAAATTTGAAATGGAACTGCTTCCTCTATTAAAACTCTCATGGAAAACAATGCAATTATAGATAATGATGTCAATAAAAAACATATAGACTCTAAACTCTATAAGGGTTTCATTAGTTCTCTTCTACATCTGACAACTAATAAATCATTTATAATGTTTGTAGCATGTCTATGTGCCAGATTTCAGGTTGAGCCAAAAGAATCTCATTTACCTCATGTCAAAAGAATTCTTAGGTATCTTAAAGGAACCACAGAGATTAAAGTATGGTATCCTAGAGAGTCGGGTTTTTTACAAACAGATTTTTCAGATGCAGATTATGCAACATGCAAATTTGATAGAAAGGGTACATCTAGTACTTGTCAATTTCTTAGATCAAGGCTGGTATCATGGAGCAGTAAGAAGAGGCAGAATATTGTCTCCATATATAGTTGAAGCGAAGTATATTGTTGCAGGGAGCAGATGTGCACAATTGCTTGGATCAAAAATCAACTACAAGAATATGAGTGTGATCTTTCCAGTATCCTTATTTACTATGATAATACTAATGATATTTCTATTTTTCAAATCATGTATTGAGCAATAGAACTAAGCATACTGAGATAAAGCATCACTTCATAAAAGATAATGTAGAAAAAGACAATATCTATGGAATTTATTCCTGCAGATAAACAAAGAGCTGACAAAACCCACAAATGAGATAAAGTTGTCATATTTCATAAATGAGTTTGGGATGCTGGATACTATTAAAAGTGCAGCCCGGTGCACAAAGGCATCCCCGCGCAACGAGGGTCCGGGGATGGGTCCCACCACAAGGGTGAAATGTAGGCAAACCTTACCATGCATTTTTGCAAGAGGCTGCTTCCAGGACTCGAACCCGTGACTGGTGCAAGATGCTGGATACTATTGATTAATAAAAATAGTACTTGTATTATTTTTGTTGTTGTTTTATTAGTATAATTTCTGTTTTGGTCATTTGTTTTATTTTCAATTGTTGGTTATTTTCAATTGGTTTATATGCTCTAGTACTTGTAATTTTTTAATGTCATTGGTATCTTCTCATATGATAACTAAAATGTAAACATATAACCTAAATTAAACCTTTGATATAACTTGGATTTGCTCTTGAAAATCTTCTAGACTTGAACTTTTCTGATTTTCTCCGATCGTTGATCAACTGCTCAACGGTCACTGACCGCTCCCGATCACCAGCATTCGATCGCGAATCCCACTCTGGATGGCCAACCGTCGATCGTGGATCCCCCTCCCGATCGTCGACCACCGACCGTCGATCGTGGATCCCTCTCCCGATCGTCGGCTGCCGATCACGGATCACTCTTTTGAGCATCAATCGTGCACTGCAACTCCCGATCGTCAACCGTGGATCATTCTTTTATCTATCGATCGATTATCGTGTTGGTTGTTAACCACTCCCGCCGATCGCTGACCTCTCCCTCTGATCGCATACATATCATTTTGGCGCTTAATTTCTTTTGTTATCTTTTACTGATCGTGTGTGTCTTGTTGATTGGATGTCCTGACCAATGAGAGACTTTCTTTTTCCTGATTATGGCTTGATCGTATATCTTATATAAAGTCTTTCGTCATTCAATGACCCCTTGCGCGCACTAAACTTTCCCTCTTCCTTCCCGTTCAAACTCCATTTCTCTCTCTCCATCTCTCTTTCTCTCTCTTTGCTTCCATATCCGCATTTGCAATGGAGAAGATTAATTCAGGTTTTGAGGTTGATTTGAAGTCCTTTGATGGTGCTAACAGCCAGTTCCGGGAGATTGTTGGATTGATCAAGGATGCCAGCTTACAGTTTATGTTGCAGAATAGTTAAAAGGTTTTTGTGTAATAGGTCCTTGATTTTTTATATTTAATGAGAGTAGGATATGTGATGACATGCTCATTTACTGGAGTAAAGATCATCATATCCCCAGCTTCTTTAAATTCAATATGCAGATGGGTTCAAATGAGGAATTGTTTGAATAAGTGTTCAGGAGGAAGTTGATGAAGCCAGGAGGCTCATGAGATATGGACGTAACAAGCCCTCCAATTTGAAAATTATAGTTATGTATTTTCCAGAGGAGGCTAAGTTGGTGGCAGATGTTTAGGGAAAAGGTTTTATGTCTAAGATGTTTGCATATGATATTGTCTGCCAAGACCTTATGAGATATATGGATGTTGTTCTGTTGAAGAAGAAGGTGAATTAAGCTAGGATTTCGTTTGTTATATTGGAGAAGAGAATGAAGGAACACAGTTTTGGTAGGAGCATCTCTCTATCTCTCTACTGCTCATTCTGCTCTCCTCTCATCTCCTGGGATAGCAATGAATAGTGGTAAGGTCCTTGCTATAAGAATCTTACAACTATGGAAGAAGGTGATCTCAAAGAACCCACCCTAGGTCATTAATATCTATTGATCCACCCTCCTACCCATCCATTCCATCTCTCTGCCACTATTGCATCATCTGACCCTCCTGCTCTTACTGTCACCCATGCATCTTTCATGCCCTCCTCTTTTTTGGATGATTTCCCCCTCCTACACAAGGGTTTATTCCCCATTCTCCCTTTGCTGCAACTACCCTTATCCCTCCTCCTACTATCCCCTCTGATATTTCCTCCACATCATCTGAATTCATTCCAGTTTCGGTAGTCCACTCATTCTTTTTATCCATGACTTCTAAAGTCATCTCTCTGGAGAACCAAATAGCAACTCTACTCTAGTCAAACCTGGATATCTTGGGAGATATGGAGCATGTCCTGAACATACTTCAAAAGAGAGAGAGGCATGTTATCGAGGTTGATTCCACTCCTATTCCTTTTCATATCCCTTCTACTGCCCCTCATTCTTCTCATCCTTCTTTCCCCTCCTACAGCAAGTGGACCACAAATGTAAGGACTTTGAGGAATCAGCCGACAAACGTAAGGACATCGAGGAATCGGGTGCACTGATCCATGCAATTGGACCCCGATCCATTCAGTTGGAATCGTTCAAGCAGATTCATGCAATTGAACCTCCAGTTCATTCTAGAGGGAATCGGGCAAACCAATTTTCTAATTGGTCCTCCGGTTAAATCCATAGGGTATCGAACCAGATGATTTGAGAATTAGACCTCTGATTAAATCCAGAAGAAACCAGTCTAGGCAATTCATGTAATTAGGGGATTAATATGTTCTAGTACTCTGAATCTACAATTGGAGGAATCAGAACTCAGATTCCCCAATCTATCCTCTCATTCCCCAATCAGTCCTCCAATTCCCTCCATCGGGCCTCTGATTCATTGCAGATCAAAATCTTTTTCCTGGAGGAATTAGTGGTACCGATTCGTGCAATCGGCTATCTGATTCGAGCAGAGTACTAAAATCCTATAAATACATTATATTTTGGAACTCTAAATTTAACTTTTTGCCGAAGAGAAAAGGTCGCCCACTCTAAGGAGAACTTATTAAAGCCAAAGGAGGTCTTGAATCCCTAAGTATCCCTTATCCTAAATGTCATTCTTCATTTGTTACCTTTGGAGATTCTAGATTCAAAGAAAAGACTCTAGTCTTATCACTACTCAAGCATCTGAGCCATCTTGCAATGAAGACAGCTCATTATTGTGAAGATATTGATTTAGGGGAGGCACTCCCTTAAGCTCTTGCTAATCTTTTTTTCATTTTAATCTTTGTACAAACTATGTTGCTATAAAATCGTCCATGTGAGACAACTAGATTTAGTTTAATCTGGGGCAATGAAAATTCACCTTGTGTGTAATTTGTAATAATTAGGGTTGAAGGGAATTCATCCTTCGGTGATAACCAGGGTGATTAGTCCTGAGGCATGCATGTATGAGGAAGTTGAAGGCTTGGCTTGAACTTTACTTGGTTATTGTAGTAGAATACGTAAAAGAGTGCCATCCTGATACGGATTGTTATCTGGGGATAAATAAAGCAGTATAATATTTCAAGTAAAATTGGTTGATTTTATGTAGTGAAGTGCTTGACGAACAGAATTCAAATCTTGTGTATTATGTGGTATGTTTATTTTCCCCTCATGTATGCTTTGATTTGAATGATATGATGTGTACTGAGAACTTTTTGATGCAATGCGTTGTAAATGTCAGCTGACATGTCCGACAAGTCGGCCGTCATAAAGGTTTGGGATCTAAAACGTCACGTTTCTGTTTTGAATTTGGGGATAACGTTTTGAAAAAAACGGGCCGATATATCGCTCGTTACCGATATATCGCCCAAAAAAACAGGCGATATATCTGCCCGTTTAAAAAAAATTTAAACTTCTTACTTATTTATTAGGTTTACGGCTCTCCTAAGTCGCCTCGACTCATTCTCGCTCGACTCATTCTGTTACGAACTCTCCCTCGGCTCCTTCATTCCCTAGCTCTGCCTCGACTCCCTCGCGCTCTCCGTTGGTGCTCTCTCTCGACTCTCTCACGCTCGCTGGTTTTCCTCACTGGTTGTTCTCTCTCGTGCTCTCGACTCTCTCGCTGGTGCTCTCACTCTCTTAGATGGCTCTTTCCTCTGGTAGCTTCGTCCTCGCTGGTTGTTCTCTATGATGCTCTTATTCTCTCGGGTGGCACTTTTCGCTGGTATCTGCGTCCTCGTTGGTTGTTCTCTCTCGGGCTCTCGACTCTCTCGCTGGTGCTTTTGCTCTCTCGGCTGGTGAAGAGAAGGGAGTATGTAAGCGATGAAGATTGAAGAATATGGTATGTTTGGAATTTAATTTTTAAAATTTTGATGTCATAGAAACAATATATAGTTGCAAACTTCTTAAAATTATTAGTTTTACAAATTTTCTATCATTAAAGTATTGTATGTTAAATGTTTCATATAGCTTTTAATATTTGGAAATTCAATAGGTTGTAAAATAGTTAGTATTGCGGCATGTATAAAATAAAAAAAAGAACATATAATTAATTAAATATTAAAACCCGATATATGAAATATCTCTGATATATACAAAACCGACAAGAATTTCAAACTGACGTGTCCCCGACATCCGACATCTGCAACCTTGAATATTTATAATAATGCTGCAAACACTATTGTACTAAAGCCTCATTCGTGTTGAGACATAAATCTGACCATCGTCGCATTTGATTAGTGTTAGAGTTATTAGTATTTACGTATTATTGTTGTTTATGAGTTTAGTCCCACACCGCCTATCGGTGTTATGGGTCAGTTGTATCTCCTATATATTGCCCCCATTGTGGAAGAATAAATCGCACCTTCTATTTCTATTTCATATATTCTAACATGGTATCAGAGACATTGATTCCTCCCTGATTTCTTCTGCTCCCCACGCGCCTAGGCCGACTGTTCCTCTTCTTCTCGCACGAGACGCTTGACGCGGCTTCGTCTGCTGCATCGTCGACGATCTCCCGTGACACACACGACTTTGCCTGTGGGCTCCGTCGACGATCCCGTCAGCGCGTCTGCTTCTCGCGTCGATGATCCCGTCGACTCCTTCTCCGCCTGTGCTCGATCCCGATGATTTCTGCTCCTCCTGCGCTCAATCCCGTCTGCCTCATCTCCACCTGTGCTCGATCCCGTCGACTTCTGCTCCTCCTGCGCTCGATCCCGTCGGCCTCATCTCCACCTGCGCTCGTTCCCGTCGGCCTCAGCTCCGCATGCGCTCGATCCCGTGGATGTCTACTGCTGCGCTCGGTCCCGTCGAGCTCTGATCCTGCCTGAGCTCATGTCTTTCTCTCCTTCGATGAGATCGAGCAGCCCCGACAACCCTCTCGCTGTTGCTGCTGCTTCTTCTCCGGCCCGGCAGCCCTCTCGCTGTTGCTGCTGCTTCTTCTCCGGCCCGGAAGCCCTGATGTCCTGCCGCTGCTCTTCTTCCCCGGCTGCTCCTGTGCCGCTGCTGTCCTGCCGCTGCTCTTCTTCCCCGGCTACTTCTCCGGCCTTGCCGCCCTGCTGTGCCGCTGCTGCTATGCCATATTGTCTCCAATTTCTTTAAAAATGTCGTTGTAGTTTCCGTCGTTGTGGTTTCCGTGCTGCTGCTCTTTGGGTGCCGAGCTCTTCTCTTCCACCCTTCTCACTTGCCGCTGCTTGAGCCTTTTTTTGCTCGCTGCTGCTTGAGCACTCTGCTCGCAGCCGCTTGAGCCTTCTGCTCGCAGCTGGCTTGTGCTTTGCTCGCTGCATCCTGGATCGTGGTCTTGCCGGCAACCGTTATCCATTGTTGTTCGTTTTATGTGTTGTTCTGATTTTCTTCGTCTGTGTCTCCATGCGAGTCTATGCCTTCTTGCACGTGTTCCACATGAGGGGGAGTGTTTGTGATACCGGCGACTCGGATGCCTCTTTCCCGACTCCTGCCTTAGTCACACACGGCCTCCAGGCATATTTCGTTTGGTGTGTGTCTCCCCATCTTTTTCTTCTATGTTAGGTAGGTGTGGTATAGCCTTTGTTGGTTGACCTAGTTTCAGCTCCGGGAGCATCCAGTGTGCTCATGGTCGGTTTGTGGACCAACGTCGTGTGGCCTGCCCGGTTGAAGTATCCCCGGTGACACGCGGTTGAGCCTCGGTGGCTGTTGTTTTATCCCACGTTGCCAACCACCATTTACCTCTCTTTTTTATGTTGTGTTCAAGCTGAAGGTTTCACCTCCAGCTTGAGGGGGAGTGTTAGAGTTATTAGTATTTAAGTATTATTGTTGTTTATGAGTTCAGTCCCACACCGCCTATCGGTGTTATGGGTCAGTTGTATCTCCTATATATTGCCCCCATTGTGGAAGAATAAATCGCACCTTCTATTTCTATTTCATATATTCTAACAATTAGTAACAAATGTTGCTATCATTTGACTCTTTGTATGGTGCCTTTGAACATGCAAGAATTTCAGATCTGGGGGAATCGAATTGTCAATTCAAGGAATCAAATTCCTAATAGTGCTCAACATTTTAAATAATCGGTCAATACACGTAAGGAATTGGAGGAATTGGGTGTACTGATTCATGCAATTGGACCTCTGATTCATTCAGTGGGAATCAGTCAAGCTGATTCATTCAATTCAACCTCCGATTCATTCCAGAGGGAATCAGGCCAAACATTTCTCTAATCGGTCTTCCGGTTCAATCCGAAGTGAATCGAACCGGTTGATTCCGGAATTAGGCCTTGATTCAATCCAGAAGAAATCAGTCAAGGTAATTCGTGCAATCAGACACTGATTTGTTCTAGTCATCTGAATCTACAATTGGAGGAATTAGTTCTCTGATTCCCCAATCCAAACTTTGATTCCCCAATCGGCCAAACATGCCTCTAATTCATTCCAAATAAAAATTTGTTTATTGAAGGAATCAGTGGGTATCGATTCGTGTGATCCGCTATCTAATTCGAGTAGGGTTCTAAAACTCTATAAACACTGTATTTCGAAACTCTAGACCTAACTTTCTAACTACGAGTAAAGGTCGTCCACTCTAAGGAGAACTTGAATCCCTAATTATCCCTTATCCTAAATCGCATCCATCATTGTTCTCAAATCTCCATTGATGAAGTGAAACTGTGAAAGGAAGTACAAGAATCTCCGAATCTCACATCTGCTTCATTTGGAGATTCAAGATTCAAAGAGATCATTGTGATCTCGTAGAAAGGACTTGATTCTTATTACAACTCAAACAGCTGGACCATCTTCCAATGAAGACAAAGCACATTCTTGTGAAGACACGGATTTATGGGAGTCACTCTCTTGAGCTCTTGCTAATCATTCATTTTCTTTTTTAATCTTTGTACAAACTATGTTGCGGTAAAGTCGTCTTTTTGAGACAACTAGATTCAGCTTAATCTAGCGCAATGGAAATTCAACTTGTGTGTAATTAGTCATAAGTAGGGTTGAAGGGAATCCGGTTTTGGTGACGACTACTGTGATTAGTCCTGGTGTAAGCATGTGTAAGGATGTCGAAGGCTTGGGCTACTCTTTACTAAGTTATTGTAGTAGAATGCATAAGACAGTGCCAGACAAATTGTTATCTAGGGATAAACAAAACATAGTATAGCAATAGTATATGATAAGGATCACCCACCACACGTTGCTCATCGCAAGAAGGGGCCCACAACAATGTATTCCAGTAGGAGAACTTGAGGACTTGTCTGGATCAATAATCCAACTCAACAGTTGCGTCCGGATTTTCATAAACTTAAATTTTCATTTATTATATTGTATTTTTCAATAAGTATTTTGTGATATCGGGTTCGTTATATTAACGGTCAATCATAGCCGCTGATGTAAGGGTGCCCTAGGGTGTTTCATTATAAATAGGATGAAGGGGGCTGCCAATAGGCTATTGCTGATTTTGGAGAAGAGTCTTTCCTAGAATCCGACGATCCTCTCACTGTGAGAACTCTGTGAGGCCCTGGGTGACGACTCCTAGGTATTTTCCCGCATCCTTTTGTATCCCCCATCCACAGCCGTAACTTTCCCATCCCCAAAACCTCACCGAGACTCCTACCCCATGTACCAGTTCCCATCATTTCTTGTTCACACAAGGCGCGCACCTCTTATTGTAGTGCACCGCTAGCCACCACAGTCTTTCCCTCGTGACTCGATCCCGCTCCCTGCGGCCTCCATCAACGCATTAATTGTGGCCATCATCGCCTCCTAAAGCTGCAGCCTCTTCTCGTCCAGATCTTCCATTCGACCGCTCTAAATCCCTCCAGTTTCCTCTCAGGCCGCAACCCCCACCCTTCCAGCAAATCGCAGCCCCCTCACCCCCTAGTCCTGCTAATGACCACCACCACCTCCCTAAAATCACCCCCCCCCCCCGGTCTTCCAGCCGCATCTCCACCTCCAAGCAGCAGCTACTCCAACTCGACACACCGAATCCCCATCCCACAGTAACATCCCCTAACTTGGTGAGTGTTTTTATTTGTATGAGTTTTTCTTCTCTTTATTATTGTATGATGTTGGAAACCTCTATACTCTTGTGCATCTATAGTATTGTGGAATTTTCTCTCTAGGTTTTCTTGTGATTTCCAGGAATTATTCATTACGCGCTCTCGCTTTGACACTCCACGCGGAGGAACGCTAAAGCCTTCTTTGCCTAAGAAGAATTATTTAGTCTTGCTTTAATTATCTGCGTGTGATTTAATTTTACTACCCGCTAGTGATTTATCCCTTAGGCTTGTGTGCATTGCATGTAGCCACTTAGGTTTGGAGAGTTGTTTTCCCGGCACGACACCTAGGGTTGCATGTTAGTATTTACACAAACTTAACCTACCCTACATCAGTTGGTAATTTTATTCCTTAGAATGTGTACACGCACGCGTTCACGTCATTCTAGGGTTGGTCGTAGGTCCATTGCATTTGTCGTGTGCTCGCTTGCATTGCATTTAGGGTTAGGGCATCGCATGTTCGCCACTTATAGATTCGTCATGTGTCACTATATCTTAAAAACATTTCTCCAAAGTCCACTGGGCAAGTACACCTTCAATCCAGGTATAAATGTGGTCTCCGATCGCAAAACTGATCCAAAAATATCCATCTTATGAATCGCTTAAATGTGGTGCGATCAATTTCCATCTGGTCTGAAGCCAGTTTGACACGAAGTTTTTTCTTCCCTCTCCAGTATAATCCCTTTCATTATGACACTCATCAAGGAATCAGGGGAGAATGCGCATACGAGGCACATATAAATGACCTTCATTA